>QXEO01000819.1:185444-785444 GCA_007115705.1 Dactylis glomerata
ATGTCGGGAAGGATAAAGGGAAAGGATTTGAAGCTTACTGGCAAGGTCGGCATTCAGCTGTGCAACTGTAACCTCCCATTTGGTGGCCTGCTCCTTCAGGCTATCCAGTTCAGCGTGGGCGTTGCAGGCATCAGTCTCGGAGATGACAAGCAGGGACTGGGTTTTCTTCAGTAGGCCCTCCCTCTGTTCCTTTTCGTCCAGAAGCTCGGTGATCCGGCCCTTCAGCTGCTCAACCTCGGCCTTGTGACCGGCATCCCGGTCGTCCAGTTGCTTGGCTACATCCACTGAGGACACACAGTCCTGGTGGTGTGCCTCCAGTGCAGCTTTCTCGTCTGAAAAGATTTGAAGTCAAAGCAAGGATTTGAAGAAAGAAAACAGTGAAAAGATTAAAGGATTTGAAGTACAGATGGATTAGTTCAAGGTTAAGAGGATCCGGCATACCAGTAAGTTCCTTCACTCTCTTGGCAAGCTCGGTGACTTGTGCTTCGGCACCAGCTGCCAAATGTCAGACAAAGATTAGGTGTCGGCATATTAAGATGTACCGGCCAGAGGACTATTGAGAAGGGCAAGGTATGTCGGCTGAAATTACCTTTCTGGGACAGTTCCAGCTGGAGCTTGCTGTGTGCGTCGGAAAGCTTCCGATGCTCGCACACCAAGTCATGGAACATGTCGGCACGGGCGTTATTCATGCGCTGCAAAAGTATTAGGATTTGAAGGGATATGAGATAACTAAAGCATGCCAGTACAGTTGAAGATTATACAAACTATTTATGCTATAGGAGATCCGGCACAGGTGCTGCGCACCTATCCCGGCTCTCGGTGACTAGGATTTGAAGCTCGAATCGAGCTCATATGTCGGAAAGTTAATTGCAAAAGCAGCTAAGTGCAAAAGGTCTTGGAAAATCCCGGATGTCCGTATCCCGGACAGCCGGCATTTTCGGGGACTGGGGATATCTATATGTAAAGGACTTACGTTGGTGGCATCGGCCAGGCGATGAAGTCGTTGCTGAAGACTGAGAAGTTCGCAGGCAATAGGAATGGGCTTAGCGGCCAGGATATCAGCTGGGTTGCCGGTGGCCGAAGCTTCGGCCTGTTTCTTCTTCTTGGATTCAGCTGTGTCCAGGGAGCCGGCGTCATTCCATTTCTCGCAGCGCTCCTTGAGAGACCCGAGGCTTTGATCACTCTTTGTCACCAGGGGGATGATGCCCTCAAGTTCTGGCGTGTCGAAGAAGTTGCGCCGGTAGCCACGCCGGGCTGCTGCCCTGCCAAGATGCAGGGCCAGAGCAGAGCTGGTCCGAGGCGTTGCCTTAGGAGGAGCAGTGGCGGCGGATGGAGTGCCGGACTTGGTCGGCTGGATCTTCAATGTGCCGGACTTGGCCGGGGCAGAGGTCTTGGCCGGCGCCGTGGTCTTGGCCGGTGCAGGAGTCGTTTCAGCAGAAGGAGTTTTGGGCACGGGCTGTTCCGGTGCGGCCGGTGCATCTTGGCGAGCAGAGGCAGGATCCGGAATAGTCCGGACTTCCGGCACTAAAGGGCCTTTACCCTTGATGTCTGCTCCGGCGTCTCCAGTTGTGCCGGCGTCGCTGGTGGGCGCGCCGAAGTCTGGTGCTTCTTGGTGGGCTCCTGTGTCCATGTGGACATCAGGAGCCGGAGGTTCCTGTTGAGCCCCCGAGTCCATGTGGACGTCGGGGGCAGAGGTGTCTTGTTCCGGCGGAGGAACGTCCTTCGCCGGGGAGGAGGTCTTGTCGGGCGCAGGCGAGGATGCCGGCGCCGGGGAGGTCGTGTGGCTGGCAGAGGGTATGTCGGAGGTAGCAGTGGCCGCGGGCTTGGTAACTTTCGGGTCGCCACTCGAGCCAGAAGCTTGTTCCGGCGCAAGAGGAGCTCTGAAAGAGAAAAAACGCCAAGTCAATAATGCAAGCAAGAGATATGTCGGAAATGAAACAAGCAGAAGGAACTTACCCCGCAGCGACAGGTCTCGGTTTCTTCGCTATGGGCACGCCGACCTTCTGCCTCTTCGACTTCTGAGGTGTGTCGGACTGGGGCTTCACCCCTCGCTTCCGGCCGGCACGTCCGCCGGTGGAAGGAGGTCCCTGGTTCAGAGGGGCGGCGTCGATAACCATATCGTCCGGGATAGCTGAGGACGGCATTGCAAACTCGTAAGCAATAGGTGTTTCTGGAAAGGCGTACGCAAGTGGCATCGGGTCATAGTACAGCAGGATCTCCTCGTCAGAATCAATCTCACTCCGGTCTTGAGTATAATGCCGGGATGAAGAGCCCTTACCCATGGCAGCTGCAGCACGGGTGCTCCTGGGAAGCTTATCCCAATGATCCGGATCTTCAACATCCGCAACAGTGCGGTCCGCCGCGATCTTGATCCGGGAGTTCTCCATGGCTTGGAAGCTGAATTTCTGTATAAACAGCAAAGTCAAGTATTCAGACAAGGAAATATGCCGGTGGAAGAGGTATGTCGGATCAATATGATATGTGTCGGCAAACAGACATGTGTCGGCTTAAGTATCTATGTGCCGGACATGGACTTTATGTATCGGATAAGATGGTTTACCGTTGGGGCGGGCCTATCCCGGCTGTATGGTTCTAGCCCCCAGGCAAAAGTGGCCTGAGAGGACTTGCAGACATCCTTAATCCGGCGCAGAATGTCGGCCGGAGTCAGCTCGTGTGTGGAGTGCCGGGTGGGGTCCATTGGCCCGCTCATCTGGCAGATCTTGTGCGACCGGCGCTGCAGAGGGGAGACGCGCCGGCTTATATAGCAGGCCACCAGGTCTTGAGGAGTAAGACCGGCATCCAGGAGCTCGCCCTTAACCCGGTGAAGCGCATTCACCGGCATCACCGAGTTCTTCGGGTTGTAGGTCCAGTTCGTCATAGCCAAGGGTGGCTCGTCCACAAATGGCGGCAGGTTGAGCAGATCCTCGTCGGTGGTGTTCTTGACATAGAAGAAGCTTTTCTGCCACTTCTTGCAAGATTCCAGGAGTTCCACCTTGGGGAAGTCCGAGCCCTTTCGGGACATGATGGTGGCCGCGCCGCAGAGGGTCATGGGGCGGTCCTTCTTTCCTGGGCCGTCTCCGGCGGGTCGTCCTTGCTCCGGGGCGGCTCTTGGACGACTTGCTTCCGCAGTTGGAAGTACTTCGCCCAGCCTTGAGTAAGGGGCACTATGCCGGCATAGCCCTCGCAAAAAGCAGCGAAGGCGGAGAGGATCATCACGGCATTGGCCGGGATATGATGAGGTTGTAGGTCGTAGGTGTTGAGGAAGTCCCGGAAGAAGTCCGATGCCGGTAGGCCGAAGCCACGCTCGAAGTGGGCGAGGAAGACGACGCGTTCGCCAGGCTCAGGTGCCGGCACAGTTTCTCCTGCTGGTAGCCGGCATGCTATGCCCTCCGGGACTCTCCTGGTGGAGGTGACCCAGGATATGTCGGCCGGAGTAACCTCCGACCCCTCCCAGCCGGAGCGTCCTTGGGCTCGGGCCGAGGTATTTTCCTCAGAGGCCGAGGTGCCCGTCATGCTTGAAGATGCCATCTTAGTGGCCGGGACAAGGCGTGAGAGCCGGAGTCCCGTGATGATATTCCTATCAAGGCCGGAGAAAAGAGGGAGGTTAGTCTCTCCGGCATACCACTCTCCCCAAGGTTAGCAGAAATCAAAGATCTACCGAGCCAGTTAAAACAGGAAACAAATAAGGGTAAAAATTCTAAGGAAGAACACCTGTGAGCGCTGTTAGCAATGCTAGTCGAATCCAGAGAGGAACTGCACTAGATCTATGCGGATATGGCTACTAATGAGAAGCTATGAAGAAGCATCAAAGAGGAAGAACAGAGGGAGAGAGGAACTCACCGGAGTTTGGCCGACGGCGAAAGAACGACGACGGCGAGCGTACAGAAGAAGATCCAATCTCCCTGCAATGCTGCAGAGAGAAGAGGCGGCGGCGGCGGCGTCGTCAATGGTGATGCCGTGCATCGTCGGGCGTCGGCGCCGGAGTAGAGCGGGTCATCGGCGGCGCTCCTTCTCTGTCCCTCGGTCCGGTGGCGAAGCGCAAGGGGCAGGAGAGCAGAAGAGGAAGAAGGCACTGTGGCGGGGGTAAAAAGAGCAAGTTTACCCCCACCCCATATTTATACCGAAGAGGCAGGGTCGTGGGGATCGTGGGTAGTGTTCCACTCCCCCGACCGTTCCTGCAGAGAGTCGCCACGTGGCGGCACAGAGTGGGGCGGCGGTTCCGGTAACCGTGCCATGACGCAATGATGGCAAGGAGTAACTGCACTGTGAACCGTCACATCATGGGTGACCGTTCGAGGTGGCAGGACAGTTACAAGTTTCGATGCAAAGCTGTCAGGCATGGCATCTCGAGGAAGACTCGTCTATATGTCGGATTAACTGCCCGATGTATATGTTCCGTCTGGAATACCCTCGGGACCGGCCGGAATAAGTTTTGGAACAGGAACAGAGGCCGGGATATAATCTGATCACCGGGACATAATGAAGAAAGGTATGTTGAACCTGTCGAGGCTCCACAGCTATGACTGGGGAACCTCGGCAGCTTCGGGGACTAGTGTCGGGGGGATAACCCCCGGTAGGGTCAAGAGACTAGAAAGACACAAAGTCTATGGTTGACTTGTGCCGAGTTATCAAGAAAGGGCCTGGCCGGAATATGAGAGCATCGGCCAGGCCGGCATATGTGTGTATCCCGGCTAATACTTGGATATGCCGGTATAGCCGGAATACTGGTATATGTGTGCCGGCATATACTTAGATATGCCGGCCTAACCATTTGGTGTGTTGTGCAGGAGCAGGGGAGGCCGGATTACCCGACCTTCGTAGGTCGTTGGTCCGGCATATAAGTCCTGGGTATGGCCAACGGTCATATCCGGGATACTTAAGTCAACCAAGGTGTCACATCCCTACAATCAAGGAAGAAAACATCCAAGCATGGTAGCAGAGTAAGATGGCAGGGTGCACAGTGGAGGTTACCTACCCTCACTGTGCACAAGTACGAGCTTACCGCACAGAGGTAAGGCCACAGTTCAAGAGGTACAAGGTACAGGGATATGGCGTCCCATCGAGAGCAATCAGGGGCGAAGTCAAGGGTCTCTGCCATCGTCACCAGCTCCTGTTTGGAGTGTAGCCCGTGTCTTGTGGTCTTGTATGACCGTTGTAACCCTGGCCACCACTATATAAGGTGGCATAGGGAGCCCTGGTAAAGGGTTGGTCACTCTGTGTTCCTACACTTAGCAGTTCATCTTCCTTCTCTAGCAGAGAGCTTGGAAGCACCATTGTTGTGTACTACATCGACCCAAATATACAATCAGTAGAGCAGGAGTAGGGGTGTTATCTCCTTACGAGAGCCCCGAACCTGGGTAGATCAGTGCCTCTTTCTGTCGTGCTTTTTAGCTCGTTCCCCTCTCCCGAATCCTCCAACATCTAGTTCGGCCCCCATTTAAGCCATCCTATGGCATATGTTGTTTCACCACGACGACAATATGGATTTGAGAGCTTAGTTGGGAAAGATCAATGTGAATGATGAGAATTGGCTAAACAAGACATAAGTGATGAAGCCTTTATGCTTTATTAAAGCATAAGTAGAACTTGGAATAACTCATGTGAAATAAATCACACAAGTGTCAAATAGTGCAACTACCATACTATTGAGTAAACAATTACTTAAATAGCATCTATTGCACTTAGGCAATGGGTAAAGATTTTATGAAGCATTGAAGTACTCAATTAACTCATTTGCAAATTGAATAGCTCAACACAAGTGAACAAGTTTAAGTAGACATAGGATTGGGTATGAATGATTGACATTTGAGAATATGACTCAAAGGATTCATTGAACATCATAAAGTATGATCATGAGCTATGGTAGTTGAATTGAATCAATACTACAATAACAAGGATAGAATATTTGATGGATATGAATTCATATTTTACTCAAGTAGCACAATTGCAATTTGAATATATATGAATTAGACAAATAGAATTTAGATAGATATGATATGGGTCAAAGTTATGTTAGGATGGTATTTGATAGTTAGCTAGGATCATAGAATTCACTTAAGTGAGAAATAGATATTGCTAAAAGAAATAGATTTATTCCTATAGTGGAAATTACTCAAATCCTCATGTTAGAAATTGAATAATTGTGAAATGGTTCAATAAAATATGGGAGTGATGCTACTGGATAGCTTGCAGTAAAACAAAGCCATTGCAATTGGAATCACTCTAAAATAAGTAATAGAATTCAAATTATATTCAAATTAGTGATTTGAATAAATTTGAATGTACAAAGTGTGTGTACATATCAAATTTGGAATTTCTTGATCCTATGATGTTGTACATGTTGTGAGGATTCCAAAGACTAAAATTTATAATTTTTGAACACTTGGTTCAAAAGATATGAATTAAACAAGTTAACAAAAGGGTTTGACTCAATTTGAAAATAGATTCAAATTTTGTAGTGAACCTAAGAAATATTAGGGCACTCTTGGATTCTACATGTTCTAAGGATTCCATTGATATATTATTTGTAATTTTTTGAGTTATGGTTTGAAAGATATGATTTATCAAAGTTTCAGCACAAATCTGAGTCAAAATTCTAATTTGAATCAGGTTTGAATTATAAGCTGACACGTGGCGGTATTTGATTGGTCCATACCGGTTCGTTTGGATCTCGAATTAGAGCCATCGGATTAAAAGGTGATTGGACGCACTGGATCGACCGATACCGATTTGGTTAAGTGGAGCTATCTGGTGTGTTAGATCGAGATCGGACGGGCGAGAAGAGTCAGGGAGAGGATCTCACCGTTGAGCTAGGGTTTCATCATCGCCGGCGAGGTCTACGGCCAGGGAGATGGCTCCGGCGATGCTTCGGCAAGTTCTGAGCGACGGTGTTACCACGACGAGCTTCAGCGCGGCGAGACGGTCTCGGGTGTTTGATCCCCAACATCGATTGCTTCCTGGAGCGGGAGAGAGAGACGGCTAGAGCTCGGAATGGCGGCAGCGAGCTTTGGGTCTGGGCGGACTGCTTGATCCTCTACAAAATTGGCCCAACCGTGAGCGTCAGCGGGTGCGCCAGAGGATGGGGAAGGGGATAGGAGGAGAAGAAGGGGCGAGGGCTCACCAGATCGGCCGGAATCGAGCGGAAACGCTCACAGGTGCTGCTGGCTCCGGCGAGGAAATCCGCCGGCCTGGCGGTGTCTTGGTTCGAGGAAAAGGGAGAGGGAAGGAGAGGGGGTCTGGGGCTTTATAAGGGGTGCTGGCATGGGGGAGGGGTTAGGGTTCAGGCGCTGGGCGAAATCGGACGGCGGGCAGGGACGCCATACTCGCCCAGGTCTTCTAGCGTGAGGTCGATGACGACTGCCAGGTGGGCCCGGGCTATCAGTGGCTGGTGCTAAGCCAACGTACCGGTTCGGGAGGGCGAGATAATGGGCTACGGGCCGTTTCGGAAGCTGGGCTAAATGGGTTCCCTGCGGCCCTTTTCCTTTTTCATATTTTCTGTTCCTTTTCTTTTCTGATTTTCTGATTTATTTCAAATCTTTTGCAATATTTTGATCCAAATCAATTCAAACCAAATCCTATAATTTTTCTGAAAAGCACAACAATGTTTTAAACCAGTAAGTATTAAGTTTCCAAAAGTATGATTTCTGAATAAAACATTATGGTTTAAACAAAAAAGCGTTAGTCTGTGTTAGTTGTATTCAAAACACACAAATTAGAGGATGATTTTTCCTGAAAGTTGGATTTCTGCATAAAAACAAGACACCAGGACAATTCTGCTGAAAATAGTGTTAGTCCGTGTTAGTTGTATTCAAAACACACAAATTAGAGGAGAAACAATAGCAAAAGTGTTCGGGAAAGTAGATACGTTTTAGATGTATCAGACACAACCATCAGATTCTGTGGTGCGGCTACCACCAATGATGTGCGCATGCTAAGTTCATACGGAATTGAAATTCCGTCTGTGTACGATCTCCAAAAGATTGTCCCGAACCCCACCAAGAATCTAATTACGAGTCTCTATGCTCTGGCCAATGCTACTATTGGGACAAATCTTGAGAACAAGAAGAGGATCAAGAAGGATAAGAAGATGGACAAGAAGAAGGATGACGAGGAAGAAGAAGAAGAACTAATATTTGGTTGGGTCAATGTTCCATTGAGCTTCGAGTAAGTGTTGCATGCCACTCCAAACGCTCTCCTGGGCTTCGAGATTGCTAGGAGCTACTGGAAGCTACAAGGCTACAATAGCCATGTTGATCGTCTCAACATTTAGGTGGATGATCATAGATGTGTGGTTGTGTGAGCCTTTGAGATTTCTCCTGTCTCTTATTGTTATTCTATTGGATGAGTATAATGTTTGGAAAAATATACTCCCTCTGTTTCGGTTAACAAGTCTATTAATTTTTGAATTTTGGATTTTTCAAGTTTTTTGGCTTTTTTGAATATTTTAATTATTATTAAAAGTTAATAATTAAATTATGCATAAAGATTATTTGGAATTCATTGATGCTTATTGATACGTCCATTTTGCATCAACATTTTATATCATAATTTACTATTATTCATTAATATATTTCATATATAGAGATGATACTTATGTTGTTTCCTCTATTTTCGCATGTTTGATGATTATTGGAGAACTTGCTGCCGGAGTCAGGATTCTGCTAGAAAAGGACCGTCAAGACACCATATTTCTGAAGATCAGCAATTCCAGGAAAATACCCAGAAATTCATATTTCATCAGAAGACGAAAGTAGCCAGAAGGAGAGAGCGAGGGGAGCAGCCAGGGGCCCACACCACCAGGTGGCGCGGGCCAGCCCCTGGCTGCGCCACCCAGTGGTGTGGCCACCCTGGCCCACTTCTGCCAGCGCCCCCTCGCGTATATGGTTTTCCCTAAAAACATAAGACCGAAGGGGGGATCAGAGATAGACTCCGCCACCTCTAGGGGGTGGAAAACACCGAGAGAGAAAAAGCTCTCCGGCAGGCAAAAATCTGCCGGGGAAATTCCTTCCCGGAGAGGGGAGATCATCGCCATCATCATCACCATAGAGCTAGGCTTCATCGGCATCAACATCTCATTCACCATCATCACCAGCACCTTCATCTTCACCATCACCACGCCATCCTGTTGTAACATCTTGGGTTCAATCTTGTCCAATTCTTAGGGGAAACTTTCCCGGTGTTGATTACTCTTGTAGTTGATGCTATTGAGTGGAACCGTTGAATTAAGGTTTATGTTCATATTGTTATTTACCATGATTTCACCTCTGGTCATGATCCATATGATGTCTTGTGAGTAGTTTGTTTAGTTCTTGAGGACATGGGAGGAGTCGAGATGTTAGTAGTGAAACTATGTTGAGTAATATTTAATGGTATGATATTTATATATTGTGGTGCTATTTTACTAGTGGTGTCACGTGAACATCGACTACATGATACTTCACCTTTATGGGCCTAGTGGAATGCATTGTGTATTTGGCTACTAATTGTGGGGTTGCCGGAGCGACAGAAACTTAAACCCCCGTTAGGAAACCATTGCACCAGGGAGTGTAGGATCTTAGAGTTTAAGGCTGTGGTTAGATTTATCTTAATTATTTTCCTGTAGTTGCGGATGCTTGCAAGGGGTATAATCACAAGTTTGTATTAGTCCAAGTTAGGGTAGTGCACTAGCATAGGTTCACCCCCATAACACTTATCAAACCAATGAAGATTACTTAGCTGCATGAAGTGAAAGCACTCGACAGAAACTCCCGTGTGTCCTCAGGAACGTTTGGTAATCATAAGTTACACAACCGGCTTGTCCTTTGCTCTATAAAGGATTGGACCACTTGCAGCAATTATTATTATTGTCTTTTATTTCCTCGTACTTTATTTATTTGCATTACCAAATACCCCTAAAAACCTGTTTGCTAGTATTTACAGTGAATCCTTGATCAAAACTGCTTGTCAACACCTTCTGCTCCTCGTTGGATTCGACACTCTTATTTATCAAAAGTACTATGATACACCCCCTATACTTGTGGGTCATCAAGACTATTTTCTGGCGCCGTTTCCGGGGAGTGAAGCGCTATTGAAGAGTGGAATTGGTAAAGGTAACTTTCACTGTGAGTATTGTTTTTTATTTCTATATTTTATTTTATTTTGCTATGGAGAAGTCTCCATTTGGTTCCCTATTTGGGAATGCTACTGCTACTATTATGGTAGTGGATGAACCACTGTCTACTCAATTAGATCCTTTTAAAATACCTATGAAAATTGTTGAACGTGTTATGAATAACTGCTATTCAGGAGATGGAACTGTCCATCCGGGTGATCATTTACTCTTTATATATGAATTATGTGAGTTGTTCAAGTGTGCAGGTATTTCATCAAGCCAGGTTAAGAGAAAGCTATTCTCTTTATCACTGAAGGATAGAGCTGTGGAATGGTATAGGCTGCTGAAGGATGGCCGATCTATTGGCTGGGAGGAAATTGTACCCCTCTTTTATTCTAAATTCTATCCTCCAAGTGAGATTCATAAAGATCGGAACCAAATATATAATTTTTGGCCTCATGATGGAGAGAGTATTTCCCAAGCGTGGGGGAGATTGAAGTCACTAATGCTCAAATGTCCCATTCATGAGCTCCCCAGTAATATTGTTATTAATAACTTCTATGCAAGGCTTACTCTTCACAACAAGGATTTATTGGATGCTTCTTGCTCTGGATCATTTACACGTATGAAAGAAGAAGCTAAATGGGATCTTCTTGACCATATTTAAGAAAATACTGAAGGATGGGAGAACGACAAAGGTAGAAGGTCAGGTATAAATTATGATTATGAATGCATTAAAGCTTTTATGGGAACCGATGACTTTCATAATGTTAGTACTATTTATGGTCTTGATTCTCAAATACTTTCTAACTGTTTTAAGGCCTTTGCCTCTTATCCTGATGTTCCAAAGAAGGATTGGAACAAGTACCATGCGCCTTATAAAGATACTACTAGTTGTGTTCCTGCTAGAATTACTGAAGTTTGTACTGTTGATCGCATTTGGCCTGAGCCTTATTTTGAGAAAACGCCTTTCCCTGCTAAGGTAAAAGAGCATTCTATGTTAACTAGTGTGCTTAATAAAAGTGCAAAGAAAGCTTTAGAACCTGATGAGCAAATAACTGTTTAAGTCTCCTGTAGCTATAGTGAAGGACCTTGTAACTAAAAATGTAGAAGATGGACATATTACTTTTTGTGAAGATGCTTCTAACATTGTCTCACATCCTAGTAGATCTAGGAAAACAAGTGTTCCTGTACTTTTTGTCAGGATTGGTGATCATTGCTATTATGGTTTATGCGACATTGGTGCAAGTTCAAGTGCTATTCCTTATGAGCTTTACAGAGAAATCATGCATGAAATTGGTTCTTGTGAACGGGAAGATATTGATGTGGTTATTCAGCTCGCTAATAGAGAGACTATCCCTCCGATTGGTATTGTTAGAGATGTGGAAGTTTTATGCAGTAAGACTAAATATCCTGCTGATTTTCTAGTACTTGGTTCAGCTGCTAGTAAAACTTGTCCTATTATTTTTGGTAGACCCTTTTTGAATACTTGTGGCACTGTTATAGATTGTAAGAAGGACAAAACTTTGACTAAGTTTGACGGAAAATCTTATGAGTTTAATTTTTCTAAGTTTACCAAAGCTCCTGTAACATCCCAAATTTTGAAAATTTCTCAAAGATTCATGCATGCATTCATATCATCATAACATGTATTAAATTTTTTCTTAAATTGGTCTTTTTTCATTTGACCAAAATCCTTCCCCTTTGAGCCTATGAAGGTAGGGGATTTTTTTTCTACAAATTTGGCTTTTGGTTTAAATCCATTTGGAGCCTTTTTACAAAATTCACAAAAGAAAAACAGAAAAGAAAAAGAGAAAAGAAAAGGAAAAAGAGAAAAGGGCCACGGGAAACGATTCGGCCTGGAACCAGAAATGGCCCACGGCCCAACTAACCCCGTCCCGAACCATTACACCTCTCCCTCTCTCACACCCGCTGACAGGTGGGACCCACCTGTCGGGGTCATCTCCCACCTCGCGCCAGTCATGCCCGAGATCACCGCGGCAGTAACTCCCTCCCTCTCTTAATTCCCGGCGATTCCCTGCATGATCTATCGCTCGCCCGTGCCTATAAAGAGCGCCACACCCTCCTCGTCCATCCCCACCCCTTCTCGCGACAACTCCGCCACCAGGCTGCTCAAATCAGAGCTCACCGTCCTACGGACACTAACAGACTTTGATGACCATTTCGGTAAATCCTGTGCAGCCCTAGACCCCTTCTGGTTCCATTCTTCTTCCTTTTCTCTGGCGCACATTGCTGACACCTTATGACACTCGATTGCGTCCGATTTTGAGCAGGACGACTGCGACCGAGGTCCGTGTGCGCAATAGAGACTCCGGCGGGCAATAGCTTGAGCTTCAGGCCCCCTCGACCCCGCAGATCTCGCCATCATCTTTACCTCTTCACGCTGCACTTTGTCGTATACTCGGTGGTCTCTGGGAACCCTCCAAACGCTGTCCTCGCCGTTGCCAGCACCGCGACCTCGCCGCTGACGACCAGAACCCTAGCCCGAGGTGAGCCACTCTCCTAGATCTGTTTTCATCCGTTAGATCTTGATCGCGCGGTCCAAAATAGATCACTTACCGAACCGACATGAGCAGATCTGAACCGTCTAATCTACTTAAGATCCTACGGCCATAATTGCTGATCCGCGTGAATCGGTACCAACCAATAAAAAGCTGCCGCGTGTCATCCTATACTTTAACCCGATGTGTTTTTCGTTTCTAAATTTCAGAATCTTGCTTAAACTTCAAAAATTCATATCTTGAGTTCTACAAATCCATTTTAGCAAACTTTGCGTCTCTGGATTCAAAAAATGAGTAGGTTCTATTTTTGGCATAAAATATTACTTTTGCATCTGTTTTATACACTGTATTACTGCAAGCTTTATTTTAGTATTTTGGCTATTAAAATTAGTTGTAATTTTTATTTTACAGTAATTCTTTTTGTTTTTGATCATTAAGTTTTCCCTCTGTACTGCAACATGTCTAGATTATTTTCAGTATTATTTCTTTCACCTTTGTAGATTTAACTAGTATGAGTAGTTTCTATGTGTGTTAAAAATTGATTTCAGTTTTATAAATAACTCTAAAATTTTGATCATGCCATCATGCATATAGCAACCAACCAGAGAACTTACTAAGTGCCTTTGTGATGTTTAAGACACATATTGCATACATATTTCTCTTCCATGAGTGTTTATGAATGCTATGTGCTTATGGCTGCATTATTTTATGTGTAGATTGTGCTGAGTGCAACGAGTGCCTTTGTGACGAGTGCACCAACTCCTCTCCTCACCAAGGCAAGTGTCACCATATTCCCTTGTCCTACTGAAAGTTTTGTCACGTGTAGCTTTTCTAGTAGAAGATGCATGTGTAGGGGGTTTTGTGAGTTTGTGTCTTAGTTTGCTAGATTTTATGCTAAATTTTTAGTTCTAGTTTTGCCTAGCTTTTGCATCTCCCTAGTAGTTTTGCTGCTGCTATAGGTTGCCTTGCTTTATACTTATGTGTGGGAAGGGAATTCACATGTTTTGTTTAAAGTGTTGAAAACCATGTTTTGCAAAAACTAAGAAAACAACTAAATTAATGAAACACCTGGGTGGAAATTGGTAAGATGGATTTATGTTGAGTGGTTACACCGGAGCCATCTCTATGGCGGTCGTCTGTATCTCACTTGAAGGATGGCCACCCAGGAGCAAAGAGATTGGAGACACTCAAGTCATGAAGCTTCCAGTGCAACCACAAGTCAAATGGGCTCTGTCTTGATCAACTAAGCTGCAAGAACTCAACCAGACGGACAGAGGGTGGTAGGAGATGATAGGATGGAGCGCATCTGGGTTGGTCTGAGGGATTGCTTCTGAAAGATCTCGTCTTGGTCTCCACCTGCCCATTTGATGCAAAATGAGCTTCATGGGAAAAAGGAATGACTAAGTCTTGTGGGAAAAGTGCACCACCTCTGCAGAGTGTTATAACTAAGTACTTAGTCGTGTCCCCGGTTACGGACAATTCTGAGTGACATGATGTTGAGGCTGTTCGAGAATCTCCTCATCCCAATTTCTTTAAGTTAAAATTTGATGGGTAAACTTGGGTAGTAAAAGGTTCTTGTCAAAACTTTTGCTAAGGAAAACTTGAGTTTTACAAAAGATAGGAAGAAAGCTTGCTTTATCAAAGTCAAACTCCACCTGGCCAAAAAGCATATAAGTGTAGGTGCCATTGAGTCCACCAAAGTGACATATTGCCAATACATTCAAAGTATTGACCCTCCGTGGCTGCAACGTATCATATTGCAGGTTACTTCTATGAAGATTGAAGATTGTTGCGCTTCGGTCACGAGTCTTCGTCCAACACATCTGCCTGCGGTGCTACGAAGAAAGAAGACTTGTAGTTTCATTCACTTAGTCATTTCTCGAGTTGTAATAAGTTGTAGCCTGGTGATACTTGAGTTGTAAAAGAACTATGTTATTTGTGGATCAAGCATTGTAATAAAGACCTTTGTATTCTTGATATTTCATCTTGTAACTGTGTGTGCTAACAGTTGATCCAGCACTAGCAAAAATAAAGCTGTAACGACCCAAGATTTATCAAATTTTGGGGGAAAATTTTTGTTTTTATTTTGCTTGAGATGATTGAATTTTCACAGGAATTTAAAACTTTTGAGTCTATTTGAAAGCTTTATTAGAAAATATATTAAACCTTCTATTATTCTCTTGAAGGACTTCTTTGAGAAAGATCAAGTATCCAAATACTATTTTCCTTTCTTTTACTCAAACTTATGCAAGCTAACTTACATGGATTTGATTTTCAAAAGTATTATAAAGTTGGTATTTCAAAACTATGTTTGAGTGTGGTTTTCAACTATTATTTTATAAACTACTATTTTATTATTTTATTACTTTAGGAAGAATTGAGTTCCAACTCTATTTCTATTATTTTATGCAAGCAAAGCCTTAGGCTTAATTGAGATCTTTTATTAAAAACCTTGTTTTGATTTTGAAAACATGTTTGATGTTGGTTTAAAACCTTTCTGTGGATTCTACAAAATTTTAGAAATTGATTTGACCTTGTTTGGATGCTTTATGCAAGACCTAAGAAAGAAATAAGAAAAAAAAAACAAAAAGGAAAAGAAGAAAGAAAATAAAAATAGAAAAGGGCCCCCGGGGAAACGTTTCGGCCCAGAAGGAGAAGCAGCCCGCAGCCCACCTAGCCCAATCCCGAACCGGTATCCCTCTCCCCTTTCCATCTCGCTGACAGGTGGGACCCGCATGTCAGCATCATCACCTCCACCTTTTCCTCTCTTCTCTCTGGAAACGGAGCTCGCCGGAGTAACTCCCCCACTAATTTCTCGCGAGTAATGACCATCAATCCCTGGCCTATAAGTAGCCCTCGACTCCCTCTCCCTTTCCCCTTCTCTCTGCTGCCGATTGCGCCGCCAGGCTGGCAAAATCTCTCATCGGAGGCCGCAGGTGCCAGCGGCCATTCCTGCTCAAATCCGACGCCATCGGTGAACCCCGCGTCTCCTCCTCTACCCTATCTCCTCCCCCTACCTCCGGCGCCCCCTCTGACGTTTTTCGTTTGATTTATCTCGCAGCAAATCGAGCTCCTCTTCTTCAAGCCGAAGCTCCTGCCGCCCGCATCACCTCCAGCCGCACCATTCGCCCACGTCAGGACGCAATCGACAACGTCGACCAAGTTTTCGAGCCCGCCGTGTCTCCCTGATCATCGTCGTGACATCGCCGCCGTCCAGAACTCACCGGAGCATCGCCGGAGTTCGACCTCTGCACGCCTCGCCGGCGAAACCCGCCGGAAACCCTAGCCTCACTGTGAGCTCTCCCTCCTCTCTCTGTGAACCGTCAGATCTTGATCGATCGGCCCGAACTAACCACTTATTCGAAAGGGTACTGGACGATCTGACCCGTCCAGATCCCATAAGATCCAACGCCCCAGAATGCTAATCCTCCCGAACCGGTACGGGCCAATCAGATTAGACCACGTGGCAGCCCTCTGTTAAAACAGAAACTCGAATTAGAATTTGAAATCAGAATTTAGCTGAAATTTTGAAAAATCATATCTTTCGATCCATAAGTCCAAAAATAGCAAATGGGATACCGTTGGAAACCTTGAAACCTGTAGAATCCAGCGGTACCATAAAATCTTATATTTTATGGGTCCAATTTGAAACTAATTTCAAATTGGGTTTGAACCTTCTTTTGTTTGTTTAATTCATATCTATTGAACCAAGTATCCAAAAATTACAATTTTGTAGTCTTTGGAAAGCCCTTGATCTGTAGAACACCCTGGGATCAAGAAAATCCAGATTTGATACGTGCATACACTTTGTGCATTCAAATCTTCTTAAATCACTATTTTGGCCATATCTTGAATTCTAAAATTTATTTTAGAATAAATCCAATTGCAATAGCCTTGTTTTACTGCAAGCTGTCCAGTAGCATCACTCCCATATTTTCTAGAGCCAGTTCACAATTACTCAATTCTAATATGAGGATCTGAGTAAATTCTACTATAGGATCAAAACTACTTCTTTAAGATTATTCTTTTCTACCTGGTGAACCCTATGATCGTCCCTAGACATCATTGTTGTCTGAACAACATCTTGACCAAGATCACATCTACTTAGACCTATCTTATCTAGGTCACACCTATTCAAGTTACAATTGTGTTGCTTGAGTAAAGTGTGATACATCTCAATCATAGTTACTATTCTTACTATCCTTGCGGTGTTGATCTAATCAATATTTTAGCACCTATCCAATATTCCATGTACCCAATAGAAACCTTAAGCCATAAACTCAAATGTGATCTACCCATACTCGATCCCTTGTCCATTAGATCTTGATTTCATGTGTAGGATTATTCAATTAACAAATGAGTTAATTGAGTAAATCAACATATCACAAACCCTTACCCAAGCCTTTATGTAACATGTACTATTTTGAGAAAGTGCCATCACACTTTATCTAGTAGTGTTATGTTGCATCGTCCTAAACTCATGTAAACCTATTCACATATTTTGTCTAATTCATGTGTATACTCAAATTGCAATCGTGCTACTTGAGTAGAATATGAATTCATCATAAACCTAAATCCTATATTGGTTAATATGGTAATATTATAACCCATACCGTAGTGTGTGTTATACACCAAGTTGACCGATAAACCATTGAGCCATGTCCTCAAATATCAATCACTCATACCCAATCCAAAGCCTACCTAGTTTTGTTCACATGTGTTAAACTATTCAACTTGCGAAAGTGCAAATTGAGTAGTCCAAGCACTCTTAAAACCTAGCCTAGTGCCTAAGTGTGATTTATACTATTCAAAGAATAAATGTTGTTACACTTATTCAAATAGTATTTTAGTTGCACAATCCCACACCCATGTGAATTATTTTTCCACATGAGCTATTCTGAAACTCTCTCATGCTTGATAAAGCATAAAGACCTCATCCATTATATAATGCCTAGTCCCAATTTATCTCTCAAATCTTACCGATCTCTCCCAACTAAACTCTTCGATTCATATCTCACAAATCATGAACCTATACCACATCCCTCTTATCATAACATCTCATTACAAACTAAATCGTTGAACCAACCCCTTTTAATTGTTTGATTTGCTTGATTGAGTTTGTATGGTGTGTTTATGTTATGCTATTTCTTGTGCTATAGTTGTGCGAAGAGCTGCGTGCTTAGTTGAGAGAAGCGGAACGTCGTGATCTTCAGAAAGGCAAGTGACACACATGTTCCCTACCCATTTTACTTATGCATTAGTAAATTCACCTCTTGTAGTATGCATGATAGGTGTTTTACTCAACTGTTTTATCAAATGCTTAGATCCTAGTAGTGTGTAGCTATCCCTCAAACCCCACTTGATAGGATGCTAATTACTTTGTTAACTTTGATGCCATGCTAAGATCACTTGAAAAGTGTTTTGTGAAAAGTTAATAACTCCAACTAAAATGAAACACCTGGGTGGATTGGTATGTTGATGGAGGTGGTGTTGAGTGGCGACCTGGGGCTACACTACGTGTAGTTGCTGCCTGGGCGTACACTTGTGGATGGCCACCCAGGAACAAAGAGATGGCTATGTCTTCCATGCTTAGCGTACTTCCAGTGCAGCCTTATGACATTATGGGCTCTGTCTTGACTGATTAGAATGTGGGAGTGCAACTAGGCGCGAGAAGATGGTGGTAGATGAATTATAGGTTGGGAGCGGATCTTGCCAGTTAGTTGCCCTCTCCTTCTAAAAAGTCTCGTTTCAATTCATGTATGGGCATGAAATGAATCGTAAGGTGAAAGTGCACAACCCTTGCAAGGTGTATAAATCTAATCGATTAGCCGTGTCCCCGGTTATGGACAATTGAGTCTCTAGACATGGAATGTACAGAATAATCTCATCACCTCTTTTGAATATTTAAAATCTGTCTAGAAACTCCTAGGTAGGAACTAAGGACCATACGCTCCGAGGGGTGGTGGTGCCTGAGGTTCCGACTTTGTCGAATCTCGCCCAGTGCTACATGCCTAGCTAGTATGTGGTTATTGGGGGTTACCTCGACCCTTGAAAATATAAAACTTTGAAAGTATTACTTCAAGAAAGAACTATAGAATAAAACTGGCTTTATGCAAAGCAGCCTGTGAGATCCACTAGCCAAATATCCATGTAGATAGGCTCCTCACAACAGCCACCAAATATGTGTCATTTGCCAGTACATCATTGTACTGACCCCTCTGGGGCTGCATATTCAACGTGCAGGTTTTACTTCGAGTAAGGAACCAGGATTAGGATCTCGAGCTTACATTCCAATATGTCTGCCTGTGGCACGAGATGATGATGGAGGCTCCTTGCCACTCTGTCATTCCGCTGTGTAAATTGTAAGATTTAAGTACCTTGTATCTGGATCCGCGATGTAATTTTGATACTATGCAATGAATATTTCATTTTGTTCTGTGGTGCTATCATTGATCCAGGGAATAGCACTTAACACAGATGTTCCACCTTGTTCTCAAGGTTGGGGCGCTACAGAATGGTGTCAGAGCATAGTGTTGCCTGTAGGATCGAGACCCTAGGTTTGGACTAGACTAGGCAGCCCACAAATGATGTCAAATGGATATCATAGCGTTTAGGATGTGTTTTGAAAATTTTGTTGCATTTTAATTTTAGTTTGCTTTATTTTCTCGTAAGGCTTATCACTTTCATTTTTACTTACGCTGTTCTTCTTTCAAAATTTTAGATGACGTTCACCAAGCTGAAGGTCCCCTACGACGATGACGATGAGCTGTTTAGTGATCAGCTATCTCACCTTTCTCGGATGCTGAACCTGTCACCCCCCATTTTCCGTGGCAGAGTAATACCCTGTGTGGTTCCCGAGATCGTCCGCTGGGAGATTGAGACCAGGATTGAGGGTCGCACTATTGGTACTCCCACTGAGACGGTGGTGTACTCGAGGATGTACCCAGCTTGGGAGACTGGTGTCATGATGGCCATGGAGGAGGCACTAGCCCGCATATGTGGTATGTATGTCCAGGAGATATCAGAGCTGGACAATTCCATCTACCAGTTTGGGAGGCGTAACCACGAGGGATGGGCCTTGAGGACTCCAGGGCGCCGTGAGGATTTACCGTGGACGGAGATGCAGTTAGAGGACATGGGGTCCTATGCTTTCAACTTGGAAGACATGCTGCGCCACGAGATGGATGCCACTGATGATGCCAAGTACCAGCTTCTGGAGAAGGATGAGAAGATAGAACAACTAGAGGGCACGATAGAGAAGCTGAAGGAGAAGAACAAAACACTTGAGGCCGCTAATGATAAGCTGTCAGGTAAGGTCGAGGATCAGGAGGCCCAGATTGTAGGCTTTCAAGGACAGTGCATTTATCTTCACAAGGACCTGATGAAGTACAAGCCCTGGCCGCCTAAGAAGGGACCAACATCTACGGAAGAGAAGAAGGAGTCGACCTCAGAGCTGATTGGAGCAGAGCCTGAGAAGCTGGAGCCTTGCCAGCCCACAGTAGAGGAAGATTCTGTGGAGAAGACCCCTGCAGCGCCACCTAGCCCTGTGGTGAAGCGACGCAAGACAGGGAACACTAGAGCGTACCTTGCACAGTTCAAGTAGTGAGACCACCACGTTTTGAAATAAATCGGCGATCTTGTAATGGTTAGTCGTACCACCTAGTGGAATGACCCCTTGAACCCTGTTTTCCTAAAACTTGTAGTTGACTTGTTATGCTTGAGGATCTATGTTTGATGTGATCGTCTATACTATCGAGTGCTGTTTACAATGCTTATTTTAATCTTGTAGAAATGTGTTTTCTAATTACCTGTTGTGTTGGGTAGAATTTTTCCTTAGATCTCTTCTGTCTAACCCTTATCTATGCTAAGACCTAAACCTGTCCAAAACCCAAACAGATGCATCCCCAACGTCAGAACAACCGCAACAACACCCCATTGGAAATGGCAATGCAACAGTTAGTTGAAGCTCACACAGGAATGATGCGAGTGATAACTCAGAATATGGCTAATCGCGAATGCAAAGAGCTACCCCCAGGGGTGCAGCAAATACTAAATGATCATTCGCGAATAGTGCAAATGATGTCTCAGATGGTGACTAGTGCCTATAATAGCCTACCATCAGAGGAGCATAGTGGAAAGCCAACACAAGTTGATGCTGAGACAATGCAGCAAGCTTGTAAGAGATGTGGAGAAATAGGACACACCTCTAAGGACTGCCATGGAGAGTATCCCCACTGTGATACTAGTTACCCAATTGGAGACTATCCCATGAGCCAAGTTACTTGTTTCCTATGTGAAGGAACAAATCATATCCCGGCTGAATGCAAGTTCTATTCCACAGTGCAACGGATAAATCAACAAGTTAAGGATAGAATGAGCCAACTGCCCGAAAGGACCCCTGAAGATGGAAGACTTAAAAGAAAGATGGAAGATAAAGACATGGAGTTAGCACTTAACCATACTACTAAGTGCTGCTACTCATGTGAAGAAGAAGGACACTTGTCTAGGAATTGCCTGAAGAAGAGAGGATGTTTCTCCCCGACTGTAGTAGAATATGAGGAAAATGAAGTGAGAGATCTTCTAGCCCTAGAAGGACCAAAAAGGAAGAAGGACAACAGCAAGGTAATGTGCTCCAAATGCAAGGAACTAGGGCATTATAAGAGAAAATGTCCTACAAAATACCATGGAGTAAACATGCAAGATAGCACGAAAAGAGACCTCCGTATGATCACCTGTTTCAAGTGCAAACAAAAGGGACACTACTCGGATAAATGTCCAGAGAACGGAACTCCAAGACCTCAGTAATGTGGAACGACTGAAGAATGCTACGATATACAAGGAGGAAACACAATGAGGTAGCCAATTTAAAAGGACTTGTATGCCATTACTACTTTAATAAATATTGTAAGGACTTGTAAGAGCCATGGACAACCTGGTTAAATGACTTGTATTTCTCAAGGAGATGACAAGCAGAAAGGATTAGTAACTCAAGAGTTAACATCTTACGACTGAGTTTGCTCAAAACTTAGCTAGGGAACGATAGAATTGTTTTAAAAATTTAGAATTGAATCACAGGTTCTCATTTCAAGAAAATTTTGGCAAAACCAGTGAGGTTGACCAAGAGTTAGAATGCGAGGTTTGCAAACCATGTATGAAGTAATGATTTGGGTGCAGGATGGATTGATCACCATTCCTACTACTCTTATTATTCGCTCTCATAATGTTGGTTTACATACCTAGAGAGACATACCTACATGAGAGACGACGCTTTAAACCATGACCTTAGGAAGATAGATATGTTACACCCTTCGTAGTGTGCCAGTGTGGCCAATACGTAAGAATACGGTGAGAAACGACTGCACGTTTCCAAAGCATTTTCTCAGTGGACCTTGAATGCCGAGACGACTCAATTTTGACTTCAATTCCCAACCTTTCGTTTCGACTCCCCGGCCTGTTCGACTACCCCTGAGCCTATAAAAGAGGACTCTCCCCTCTCCAGAGAGTCACAACAGAGACCGCCACCACCAACTATGAGGTTACCACCTGATTCCAAAGCCCAATGCCACCGAAGTATACCTCATCCCGACCTACGATGTTGTGAGGCACCCCTCCAAATCCATGGAACCTTGTTCCTACCCATGAGAGCTTCGTTAGATCCCCTTTCCCTGAAGGAGAGTTCATCTTCGAGAAATGATCAAGTTGTTCAGCGCCTTTCGACAACTATGAAGACGGTTGCTAAAGGAATTCTTAAGGACCATCTGGTACCTGTGGCAAATAGCACGACTTGCTCCGGTAACTTGAGTGGGTTCAACAATGCTGGTTATAAGGCGACCTTCCATCCCTTAAAGGTGCCAATACCTCTAACAGAGTCCACCTTGTTTACCCCTATGAAATGCTTGAGAAGACTACAAAGGGATGCCATCCAAATTCCTCGGGATGTGTGGTCTCATCATGTTCGTGGGGCAAGCGTGCAATACTTGACACTGGGTCATCTTCTGAGATTCTACAATAAAAATCAGCTAAAGAGCAACAAGGAGTATGGTGATGACCTGTATGCTGTCATGGCCTTGGAGAGGACCGACCAAGAAAAGGCTAGATACACATTCTTGGACGATGTGGACTACCTTGTTGAAGACAACGCGATGGATGATATCTGCCTATCACCAGAATTGGATGGAACCCATGGTGTGCCCACTTTTGAACAATGTCATGACCATCAAGTCATTGAAAAGGGCGACATCAAGAAAAATGGCGCAACGATGAATTCAAGCTGGGAACAAAATGCAAGTGCCTAAGGAAGCATCAAGATACCACCAAGCAAAATCTCCTATAAGGGTGGTAGCACCCTAGTCCCCTTTAGGATCCCTAAGCCTTGTAACCTTCCTTCAATCTCGAGGACGAGATTCCTTTAAGGGTGGTAGTCTGTAACGACCCAAGATTTATCAAATTTTGGGGGAAAATTTTTGTTTTTATTTTGCTTGAGATGATTGAATTTTCACAGGAATTTAAAACTTTTGAGTCTATTTGAAAGCTTTATTAGAAAATATATTAAACCTTCTATTATTCTCTTGAAGGACTTCTTTGAGAAAGATCAAGTATCCAAATACTTTTTTCCTTTCTTTTACTCAAACTTATGCAAGCTAACTTACATGGATTTGATTTTCAAAAGTATTATAAAGTTGGTATTTCAAAACTATGTTTGAGTGTGGTTTTCAACTATTATTTTATAAACTACTATTTTATTATTTTATTACTTTAGGAAGAATTGAGTTCCAACTCTATTTCTATTATTTTATGCAAGCAAAGCCTTAGGCTTAATTGAGATCTTTTATTAAAAACCTTGTTTTGATTTTGAAAACATGTTTGATGTTGGTTTAAAACCTTTCTGTGGATTCTACAAAATTTTAGAAATTGATTTGACCTTGTTTGGATGCTTTATGCAAGACCTAAGAAAGAAATAAGAAAAAAAAACAAAAAGGAAAAGAAGAAAGAAAATAAAAATAGAAAAGGGCCCCCGGGGAAACGTTTTGGCCCAGAAGGAGAAGCAGCCCGCAGCCCACCTAGCCCAATCCCGAACCGGTATCCCTCTCCCCTTTCCATCTCGCTGACAGGTGGGACCCGCATGTCAGCATCATCACTTCCACCTTTTCCTCTCTTCTCTCTGGAAACGGAGCTCGCCGGAGTAACTCCCCCACTAATTTCTCGCGAGTAATGACCATCAATCCCTAGCCTATAAGTAGCCCTCGACTCCCTCTCCCTTTCCCCTTCTCTCGGCTGCCGATTGCGCCGCCAGGCTGGCAAAATCTCTCATCGGAGGCCGCAGGTGCCAGCGGCCATTCCTGCTCAAATCCGACGCCATCGGTGAACCCCGCGTCTCCTCCTCTACCCTATCTCCTCCCCTACCTCCGGCGCCCCCTCTGACGTTTTTCGTTTGATTTATCTCGCAGCAAATCGAGCTCCTCTTCTTCAAGCCGAAGCTCCTGCCGCCCGCATCACCTCCAGCCGCACCATTCGCCCACGTCAGGACGCAATCGACAACGTCGACCAAGTTTTCGAGCCCGCCGTGTCTCCCTGATCATCGTCGTGACATCGCCGCCATCCAGAACTCACCGGAGCATCGCCGGAGTTCGACCTCTGCACGCCTCGCCGGCGAAACCCGCCGGAAACCCTAGCCTCACTGTGAGCTCTCCCTCCTCTCTCTGTGAACCGTCAGATCTTGATCGATCGGCCCGAACTAACCACTTATTCGAAAGGGTACTGGACGATCTGACCCGTCCAGATCCCATAAGATCCAACGCCCCAGAATGCTAATCCTCCCGAACCGGTACGGGCCAATCAGATTAGACCACGTGGCAGCCCTCTGTTAAAACAGAAACTCGAATTAGAATTTGAAATCAGAATTTAGCTGAAATTTTGAAAAATCATATCTTTCGATCCATAAGTCCAAAAATAGCAAATGGGATACCGTTGGAAACCTTGAAACCTGTAGAATCCAGCGGTACCATAAAATCTTATATTTTATGGGTCCAATTTGAAACTAATTTCAAATTGGGTTTGAACCTTCTTTTGTTTGTTTAATTCATATCTATTGAACCAAGTATCCAAAAATTACAATTTTGTAGTCTTTGGAAAGCCCTTGATCTGTAGAACACCCTGGGATCAAGAAAATCCAGATTTGATACGTGCATACACTTTGTGCATTCAAATCTTCTTAAATCACTATTTTGGCCATATCTTGAATTCTAAAATTTATTTTAGAATAAATCCAATTGCAATAGCCTTGTTTTACTGCAAGCTGTCCAGTAGCATCACTCCCATATTTTCTAGAGCCAGTTCACAATTACTCAATTCTAATATGAGGATCTGAGTAAATTCTACTATAGGATCAAAACTACTTCTTTAAGATTATTCTTTTCTACCTGGTGAACCCTATGATCGTCCCTAGACATCATTGTTGTCTGAACAACATCTTGACCAAGATCACATCTACTTAGACCTATCTTATCTAGGTCACACCTATTCAAGTTACAATTGTGTTGCTTGAGTAAAGTGTGATACATCTCAATCATAGTTACTATTCTTACTATCCTTGCGGTGTTGATCTAATCAATATTTTAGCACCTATCCAATATTCCATGTACCCAATAGAAACCTTAAGCCATAAACTCAAATGTGATCTACCCATACTCGATCCCTTGTCCATTAGATCTTGATTTCATGTGTAGGATTATTCAATTAACAAATGAGTTAATTGAGTAAATCAACATATCACAAACCCTTACCCAAGCCTTTATGTAACATGTACTATTTTGAGAAAGTGCCATCACACTTTATCTAGTAGTGTTATGTTGCATCGTCCTAAACTCATGTAAACCTATTCACATATTTTGTCTAATTCATGTGTATACTCAAATTGCAATCGTGCTACTTGAGTAGAATATGAATTCATCATAAACCTAAATCCTATATTGGTTAATATGGTAATATTATAACCCATACCGTAGTGTGTGTTATACACCAAGTTGACCGATAAACCATTGAGCCATGTCCTCAAATATCAATCACTCATACCCAATCCAAAGCCTACCTAGTTTTGTTCACATGTGTTAAACTATTCAACTTGCGAAAGTGCAAATTGAGTAGTCCAAGCACTCTTAAAACCTAGCCTAGTGCCTAAGTGTGATTTATACTATTCAAAGAATAAATGTTGTTACACTTATTCAAATAGTATTTTAGTTGCACAATCCCACACCCATGTGAATTATTTTTCCACATGAGCTATTCTGAAACTCTCTCATGCTTGATAAAGCATAAAGACCTCATCCATTATATAATGCCTAGTCCCAATTTATCTCTCAAATCTTACCGATCTCTCCCAACTAAACTCTTCGATTCATATCTCACAAATCATGAACCTATACCACATCCCTCTTATCATAACATCTCATTACAAACTAAATCGTTGAACCAACCCCTTTTAATTGTTTGATTTGCTTGATTGAGTTTGTATGGTGTGTTTATGTTATGCTATTTCTTGTGCTATAGTTGTGCGAAGAGCTGCGTGCTTAGTTGAGAGAAGCGGAACGTCGTGATCTTCAGAAAGGCAAGTGACACACATGTTCCCTACCCATTTTACTTATGCATTAGTAAATTCACCTCTTGTAGTATGCATGATAGGTGTTTTACTCAACTGTTTTATCAAATGCTTAGATCCTAGTAGTGTGTAGCTATCCCTCAAACCCCACTTGATAGGATGCTAATTACTTTGTTAACTTTGATGCCATGCTAAGATCACTTGAAAAGTGTTTTGTGAAAAGTTAATAACTCCAACTAAAATGAAACACCTGGGTGGATTGGTATGTTGATGGAGGTGGTGTTGAGTGGCGACCTGGGGCTACACTACGTGTAGTTGCTGCCTGGGCGTACACTTGTGGATGGCCACCCAGGAACAAAGAGATGGCTATGTCTTCCATGCTTAGCGTACTTCCAGTGCAGCCTTATGACATTATGGGCTCTGTCTTGACTGATTAGAATGTGGGAGTGCAACTAGGCGCGAGAAGATGGTGGTAGATGAATTATAGGTTGGGAGCGGATCTTGCCAGTTAGTTGCCCTCTCCTTCTAAAAAGTCTCGTTTCAATTCATGTATGGGCATGAAATGAATCGTAAGGTGAAAGTGCACAACCCTTGCAAGGTGTATAAATCTAATCGATTAGCCGTGTCCCCGGTTATGGACAATTGAGTCTCTAGACATGGAATGTACAGAATAATCTCATCACCTCTTTTGAATATTTAAAATCTGTCTAGAAACTCCTAGGTAGGAACTAAGGACCATACGCTCCGAGGGGTGGTGGTGCCTGAGGTTCCGACTTTGTCGAATCTCGCCCAGTGCTACATGCCTAGCTAGTATGTGGTTATTGGGGGTTACCTCGACCCTTGAAAATATAAAACTTTGAAAGTATTACTTCAAGAAAGAACTATAGAATAAAACTGGCTTTATGCAAAGCAGCCTGTGAGATCCACTAGCCAAATATCCATGTAGATAGGCTCCTCACAACAGCCACCAAATATGTGTCATTTGCCAGTACATCATTGTACTGACCCCTCTGGGGCTGCATATTCAACGTGCAGGTTTTACTTCGAGTAAGGAACCAGGATTAGGATCTCGAGCTTACATTCCAACATGTCTGCCTGTGGCACGAGATGATGATGGAGGCTCCTTGCCACTCTGTCATTCCGCTGTGTAAATTGTAAGATTTAAGTACCTTGTATCTGGATCCGCGATGTAATTTTGATACTATGCAATGAATATTTCATTTTGTTCTGTGGTGCTATCATTGATCCAGGGAATAGCACTTAACACAGATGTTCCACCTTGTTCTCAAGGTTGGGGCGCTACAAAAGCACAGGTACACTACAGATGGTATCAGAGCAAAGTGTTTCCTTTAGGTTCGTGACCCTAGGATTGGACGAAAACCCTTAGGAAAATTTAGGAGTTGTTCTTGTTCTCTTTGTTGCTAACACATAGAACTAGTTTGATCTCTCTAAGTTAGAAGTCTCTTTTACTTTTGTTCAGCACTTTTGTTAAGTTTTTCTTATTTTTGCTTACTAACTTGTCATGTTCCAACATAAACATATCAACCTTCCGCATCACCAAGCCCGACAGTTTCAAGGCCTTCGCTTCGGAGAGCGCCTCATCGACATCGTCACTGCTTTGTCCCTGCCTACCCCCTTCATCAACGGAAGCGAGATGACCAAGTTCCACAAGAAGGGCATCTCGATCATCCACATCGCGCAGCCAGGATGCGAGACAAAGCCAAAGACTGAAGAAATCAAGTTCAAGACCTTCCACACCGACAAAGACGCGGGTTCCCATCTCCTCATGCAAGAACTGATAGCACGCCTCTGCGGACGTCACTTCTCCGAGCTCCAGAACCACAACTCCAACATCTTCGGCCAACGTGATGAGAAGGGCATGGTCATCGGGCTATCTGACAGCGTCTAGGACCCCATGCGCATAAACCTCGCCGAGTTAGAGTACCTCGTCAGGGACGTCAACGTTGAGAGGTACAATGAGTTGTTTAACAACGACGAGCTACGCGCCTAGCTTGCCGAGAAGGACAAACAACACCTGGAGCAAGAGCTGAGGATCAAGGAGATGGAGGCGAAGTTCGAGACTCAAGAGAAATAGCAGAAGAATCAAGAGAAGAGGATCCAAGCCAGGAACAAAGAAGTTAGAGAGCTGAAGCAGAAGTTAGAGTGCAACGACTTCAAGCTTGAAGCGGACCATGATCTGATCGAGAAGCTACGCGCCGACAAGAGGGAGCTTCAAGAGAAGATCGACACCCTAACTGAAGACCTGAAGGACTACAAGAGGCTACTCAAGGAGAATGGCTTTGATGTTGAGGAAGTCACCATGGAAGAGTAGAGTAGTTAGAGAGACTACCCCACTTTATCTACGAGTTTGCGTTTATGCCCGTGACCGCTTGTGGTATGGCATTAGACATTGTATCCATTTAGGCTTAAACGTTTGCGTACCTTTAAACTATTTGTGAATTGTTTATCGCATGCTTGGTTTAAAGTTTTGTCGTATGCTTGTGTGTTCTTGTGTATGTGTGCTTTTAAAGATTGTTTATATGCATGTGTTATGGGTAGGAACTTTATTTCCTTAGACTCTATCTCTAAATCTAACCTCACCTATTTCGAACCCAACAGATGCCTCCTCATCGCGCTCCTGAGGAACAGATGCAGCAGATGATGGAAGCCCAGGCTCAACTCATGCAAGTCATGACTCAGTTTCTTGCCAACGCTCAGAACAGCAACAACAGCAACAACAACAACAACAACAACAACAACAACAACAACAACAACAACAACAACAACAACAACAACAACAACAACAACAACAACAACAACAACAACAACAACAACAACAACAACAACAACAACAACAACAACAACAACAACAACAACAACAACAACAACAACAACAACAACAACAACAACAACAACAACAACAACAACAACAACAAAAACAAAAACAAAAACAACAACAACAAAAACAACAACAACAACAACAACAACAACAACAACAACAACAACAACAACAACAACAACAACAACAACAACAACAACAACAACAACAACAACAACAACAACCCTCCTCCACCACCACCACCACCCCCTCAGGTCGACATGCTTGCAAGGTTCTTAAGGCTTCGCCCTGCCAAGTTCTCACGTGCTGCTGAACCACTGGAGGCCATGGATTGGCTCCGTTCTGTCAACAAAGACTTGGTGACTACTGGTTGCACTGATGCTGAAAAGGTCAGGTTTGCAGCTCATCTGCTGGAAGGACCAGCAGCAAGCTGGTGGGACACTTACCAGATCACTCATCCCATCGAAGGAGTGACTTGGGACTTGTTCCAGGAGGGATTTCGGTCTGCACACATTTCCTCTGGTGTGATGGGCCTAAAGAACAAAGAGCTTCGTGACCTTAGACAAAAGTACCGCAACGTGTCTGAGTACATTGATGAGTTTACCAATCTATCATGCTATGCACCGGACGACATTGACACGGATGCAAAGAGGAAGGAGAAGTTCCTAGAGGGTCTCAATGACGAGTTGTCAATCCCTCTGTCTGTTGCTTACACTCCTACCTTTTAGTCTCTGCTTGATCAAGCTATAACTCTGGAGAGTAAAATGAAGTAGTCTGAAAACAGAAAGAGGAAGCATCATGTTAGCAAGTATCAGGAACCTGTGCATAAGAGAAGCTTCAATAGTGGCAGTGGGAGTTCTGGGTTCCATAAGAATGGAGGAAACCACCACAACAATAATGATGGAAATGGGCACCAGCATCACAAGGGAAATGGCCACCACCATAATGGCCACTAGAGTCACAACAATCATAATTCCTCAATGACAAATGGCCATAACAATGGCAATAATGGCAGAAACAACAATGTTCCCGAGAAGGGGGATATTAGCCAAGTGGAGTGCTTTAAGTGCCACAAGACTGGGCATTATGCAAATGATTGCCCACAGAAGAAGGATGAAGGAAACAAGCCCAATCCATTCCAGAAGGGACATGTCAATCACGTCAATGTGGAGGAGATTTATGATGAGCCTGACGCTGTCTATGGTACGTTTCAGCTCAATGACTTTTCAGCACTTGTTCTTTTTGATACTGGTGCATCTCATTCATTCATCTCGAGGGTATTTGTGGATAAAAATAAAGGGATTTCTATTTTCGTGCCCTCAGGTCATTAGTTGTACTCAGTTTTCCCCAGCTCGTTAGTTTTTCCTCAGTTTTCCCCAAGCCGTTGTCTGAAACCCTCAGAAGGAGCTCGGATGGGAGGATTCCCGTTTAGTTGACCATTTCCATGCTGACGTGTGGGGCCGCGTCATGTGGGGCCGCGTCGCGTGGGGCTGGTAGAAAGGGACCACGTGGGACATGACGAGACCGTGTTTGGTTGTACGTGAGAGCTCGGTTCTATCTCTCTCGGGCCAAATTGGCATTGCCTTTTCAGAGCGCCTTTTCAGAGCGCCTTTTTCCCCTCTCTCTCTGTAACAGTTCTCTCTCTTTTCACCAAATTAGTATCAAATCTAGAGAAGCTTCTATTTCTGTCTTTCTTCAATGATTGTTGCCTTTTGGCCCTCGTTTTTTTGCCTAATATGGTAACAAATCTAGTAGCAAATCTAGAAGCTAGTATAGGATAAATTTACAGCAGCATAATAAATCTAGAAAACTAAGTATAATACATAAACTGCATACAACAGCCAAAAGCAGCCAATAACGATGTTAATGTTCACGACAAACTAAGCTGAAAATAATACAAGACGCAATGTATGCCCAACATGAAGATTAGGATACCCCAGGATGAATGAATCTGTTCTTCATTCATCATATATATATTCGTCGCTCCATTTTCTGGTCCGAAAGAAATATTCATTGAACTCCTTCCGTCTGCAGTGTGCATCCAATACATCCTCCAAATGGTATGGCCTTTGTTCATCTTTCAGACCGTACTTTCCTAATCTATCCACACGTAGTGGCCACTCATCCCAGGCGTTCATATCATCAAAGTACTCTCTGATATAACCCAAATCCGCGTAGTAGATGCAGCCAGGTCGAAGTGTCGGATGCACTCTGGTGTCGATAGAGATACACCGGACATGATGGATGAAGAAGGCACGACTGCCAATGTTACTGACGGCATGGAGAGAGCGGCTCTCAGTGTCCACATGGTACACCAATGTTTAACCTTCCTCCAAATGACCGCCCAACAACACAAGCAGTAGACCACCATCTGACTTCACAAGGTAGAACTTGTCATTTCCAAGTTCTGGAAATGAAAATAGTGTCTCCATGTTGACATTGCTCGCGCCCTGCTCCAACTGGACATTGTTGGTGCACACTAATGTTCCGAACTCAAAATTGTTCACAGCTAGTGCATAGAATTCACCATTGAACGTGGTAATGCAACGCATAGAATGGTGCTCGATCGAAAATCTTCCTTCTCCCCAATCTTCATCTATACCCTTAGTTGGAGTGCTTTCATCGACCCAAGCAATTTTCGCCGGGTAATATGTGGAAACAAAGAGCATAGTCGGGGACTTCATTACAGTGACTGACTCTAGAATAACAGATGGTATCTGCGCCTCAAATATAGTGTTCAATGTCTTTGTGAGTGGGTTCAGAAGCCGTATCTTGTGCGGCTGGTTCTTCTGGGCAAGCACGATGACGCCACGGCAAAATCTGATGAAGTAGTATCTAAAATATATGGGATTGATGAAGATAACATTCAGCACTAAGATGTTTACGATTGAAAATAAAAGGATTAACTCTATAGATATGGAGGAATTTGAACCTTGCATGAACTTCCGTTAGATCGATGGTGACATAGCGGGATGTGGGGAGGTGGAGGAAGGAGAACTCAGCGGCGCGTGGAAGGGCATGCTCTACCATGATCCATTCGTGCAGGTGCACGTCGGGCTCAGGTAAATCTGAGCGCCAATTAGTACAAACTTGCCTCAAAGCAGAGTAGGTGTCCACGTACTCCTCGTTCGCCAGTAAGCAGGCACCGATCTTGTGAAGTGGTCCATCAGCCCTGAGAGAGGCCCAGTTCACGGAGGTGCCATGCCTGGATGCGCCGCCCTCGGAGGCGACGGGCTCGGAGGCGAGGGGCTCGGGGGCGACGGCCGCCGGCGCATTCTTCTTCTCCATCACTGGCAGGGGAGCGCGCGTAGGGCGGCTGGGTTTTTTTGGAGAAGGTGATGGGACGTGAGAGGCGTGGTTGCGTGCGTGAGTTATAAGGAGACTGTGTGCAGAGGGAGGGAGAGAGGGGCTCTGTACTGGCAATGTGACGGTTCGTCTCAGCAGTTGACGTTTGGTCTCAACACGCGCACTGCGCGGCTAACCGCTGCTCACCGCGACACGCGTCCGTGGGACTGCACGTCAGCACCGTTACGTGTACTCAGTTCTACCCTCTAGTCTTACACTGGAAAAATATCTGTACTCAGTTTTCCCCTCGAGTACTAATACTGGCCAGTGCAATATACTCAGTTTTACCCTCAAGTGGCTGGTCAACAGAGAGTCAACAAATGGGATTAAGCTATCTAATTGAGTCATTTCATGCGCAAAAAAATTCAAAAAAATAAAATCATAGTGCCTCCTACTCATGGAGTCTTGTTACGCGACCTGCCACGTAGACAATCATATATAAATCAAATTTTAACACAAATGGCCACTTCTCAGATCACTACTAGCTATGAAGGTTAATGGCTTTGCACTCAAACCCCTTCTCAAAACATCTATACCCAAAACATAGTTTGTCTGAATGAGGCCATAATTTTTATACTCATGTATATTTAAATTGCTAATACTTTGAGGAAGGCCAACCTGAGTTTCATTGTACAAAACATGTGTTTTTCTTTTTCTAAATTTCTTATTTGAATTCCTTAGCCTGTTTACTATTTACTTGCCCTTGTATCCTTGATACTACTCAGTTTTACCCTCTCCCTTCTCACAGAAGCCCAAACTTGGCCTGATTGGTCGAGCTGTTGTCACACGGATCGTGCCCACCTACCGTCGATCCTATGATCTAACGGGCAGGATCGTGCCACCCTCTCTCTATCTGTCGGTGGCAAACTACTACCCCTCTATGTATGCTAAATGACGAGTTTGCCACCGGATTCAACAAGTTGGGTAATCACGAATTTCTTGTAGGCATTACTTTTCACGGTAAAATGATAAACTATCACGAATTTCCATTTCTTGTAGGCTTTACTTTTCACGGTAAAATGATGAACTATCACGAATTTCCATTTCTTTTAGGCATTACTTTTCACGGTAAAATGATAAACTATCACGAATTTCCATTTCTTGTAGGCATTACGTTTCACGTTGAAATGATAAACTATCACGAATTTCCATTTCTTGTAGGCTTTACTTTTCACGGTAAAATGATGAACTATCACAAATTTCCATTTCTTTTAGGCATTACTTTTCACGGTAAAATGATAAACTATCATGAATTTCCATTTCTTTTACGCATTACTTTTTTGTTAAGATATAAACCACCCCCACAACGGTCATCTCCTCCTTAATTTATTGTGTAAACCCCACAACGGTCATCTCTACCTTAATTTATGGTGTAAACCCCACAATGGTCATCTCTCCCTTATAAACCCCCACAACGGCCATCCCTCATGTCAATAGGTTCTGCCTCTCTCTTCTTCGTTTCTGCCTCTCTCTTCTTCGTTCACATACACTTGATCCATTGCCATGGCTTCCACGTCTCGAACGCTGACCGGAAGGGGAAGGGGAAGGGACGACCGGGGTGGTGGATCATCATCATTGGGACCACCACCATCAACACTGCCATTGATCATAGAGGAGTTCTTCATCACCATCTATGAAGACCCTTTGGCCAAGAAGGTACGTACGCGCTCCCACATATATGATGCATGTGATTAATTATGTGCATGTTCTAAAAAACCTTTAATTTCAAACGATCAGCGTTCGATCTCTTTGCAGGCACTCCCACAAAAGTTTGCGGACTATCTTGACGGCCAGGAGCCCGCAAAGGTGTATCTGCGAGCAGCTGACTGCGGTCCTCGTCTCTGGACCGTGGAGGTCCTATTTGACGGACAAGGCCGGATGTACCTCAACAAGGGCTGGGAGAATTTCGCCATCGCGCACGGTGTGGATTTCGGCTGCTTCCTACACTTCAAATATGAAGGCGATTATGTGCTCACAGTGAAGGTGTTCGACGGAACAACATGCAGGAAGTACTACTACACGGACGACGAAGATACTGACGATGAAAGCGACGACGACGTGAAGCCATGCATCTAAGGGGATTATGACCAAGAATATATATGTAGCTTCATATGCATCGAATTATAGATCTAGCTATTTTCTATATATTATGCATGTAAAAATAATAGGGAATCACAATTTCCACTATGATTCGAGCACCACAGCCTCCAAACGATGCCGATGCCGATATCGGCATGGTCAGAACGGCTATGCATGCTCGCCGCCACTGCTAGGTCACCGTCGGGATGCACCCTCAATCCCGTCCCCTCATTTGATCACTGACACACCAGAGATATCGCCGAGGCCAATGACGAACATACATGCTGATGCCAATGCCGAACATGCACGCCGCTGTGGGCACGGCCATGCCGCCCCGCTATGCTGGATGCCACAGACCACCGCGAGGTCTTTCCCTTCGCCACCACACTCCCCTAGCACCCATCTATACACGCCAGAAAGGAGAGACACTAGTTTTCTCTACATTGCTCGCGTTTGTGTCCGATACCGTCAGTCAAAGTGTTGAGGTCGTCGTCGATGTCCTCGACCATTTCTTCTCTTCTTTGCATGGTTAAACGCGTCTAGTTCATATCTATCTAACGTGTCTGGTCTCGCCTCATGCAGTTCTTTGTGGACGTCGATCTCATCTCGGCACCCCGCAGGCCACCTCCTCCGTGCCATCGCTGTAGAGCTCCATTTAAAAATCTAATCCTACCCGTGTATTGCCCCTTGTATCAGCATCATGGCCCCACTTGTCATTCGATATACTGAAGCCCCACTCGTCCGCGTTTTGGTCAGGGATACGGCGATGCTTACGGTCAAACAAAGATGGATGCTCTGACGTGTCTTTGCGGGCTCTACGTGGCCCCACTAGTCAGCAGTTAACGGTCAAAGGTGTTGAACCGTCAGGCAACCGGCCGTTCCAGCATTGGTGACGGTTTCAGACAAGGGCTTGGACAAAACTGAGGAAAAACTAAGGAGCTGGGGAAAACTGAGTACAACTAAGGACCCGAGGGCACAAAAATAGAAATCCCAAAAATAAAATACCAACCAGAACCATAGACAGACCAATTAAAGTAAGTTCTCCGAGAGGGGAGTTAGTAGCAACCTTTGGGTGTCGAGATCTGACCCTAGGAATCGGGAAGTATCAATTTCCCGCTCATCTCATAGTACTGGAGTCTCAAGGCCTGGATGTCATCCTAGGCATGGATTGGATGACAGCTTTTCAGGGTGTCATAGATATAGCAAAAAGAACTATCACTCTTACAACCCCTGAAAAGAAACGCATTCGTTTCAAATCAACCTTCAAGCTTAAAGGGTCTAAGGTTAATTCTCTTAAGGGGGTTAGCATGGATGAAGTGCCAGTCGTGAAGGAGTATCCCGACGTGTTTCCGGAAGAGCTACCAGGAATGCCACCAGACAGAGATGTCGAGTTTATCATTGACTTGCTGCCTAGAACAGGACCCATAGCAAAGAGTCCATACAAGATGGACATAGAAGAATTAAAAATATTAAAGAAGCAGCTCAAGGAGCAGTGGGACAAAGGTTTTATCCAAAAAAGTTCATCATCATGGGGAGCCCCTGTTTTGTTCGTGGAGAAGAAAGACTCTAGCAAGAGATTAGTTGTGGAATACCGTTCTCTGAACGAAGTGACAATCAAGAACAAGTACCCATTGCCTAACATCAATGACCTGTGATACGTCCAAAATGTATCTACTTTCCCGAACACTTTTGCTATTGTTTCTCCTCTAATTTGTGTGTTTTGAATGCAACTAACACGGACTGACGCTGTTTTCAGCAGAATTACTCTGGTGTCTCGTTTTTGTGCAGAAATCCAACTTCCAGTAAAAATTCGGGAAAAATCATGAAAAATCCTATTTCACCAGAAGACCCACGGAGCTAGAAGACGAGACGAAGAGGAGGCTCGAGGGGCCCTCACACACTGGTGGCGCGGCCCAGCCCTGGCCGCGCCACCCTGGCGTGAGGAGGCCCCAGCCATCCTCTCGCCTACATATACCCTCTGATGACATAATATCGGAGAGACGGCGTTTTTCCCAGATAGACTTACGCTGCACCGCCGCCATCAGAAACCGCGATTCGGAACCAGAAACTCCGTTCTGGCACCCTGCCGGGATGGGGATTCGGAGGAGATCTTCATCACCATCACCACCAACGCTCCTCCATCGACTATCCATGACTCCCCCATCCATGTGTGAGTAATTCCCCCGCTGTAGGTGAGGGGATGGTAGGGATTGGATGAGATTGTTCATGTAATTTGATATGAGATTGTTAGGGCATAGTGCCTAGTATCTTTATTTAGTGCCTATGACATTGTTGCAACTTGTTGTGCTTAATGCTTGTCACTTTGGGCCCGAGTGCCATGATTTCAGATCTGAACATGTTATTATTTCTATGATGATACTTGTTGTTTATGGTCTTACCTACAAGTTGTATACACATATTGTTGCCCGGAACCTGAGGCTCCAAAGTGACAGAAATTGGGATAACCGGAGGGGATGGCTATGATGTGAGGATCACATGTGTTCACCGAGTGCTAATGCTTTGTTCCGGTACTTTATTAAAAGGAGTACCTTAATTACCAGTAGTTTCCCTTGAGGCCCTGCTGCAACAGGCTGGTAGGACAAAAGATGTCGTGCAAGTTTCTCCTTGTGAGCACGTACGACTATATACGGAACACATGCCTATGATTGTTTGTACTAGGATGATTTATCATTATTTATCTGCAATGTCCATGTCTCATTGATTTCATGAATTATCTTATCCATGCAATGCCCGTAATCCATCCCTATGCCTACAGTATTTGTTCCTACTGTTTACTATTGTTACTATTACCGCTGCTATTTTACTACTGCTGTTACAGTTTCACTACTGTCACCACTATAAAACTGTTGCTACAGATAAACCATTGTGAGCAAGACTGTTTCCAGGTGCAGCTGAATTGACAACTCATCTGTTAAGGCTTACATATATTCTTTGGCTCCCCTTGTGTCGAATCAATAAATTTGGGTAATACTTCCCTCAAAGACTGTTGCGATCCCCTATACTTGTGGGTCATCAAGACTATTTTCTGGCGCCGTTGTCGGGGAGCATAGCTTTATTTGTAAGTTCACTTGGTATTCATATTGTTCCCTACAATCCTTTCATCATGGGTAAACCTCGTGATGGAAAAGTTCCTATATTGCCATCCACTACAAGATGAGGTACGACTCTTAACACCTCTATTGCTCTTGATTCGCCGTTTGTTATGAGTAAGTTGCTTACACCACCACACCCACATGCTACTGCTACTACTTCTACTGAGATTGAAAATGCCAGTGATAATTTAGATGATGCTTCTACTGTGCTTGATGAGAGTGGTTCACTAGGTTCCTTTTTAGATGCTAGTATTGCTAGAGCTAAGTTGGGAAACACCACTGTTACACCTGTTAGTTCACCTGAGTGTAGGGAATGTTCTAGTGATGATTATGATGATCATGCTTATATTGAGCTTAATGATGATTTTCTTGCTGAAGCACGTGCTGCTCGTAATGCTGGTAATGTTAAAGAACTTCTTGCAAGACGTTCTGTTAGATATAATTTGTCTCCTGATCCTAAGTTTGCTGCTTCTCCCATAAATATTAGAGACAAGGATTATGATTTCTCTTTGGATTTATCTTACATATCTATTGTTGAGAAAACTCCTTTTTGTGGTACTAAAGATGAGAGTGCTATGGGGCACATGAATGAGCTTTCTACTTTGAGTAATTTGTTTTCTGATGATATTAAGCTCCACACTTACTTTGTTGCTAAGATTTTTCCTTTCTCGTTGAAAGATGGTGCTAAAACTTGGTTTAATAGCTTGTCTCCTGGATCTCTTACTAGTCCTATTGCTTTGGTTAATGCTTTCTTTCAGAAATATTTTCCTGCTAGTGCTCAATATGCTGCTGTGCAGAAAATCTTTGATTTTGAACAGGGAAAAGGAGAGATATTGCCTGAATCTTGGACAAGGTTTTGTTCTTTAATTAGAGCTTTGCCTAAAGAACCATTGCCTAAAAATGAACTCCTTGATATATTTTATAATGGACTAACGGATGAATCTAAGTCATACTTGGATAGTTGTGCTGGTTGTGTTTTCAGGGAAAGAACTCCGGCTGATGCTGAAGAATTAATGGCTAAAATAAGCCGGAATCATGATGATTGGACTTTAGTTGAGCTAGCACCAACCCCTGCGCCATCTACAGAGCCTACGCCAAAGAAGAGAGGGATGATTGAATTAAATGATGAAGTTATGAGGAAAGCTAAGAAATCTCTTAAGGAGAAAGGCATTAAGGCCGAAGATGTGAAGAATTTACCTCCTATAGAAGAATTATATAAGCCAATCCCTCACTCATCAACTATAGAGGTACACTCTCTCCAACGCTTTGATGAAAGATATATTCCTTATACTAAACCTCCTGATCAATGCTTAGATGAATTTGATAATTTTATTGTTAAGCAAGAAAATTTTAATAGAATGGTGCATAATCATTTGTTGGAAAATTCTAGAGCTATTAACAAGTTGCAGGATATTGTGGAGAGAACCGCTAATGATGTGAAGATACTTGTTAAACATTTTCAAATGGTTCAAACACAAATTGATCAGCTTACCAAGGTGCAAAAAGACTTGCTAGTTAATGCCGCAAGAGAGAAGCAAGCATGTGAAATACGCACAAGAAGTGGCGCTGCTACTCAAGACCCATTATATCTTGAAGGACATCCTAAGAGGGTCGAGAAAGACTCTCAATGTACTTCAAGTGATGATATTCCTTCTAAGGAGAAGAAGAAGAAGAAGAAGAAGCATAAAACAACCACAGAATCATCTGATACAGGTAAAGATCCTAACAGTGTTTCTATTTCAGATGCTGAAACTGAACCAGGAGATGCTTCCAATAAAGAAGAAGTTGAAGAGGAGCCGGAAAAGAGTGATAAAAATGCAAAGTACACCAAAGAAGACTTCATTGCCAACAAGAATGGTAAAGAGAGAGAACCTTGGGTACAGAAACCAATGCCTTTTCCTAGTAAGAAACACAAGTCCAAGGAAGAAGAACACTACAACAGGTTTTGTGAATGGATGAGACCTTTATTTTTGCAAATTCCTTTGACTGATGCTATTAGAATGCCTCCTTATGCCAAGTATATGAAAGATATTGTCACTAACAAAAGGAAAATTCCTAGTGAGGAAATTTGCACTTTACTTGCTAATTATTCTTTTGATGGTAAAGTTCCAGAGAAGCTTGGAGATCCAGGTATACCTACTATTCCTTGCTCCATTAAAAATAACTATGTTAGAACTACTTTATGTGATTTGGGAGCTGGAGTTAGTGTCATGCCTTTTTCTCTTTATAAGAGACTTGATCTAGAAAAATTAGTATCAACTGATATATCTTTGCAGATGGCTGATAAGTCTACTACTATTCCTATTGGTACATGTGAAAATGTTCCTGTTCAAGTTGCTAACAGTTGTTTAATATTAACTGATTTTATTGTGTTGGAAATGCCTGAAGATGATAATATGTCTATTATTCTTGGGAGACCTTTTCTAAACACTGTAGGTGCTGTTATTAATTGCAATCAAGGAAAAGTCACTTTTAATGTTAATGACAAAGAGTATACGGTTTATTTTCCCAAGAAGATTGATAGGAAGAATGCTCTAAATACAATCAAGCATGTTGAGACCATCAAAGTGGGTCAAATCATTTGTTCAGAGCGAAAGCCCAAGGAAGAATATCAAATTGTTATGATTGGGACTATACCTATCAAAGTTGAGGTAACATAAGAATTAAGTGAAGTGCAAAGTTTTGCCTCATATGAAGTTAGTTTGGGAACAAGACTTGATCAACCTTGTTAACAAAGTGATTTTATATGAATGAAATTTCGTTTTCACCGCATCCACTCCACCTCACTTGTATTTACTTTCATCAAATTTTATTCCTTCAGTTTAGTTGCATGATTAAGAGTATCTCAGAGCTGCTGCATGCTTAGTTTGATTTGCTTGAAATCTTTTCATCCTCGTTTTTCTGAATTTTTATCGATATGCCAATTTCTAAAAAATCCTCGAAAATAAAGTTTCTCAAAAAATTCCAGAAAATTCTTTATAAATTTTTATGTCAAAAATGGGGCAGAGAGACACCTGGGAGGCACCAGGAGGGGCTGCCACGCCACCTCACACATAGGTGGCGCGGCCCAGCCCTGGCTGCGCCACCCAGGTGTGAGAGGGCCCCGGCCACCTGGCCCCTCACTTATCTCTTCTTTCCCTGCTCTTTCTCTCTCCCGAAAACAATGACACACACAGCTCAAACCCGAGTTCTTGTTGTTCTTCACCTGGATTTTTCGATCTCATTGCTCTGCCCAACATTTCTGCTGAAATTTGGAGCATTTGTTCTCCGGTATGTGACTCCTCCACTTGTCCAAGTAGAATTTCTTTTGGTGGAGTATTTCTTGAGTATTTTAGCTTTGTAGGTGACAGTATAAATGAGTATGCATGCTTTTTCTATTGCTTAGAATTGTTACTTTGATGCATGTTAGTTCTCTAGTAACCCACTATAATAGTTTCCTACATTTGCTTGTCTCAAAATCATATTTTATGAGGTTTGTTAAAAATTTCAGAAATGGAGGAGAATGCTTATCAAATCTCTCAACATGAACTAGAAGTGCATGAAGTTATGAAAGTTCACCGTGAAGAGAAGGTCTTCCCCTCACACTATCCATGCTCAGCGTTCATGAATGCTGCAGGAATTCTGCAGGATTTTCAAACCTTACTCTCTAATGCAGGATTGGAATATTTTGTTGAGGGTGAACCTCCCCAATATGTTAAACTAACAATGTCTGTGGTGCAGTGGTCCAGGAGGAAGAGGAGGAGCCGGCCTATCACTTCACCACGTACCACTCCGGGGTATCCTCAAGCTCATATCAGGACGATGGTGCTTCTTCGTCACACTACGGAGGCGCCACCTCATGGCCGAGTTGGCCGAGTTGGGATTGATCTCCACTTAGGCCAAAAGCCTAAGCTTGGGGGGAGGTATACCGACGATTCACTCATCTACATATCATATTTTGTCGAACCTTTGTATATTCATGTTTCGCCTTCTCTAGTGTTCTTGTTCTTGTTTCCATTTTTTCCAAAACACAAAAAGACCAAAAATATTTCTGTTGTTTCTATCTATTTGGTTCTTTAAGTTTTCTACCTTTGGTTTACTTTACTTGCTATTTTCGGTTTGCTATTTGAAAAATCCAAAAATATTTTTCTTTGTTTGCTATTTCCTTCCGCTTTTGTTTCAAAAATCGAAAACCCAAAAAATATTTGTTGTTCTTCTTCGGTTTTGTAAAGTTTGTTGCAGAGTTCAGTCTCCCATTACTCCATTGGAGCTTGGTATTCACTTTATATTATTCAAGCCACACAAGTGAAGAGCAATAATGACGACATATGACAATCCGAGATGTGGTAAGAGGCTGGTATGAACTCTATTTGTTTTCATTTTTGTACATATACTCATCTATGTGGACATGCTTAGTCGGTTCATGTAAGGTGTATGTTGTCAAATGGATGCTTTGTAGTTCTTGCTTTCATATGATTAGTTTCAATTTGCTATTATGTAGCGCCCTGCCTTTTGCTAAAGGCAGAACTTCTGTGTATCTGTGCCATTCCCTGGATCAGTAGATAGCACCACAGTACAAAATAAGTAATCATTGCAATAGCATCAATATTACAACGTAAATCCAGTTACATAGGTCTTCAACCTTACGAGTACACAACATAAAGCATAGTTGCAGTGAGCCTCCATTCTTCATCACGTGCCACATGCAGACATGTTGGAATGTAGTCTCGAGATCCTACAGGCAACACTTTGCTCTGATACCATTCTGTAGCGTCCCGCCTTTAACTAAAGGCAGAACTCCTGTGTATCTGTGCCATTCCCTGGATCAGTAGATAGCACCACAGTACAAAATAAGTAATCATTGCAATAGCATCAATATTATAACGTAAATCTAGTTACATAGGTCTTCTACCTTACGAGTACACAGCATAAAGCATAGTTGCAGTGAGCTTCCATCTTCATCAAGTGCCACAGGCAGACATGTTGGAATGTAAGCTCGAGATCCTACTCCTGGTTTCTTACTCGGAAAAAAACCTGCACGTTTGAATATGCAGCCCCAGAGGGGTCAGAACAATGATGTACTAGCAAATGACACATACTTGGTGGCATTTTGTGGAAAGACTATACTACATGACATTTGGCTGGTGGATCTCAAAGGCTGATTTGCATAAAGCCAATTTTATCCTAAAAATCCTTTTTAGTACTTTCTTTCAAAATTTTATTTTCAAGGGTCAAGACAACCCCCATGCATTACATACTGGCCGGTATGTAGTTCTGGGCGCAACTCAACAAAGTTTTGAAGTACAGAAACCACCACCCCTCGGAGTGCATGGCCCTGAGCCTTCTCCTGATTGGTGCTAGAAAAGTTTTAAATCATTCAGAAATGGTGATGAGATTCTTCTGTACATTCCATGTCCAGAGACTCAATTGTCCATAACCGAGGACTCGGCTAATCGATTAGTTTTGACACCTTGCAAGGGTTGTGCACTTTCACCTTACGATTCATTTTATGCCCATACATAAAATGAAACGAGACCTTTTAGGAGGAGAGGGCAACTAACTGGCAAGCTCCATCCCCAACCTACAATTCAACTACCAGCCACTTCTTGCACACAAGTTGCACTCCCACATCTAATCAGTCAAGACAGAGCCCATAATGTCATAAGGCTGCACTGAAAACACTCTAAGCATGGAAGACATAGTAACCTCTTTGTTCCTGGGTGGCCATCCCGAGCGGCATTCTGAACCCACATCCTCTCGACGAGGCATGCGTCCAAGAACCCACCTACTTCGCCGCCTCTTATCAAACCAATCCACCCAGGTGTTTCATTTTAGTTGAAGTTCTTAATTTGTCCTCAAAACACTTTTATCAAGTGATCAAGCATGGCATCAATATTTTTCTAAGTATTTAGCATCCTAACAGGTGGAGTTTGAGGGATAGCTACATACTACTAGGATCTAAGCATTTGATAAAACAGTTGAACATTTCACCTATCATGCATACTACTGAAACACACTAATGCAGTAGTAAAGATAGGTAGGGGATATGTGTGTCACTTGCCTTTTTGAAGATCACGACGTTTCGCTTCTCTCAACTAAGCTCGTAGCTCTTTGCACAAACTATAGCACAGAAATAGCATACCATAAACAATCCATACAACACAATCAAACAAACAAACAATTGAAAAGTGTTTGTTTAACAATTTAGCTGTATTGAGATGTTATGACAAGAAAGATATGGCAAAGGATCACGATTTGTGAGATATGGATTTGAGAGCTTAGTTGGGAAAGATCAATACGATTGGAGAGATAATTGGTCTAGGCAAAAATATATTTGATGAAGTTTTTATGCTTTATTAAAGCATATAAGAGTTTTAGGAATAGCTCATATGTAACAATTTACACAAGAGTCAATTTGTGCAACTACAACACTATTGAGTAAATGTGACAACAATTACTCTTGAATAGCATCTATTGCACTTAGGAACTAGGCTAGGTTTTAAGAATGCTTGAACTACTAAATTAACACATTTGCAAGTTGAATAGTTCAATACATGTGAACAAAACTAGGTAGGCATTGGATTGGGTAAGAATGATTGATGTTTGAGGACATGGTTCAAATGGTTCATTGATCAACATGGTGTATAACACATACTATGGTATGGGTTATAACAACTCCACATTAATAGAACCTAAGTTTGAGATGAATTCATATTCTACTCAAGTAGCACAATTGCAATTTGAATATATATATGAATTAAACAAAATATGATGAGTGAGATCTTTATGCTTTATCAAAGCATATTGAATCTTGGAATATCTCATGTGGGTAAATCACATAAGAGACAAAATAGTGCAATAGCAATACTATTGAATAAGTGTAACAACAATTATTCTTAAATAGTATATATTACACTTAAGCTTAGGCTAGGATTCTTATAACATTGAAGTACTCAATTAACTCAAATGCAAATTGAATAGTTCAATGCAAGGCTAAGATTGAGTAGACATGAGTAAATGGCTATAGGTAATGGATATGTATAGATGATGTTTGAAAACATGGCTTAAGGTTCCTAATGAGTAAATGGAATTGGGTTAAGTACTATGATGTTGATTTGATCAATACTATAGTAGCAAAGGTAGAAACTAAGATTGAAAGTATCACACTTTACTCAAATGACACATTTGTAATTTTAAAAAGTGGGTACTATACAAGATAGGTCTAAGTGAAATGATCTTGATCAAGATGTTGTTTAGACAACATTGATGACTAGGTATGATTATAGGATTTGCTATGGTAGAAGGAAACATTACTGAAAAGAAATAGACTTATTCTTATAATGGAAATTACTCAATCCTCATATTAGGATTTGAATAATAGTGAAGTGTTTCAATAAAATTGGGAAGTGATGCTACTGGATAGCTTGCAGTAAAACAAAGCTACTGCAATTGGATTCATTCTAAAATCATTTTCAGAATTCAAAATATGTTCAATTTAGTGATTTGGATAGATTTGAATGCACAAAGTGTGTGCATGTATCAACTTTGGAAACTTTTGATTCTAGAGTGTTCTGCATGTTGAGAGGATTCCAAAGACTACAAATTTGTAATTTTTGGATTAACATAGCTAAAGATATGAATTTAACAAGCTAACAGAAGGTTTGATTCCAATTTGAAAATAGTTTCAAATTGAACCTATAAAATATGAATTATTATTGTACTACTGGATTCTAGATGTTCTAAGGATTCCAACGGTATATTATTTGTTAATTTTCGAGTTACAGATCAAAAGATATGATTTTCTAAAGATTGGGTTCAAATGTGACTTCTAAATTCTATTTTGATCTCTGGTTGATTCGGAGGCCGACACGTGGTGTGTTCTGGTTGGTGGGTACCGATTCGTTCGGATTAGCTTTGTGGATCGTTGGATTTAAGTGGATCTGGACGCATAGGATCGTCCCGTACCGGTTCACTTAAGTGAACTGATCTGATCCACGGGATCAAGATCGGGCGGCTGTGAAATAAAGGGGAGGGAGCTCACCAGCTCGAGCTAGGGTTCCGGTGAGCTAAGTCCGGCGTGGCGGCTCGGGTTCAACTCCGGCGGGGTTCTGTCTGCTTTTGGACGATGAAAAAGGTGCGACGACCTTCAGCGCGGAGTGACGGTCTCGGCAACGTGAACAGTGCCCTCGATTGCTTCCAGTGGACGGAGAGGGAATCGACTGGAGGATGCGCGGGTGCCGGTGACCTTCGGAACTCGATGTCGGACTTGGTCTGCTGGAAGATTTAGATGAGGAGGGATATCAGAAGAGGCGCCAGGATACGGGGAAGAGAAGGAGTCTGAAAGGAGGCGGCGGGATCACCTGCAGGTGTCGGAATCGACGACAAACGGCGACTGTACTGCGGTGCTCCGGCGTGCAATTTCCGCAGCCTGGTGGCTTCTCTGGCTCGGGGAATGGAGGGGAATTGGAGAGGAGAGGTAGGGCTTTTATAGGCGCAGGGGAGAGCGACGAAACAGCCGAGCATTTACGGGAATTGAAGAGGGAGAATTTATAGGAGGAAACGGTCTCCGGCGTTGATTTCGGCCAAAGGAGAGGGATGACACGTGGGGCCTACATGGCAGCGAGGGAGAGAGGGATCAGAGTGTACCGGTTCGGTTGGACCCGGGGTGGGCCGTGGGCCAAAACCAATGCTGGGCCAGATGGGTTCCCGGGGTCCATTTTGCATTTTCTTTTCTTTTCTTCTTTTTCTTTTTCTGCTTTCTAAATCTTTTATAGATTTTGCATATTGAATCCAAACAAGGTCAAACCAATTTCTAAATTTTTGTAAAATTCAACACTACATTTTAAAATAGTAATTGGACAATTTCCATGAACAAAAATCATTTTCAAGAAGATCCTTTTAAATTGGCCAACATGCTTTATTATGCATAAAGTAATATGTTGGATTAGGGTTTGAAAATACTCCTTTTAAAATAAGAGGATAACACTTTATAAAATATTATTTACAAAATTGTTTTCAAATCACCTTTTGCAATGCAAACCTTTGAGACAAGAGAATCATTTTAGGAGGTATCCTTTGCAAGTAGCTTGCATAGGTTTGAATTAAAAAGGAAGGAAGTAATATTGATACTTTATTTTCTCAAAGAAGTTCTTCAAGAAAATAATAGAAAGTTTTAAATAGTTTTCTAATAAAGCTTTCAAATAGACTCAAAAAGTTTTAAATCCCTGTGAATTTCCAATCATCTCAAGCAAAACAAAAGCAAAAAAATTCCCCCAAAATTTGATAAAATCTTGGGATGTTACATATTAGCCTGTAGCATGTCATGTAGACGCTTGCATGCTTTGTTTTATTCATAATATGGTATGTTATTGTGGTATCCACCTCTGAAAGTTTCATTTGAATCAACTTGGCACATGCTCAAGCATGCATATGACTGAACAAAAAGTCAATTAAGCCTCGATGATCTAAATTGCCTCAGAGTTCTTGTATCATTTTTATGCCTATATTAATTTTGTTTTGTCGCAAGCATGATTATGACAGTTATTGCTCTCTCGATTGTCACTTCCCAGTATTTTGCTAGCCTTCACTTGTACTGAGTATGAGCTCTACTCGTGCATCCAATTACCAAAAACCAAGTTTTCCAAAGAGTCCACTATAAATTCCTATGCATGGTATTTGAAAGCCATTCCAAGTAAATTTTCATGTGCTACCTTTCAAAACTTTCAACTGCTTCTCATTTTGTGCCACTATTTTTAGCTCATGGGGACATAGTGCTCGGAATTGCTATCTTCCATATTAAATTAAGTACCCCTCGACTAGGCAGCTTCATCTGCTCGTCATTAATTTTGCAAGGGAGCTGGTCAGACCATTATAATCTAGGGATTTCTATTTTCGTGCCCTCGGGTCCTTAGTTGTACTCAGTTTTCCCCAGCTCCTTAGTTTTTCCTCAGTTTTGTCCAAGCCCTTGTCTGAAACCGTCACCAGTGCTGGAACGGCCGGTTGCCCGACGGTTGAACACCTTTGACCGTTAACTGCTGACTAGTGGGGCCACATAGAGCCCGCAAAGACACGTCATAGCATCCATCTTTGTTTGACCGTAAGCATCGCCGTATCCCTGACCAAAACGCGGACGAGTGGGGCTTCGCTATATCGAATGACAAGTGGGGCCATGATGCTATACAAGGGGCAATACAGGGGTATGATTAGATTTTTAAACGGAGCCCTACAGCGATGGCACGGAGGAGGTGGCCTGCGGGGTGCCGAGATGAGATCCACGTCCACAAAGAACTGCATGAGGCGAGACCAGACGCATTAGATAGATATGAACTACACGCGTTTAACCATGCAAAGAAGAGAAGAAATGGTCGAGGACATCGACGACGACCTCAACACTTTGACTGACGGTGTCGGACACGAACGCGAGCAATGTAGAGAAAACTAGTGTCTCTCCTTTCTGGCGTATATAGATAGGTGCTAGGGGAGTTTGGTGGCGAAGGGAAAGACCTCGCGGTAGTCTGTGGCGTCCAGCATAGTGGGGCGGCGTGGCCGTGCCCACAGCGGCGTGCATGTTTGGCATTGGCATCAGCATGTACGTTCGTCATTGGCCTCGGCGGTATCTCTGGTGTGTCAGTGATCGAATGAGGGGACGGGATTGAGGGTGCATCCCGACGGTGACCTAGCAGTGGCGGCGAGCATGCATAGCCGTTCTGACCATGCCGATATCGGCATCGGCATCGTTTGGAGGCTGTGGTGCTCGAATCATAGTGGAAATTGCGATTCCCTATTATTTTTACATGCATAATATATAGAAAATAGCTAGATCTATAAATCGATGCATATGAAGCTACATATATATTCTTGGTCATAATCCCCTTAGATGCATGGCTTCACGTCGTCGTCGCTTTCATCGTCAGTATCTTCGTCGTCCGTGTAGTAGTACTTCCTGCACGTTGTTCCGTCGAACACCTTCACTGTGAGCACATAATCGCCTTCATATTTGAAGTGTAGGAAGCAGCCGAAATCCACACCGTGCGCGATGGCGAAATTCTCCCAGCCCTTGTCGAGGTACATCCGGCCTTGTCCGTCAAATAGGACCTCCACGGTCCAGAGACGAGGACCGCAGTCAGCTGCTCGCAGATACACCTTTGCGGGCTCCTGGCCATCAAGATAGTCCGCAAACTTTTGTGGGAGTGCCTGCAAAGAGATCGAGCGCCGATTGTTTGAAATTAAAGGTTTTTTAGAACATGCACATAATTAATCACATGCATCATATATGTGGGAACACGTACGTACCTTCTTGGCCAAAGGGTCTTCATAGATGGTGATGAAGAACTCCTCTATGATCAATGGCAGTGTTGACGGTGGTGGTGGCAATGATGATGATCCACCACCCCGGCCGCCCCTTCCCCTTCCCCTTCCCCTTCCGGTCGGCGTCCGAGACGTGGAAGCCATGGCAATGGATCAAGTGTATGTGAACGAAGAAGAGAGAGGCAGAAACAAAGAAGAGAGAGGCAGAACCTATTGACATGAGGGATGGCCGTTGTGGGGGTTTATAAGGGAGAGATGACCGTTGTGGGGTTTACACCATAAATTAAGGTAGAGATGACCGTTGTGGGGTTTACACAATAAATTAAGGAGGAGATGACCGTTGTGGGGGTGGTTTATATCTCAACAAAAAAGTAATGCCTAAAAGAAATGGAAATTCATGATAGTTTATCATTTTACCGTGAAAAGTAATGCGTAAAAGAAATGGAAATTCGTGATAGTTCATCATTTTACCGTGAAAAGTAATGCGTAAAAGAAATGGAAATTCGTGATAGTTTATCATTTTAACGTGAAAGGTAATGCGTAAAAGAAATGGAAATTCGTGATAGTTCATCATTTTACCGTGAAAAGTAATGCGTAAAAGAAATGGAAATTCGTGATAGTTTATCATTTCAACGTGAAAAGTAATGCCTACAAGAAATGGAAATTCGTGATAGTTTATCATTTTACCGTGAAAAGTAATGCGTAAAAGAAATGGAAATTCGTGATAGTTCATCATTTTACCGTGAAAAGTAATGCCTACAAGAAGTGGAAATTCGTGATAGTTTTTCATGTTGAATCCGGTGGCCAACTCGTTATTTAGCATACATAGAGGGGTAGTAGTTTGCCACCGACAGATAGAGAGAGGGTGGCACGATCCTGCCCGTTAGATCATAGGATCGACGGTAGGTGGGCACGATCCATGTGACAACAGCTCGACCAATCAGGCCAAGTTTGGGCTTGTGTGGGAAGGGAGAGGGTAAAACTGACTAGTATCAAGGATACAAGGGCAAGTAAATAGTAAACAGACTAAGGAATTCAAATAAGAGATTTAGAAAAAGAAAAACACATGTTTTGTACAATGAAACCCAGGTTGGCCTACCTCAAAGTATTAGCAATTCAAATATACATGAGTGTAAAAATTATGGCCTCATTCAGACAAACTATGTTTTGGGTATAGATGTTTTGAGAAGGGGTTTGAGTGGAAAGCCATGAACCTTCATAGCTACTAGTGATTTCAGAAGTGGCCATTTGTGTGAAAACTTGATTTATATATGATTGTTATGATTTTATTTTGCGCATGAGTAGGAGGCACAATGATTTTATCTTTTTGAATTTTTTTGCGCATGAAATGACTCAATTAGATAGCTTAATCCCATCTGTTGACTCTCTGTTGACCAGCCACTTGAGGGTAGAACTGAATATATTGCACTAGCCAGTATTAGTACTCGAGGGGAAAACTGAGTACATATATTTTTCCAGTGTAAGACTCGAGGGTAGAACTGAGTACACGTAACGGTGCTGACGTGCAGTCCCACGGACGCGTGTCGCGGTGAGCAGCGGTTAGCCGCGCGGTGCGCGTGTTGAGACCAAAACGTCAACTACTGAGACGAACCATCACTTTGCCAGTACAGAGCCCATCTCTCCCTCCCTCTGCACACACACTCAACCACGCCTCTCACGTCCCATCACCTTCTCCAAAAAACCCCAGCCGCCCTACGCGCGCTCCCCTGCCGGCGATGGAGAAGAAGAATGCGCCGGCGGCCTACGCTCCCGAGCCCGTCGCCTCCGAGCCCGTCGCATCCGAGCCCGTCGCCGTCGAGCCCGTCGCATCCGAGCCCGTCGCCGCCGAGCCCGTCGCCTCCGAGGGCGGCGCATCCAGACGCGGCGCCTCCATGAACTGGGCCTCTCTCAGGGCTGACGGACCACTTCACAAGATCGGCACCTGCTTACTGGCGAACGAGGAGTACGTGGACAGCTACGCTGCTTTGAGGCAAGTTTGTACAAATTGGCGCTCAGATCTACCTGAGCCCGACGTGCACCTGCACGAATGGATCATGGTAGAACACGCCCTTCCACGCGCCGCTGAGTTCTCCTTCCTCAACCTTCGCACATCCCGCTACGTCACCATCGATCTAACGGAAGTTCATGCAAGGTTCAAATTCCTCCATATCTATAGAGTTAATCTATTTTTATTTTCAATCGTAAACATCTTAGTGCTGAATGTTATCTTCATCAACTCCCTTTTAGATACTACTTCGTCGGCTTTTACCGTGGCGTCATCGTGCTTGGCCAGAGGAACCAGCCGCACAAGATGCGGCTTCTGAACCCACTCACAAAGACATTGAACGCTACGTTTGAGGCGCAGATGCCATCTATGATTGTGCAGTCAGTCGCTGTAATGAAGTCCCCGGCTATGCTCTTCGTTTCCACATATTACCCGGCGGAAATTGCTTGGGTCGATGAGAGCACTCCAACTAAGGGTATAGATGAAGATTGGGGAGAAGGAAGATTTACGATCGAGCACCATTCTATGCGTTGCATTACCACGTTCAATGGTGAATTCTATGCACTAGCTCTACCTTGTCATTACCACAATTTGGAGTTCGGAACATTAGTGTGCACCAACAATGTCCAGTTGGAGCAGGGCGCGAGCAATGTCAACATGGAGACACTTTTTTCATTTCCAGAACTTGGAAATGACAAGTTCTACCTTGTGGAGTCGGATGGTGATCTGCTGCTTGTGTTGTTGGGCGGTCGTTTGGATGAAGGTCAAACATTGGTGTACCATGTGGACACTGAGAGCCGCTCTCTCCATGCCGTCAATAACATTGGCAGTCGTGCCTTCTTCGTCCATCATGTCCGGTGTATCTCCGTCGACACCAGAGTGCACCCGACACTTCGACCTGGCTGCATCTACTACGCGGATATGGGTTATATCAGAGAGTACTTTGATGATATGAACGCCTGGGATGAGTGGCCACTATGTGTGGATAGATTAGGAAGGTACGGTCTGAAAGATGAACAAAGGCCATACCGTTTGGAGGATGCATTGGCTGCACACTGCAGACGAAAGGAGTTCAATGAATATTTCTTTCAGACCAGAATAGGGAGCGATGAAGATATATATGATGAATGAAGAACAGATTCATCCATCATGGGCTATCCTAATCTTCATGTTGGGCATACATTGCGTCTTGTATTATTTTTAGCTTAGTTTGTCGTGAACATTAACATCGTTATTGGCTGCTTTTGGCTGCTGTATGCAGTTTATGTATTATACTTAGTTTTCTAGATTTATTATGCTGCTGTGAATTCATCCTATACTAGCTTCTAGATTTCCTACTAGATTTGTTACCATATTGGGAAAAAAACGAGGGCCAAAAGGCAACAATCATTGAAGAAAGACAGAAATAGAAGCCTCTCTAGATTTGATACTAATTTGGTGAAAAGACAGAGAACTGTTACACAGAGAGAGAGGAAAAAGGCGCTCTGAAAAGGCGCTCTGAAAAGGCAATGCCAATTTGGCCCGAGAGAGACAGAACCGAGCTCTCACGTACAACCAAACGCGGTCTCCTTCTGTCCCACGCGGTCCCTTTCTACCAGCCCCACGCAACGCGGCCCCACACGACGCGGCCCCACACGTCAGCACGGAACTGTCAACTAAACGGAAATCCTCCCGTCCGAGCTCCTTCTGAGGGTTTCAGACAACGGCTTGGGGAAAACTGAGGAAAAACTAACGAGCTGGGGAAAACTGAGTACAACTAATGACCTGAGGGCACGAAAATAGAAATCCCTATAATCTAATTCTAAAAGAAAGAAAAAAGGCACTCTTCCAAGGAATGTGAAAGTTGGTGGGCACCCGATGGAATCGGTTAGCCATGGTTTGAGAAAGGAAAAAAGGTGGGGAGGAGTGCCAAAGCTTTATAAAAAGAGCACCAATGTGCCAAATTTCAAAGAACTCAGAACCGCTCTCACTTGTTTATTATGGAAGATAGCAAGTCCCCATTGCTAGTCGTTGACATAGAACAACCACCTCTCAAAATAAATTTTTATCTCTGTTTTACAAATGAAAAGCTCTAGCATATGTTAAATCCCTGCTTCCCTCTGCGAAGGGCCATTCGTTTACTTTTATGTTGAGTCACCATCTTCTAACTTTAAGCACTTCTTGAGAGCATAGCTGTTATTCTTAGTGTAATGTGCTTGTCCCAGAACACGGTTAATTGTGGTATAACTTTGATGCTTGTATCTTTGATATTTCTACTTCTAGTCTTCTCTTGAACTTCAGAGGTGCCTCAGCATTTATGTTTTGCTCCACAAATAAAGGCAAGCGGGATACCACTCTTTCATATCATTTATGCATATTACAATCTTGTTAGCTTCTTATGTACATGTTACTTGCTATTAGTGCATTGGCACTCTTTCATAGTTTGCTTGACTATGAGGTGACATTAGTTGCATATCTCTTATTATGAATTGCCTAAGTACCTGATCACATAGTTAGTATATATAGATCATATGAGCAAATGTGTTCGTGAAAGTTTCTTTTATCGCTCTCAGTTGTTAACTGAATTGCTTGAGGACAAGCAAATAGCTAAGCTTGGGGGGAGTTGATACGTCCAAAACGTATCTACTTTCCTGAACACTTTTGCTATTGTTTCTCCTCTAATTTGTGTGTTTTGAATGCAACTAACACGGACTGACGCTGTTTTCAGCAGAATTACTCTGGTGTCTCGTTTTTGTGCAGAAATCCAACTTCCAGTAAAAATTCGGGAAAAATCATGAAAAATCCTATTTCACCAGAAGACCCACGGTGCCAGAAGACGAGATGGAGAGGAGGCTCGAGGGGCCCTCACACACTGGTGGCGCGACCCAGCCCTGGCCGCGCCACCCTGGCGTGAGGAGGCCCCAGCCATCCTCTCGGCCTCCCCTCTCGCCTACATATACCCTCTGACGACATAATATCGGAGAGACGGCGTTTTTCCCAGATAGACTTCCGCTGCGCCGCCGCCATCAGAAACCGCGATTCGGAACCAGAAACTCCGTTCTGGCACCCTACCGGGACGGGGATTCAGAGGAGATCTTCATTACCATCACCACCGACGCTCCTCCATTGACCATCCATGACTCCCCCATCCATGTGTGAGTAATTCCCCCGCTGTAGGTGAGGGGATGGTAGGGATTGGATGAGATTGTTCATGTAATTTGATATGAGATTGTTAGGGCATAGTGCCTAGTATCTTTATTTAGTGCCTATGACATTGTTGCAACTTGTTGTGCTTAATGCTTGTCACTTTGGGCCTGAGTGCCATGATTTCAGATCTGAACATGTTATTATTTCTATGATGATACTTGTTGTTTATGGTCTTACCTACAAGTTGTATACACATATTGTTGTCCGGAACCCGAGGCCCCAAAGTGATAGAAATTGGGATAACCGGAGGGGATGGCTATGATGTGAGGATCACATGTGTTCACCGAGTGCTAATGCTTTGCTCCGGTACTTTATTAAAAGGAGTACCTTAATTACTAGTTGTTTCCCTTGAGGCCCTGCTGCAACAGGCTGGTAGGACAAAAGATGTCGTGCAAGTTTCTCCTTGTGAGCACGTACGACTATATACGGAACACATGCCTATGATTGTTTGTACTAGGATGCTTTATCATTATTTATCTGCAATGCCCATATCTCATTGATTTCATGAATTATCTTATCCATGCAACGCCCATAATCCATCCCTATGCCTACAGTATTTGTTCCTACTGTTTACTACTGTTACTATTACCGCTGCTATTTTACTACTGCTGTTACTGTTTCACTACTGTCACCACTATAAAACTGTTGCTTCTGATAAACCATTGTGAGCAAGACTGTTTCCAGGTGCAGCTGAATTGACAACTCATCTGTTAAGGCTTACATATATTCTTTGGCTCCCCTTGTGTCGAATCAATAAATTTGGGTAATACTTCCCTCGAAGACTGTTGCGATCCCCTATACTTGTGGGTCATCAACCTGTTCGACCAGCTGAAAGGAGCAAAATTATTCTCCAAGATTGATCTCCGATCAGGATATTTCCAGCTAAAAATCCAAGAACAAGACATACCTAAGACAGCCTTTACCACCAGATATGGTCTATATGAGTATACCGTTATGTCCTTTGGACTAACAAATGCCCCAGCATACTTCATGACCATGATGAACAAGGTGTTCATGGAGTACTTAGATAAATTCGTAGTGGTGTTTATTGACGACATCCTGATTTACTCCAAGGATGAAAAGGAACATGAGAAGCACTTACGCTTAATCATGGAAAAGCTCGGGGAGCATAAGCTGTATGTGAAATTTAGCAAGTGTGAGTTTTGGCTGAACAAGGTGGGATTTCTTGGACACATAGTTTCCGTGGAAGGAGTCGCGGTGGATCCAAGCAAGGTAACATCCGTTACAGAATGGGCATCACCCAAAAATGCGGGAGACATCCGGAGTTTCTTAGTCCTTGCGGGATACTATCAGAGATTCATTGAAATTTTTTCCAAGATCGCAAAGCCAATGACTGCACTATTGAAGAAAGACAAGAAATTTGAATGGACCGACTCATGTGAAGCTAGTTTCAAAGAGCTGAAGAAACAACTAGTAAGTGCACCAATTCTATGCCTGCCAGATATACAGAAGGATTTCCAAGTTTACTGCAACGCTTCTCGTCAAGGACTTGGTAGCGTTCTAATGCAGAATGGAAAGGTGGTGAGTTATGCCTCGCGTCAGCTCAAACATCACGAGAGAAATTACCCCACACATGACTTGGAGCTAGCATCTGTTGTTCATGCTCTAAAAGTGTGGAGGCACTATCTGATGGGAAAGCATTATGATGTGTTCACCGATCACAAGAGCTTAAAGTATATATTCACCCAGAAGGAACTGAACATGAGACAAAGAAGATGGTTGGAACTCATAAAAGATTATGATATGATCTTGCAATACCATCCGGGGAAAGCAAATGTTGTAGCTGACGCCCTAAGTCGTAAAAGCTACGTAAATGGGCTTACAGCAGGAGAGTTGACTGGAGAATTGTGTGAACAGTTCAAAGAGCTCAGATTGGAAATTGTGCCAGAAGGGTTTTTGGCATCGCTTGAAGTTCAACCTACACTGATGGACAAGATCAAGGAATCTCAGAAGATAGACAAGGAGATAGATGAAATAAAGAGTAATATGAGTAAAGGAAAGGCGAAGGGATTTCATGAAGATGAGCAAGGAACTGTATGGTTTGAAAAGCGTGTTTGCGTACCACAGGATCCTGAACTCAGAAAGCTGATCATGCAAGAAGCACATGATTCACCCTATTCCATTCATCCTGGAAACACCAAGATGTATATGGATTTAAAGGGTAGATTTTGGTGGAGCAATATGAAGAGAGATATTGCTGAGTACATTGCCTTATGTGACGTATGTAATAGAGTCAAGGCAGAGCATCAGAAACCAGCATGATTATTGCAGCCGTTGCCTATACCAGAGTGGAAGTGGGATAATGTTGGCATGGATTTCATAACAGGATTACCAAGGACCAAGTCAGGATATGACTCCATCTGGGTTGTAGTTGACCGTTTAACCAAAGTGGCTCATTTCATTCCTGTGAAGACCACTTATACCAGTGCCTGACTAGCCAAGATATACAGGAACAGAATAGTATGCTTACATGGAGTACCTAAGAGCATTGTGTCTGACAGAGGTACTCAATTCACCTCTCACTTTTGGCGCCAACTCCATGAATCCTTGGGCACTAGACTAGAGTTCAGCACAGCATTTCATCCTCAGACTGATTGGCAAACAGAAAGGGTGAATCAAATTCTAGAAGACATGTTGAGATCTTGTGCTTTGGACTATGGGTCTAGCTGGGATGATAATTTGCCATATGCAGAGTTTTCTTATAACAATAGCTATCAAGCTAGCATTGAAATGGCACCATTTGAAGCCCTATATGGAAGAAAAAATGTACTACACCATTGCTTTGGAGTGGTGTGGGAGAACGAAGTCTTTTCGGGCCAGACATAATAAAAGATGTCGAGGAAAATGTTCGCTTGATCAGGGCTAGACTCAAGATAGCTCAATCTAGACAAAAGAGCTATGCTGATTCAAAGTGTAGAGAGGTGACCTATGAGGTGGGCGATAGAGCATACCTTCGAGTATCGCCACTCCGTGGAGTGAACAGATTTGGAGTCAAAGGAAAGCTAGCACCTCGCTTTGTAGGGCTGATGCGGCACGGTTTTGATGTAATTTCACCGTCCAGTTAGGAACCCCAAGAGGAAGGTATGATGAGCACAGCAGGAAGTTTTCCCTCAGTAAGAAACCAAGGTTTATCAGTCCAGGAAAAAGCCAAACTCCAGAAGGTGATGCTTGCTAGCCTAGTGACACTCCAACAAGGGCGCCGTTAATGATAACGTGTTAGCGCATCTTCAACTAGTAGCAACGTGGAACCTGCACACAACACAACCAAATACTTTGTTCCCAACTTACGATGAGGTTGTCAATCTCACCGGTTTGCTTGAAACAAAGGTATGAGCGTATCGAGTGGAAAGCAATAGTAGTATGCGAGAAAGTAAACAATGCGAGTAAAGTAAACAGGTGATAGCAATATAATGGAAATAGGACCGGGGTCCACAGTTCACTAGTGGTGTCTCTCCATAAGATAAAATAACACATGCTGGGTAAACAAATTACAGTTGGGCAATTGATAGAATAAAGAAAACGTGCATATGTCGAGAGGATCACTTTGAGATTTACTCTGGGCATTACAACAAGATATATAGACCGTCATTCAACTGCATCTATGACTAATAATCCACTTGTGGTGAATCAATCCGAGAACTCCACAAGTATTAAGTTGCGAACAACAGATAACTGCATTAAGCAAAGTGTGTAATGTAAACAAAGCATATGCCCTTGAGCATATGAATGTTGTTTTCCCCCTAGTGGCAACAACACATCTACAACCTTAGAGGTTTCTGTCACTCCACCAGATTAAATAGAGGCATGAACCCAACTATCAAGCATAAATACCCCCTCTTGGAGTCACTAGTATCTACTCGGCCAAGATAACGTGATAGAATAAAGATAACGTGATATGTCAAGAAGATCACTATGATATTTACTCTGGGCATTACAACAAAATACATAGACCGCCATCCAACTGCATCTATGACTAATAATCCACCCCCGGGGATATCAATCCGAACACCCTAGAAGTATTAAGTTGCGAACAACAGATAATTGCATTAAGCAAAGTGTGTAATGTAAACAAAGCATATGCCCTTGAGCATATGAGTGTTGTTTTCTCCCTAGTAGCAACAGCACATCTACCACCTTAGAGGTTTCTGTCACTCCCCCAGGTGAAATAGAGGCATGAACCCACTATCGAGCATAAATACCCCCTCTTGGAGTCACTAGCAACTACTCGGCCAAGATAGCTACTAACAACGGAGAGCATGCAAGATCATAAACAACATAGAGATAACAAAAGATATAATTCAGTACAGCAACTTAATCATAAACACCAATATTCATCGGATCCCAACAAACCAAACATGTAAAATTACATAACGGTGATCTCAATCATGTAGGGCAGCTCATGAGATCTAAACATGAAGCACATGATGGAGGAGACAACCATCTAGCTACTGCTATGGACCCATAGTCCAAGGTAGACTACTCACTCATCGCTCCGGAGGCAAGTATGGCGATGAAGAAGATCTCCGGTGGCGATTCCCCTCTCCGACAGGGTGCCGGGAAGAGCTTCTGGACCCTCCCGATCTTCGGGTCGACGGCGGTGGCGGATCGCGATGTGTTCTGGAAATCTGATCGGGTACTTAGGTTTTTTCCGTCGGGGGGTCTTTATAGGCGAAGGGGCGTCGTCAGAGGTGGGGCCAGGTGGCCTCACATGGTGGTGGCGCGGGCCAGGGGCTGGCCACGCCACCCCTGTGTGTGGGCCCCTGGTGGCCCCCCTCCTACTCCTCTTCGGATCTCTGGAAGCTTCCGGGTAAATTGACTTCAGGATGTGGTTTTGTCCAATTCCGAGAATATTTCCTGTGTATCACTCTGAAACACAAAAACAGCAGAAAACAGGGAACTGGCACTGTGGCACTTCGTTAATAGGTTAGTTCTGGAAAATGCATAAAAGTGCCACTAAGTGTAACGAAACAATAGGCAAATGGTGTAAAAACAAGCATGGAGCATCAAAAATTATAGATACGTTTGAGACGTATCAAGCAATTGCTAGTAGGTATGTATGGTGGACACTTTGGTAATCTTTGGCTTTTAGGAGTTGGATGCACGAGTAGAGCTCATACTCAGTACAAGGCGAGGGCTAGCAAAAGACTGGGAGCGACCAACTAAGAGAGCAATAATGGCCATAATCATGCAAAGCGACAAAGCGACATTAAAAGAAGCATAAGATGGCATCAAAAGTCAAAAACTAAATGATCATGAAGGCTATTGGCGACTTTGTAAGAGTCTAACATGTGTGAGCATGCGCCAAGTCAACCCAAATAAAGCATCAAGGAGAAAACCAAAATAATGCTTCCATACAATAAAAACAACGCATGATTTTTCAAAGGCTCATTAAGCAATCTCAGTTATTTGAGACAAGTCATGCTACAGCAAAACCACTAAGCATACTATCAAAAAGACATCAAGCATGACATGAAAAAGCCTAAGCCGCAGTCTACACAAGCTCCTTCTTGTACCACTATTTTGCATAAAGCTTTTTCTCTTTTCCAACACCATTTGAAACTTTTATAGACACCTCTTTTGATGAAAACCAATAAAGATCAGAGGCAAAAATACACCTTGATGAAAAGATATGACAAGATCTGAACGCAAATCAAGGCGAAGATGAAAACCAAAAGCAGTAGCAGAAAAAGAAGAACACTCGATCTTAAATAAGAGTGAATAGTAGAGCGTTCTTTGCAAATGAAAACAAGGCAACTTCTCCAAAAGAAATTTGTTGGGGTCCAACCATTTATTGCAGCAAACTAACAAACTAAACCAACTAAGAAAACTAAAACAACTGACGCTCCAAGAAAAACACATAGTGCATGAAGCAATAAAAATATAGTGTTTTGAAAGGTGACCTGATTTTTGCCGATGAAGAAGGGGTGCCTCGGGGGCATCCCCAAGCTTTGACGCTTGTACTTCTTGGATATTTCTTGGGGTGATGCATGGGCATCCCCAAGCTTGAGCTTTTGTCCATTCTTCAAATCATCTCATCATTCTCCAATCCCTACACTTGAAAACTTCCTTCATACAAAACTAAACACAATTCTATTAGCAACATTAGTGTAAGCATAACATATAATCAACCTCTATTTGCTTCAGGTTTCAACTCAAAACCACCACATATATAGTAAATACTACTGTAGCAACCTCCCTAAAAGTTCCATGATCAAAAGAACTCAAAAGAAAGCGATAAAGTGGCAAACACAAATATTGGCAGAAATCTGTCAAAACTGAACAGCTGACAAAGGTCGAATTTTTTAGGGATTTTCTGTTGCTCAAATAAAAAAGTGTTCAACTAAGAAAAGTTTGGATATAACCTGGGGCATCACTACTGCAGAATAGTTTATAGCCACCAACCTATTAGTGACGGGCAAGACAAAGCCTGTCACTAATAGTAGTCATTAGTGGCAGGCAAGACCATGCCCGTCACTGGTAACTCTACGATTGACGGCTATATCAAGTACCAGTGACAGACACAATTATGTGTCCGTCACTGGTATTATAGAAACATACTAGTGACAGGCACTGCTAATATGCCCGTCGCTAGTATTGCAAATACTAGCGACGGTCTTTTTGATTGCCTGTCAGTGGTATGTATCAACAAATGACTGATATCTAACGCCCCAAACTCACCCCGCATTTTTCACGTAAAAGAAAAAAAAGGCCGAACCCTATTCTCTCCCATCCACCCTCGCACGGTCGCACATGCCCCGCCGCCACGACTTCCCTTCCAGTCCCCCGCCAGCAACTCCCACACGCCTCCCTGCCCTTGCTTCATCCGCGGCGCTGCTCGCCCGCGCCCTCGCGCGCTTCTCGCCGATCGCTGCTCCACGGGCACCTCCCCTCCATGCGCCGCCGCACATGCAGAGGCAAGGCGATTGGTGATGCACCAGAGGATGGGAATTTGGGATCCCTTTGGTGTGTCAGTCGAGGAGGGTTAGGCGCCGGTGGGATCTGTTGGACAGCCCGTGGAGGTGTTCTCGGTCGCCGGGGATGGCTAGCAGAGCGGCGGGATAGGGCTGAAGGCCGCTGCTAGGTGGCGGCGGTGGGGGAGGAGGGGGAGGCGGGGTTAGCCGTCCAAGACGATCCTGGCGGCGCTGCTGCTCCTCCTGGCAGTCAGCGCACTCTCGCTGCCCATCGCCGGTTATTCCGCAAATCCGCGTCCGACTCGTGTGTTTTGTTGCCTGTCTTCCCTTCCCTTCATGCCCAGGACTCCACGATCTGATGTGTTCTCTCCTCGAGTATACTCCCGTTTCTGAGATTGACGTTCTGTTTGTGTTGTGCAGGATGCTGGAGAAGCACGGGAAGAAAGGGGAGCCATGGACGGAGGTGCTGTCCTTGAAACAAAGGTATGAGCGTATCGAGTGGAAAGCAATAGTAGTATGCGAGAAAGTAAACAATGCGAGTAAAGTAAACAGGTGATAGCAATATAATGGAAATAGGACCGGGGTCCACAGTTCACTAGTGGTGTCTCTCCATAAGATAAAATAACACATGCTGGGTAAACAAATTACAGTTGGGCAATTGATAGAATAAAGAAAACGTGCATATGTCGAGAGGATCACTTTGAGATTTACTCTGGGCATTACAACAAGATATATAGACCGTCATTCAACTGCATCTATGACTAATAATCCACTTGTGGTGAATCAATCCGAGAACTCCACAAGTATTAAGTTGCGAACAACAGATAACTGCATTAAGCAAAGTGTGTAATGTAAACAAAGCATATGCCCTTGAGCATATGAATGTTGTTTTCCCCCTAGTGGCAACAACACATCTACAACCTTAGAGGTTTCTGTCACTCCACCAGATTAAATAGAGGCATGAACCCAACTATCAAGCATAAATACCCCCTCTTGGAGTCACTAGTATCTACTCGGCCAAGATAGCTACTAACAACGGAGAGCATGCAAGATCATAAATAACATAGAGATAACATAAGATAATATTCAGCACATCAACTCAATCATAACACCAATATTCATCGGATCCCAACAAACACAACATGTAGAATTACATAACGGTGATCTCGATCATGTAAGGCAGCTCACGAGATCTAAACATGAAGCACATGGTGGAGAAGACAACCAACTAGCTACTGCTATGGACCCATAGTCCAAGGTGGCGGCGGCGGATCGCGATGTATTATGGAAAACTGATTGGGTATTTAGGTTTTTCCCGTCGAGGGGTCTTTATAGGCGAAGGGGCAGCGTCAGAAGTGGACCAGGGGGGCCTCACCACAGGTGGGCGCGGGCCAGGGGCAGGCCGCGCCCCCTGGTGGTGTGGCCTCCCTGTGGCCCCTCTCCGTCTCCTCTTTGGTTCTCTGGAAGCTTCGGTAAATTTCTGGATGTTTGGCTTTTGTTTCGTCCAATTCCGAGAATATTTCCCGTGTAACTTTTCTGAAACACAAAACACAGCAGAAAACAGGGAACTGGCACTGTGGCATCTCGTTAATAGGTTAGTTCCGGAAAATGCATAAAAATGCCATGAAGTGTAACGAAACACTAAGAAAATGGTGTAAAAACAAGCATGGAGCATCAAAAATTATAGATACGTTAGAGACGTATCAACATCCCCAAGCTTAACTCCTGCTCGTCCTCGAGTAGGTAAGTGATAACAAAAGAAATAATTTTTGAGGTGACATGCACCTACACAATCTTGATCATATATGTAAGCGTTGTGCGATGGGATCAAAAGAACTTAAAACATGGGCATGAAAGATATAATCTTGATAGAAGAAACTTAGCAACCATGTTATAACATGAAAAAGAACACAAACAAAAGATCATGGAAATGAAACAATGAAAGTCAAACATGTGTTCAAATCATATGGAAAAACATACAAATGGTTTTCAGCTTGTCCTTCATGAGAGAGCAAAACATAAATGCATAGGACACCTTCAAGTTTAAGAGGGCGACTAGATACAAGTAATTTGAGAACAAGTGAAACCAACATCATGAATCAATCAATGAAAACTTTGGGACAATGCACATTATACTCAGAATGACAACTATGCTCTCTTAGACGGTGCATAAATATAGAAGGTGGTGACTCAACATAAAAGTAAAAGAAAGGCCCTTCGCGGAGGGAAGCAGTGATTACAAGTTTTATAAACCTTCAAAAATTATGGTACTTACTAGCTTTGAGCTCTCATTGCCCCCATCATAGGCATCTTGAATGGTTAAAGTTAGTAGGAATACAATTATGCTGCATATGCTTGACAAATCATAAGTTGAAAACCTCATGTCCCGTGAAATACGAATACCCAAACCTCATGCTACTCGACTTAGAGTCCCAAGCAAGCTCTTGTCATTGTAAATATATGTGTATCATCGAGAAACCGCCAACGGGGTACCTCCGTGCCCGATGACATGGAACAAGCCCACATCAAAATGACAGGACAAACAGACAATGAACACCTTGACATCTCTTTTATTTACCATTGGTATAGCTTTTTATTGTGAAATGAGTCGTCGAATGTTCACTATGGGCATGCTGTAAATTTCCACCATGAATGATGCATGGCTTAGATTAGCGTCCCAGGCGTTTCCCTAACACATATGAAAAATCCATGATCCCGCAAGATTCCCAACTTATTTCACATCGCGAGTATCCATAAACAAAAGATCACGATATCAACTCAAATAAGAAGTGCAATGTTGAAAGCATGCCCCATGATAGCATGGCTGGGCTAATTTCCAACTTACAACTTGCAAGCATAACAACTCAACATAAGAGAGCCACAATGTCAAAATTTTAAAACAAGAAAAGTAAAGTGTGCCATCAGGTTCGTGAGAGCTTTACTGACCAATTTTCGCATAAACACCAAAAAGAGTTTAATTTGAAGGATAGATAAAAGCAAGTCAAATGTACTTTGGAATAGCAAATTGCTAATAGGTATGTATGGTGGACTCATTGGAACAACTTGGTTTTTAGGAGTTGGATGCATGAGTAGAGCTCATACTCAGTACAAAACGAGGGCTAGCAAAAGACTGGGAGCGACCAACTAAGAGAGCAATAACGGCCATAATCATGCAGAGCGACAAAGCGGCATTAAAAGAAGCATAAGATGGCATTAAACGTCAAAAACTAAATGATCATAGAGGCTTATGGCGACTTTGTATGAGTCTAACATGTGTGAGCATGCGCCAAGTCAACCCAAATAAAGCATCAAAGGAGAAAACCAAAATAATGATTCCAAATAATTAAAACAATGCATGATTTTTTCAAAGGCTCATTAAGCAATCTCAGTCATTTGAGACAATTCATGCTACAGCAAAACCATTAAGCATACTATCAAAAAGACATCAAGCACAACATGCAAAAGCCTAGGCTACAGTCTACACAAGCTCCTTCTTGTACCACTTTTTTGCATAAAGCTTTTTCTCTTTTCCAACACCATTCAAACTTTTTTGAAGAAACTCTTTTGATGAAAACCAATATGGCCCAGAGGTCAAAATACACCTTGATGCAAATATATAACAAGATCTGAATAAAAATCAAGGCGAAAAACAAAAACTAAATGCAGTTCTAGAAAAAGAAAACACTCGTTGAACGATAAGAGTGAAAAACGGAGTGTTCTTGGCAAATGAAAAGCAAGGCAACTTATCCAAAAGGAATTTGTTGGGGTCCAACCATTTATTGCAGCAAATAAAAATAAACAAAACTGAAAACTAAAAACAACTAACGCTCCAAGAAAAATGCATAATACATGAAGCAATAAAAATATAGTGTGTTGAAAGGTGACTTGATTTTTGCCGATGAAGAAGGGGTGCCTCGAGGGCATCCCCAAGCTTTGACACTTGTACCTCTTGGATATTTCTTGGGGTGACATGGGAATCCTCAATCTTGAGCTTTTGTCCATTCTTCAACTCATCTCATCATTCTCCAATCCCTACACTTGAAAACTTCCTTCATACAAAACTAAACACAATTCTATTAGCAACATTAGTGTAAGCATAACATTGAATCAACCCTTTTTGCTTTAGGTTTCAACTCAAAACCACCACATATAAAGCATATACTACTTTACCAACTTCCCCAAAAGTTTCGTGATCAAAAGAACTCAAAAAGAAAGCGATAAAGTGGCAAACACAAATATTGGCAGAAATCTGTCAAAACAGAACAGCTGACAAAGGTCGAATTTTTAGAGGCTTTTCTGTTGCTCAAATCAAAAAGTGTATAACTAATGAAAGTTTGGATATAACCTGGGGCATATGCACAAGAAATCGCAGGTCCAAAAGATAATTTGAGAATGTTCACGAATTTTTACGGTGCAGCACCGAAAACTGTTTCAGGACAGCAACATTCCCAAATCTTACCTCACTCAAATTAGAGGCTTCTCTTGGCACAAAAACGAAATAAAAAGGATAAGGAGAGGTTATTACAGTAGTAATAACTTCCAAGACTCAAATAAAATAAAAAGAACTGAAAGTAAAAACATTGGGTTATCTCCCAAGAGTGCTTTTCTTTAACGCCTTTGAGCTAGGCGCAGAAAGTGCGAATCAAGTAATATCAAGAGAGGCATTAAGATCAACTGCAGAAGTCTTTTCAATAAGGCATTGTATTTCATCCACATAAGTTTTTGAAGACCCTTTGTGATCATGCTTTGGTTCACTCAAATCACTTAAAAGATTTTTGGGACAGATCCAATCAAAATTATTTTCAAAAGCTTCATACAATCCCAAGAGTTTGCTAGGTATAGGTATTTCGGTTCCCTCATTGTTCATACTAACAACCCTTATATGTGAGCTAAGCTTATTAAAATGCTTAAGAACTTTCCTAGCTTCAATGGCCACATCTCTAAATTCTATGCGCAAAGTTTCCAAGATAAAAGCTTTCTTTTCGGGGTCCTCAATATCATGAAGCTTAAGAAACATGTGTTGCATAAAAGGATTAAGGCTAGCAAACCTAGCTTCCAACATGTGAATTAAATAAGCAGAAGCAACTTCATAACTAGGAGCAAGCTCAGCCAAAGATTTTCCTCAACATCTTTATGCATACTAATATGATTAAAGAACTCCTCAATGTTACTTTTTCCAATAATTGAACCACTACCTACTGAAAGGTCCTCCAAAATGTACTTAGAGAACAACATAATGAACTAGAATAAAGAAATAACAACTATAAAGGAAACTAATTTTTTTGTATTTTTGATAAAACGATGCAAGTAAAAATAAATTAAAGCAAAACTTAAAACAAAGTAAAGGATGTGCGTGCGAAACTCTCCTTGCAGAAGTCTTCTTTTTCCCCGGCAACGGCGCCAGAAAAAGTCCTTGATGCGGCACGGTGTTGATGTAATTTCACCGTTCAGTTGGGAACCCCAAGAGGAAGGTATGATGAGCACAGCTGGAAGTTTTCCCTCAGTAAGAAACCAAGGTTTGTCATTCCAAGAAAAAGCCAAACTCCAGAAGGTGATGCTTGCTAGCCTAGTGACACTCCAACAAGGGCGCCGTTAACGATAATGTGTTAGCGCATCTTCAACTAGTAGCAACGTGGAACCTGCACACAACACAACCAAATACTTTATTCCCAACTTACGATGAGGTTGTCAATCTCACTGGTTTGCTTGAAACAAAGGTATGAGTGTATCGAGTGGAAAGCAATAGTAGTATGCGAGAAAGTAAACAATGCGAGTAAAGTAAACATGTGATAGCAATATAATGGAAATAGGATCGGGGTCCACAGTTCACTAGTGGTGTCTCTCCATAAGATAAAATAACACATGTTGGGTAAACAAATTACAGTTGGGCAATTGATAGTATAAAGACAACGTGCATATGTCGAGAGGATCACTATGAGATTTACTCTGGGCATTACAACAAGATACATAGACCGTCATCCAACTGCATCTATGACTAATAATCCACTTGTGGCGAATCAATCCGAGAACTCCACAAGTATTAAGTTGCGAACAACAGATAACTGCATTAAGCAAAGTGTGTAATGTAAACAAAGCATATGCCCTTGAGCATATGAATGTTGTTTTCTCCCTAGTGGCAACAACACATCTACAACCTTAGATGTTTCTGTCACTCCACCAGATTAAATAGAGGCATGAACCCAACTATCAAGCATAAATACCCCCTCTTGGAGTCACTAGTATCTACTCGGCCAAGATAGCTACTAACAATGAAGAACATGCAATATCATAAACAATATAGAGATAACATAATATAATATTCAGCACATCAACTCAATCATAACACCAATATTCATCGGATCCCAACAAACACAACATGTAGAATTACATAACGGTGATCTCGATCATGTAAGGCAGCTCACGAGATCTAAACATGAAGCACATGGTGGAGAAGACAACCAACTAGCTACTGCTATGGACCCATAGTCCAAGGTAGACTACTCACTCATCGCGCCGGAGGCAAGCATGGCGATGAAGAAGACCTCTGGTGGCGATTCCCCTCTCCGGCAGGGTGCCGGGAAGAGCTTCTGGACCCTCCCGATCTCGGGTCGACGGCGGCGGCGGATCGCGATGTATTCTAGAAAAGTGATCAGGTATTTAGGTTTTTCCCGTCGGGGGGTCTTTATAGGCGAAGGGGCAGCGTCAGAAGTGGACCAGGGGGTCCTCACCATAGGTGGGCGTGGGCCAGGGGCAGGCCGCACCCCCTGGTGGTGTGGCCACCCTGTGGCCCCTCTCCATCTCCTCTTCGGTTCTATGGAAGCTTTGATAAATTTCCAGATGTTCGGCTTTTGTTTCGTCCAATTCCGAGAATATTTCATGTGTAACTTTTCTGAAACACAAAAATAGCAGAAAACAGGGAACTGGCACTGTGGCATCTCGTTAATAGGTTAGTTCCGGAAAATGCATAAAAATGCCATGAAGTGTAACGAAACACTAAGCAAATGGTGTAAAAACAAGCATGGAGCATCAAAAATTATAGATATGTTAGAGACGTATCAAGGGCCATTCAAGGTTTTGGCTCGCAAAGGAGAAGTTGCATATGAGTTAGAACTGTCGGAATCCTTGTCTCTAGTACATAATGTGTTCCATGTGAGTCAATTGAAGAACTGTCTTCCAGAGATGGCAGAAACCCCACTAAGAGACACAATACCATTGGAAGAAGTTCAGTTGGAAAGTGATCTCAGATATGAAGAGAAGCCCATCAAAATCTTGGAGACATCAGAAAGAGTTACTCGAACCAAGACGATCAAATTTTGCAAAGTTCAGTGGAGTCACCACACAGAGGAAGAAGAAACTTGGGGACGAGAAGATGAACTCCGAGAAGACCACCCGCACCTATTTGCTAGCCAACCCCAATCTCGAGGGCGAGATTCATCTTAAGGGGGTTAGACTTGTAACATCCCAAATTTTGAAAATTTCTCAAAGATTCATGCATGCATTCATATCATCATTTCATGCATCAAAATTTTTCTTAAATTGGTCTTGTTTCATTTGACCAAACTCCTTCCCCTTTGAGCCTATGAAGGTAGGGGAATTTTTTTCTACAAATTTGGTTTTTGGTTTAAATCCATTTGGAGCCTTTTTGCAAAATTCACAAAAGCAAAATAGAAAAGAAAAAGAGAAAAGAAAAGGAAAAAGAGAAAAGGGCCGCGGGAAACGATTCGGCCTGGAACCAGAAACGGCCCACGACCCAACTAACCCTGTCCCGAACCGTTACACCTCTCCCTCTCTCACACCCACTGATAGGTGGGACCCACCTGTCGGGGTCGTCTCCCACCTCGCGTCAGTCACGCCCGAGATCACCGCGGCAGTAACTCCCTCCCTCTCTTAATTCCCAGCGATTCCCTGCCCGATATTTTGCTCGCCCGTGCCTATAAAGAGCGCCACACCCTCCTTGTCCATCCCCACCCCTTCTCGCGACAACTCCGCCACCAGGCTGCTCAAATCAGAGCTCGCCGTCCCGCAGACACCGACGGACTTCGACGACCATTTTGGTAAATCCCATGCACCCCTAGACCCCCTTCTGGTTCCATAATTCTTCCTTTTCTCTGGCGCACATTGCTGACACCTTGTGACACTCAATTGCGTCCGATTTTGAGCAGGACGACCACGACCGAGGTCCATGTCTGCAACAGAGACTCCAGCGGGCAATAGCTCGAGCTTCAGGCCCCCTCGACCCCGTAGATGTCGCCATCATCTTCACCTCTTCACGCTGCACTTTGTCGTATACTCGGTGGTCTCTGGGAACCCTCCAAACGTCGTCCTCGCCATTGCCAGCACCGTGACCTCGCTGCCGACGACCGAACCCTAGCCCGAGGTGAGCCACTCTCCCAGATCTATTTTCATCCGTTAGATCTCGATTGCGTGGTCCAACATAGATCACTTACCGAACCGACACGAGCAGATCTGAAACGTCTGATCTACTTAAGATCCTACGGCCGTAATTGCTGATCCGCGCGAATCGGTACCAACCAATAAAAAGCCGCCGCATGTCAGCCTGTGGTTCAACCCGATCTATTTTTCGTTTCTAAATTTCAGAAGCTTGTTTAAACTTTAAAAATTCATATCTTGAGTTCTACAAATCCATTTTTAGCAAACTTTGCATCTCTGGATTCAAAAAAATTAGTAGGTTCTATTTTTGGCATAAAATATTGCTTTTGCATCGGTTTTATACAATGTATTACTGCAAGCTTTATTTTAGTATTTTGGCTATTAAAATTAGTTGTAAATTTTATTTTAAAGTAATTCTTTTTTTTGATCAATAAGTTTTCCCTCTGTACTGCAACATGTCTAGATTATTTTCAGTATTATTTCTTTCACCTTTATAGATTTAACTAGTATGAGTAGTTTCTATGTGTGTTAAAAATTGATTTAAGTTTTATAAATAACTCTAAAATTTTGATCATGCCATCATGCATATAGCAACCAACCAGAGAACTTACTAAGTGCCTTTGTGATGTTTAAGACACATATTGCATACATATTTCTCTTTCATGAGTGTTTATGAATGCTATGTGCTTATGACTGCATTATTTTATGTGTAGATTGTGCTGAGTGCAACTAGTGCCTTTGTGACGAGTGCACCAACTCCTCTCCTCACCAAGGCAAGTGTCACCATATTCCCTTGTCCTACTGAAAGTTTTGTCACTTGTAGCTTTTCTAGTAGAAGATGCATGTGCAGGGGGTTTTGTGAGTTTGTGTCTTAGTTTGCTAGATTTTATGCTAAATTTTTAGGTCTAGTTTTGCCTAGCTTTTGCATCTCCCTAGTAGTTTTGCTGATACTATAGGTTGCCTTGCTTTATACTTATGTGTGGGAAGGGAATTCACATATTTTGGTTAAAGTGTTGAAAACCATGTTTTGCAAAAACTAAGAAAACAACTAAATTAATAAAACACCTGGGTGGAAATTGGTAGGATGGATTTATGTTGAGTGGTTACACTGGAGCCATCTCTATGGCGGTCGTGTGTATCTCACTTGAAGGACGGCCACCCAGGAGCAAAGATATTGGAGACAATCAAGTCATGAAGCTTCCAGTGCAACCATGAGTCAAATGGGCTCTGTCTTGATCAACTAAGCTGCAAGAACTCAACCAGATGGACAGAGGGTGGTAGGAGATGATAGGATGGAGCGTGTCTAGGTTGGTCTGAGGGATTGCTTCTGAAAGATCTCGTCTTGGTCTCCACCTGCCCATTTGATGCAAAATGAGCTTCATGGGAAAAAGGAATGACTAAGTCTTGTGGGAAAAGTGCACCACCTCTGCAGAGTGTTATAACTAAGTACTTAGCCGTGTCCCCGGTTACGGACAATTCTGAGTGACATGATGTTGAGGCTATTCGAGAATCTCCTCATCCCAATTTCTTTAAGTTAAAATTTGATGGGTAAACTTGGGTAGTAAAAGGTTCTTCTTGTCAAAACTTTTGCTAAGGAGAACTTGAGTTTTACAAAAGATAGGAAGAAAGCTTGCTTTAGCAAAGTCAAACTCCACCTGGCCAAAAAGCATATAAGTGTAGGTGCCATTGAGTCCACCAAAGTGACATCTTGCCAATACATTCAAAGCATTGACCCTCCGTGGCTGCAACGTATCATGTTGTAGGTTACTTCTATGAAGATTGAAGATTGTTGCGCTTCGGTCACGAGTCTTCGTCCAACACATCTGCCTGTGGTGCTACGGAGAAAGAAGACTTGTAGTTTCATTCACTTAGTCATTTCTCGAGTTGTAATAAGTTGTAGCCTGGTGCTACTTGAGTTGTAAAAGAACTATGTTATTTGTGGATCAAGCGTTGTAATAAAGACCTTTGTATTCTTGACATTTCATCTTGTAACTGTGTGTGCTAGCAGTTGATCCGGGACTAGCACAAATAAAGCACAAGTACACTATAGCTCCTTATGAAACTGAATTGCCTAATGAAGATTTTAGAGTTGAACAGCTTGCCTCTATTGCTCTTGCTCCTAACGATGCTTTGCAGCAATATATGGAGGACCACGAAAGTGAGATCTTCAGGGAAGAAAGAAATGAGATTGATCAGATTCTTCTTCGTCAGCCAGAGTTGCTTAAACACAATTTACCCGTGGAGGATTTGGGTACCACTTTGCCACCTAAGGAAGACCCTGTTTTTGATTTAAAGCCTTTACCTGATGATCTTAAATATGCTTATATTGATGATAAGAAAATATATCCTGTTATTATTAGTTCTAAACTTTCAGGGAAGGAAGAAGAAAGGTTATTGGAAATATTGAGGAAACACCGAGGAGCTATGGGATATACTCTTGATGATTTAAAAGGGATTTCTCCTACTATATGTCAGCATGCTATTAATATGGAGCCAGATGCAAAGCCAGTTGTTGAACATCAACGCCGCTTAATTCCTAAGATGAAGGAAGTGGTAAGAAATGAGGTTTTGAAACTCCTTGATGCTGGTATTATTTATCCTATTACTGATAGTAGATGGGTTAATCCTGTGCATTTTGTTCCTAAGAAAGGAGGAATTACTGTTGTGCCTAATGAGAATAACGAGCTTATTCCTCAGAGGGTAGTAGTTGGTTATAGGATGTGCATCAATTTTAGAAAAGTCAACAAAGTTACTAAGAAAGATCATTATCCTTTACCGTTTATAGATAAAATGTTAGAGAGGTTATCTAATAAAACTCATTTTTTGTTTTCTTGCTGGTTATTCTGGTTTTTCTCAGATTGCTGTTAAAAAGCAAGATCAAGAGAAAATCACTTTTACTTGTCCTTATGGAACTTATGCTTATAGACGTATGCCTTTTGGTTTGTGTAATGCTCCTGCTACTTTTCAAAGATGCATGTCTGCTATTTTTCATGGATTTTGTGAAGAAATTGTGGAGGTATTCATGGACGATTTCTCTGTCTATGGAACTTCTTTTGATAATTGTTTGCACAATCTTGATAAAGTTTTGCAGAGGTGTGAAGAAACTAATCTTGTTCTTAATTAGGAGAAATGCCACTTTATGGTGAATGAAGGAATTTTTCTTGGACATAAAATCTCTGAAAGAGGTATTGAAGTTGACAGAGCAAAGGTTGAAGCAATTGAGAAAATGCCCCGTCCCAGGGATGTTAAAGGTATTCGTAGTATTCTTGGTCATGCTGGTTTTTATAGGAGATTTATTAAAGATTTCTCTAAGATTTCAAAGCCTCTGACCAATCTTCTTCAAAAAGATGTACCATTTGTTTTTGATGATGATTGTAAGGAAGCTTTCGAAACTCTTAAGAAGGCTTTAACTACTGCTCTTATTGTTCAACCACCTGATTGGAATTTACCCATTGAAATTATGTGTGATGCTAGTGATTTTGCTGTAGGTGTTGTTCTTGGATAGCACGTAGATAAGAAGTTGAAAGTTATTCATTATGCTAGTAAGACTCTTGATGCTGCTCAAAAGAATTATGCTACTACTGAGAAAGAGTTTCTTGCTGTTGTTTTTGCATGTGATAAGTTTAGACCTTATATTGTTGATTCAAAAGTTACTATTCATACTGATCACGCTGTTATTAGATATCTTATGGCGAAGAAGGATGCTAAGCCTAGGCTTATTAGATGGGTGTTACTTTTACAAGAGTTTGATTTGCATATTGTAGATAGGAAAGGTGCTGAAAATCCTGTTGCTGATAATTTTTCTAGGTTGGAAAACATTTCTTTTGATCCTATTCCTGTTAATGATAGTTTTCCAAATGAACAGTTGGCCGCAATAAAGGTAACTTCGCGAGAGAGTCCTTGGTATGATGATTATGCTAAATTTATTGTTTCCAAGTATTTGCCTCCAACCTTTACAGCTCAGCAAAGAAGGAAATTCTTTTATGACTTGAGGCATTATTTTTGGGATGACCCACACTTATATAAAGTAGTGGATGGTATTATGTGAAGATGTGTTCCAGAATATAAATAATAAGAGATATTGAGGAAATGTCATGGTAGTGCTTATGGAGGACATCATGCTGGAGATAGAACTGCACAAAAGGTTCTGCAATCAGGTTTTTATTCGCCTACCCTTTTTAACGATGCTAGAAAGTTTATTTTATCTTGTGATGAATGCCAAAGAGTTGGAAATATTTCTAGACACAATGAAATGCCTATGAATTATTCTCTTGTTATTGAACCATTTGATTGTTGGGGATTTGACTTTATGGGTCCTTTTCCTCCTTCAGAAGGTTATACTCATATACTCGTTGCTGTTGATTATGTTACTAAGTGGGTAGAAGCTATACCTACGAAGAGTGCCGATGGTGAGACCTTGTTAAAGATGCTTAAGGATGTTATTTTTCCTAGGTTTGGTGTGCCTAGATATCTTATGACTGATGGAGGTTCTTATTTTATTCATGGCGGTTTTAGGAAGACTCTTGCTAGATATGACGTTAATCATAGAATTGCTTCTGCTTATCATCCCCAAACTAGTGGGCAAGTAGACCTATCGAATAGAGAGATCAAGTCTATCTTGCAGAAGACTGTTAATAGATCTAGGAAAAACTAGGCTAGCAAGTTGAACGATGCTTTATGGGCTTATAGAACTGCTTATAAGAACCCCATGGGCATGTCTCCTTACAAAATGGTTTACAGAAAAGTGTGTCACTTGCCTTTAGAATTAGAACACAAAGCTTTTTGGGCAGTGAAAGAGCTTAATAGGAATTTTAAACTTGCCGGTAAGAAAAGGTTGCTTGATTTGAGTTCCATAGATGAGTGGAGAAGTGAAGCTTATGAGAATGCCAGACTTCTTAAAGAGAAAGTCAAGCAATGGCATGATAGGAAAATTCTTAAGAGAGAATTTCATGTTTGTGAGAAAGTTCTATTGTATAGGTCTTGTCTCAGATTTTTTGCAGGAAAATTACTCTCGAAATGGGAAGGACCCTTTATTATTGAAGAGGTGTATCGTTCAGGTGCAATAAAGATTGCTTCTCTTAAAGATAATACTACGCAAGTGGTTAATGGGCAAAGACTCAAGCATTATATTTCTGGAGATTCTTATAATGAAGATGTCGATGTTATTCAAGTGGTGACTCTGAAAGAATTCATCAAAGAACATATGCAGGAAACTGCAGAGTCCGTTTTTGAATAGGTAACAGTTCTAGTCAGAAAAAGTTTGCGTTAAACTTTTTTGCTTATACTTTTGCTGTTTTTACTAAATATGAAAAATCACGAGACAAAAACGAGTTTGAAACGGAGCCCGGAGGCTCCACACCACCTGGTGGTGCGGCCAGGTGGTGTGTCCGCCTCAGAACTCATTTCCATCCCAGTTTTCTCCCATGCCTTCGTTTATATAACCCCTAGGATTGCCCAAGGTCTGTATATCGTGTTCTCATCGTGTTTTTGTTTTGATCTGTTTCTGTCAGGAGTTGTACTCAGTTTTAGAGCCACCATGTCTTCTTCTGGTTCATCCGAGGAGAACTCTCTTACGGATATCGTTAATCCGTACATGAGGGAGTTGAAGATGCATCCAAAGGAGTTGTCGCTCAAGGATGGGAAGGTGTAGATAGAAGATATTCGAGGCCCTAAAGGGGAAGGAAGTCTTGAAGCTAGGATGGAAGAGCTGGAGCAAGAAGTCTTTAGATACAAGAAGATGGCAGAACGCGAAGTGGACATTCTCCATAGGATAAATCAAGAACTCATCGCCAAGCACAAGAAGGAGACTGTCGAGCTCTGGGATGACATCTTTTCACTCCATGAGACCACCAAAAAATTACAAGCACAACTGTACGTCTTCCAAAATCAAAACTGTGAGTATGAGGCTAGGTTTAAACAAATGAGTGCTGCTGCCATTTTCAGGATATTGGAGACCAAGTCATATTTTTTTGATGGGGAGCCTCTGCCTTGGAAGTCTGATGATGATAAAGAACCACCGCCACCAAAGGAGTAATTCGTTATTGGTATTGGCATCCCCTTGGCTTGTTCCAAGCTTGGGGGAGTGCCGCGGTATCACATCATTACCCTTTTACCCATTTACTTTTCAAGTAGAGTCATATCATGAATAGAGAAGTTATCTTATAGAATAGTTTGCAGTTTGGAAGTATCCTCCTTTAGTTGGTTATCTATGTATCCCTTGGTGTGAGTTGCGGTTATGAAATATTAATGACAAGTCTTATCATTTGCTTTATGCACACTTTATTTTAGTTTGCAATCTTTCTTATATGATTAGTCTTGTTGATTAGTATTGGTATCACTTTGGGAGCATGAGTAAATCTAGTTGGTTTTAGCAAACTTAGCAATGGTCAGTAGCAACAACACTTTGAGGCTTGAGTAGAAAAGAGGGAAATACTTGTAGACACATCATTTCAGCTTTCCTTCATGATTGGCTCATAAGCATTAGTATTCTCAAGTTAAGATTGTTTGTACTTTTAAGGAAGTTTGCATGATTGTTTTCTATCACATATATGTTTGTTTGTTTCATGCAACTCCTATGCTTGCTACCCAGCCTTGCTAGCCAAAAACCTGTACTGAGAGGGAATACTTCTCGTGCATCTAATTCCCAAAAACCAAGTTACTTCCAAAAGAGTCCACTATAAATTCCTATGCATGGTATTTCAAGCCATTCCAAGTAAATTTTCATGTGCTACCTTTCAAAAACCTTCGAATACTTCTCATTTTGTGCCACTGTTTTTAGCTCATGAGGACGTGGTGGTTGAGTTTGTTATCTTCCATACTAAATTGAGTACCCCTCGACTTGCATGCTTCATCTGCTCGTCACTAATTTTGCAAGGGAACTGGTCGGACCATTATAACAAAAAAAAAGAGAAAAAGAAAATAAAAAGGCACTCCTCCATGGTATGTGAAAGTTGGTGGGCACCCGATGGAATCGGCTAGCCATGGTTTGTGAAAGGAAAAGTGGGGAGGAGTGCCAAACTATAAAAGAGCACAATTGTGCCAATTAATCAAACATCTCAGAACCGCTCTCACTTTTTTAGTATGGAAGATGGCAAGAACTCCGTTGCTAGTCGTTGACAAAAACAACCACCTCTCAAAACAATATTTTATCTCTTTTTTACAAAAGAAAAGCTCTAGCACATGTTTAATCCCTGCTTCCCTCTGCGAAGGGCCAATCTTTTACTTTTATGTTGAGTCAACCTATTCCCTTCTGTCTCAAGCAAACATTTGAGTTGTTGTGTTTCAATCATCCATACGATGATTTATTCAATCTTGTTTCCTGTCTTCCTCTGTTTAGTATGATGCTTTTATCTGAAAGAATGCAGCTTTGAAAGCTATCTATGACTATAAAGAGATTGTTATGATTGAGCATGTGATTTTTGTTTTGTAAGCTCTGATATAAAAGGCTCCGATCGAAATATAAGTATAATCTATTCATTGTTCTCTGACCAAGAACAAAGGTTTGCCATCACCAAGAATGATTTACCTTGCGCATCTTTATTGTGACTCCTTTTGCTTATTACGAGTCAAGTTATATGAAGGGAAGTTGCTATCTATTATGACTTGTGCCTTGGTAAGTGTGATGCTTCTTGTGTGTATTTTGTTTATCGACACTTCACTCCATAAACCTGTGGTCATGTTTACCGAGTTCAGTTTTTGTTTGGGGACAAGCAAGGTCTAAGCTTGGGGGGGGGGTTGATACGTCCATTTTGCATCACTATTTTATATCACAATTTACTGTTATTCATTGATATAATTCATATTTAGAGATGATACTTATGTTGTTTCCTCTGTTTTCGCATGTTTGATGATTATTGGAGAACTTGCTGCCGAAGTCAGGATTCTGCTGGAAAAAGGACCGTCAAGACACCATATTTTTGAAGATCAACAATTCCAAGAAAATACCTAGAAATTCATATTTCATCAGAAGACAAAAGTAGCCAGAAGGAGAGAGCTAGGGGAGCAGCCAGGGGCCCACACCACCAGGTGGGGCGGGCTAGCCCCTGGCCACGCCACCCAATGGTGTGGCCACCCTGGCCCACTTCTGATAGCGCCCCCTCGCGTATATGGTCATTCCCGAAAACCTGACCGAAGGGGGATCAGCAATAGACTCCGCCGCCTCTGCGAGGCGGAAAACACCGAGAGAGAAAAAGCTCTCCGGCAGGCAAAAATCTACCGGGGAAATTCCTTCCCGAAGAGGGGAGATCATCGCCATTGTAATCACCATCGACCTGGGCTTCATCGGCATCATCATCTCATTCACCATCATCACCAACACCTTCATCTTCACCATCACCACGCCATCCCGCTGTAACATCTTGGGTTCAATCTTGTCCAATTCTTAGGGGAAACTTTCCCAGTGTTGATTACTCTTGTAGTTGATGCTATTGAGTGGAACCGTTGAATTAAGGTTTATGTTCAGATTGTTATTTATCATTATTTCACCTCTGGTCATGATCCATATGATGTCTTGTGGGTAGTTCATTTAGTTCTTGAGTATATGGGAGGAGTCGAGATGTTAGTAGTGAAACTATGTTGAGTAATATTTAATGGTTTGATATTTATATGTTGTGGTGCTATTTTACCAGTGGTGTCATGTGAACGTCGACTACATGATATTTCACCTTTATGGGCCTAGTGTAATGCATTGTGTATTTGCCTACTAATTATGGGGTTGTCGGAGCGACAGAAACGTAAACCCCCGTTAGGAAACCATTGCACCAGGGAGTATAGGATCTTAGAGTTTAAGGCTGTGGTTAGATTTATCTTAATTACTTTCTTGTAGTTGCGGATGCTTGCAAGGGGTATAATCACAAGTGTTTATTAGTCCAAGTTAGAGTAGTGCACTAGCATAGGTTCACCCCCATAACACTTATCAAACCAATGAAGATTACTTACCTGCATGAAGCGAAAGCACTCGACAGAAACTCCCGTGTGTCCTCAAGAACATTTGGTAATCATAAGTTACACAACCGGCATGTACTTTATTTATTTGCATTACCAAATATCCCTGAAAACCCGTTTGCTAGTATTTATAGTGAATCCTTGATTAAAACTGCTTATCAACACCTTCTGCTCCTCGTTGGGTTCAACACTCTTATTTATCGAAAGTACTACGATACACCCCCTATACTTGTGGGTCATCACTTATTATTACTTAATCATTGTTGCTTATTTTGTGAATTTATTTGGAATTTAAAAAAGTAATATTATATGTTACCAAAGTGTATAGGTTAATAGAATTGGTAGCATACCATTATCAAGAAGTTGTGAGCACAGTCTTGAAAGCTACTATGGAAGGAATGGAGAAGTTAAGCGTGCTAAGAGTGGAGCAGTGTGAAGATGGGAGACCGACCGGGAAGTAAGAACCACAAGTATGTAATTTTACTTGAGAATAGAGTGAGGACCACAAGTATGTAATTTGACATGAGAATAGAGGTGACTAGAGAAATTAGAGAAATTCTGAAAATAGAGAAATTCTGAAAAAACAAATTCAATTTTTTGCCGAACGGACCTTTAGTCCCGGTTTATGTTATGAACCGGGACTAAAGGATCTTCCAGCCGCAGCACATGACCCCGGCCACGTGGAGGCCCTTTAGTCCCGGTTCGTAAACAACCGGGACTAAAGGTTGGAGGCTTTAGTCCCGCTTTGTTAGTCACAGTTGCTACAACCGGAACCAATGGGCTTTACAAACAGGGATCAATGGGTTTTTTTTCCACTAGTGAGTATTAGCATAAAGCTGCTTTTATTTCTTCACAGCATGTAAGAAATTTGGCATACCATTATAGTTATGCTACTGAAGCAGTTTGTCAGTCGGTTCATAAAAACTTTGAGAGAATGAGAATACCATTGGTTCAGAATTAAGCCATCTAACGTACATCCAAGAATTGTTTTAGCTTTTAGGTACCTAATAAAAAAACTGAGAGATGGTAGGACAACTTTCAGTTGTATTGTACGAAATTCTGAATTCTTTTCGTGTTTGCTGTTATGGTGCTTCGGTTTTGTTGGCGGTTCAGTTCACTTCACTGTCTGCCAGTTCTGCAGGGGATGTGCTTGTGATATAAAACCTGATAATTTTGTTAGGGGGCTTGGTAGGAGTGCCAATAAAGTTTGCATTCATATCTTGCTCTGGTAAATAAATTTTTATACTCAATATTCCATCTGGTATTGTTTAAATGCCAATTATTGTGTATACACACATTCAAAAAAATTGTGTATATCTTGATGTCTGCCAATTGACCACATTATGCCTTGTAAGTGTTGTGTGCTGTTACATAAGACTTTTTTGTTTCAGTGATGAATTAAGATTCTAAAATGGTGCCTGAGTATACATTTTTCATTTTTGGCAAATTGTGCTTATTTACTTTGTCACGTCTCAGTTGTGCTAGGGACAAAATATAATATATATGGTTTATGCACGTGAATGCTAGACTAAGATATTTCGGTAATGTTGCTATAGAAACATATCTTTTTTTATAATCTCGCGTTAGTTTTCAAGGTGTCACCAAGGATGCCATGAGAAACTAAGAGCCATTTGTGACTTGGCTTTTCCTAGAAAAGGTAATTGGTTGCAGAGAGAATATCCATTATCTCTACTAATAAACCGGCAATCGGTGGTACGTTGGTAGGTACGTTTTTTCATTTTCTGATTTTGCCCCTGAAACGCCTGGCATATTACACGTTTTGCCACCGCCCTGGCCGCACCCTCCCCTGCCGGATCTTGCCCGCCCCGTCCCTGCTGGGAGCTCGCCGATGCCACCCTGGACGGAGGTCGCCCGCCCCGCCCCTGGCCAGAGTTCGCGTGCCCCGCCCCGCCCCGGACGGAGGTCTCCCGCGCCAGCCCCTGGCGGAGCTCGCCCGCGCCGGCCCTGGACGGAGCTAGCCGGCGCCTTGGAGCCTGCCGCTTGAGTCCTGCAGTCCTCGATAATTAAGAAATCCACCCGACCCGCATCCGGCGTCTGGCCACGGCGCTCGGGGAGCCACGCTTGGAGGAGCCCGGCGAGCTCGGAGAGCTGCGGTCGGAGGGAGTCTCGAAGGTGCTGGTCTTGGGCAGCAGGGGGTCTTGGATGAGGGAGTCCGGCCATCGCCGCCATCCTCCAACTAGAAGGCCCGTACGCCGCCTTTCCCAACCATAGTAGCAGGAAACGGGGTCGAAGGCTCGTTCCTCGATCTCGGATCGATCGACCCGGATCGAGGGTCGGGAACCACAGCGGGTCGATCTGATTCGACGGCCAGGTCCCGATCCCGTTCGATGGATTCCAGGAGCGTCTGTTTGCCTCTTCGTCAAATTCCCGCAGTATATTTTTTTTGAGAGTTCAATTCCCGCAGTAATGTCTTGCGCCTCTTCCTCTCTTCTTTCCTCGAGCAGCCCGCCTGGGCACTTTAATCCTTGAAGATGGAGAGACGCTGCTTCCTCTCGTCTGCTATATATTCTTATGAATACAAATGATTCCTGCTACTATGCTCTGGATTGGAATCTGGATCCAAGGTCTTCCTCCAAGATCACCAGGTACTGCAGCTTTCAAATCAAAGTATCAAACCACGCTTTCTTATTGTTCAATACTTCAGTTTGGAGGATTAAATCTTGTACTGCTAATAGCAATTCCATTTGCACTTCGCAGAGATTTCCATTAGAAGATGTCCATCGGGTCGGGGAAACGTCAACTGACGGAAGATGTTGGCGGTACTGAAGAACATGAAGATGCACAAGCCCAGAGACTAATAGCAATTCCATTTGCACTTCGCAGAGATTTTCATTAGAAGATGTCCATCGGGTCGGGGAAACGTCAACTGACGGAAGATGTTGGCGGTACTGAAGAACATGAAGATGCACAAGCCCAGAGAGAGAGAGACGCTGAAGCTGATTTCGTCAGTGACCATGATGACGACAATGCAGGCGTGGGCAAAGGAGATGATGAAGAAGGAGAACCAGCCAAGCAAGATACTGAAAATTGTGCCAAACATCCCTTCCTCGACGAGGTAACAGTTAAATTTAGAGCAAAAGGGAAGAATCCTTGTGTGCCTTGTTTTTATTTGCTAGGTAAAATGCTAGATGCTTGTTGGCATCGACGGCCCGCTGGGGGAGGAAGTGGTGGTGTCGTTGTTTGCCTTTTCCTGTATCTTAACATAGAATGATGTTAGCTGATGATTTGCTCGATTTGGAGGCTGTACTGCTTTCTTTTGTTGAACATTGGTAGTTGATGGTTGCTCAGTTTTGTGCAAATGGACAACTCAAATGAGGAGAATTCACAAATGGACAATATGTTCGATTTTGTAGCTGACGCAAGAGATGATGCACACATAAGATATTTCTCCATCCGCAAATCCAAAATCGGAGCCTCCACAAAATGGAAAAAACTTACATAGCTATTGAATGGTAATTATAAGATATTATAAAAATATAAAAGAGAGAACATATACCTCTTTTATATAGACCATTTACTGGAAAAATAAGAATGGCAATTATAATGTACTGTTTAAATATATGAGATAGAATATAGACATCTTTTATATAGACCGTTTACTACAAAAATTAAAGGTCTAAGTACGTAACTAAGTGATTTGTTCAAGACATTGGTTAATCCAATAATCAATGTCTCATATACATAGTGCTGTGTGGTTGCGTTACATGCATCAAATTTTGTTTCCGTGGAAAAATTAAGCAGGTAGGGTGCACAACATTATTTGGATGATAATTTACTCTATTATTATAAAACTTTGGTTCACCATAGCTTTAAGATATGTGTGAGTATTGACTACTTCAGAAGTTCATACGATATTTGAGAGGCAACCCAATAGTAATATAATACTACTTGAAACAGGCTTTCGCCCAGCTATATTAATATAACAACCACACAATACAACCAATATAAGTCTTAAAATGAAATAAAATGCTGGCAAAGGAGCAAAACTATACCTAAAAAGAAAATAAAATGGAGACAAAGGTGGATCGACCCGCAACCGCTGGACCCTCAGAAAGTGTACCACCCCAAGATGACATGGGTACATGAGATTCTAATAAGACAAAAATTGAGAAGGAACCACTTGGTGTGGAGAAAAGAATTGAAGGGTCCAATAAAGTCTTGAGTAGATGGTTATTTAAAAAATATAAACCCGTAGCAACGCATGGGTATTTAGCTAGTTTTATTTAAATTTCATGGAAATGGCTCTTGAGGTTGTTGGGTGTTAACCATTAGTGATTGCATGATGTGAAAGTTCAATGTCAGTAACCTAGAGGGGGGTGAATAGGTTCTACAAAATTTTCCTTGACTTGTTTGCAATTTTAGGCTATGCGGATAAATAAAGTGGCCTAATGCAAACTAAGTGAAGCACCCTATATGACAAAATACAAATATCAAGAACTTCAAGCTTGATGACTATCACTGACGAGGGTTAACTCGACAAATGTCCTAAATGAAGGACTTAGGATCGGGGAGATAGGGCGTCGGATGAACTCGAAGGTAAAGTTAGTCGAAATTGGTGTGTGTCGAAAGTAAACTTTGGGTGTTAAACCAGGCTTGCTCTCAATCTACCCTACACCGTCCCCTCCTGGCCCCTTTATATAGGTGGCCAGGTCTCGAGGATCGGGTAGGGTCCGATACAGATTACAATATCGACATACGGTAGGAACTCGTATTCGACTATCATTACAATTGGGCCTAGCTATACGGGCCTCAGGGGTACTCAACTAACGGGCTCTATTAACTATACCCTTGTCAGTAGCCCCTGAGATTCTACCAGAATTGCAATTCTTCGACTTGATCAATTCTTCGATTTCTTCTTATCTTCAAATCTTTGACTTGGTCTTTCGACTTATTTTCATGATATCCTTTCGCAAGGGGTTTTGATGAACAAGCCTGACAACTCTGACGGATCAAGAGGTCAGTTAACTGCCGGAACAGATACTTGTCACCTACTTCAAATTCAATCCCCTTGGATTTGAATTCGGGATAACGGTCAAACCCATTCTTTTGCCGCATTTAGGACTTACAAAGAATGAATCCCAGTGGTTCTCAGGGTACCCAGTGCGTCCACTAGGATTTTCTTCGCGTCGTAGACACGGATACATACCAGCAGAGCGCATCCATGTGCGTATACCAGGCCACACAGGACGGATCCCGGGGTCTTACCTTCGTGATAAGTCACGGCATTCGAGTTGTGTTGCGATAACGCAACTCGAGAATCTCATGTCGCAGTCAAATTTTGACTGAAAATATTCGGGTTTTTAAATTGACCTTCTTCGCTCCCGATAGGAGTAATCTCTCTGCGCTTCGTCAACTATGTAGTCGAAGTTTGTACGTTAATCCTTCTTCATCTCCATTATTGATTATCTCATCCTCTATCGGGTGCGCGCTCAGCGCTCCCGATGGGAGTAGCCCCCGAGGCTATGTTTGGATACTTGTAGTCAAGCATAGGCTCAAAGTTCAGCTCTTCTTTCTTCTGCTGACGTCTACTGTTGGCAAGCCCCCGAGTCCAAGTCGAGGTTTTCATATTGTGCGACCACAGTCTCCTCATCTTGTTTTTCCTCTTTGGTATTATCGTCTGCTGTGTGCAGAATTTAACTCCTTTTGTAAAAAATATATTTACGGGCCTTGCTGTAGAACGGGGGCCCGATAATATGCGCTTATAAATAAAGCATCTTCTGGCAAGGGTAAAAAACCCTAATCAGATTCCTCCCCCGCCGCATCATCTTCTCTCTCCATCTAGGGTTTTCCTAGGCTTTTCCCTTGTGCACATGGCTGACGCTGATGGTTCTCGTCTGAACCTTGGCTCTCCGGTGGCGCCACGAGGTCGGGGTCGCCCTCGTGGAAGTAAAAATAGGAGCAACACCACTCCGGCCGCAGTAGGATCATCATCGGCCGCTCCGGCTAAGCGTCGCCCCGGCCGCCCACCTGGTAGTAAGAACAAGCCCAAGGTGACTGGCGCTGCTCCAGGTCCAATCGCTCCTCCTCCTGCTGCTTCTGCTGCTCCTGCTGCGCCTCCCCAAATCTTTTCTTTCTTCTGTATTGCCATGGCGCAGTGCCGCGAGATTCAGCGCCTGCCGCTGAATTTCACCAAGTTCATGGATGGGCGCGAACTGGGAGAGGCGGTTCTCCGCGAACAGTCTGGCAGTGGTATCCCATACGAGGTGGAGGTGTGGTATGATGGCGATGGCGAGCAGTACTTGAGGGGCGGCTGGTCACAGTTTGCAAAAGACCACGACATCCACTAAGGCTTCTTCATGGCCTTTGATTTCCACATCGGCACGTCGAAGTTCGACGTGAAGATCTACGACGGCACCCAGTGCCAGAAGAAATATGAAGCTGAAGTCCACTTCCATTAGGATTTTGCTTTTTATGTAATGTCATTTGATAATGTCCTTGCTATCTGTAATGAATATTTGTACTCTGTGTCGATGTTTTTTCTAGTACCAAGAAAACAAGTCATTGTTCTGAGGTACGCTTTCCATCTATCGGGTTCTTTGTGAACCAATTTATACCAAGAATATCGGGTTCCTTTGTGAACCAAGTTGTTTGAATATTTATCGGGTTGTCTGCACAACCTTATAGTGAAAAAAGTCTTCCAAGTCGCGATAAAAATTCCTTTTGTACGACCCGAGGGTTGAAGCCCCCGAGGCGAAGAAGTAATAATAATTGTACAATTTTGTCGAGTTCAACCCAAAGAACCCGACCGGTGGCCTCATGTTCTGGGTTCAGAAGGTTAACTCGAATTTACTGATACCACTATATTTATTCTACGCGTAAAAACGCCGTAGCTGCTCTACATTCCATGGGTTGCTCTCATCCTTCCCAGTCTTCTTGTCTTGTAGTCGATATGCTCCTCCTGGTATTACTTCGGTGACGATGTAAGGTCCCACCCAAGGGGACTCCAATTTGCCGTGGCTATCTTGCCTGAGTTGCAAAACTAGATCTCCCACCACGAAGGATTGTGGACGAACTCGACTACTATGGTAGTTTCGCAGGCTCTGTTGATACTACGTAGCCCTTTCTAATGCTTTATCTCTTGCTTCATCTAGTGCATCGACATCATCTTACAATGCTTCTGTTGACGTTGTTTCGTCATATGCTGTCACTCTTGGAGCCTCGTGTGTAACTTCGACTGGAAGCACGGCTTCTGCGCCATGGACCAGGAAGAAAGGAGTTTCTTGAGTTGCTGCATTAGGCGTAGTTCTTAGACTCCAAAGAACGGAGGGCAATTCTTCTACCCAAGCGCTCTTGGCTTTCTCGAGAGGTGCTAAGAGCCTCTTTTTTATCCCACTACATATCAGGACATTGGCTTTTTCGACTTGCCCGTTTGTCTTCGGGTGCGCCACAGATGCGAATTTGAGCTTGATCCCTAATCCTTCGCAGTAACTCTTGAATTTCTTTGAAGTGAAATTTGTCCCGTTGTCTGTGATGATGCTGTATGGTACACCAAAATGGAAAACTATTGACTTGATGAAGCTGATTGCTGCTGTAGAATCTTGAGTTGTTACCGGGGCCGCTTCCACCCATTTGGTAAATTTATCGACTGCCACTAGCATGTAGACATGCCCTCCTGGCCAGGATTTGTGCAACTTTCCCACCATATCGAGGCCCCATTGTGCGAAAGGCCAAGATAATGGTATTGTTTGTAGCTCCGCTGCTGGTGCATGCGGTCTAGATGCAAACCTTTGACATGCTTCACACTTTCAAACTATATCTTTTGCGTCCTCGATGGCTGTTAGCCAATAGAATCCTGCTCGGAAAGCTTTTGCCGCTATTGCTCTGCTGCTAGCATGATGGCCACATACTTCGCCGTGTATGTCTTTTAATATTGTTTGTCCTTCCTGGGGCGTTACACAACGCTGCAAAACGCCGGTAATACTTTTCTTGTATAATTTCCCCTGCAACACGACAAACGCTTTTGATCTTCGAGTTATCCTCTTAGCCTCCACTGCATCTTCTGGTAATTTTTTATTTATCATGTATGCAAGATATGGCCGCATCCATGTTTCTTCTATCATCATGACCTCCTATGGTTCTGACGTAGCCCCCGAGCCTGCTGTAGTAGTCGAACTTTTTACACTTTTTATTGATCTTTCCACTATTTCCTCCCAAAATACTCCGGATGGCACAGGTAAACACTGTGACCCGATATTTGCTAAATTGTCGGCTTCTTCATTGTTGTTCCTGCTTATGTGCGAGACTTCGCATCCATCGAACGTTCCTTCTAGATAATGGTATAAATTTTTGTAGGCCATCATGTTGTCATTGATTGTGTCACATCTGTTCATAACTTGCTGGACAACAAGGTTTGAATCTCCAAATATTTTTAGGCGAGTTGCTCCACATGCTTTAGCCATCTTCATTCCGTGCAACAAAGCTTCGTACTCTGCTTCATTGTTAGAAGCCTGTGGAAAGCTCATCCTTAAGACGTACTTCAATTTGTCGCCATGAGGTGATATCAACACTACTCCTGCGCCTGCGCCTTGGACTCTTTTAGAACCGTCGAAGTACATTGTCCAAACACTGGATAAGTCTGGTGGTCCTGTGCTCTGCAGCTCCAGCCACTCTGCCGTAAAATCTGGCAAAACTTGCGACTTGATCGCCTTCCTTTTTTCGTACGTGATGTCCATGGGAGACAACTCGATTCCCCACAAAGAGACACGTCCTGTTGCTGAAGGATTATTCAATATGTTCGACAATAGCGCCTCGTTGACCACTATAATTGGGTGCACCGCAAAGTACTGTCGTAGTTTTTGTGCAGTTGTGAAGACACTGTATGCCAACTTCTGATAGTGCGGGTACCTCTATTTTGTTGGAGATAACACTTCACTGATGAAATATACCGGCCTCTGGATGCCATGGGCTTTTCCTTCTTCGCTTCTTTCGACTACTAATACTGTACTCACCACCTGATGGGTTGCGGCGATGTACAGTAGAAATGGTTCTTTTTCTTTTGGTGCGACCAGCACTGGTGGCGTGGAAAGCACTTTTTTCAACTGTGCAAATGCTGCGTCTGCTTCTTCTGTCCACTCGAATTTATCGTCTGACTTCTTCATAAGTGCATAAAAAGGAAGCGCCTTCTCCCCTAGTCGAGCAACGAAACGACTTAGTGCCGCAACGCGTCCTGCAAGTTTCTGTACGTCGTGTAGTTTCGTGGGTTTCCCCATTGTTAAGATTGCTTGAATCTTCTCTGGGTTTGCCTCTATTCCTCGTGCTGATACCAAGAACCCCAAAAGTTGTCCTGCTGATACGCCGAAGAAACACTTTGTCGGGTTAAGCTTAAGCTTGTACCTGCTCAGGTTGTCAAAGGTTTCTGCCAAGTCGCTGATTAAAGATTTCTCTTCTCTTGTCGTGATGACTACATCATCAATGTATACTTGGATATTGCGTCCTATTTGGCTTCCGAGGCAATTTTGCATCATCCTTTGATAAGTTGCTCCTGCATTTTTTAGGCCGAACGGCATTACTTGGTAGCAAAACACTCCATATGGTGTGATGAAGGCCGTTTTTTCTTCGTCCTCTTTCTTCAATTTGATCTGATTGTAACCCGAATATGCGTTCAAAAATGAAAGCCTCGCACATCCCGCTGTGGAATCGATTATCTGATCGATCGGGGTAGAGGGAAAGGATCCTTTGGACAATGCTTATTGAGAGATGTGTAGTCAACACATACTCTTTGTACGTCTGTATTATTCTTGGGTACTATGACTGGGTTCGATACCCAACTCGAAGTTTTGATTTCTCTTATAAATCCGGCATTTTCTAGCCTATGCAATTCTGACGCTATCGCCTTCCTTTTAGGTTCATCAAATCGCCTCAATGGTTGCTTGACTGGTTTTGCCTTGGGATCTACATTTAGTGCGTGCTCGACGAGTTCCCTGGGAACCCCTGGCATGTCCGATGGACACCAGGCGAAGATTTCCCAGCGCTCACGGAGGAACTCGACGAGCGCGCCTTCCTATGCGGGATCCAAGTTCACCGCAATTGATGTCGTCTTGTTTGGATCTGTAGGGTGGACCTGAATTTTATTCGAGTCCTGCGTTGTGTAGAAAGCCTGATCTGGCAGGGATCGTCCAACGTCGGGTAGCGCATTATGATCCGTTTCTCCTTTTAACCTCTCATATTCTGCTGTCATGCCGAAGGTTTGCGCCATCCTGTTGAATTCTCTACCGCATGTGTTGGCTACTTCAAAGCTCCCTTGTACTGTGATTGTTCCTTTGGGCCCTGGAATTTTTAACATAAGATACGCGTAGTGTGGTACTGCCATGAATTTTGCAAATGCTGGGCGCCCCAGGATTGCATGATATTGTGACGGCCAGTCCATAACTTCGAACTCCAGCTTCTCTCTTCTGTGGTTTCCGCTGCTACCAAAGCAGACGTCGAGTTCTATTCTCCCCAAAGGGTAGTTTGCGGCTCCTGGTACTATTCCGTGGAAAGAGCAATCTGTTGGCTTCAGACTCGTCAGCGAGATGCACATTGCCTTTAGGGTTCTAGCATATATCAAGTTTATGCCACTCCCTGCATCCATGAACACTCTTCCGATGTCGTACCCTCCTATTTGTGCCTTTAAAACCATAGGCGAGTGGCCTGGCCTGGGAACTTTCCTCGGGTGGTCTGCTCTACTGAACTTGACTGGTTGTTCTGACCACCGTAGGTACTCTGTGGTAGCTGGTGGTGATGATATTGCTAGGTTGACTTGCCTGGATATGCTCTTTCGCTCTTTCTTTGACTTGGGCACCGGTTGAATCATGGCTGATATGTACACTTTTGACTCTAGGTGCCTTGCTAGCCTTTGCATTTGATATCCTTGACTTCTGTGTCTTTCTCCTTGACTCCCTTCTTGTTTTGAGCCCATGGCGCTTTGCAACCTTAGGAATGTTCTGCAATCCTTCATCTGGTGATTTGAGACCCTTTTCCCGTTGAGATACGCGTAGTGGATTCGACAAGGTCCGTATAGCATATCATCGGCCGAAGGACCAGAGTATCTCGGTTTTTCTACTCCTTTTGCCTGAAACCTCCTACTTTCATATCCTTCCTCTTCTTCTAGTACGTAACCCGCGGCTACCTGATTTTGCCTTCCTTGGTTATCCCTGCTGCGGTGTCATCTCCTCTGTCTACTTACTCTGTCGACTTCTGGTGAACGTCCTCTTTTATTGTTATACGCGTCCTCTCAATCAGCGAATTTGTTGGCTTGTTCCATTAGCTCGGCTACTGTCGTAGGTCTTGTTCTTCCTATTTCTTCCACGAGATCTGAGCGACGAAGTCCGGCCGAAAAGGCGTCTATTGCTCGTTCGTCAGAGACGTCCTCTACTGAGTTTTTGATTATACTCCAGCGTTGTATATAAGAACGTAGCATTTCGCCCTTCCTCTGCACACATGCTTTAACTTCCTCCAGTGATGCTGGGCGCTTGTAGGTGGAACGAAAATTTCTTGTGAATTGACTTTCGAGTTCCCCCCAGCTTCCAATGGATTCGTTGGGTAGGGTATTCAACCAGGACCGTGCGGCGCCGGTGAGGTGCAGCTGCAAACTTTGCATTGCAGTCGCCTTTGTTCCCCCCAATATCTGCACCGCCTGCAGATAATCGGATATCCATAGGGTAGGTTCTTGCGACCCGTCATACTTATGCTGGTCGTGTGGTAATTTGAATCCTTTGGGTACCGTGTTTTGCGAACCCTGCGGGTAAAGCATAACGCACCCATATATTTATCGTCGTCCTCGTAATTCTCTTCCCTCCAAGCATGACGCGATTTATTAACTCGAGCTTGTGCTATTATACTTCTTGCGTCCTCCTTTCTTTTCTGTCGCTTTTTCTCTTCTGATGATTCGCTATACTCGTTATCTGTGAAATTGTATCTGAACTTCTCCTTTCGATTTCACTTGTAGCTTGTCGCCTTTGTCTCTGGGCCTTGTTCCCTGATCTTTCCTTCTACTATTCCGAGGCTTTGTATCGCGGCTCGGTGCATATCTTCTCGTGGATCCCCAGGTTCTGGTCTTGTAGCTAGTAAATACGCTTGTGCTGCTACTAATGCTGCTTCTGGCGTTTTTTGTACGAAGTCATCTTCCTCCTCTTCTAGCTGTGGGATAGGGCTCCTTGAGTACCCTTCTTCTCTGCCGCATGCTGTCGCCCCCCTGTTGTGTTTTGGGTCTCCGCGCCTTTCTCTGCTGTATTCTGAATCTTCACTATAGTCTTCCCAGTATTCCTCCCTTGATATACTGTTATTGTCTTGAAAAACCATGTCTCTTTCCTCCCTTAGTTTCTTCCCGTGCTGGTATAATGCATACTGATATCCCATTAGAATTTCTCTTCTCGATCCTTCGGGTACTTCTGTACCATGATTGATAGCTGACTTGATCATCCTCCATTCACCAGCCGAGACATGGACTTTCTCCTTTTCCTTTTTGTTGTGATCTTTTATTCTGTCGACTTGCCTATCGACATTCTTACTTCCTTCGCTGTTGTTTTCTTCTTCTGCTTCAGTGATAATGACGCATAACTGATGTACTTTGGAGACGCCGCTGCTTCCCCCGGCGAAGTCCTTTGAGTTGTTGTGCGTCTGACACGCTTTTTCTTCTGAGTCGAAATTTTCCCGCATTTTGTCGCCTTCTGCGATTGATGCTTTTCCTAAGCTGACCGGCGAGTTTACCTCACTGGAAGAGCCTTCTGATGATTCCAATGTTTCCTCTGTTTCGGGCTTGTTTGCCGACAGATCTGGTTTCGTTAAATCCGAGAGGCGGGATGAACCCGATGGCCCGACGATGATGCTCAAACTTCCAATGGTTAACTCCATCTCTTGACTTCCGTCGAATTCTGAACTGCTGTTGGCTAGAAGCGAAAAAGCCGTCGAATTCATGATTCCAACGCCCAAGATCCCTACGGTCGGCGCCAATTGACGAGGGTTAACTCGACAAATGGCCTAAATGAAGGACTTAGGATCGGGGAGATAGGGCGTCGGATGAACTCGAAGGTAAAGTTAGTCGAAATTGGTGTGTGTCGAAAGTAAACTTTGGGTGTTAAACCAGGCTTGCTCTCAATCTGCCCTACACCGTCCCCTCCTGGCCCCTTTATATAGGTGGCCAGGTCTCGAGGATCGGGTAGGGTCCGATACAGATTACAATATCGACATACGGTAGGAACTCATATTCGACTATCATTACAATTGGGCCTAGCTATACGGGCCTCAGGGGTACTCAACTAACGGGCTCTATTAACTATACCCTTGTCAATCACAAATAAATAGGTGGAAAGAAATAACCAAAGCACGCAGCGACAATGATGTATCCCGATGTTCACTTCCTTGAGGGGAAGCTAGTCACCATTGGAGAGGTGCGGTACCACGAAGGAGACTGAACGCCATGAAGGCACACCTTCTTCTCCGTGAGCTCCTTCCATGAAGTAGGAGCTTGTTCCACTATGTGAAGACCTTAGGGAGGCCTTCAATCCCGTACAAACTTCCGGACAATCACAAGTCGATTGCTCCCGGCGACCGCTAATGCCTAGGATTCCTCAACCTCCAAGAGTAACAAGATTGAAGCAAGAACTTGACACAAGGCTCAAATCACGAATTTGATCCGTGGAAAGAGAGAGGAGGAATAGATCTTTTGTTTGGATGGATCCTCTCTCAAAATGGATGAATCACTCTCAAGAAATCAAAGGATTAGTAGTGGGGATTGCTAGAGAGTGGAGGAAGTTTCAATTCAGATCTGGATCTCAAAAGAATGGCCAAGGTGAGGTATCCACGAAATATGCCCTTGCCTTATAAAGAGAAAAACTAGCCGTTTTTTGACAGTTAAGTGTATGGCCGGTTATATCGGCCATTAGCCCGGTTATACCGGCTATAAACTCTGCCATGCGAGTTGGAGTCGTTGCTGCTGTGAATGGCCGGTATGACCGGCTGTGAGCCCGGTTATACCGGTTGAATTTTCTGTGTATGACCGGTTATACCGGTCTGTAGCCCGGTATGACCGGCCATACATAGACAACACAATTTTTCAGATTTTTTGGCAGGAATATGGAGTAAAAGGATGTGGTATTTTTATGGAAAAAGATAGTGATGGATTTGAGCCATGAGTCAACTAAAAACTTCGATCCCCTCTTAATAGTGCGGGGTCCTATACTCAAGAAAAACCGAAAAGAGGAGACTACCTTATCGCGCTTCGCCTTCGAGAGCTCCTTCGAACTTTGTCTTGAGCTATTCCTCTCTCTTTTCACATCTTGACCCGACACCATATGAGGGCGAGAGAATTAACCATGTCTCACTTGACCTTGATGATGACGCTCATGCTTCATTCAAACCGGGACACTTCATTTGATTGCATGCTCTAGATCTTGGTCACTAATAGCTCAAATCATGAGCCTTAGAGGATTGTGACACCAACTTCGAGCCAAACCTTCTCTCTTGACAACAATTATATTGAATCCAACAAATGGACTTCAAGCAAAACCTATGGATTATTCCTTCAAACAAAAACTCAATGAAAATATTAGTCTATAGGATTTGTCATCAATTACCAAAAACAAACATAGGGGCAAAGTGCCCTTACAATCTCCCCCATTTTGGTAATTGATGACAATCTTAACAAGAGGGTTTATATAATGAATACAAGAGGTTGTATTTGATATAATCAAGTAACACAAAGTTACTATCACATATCAAAACCGATTCTACTCACACATACTACAACAAATGCAAGAGATGTGAGTAGAACCAACAAGAGGGTTTATATGATGAATACAAGAGGTTGTATTTGATATAATCAAGTAACACAAAGTTACTATCACATATCAAAACCAAGTCTACTCACACATACTACAACAAATGCAAGAGATGTGAGTAGAACCAATATATGTAGAGCAAACTCCCCCACAATATATGCACGTGTGATGAACTTGCATTTCTTTGCATATATTGTCAAGCTTCTTTGGGAGAGTTTCCACTATATATATATTCAACCATGCAACACATAACAAATATGAGATGCATGAGAGGCAAACACTTAAGAACAAACCAATCTTAATAATAAAGCCATTTCCCTTAAACCCTCTAAACTTCTCCCCCATTGACAACAAATACCAAAATGGATAAAGAAATATGGGATGAGTTCCTCCCCAAAGTGTGCATTTCTCATAGAATGAGTGAAGTCATATGCACTTATCCAAGTATGCATATGTGGAGGAGCTCAAACCATATTGAGTATCATAGATTGCAAATAAAATAACTAGGAGAACAAACTTCAACGGAAGAAGAAAGCAATCAAATGATCCAAAGAACCAAATGGACAACACAAGATATAATGATAAAAGAGAAATAGGTGATCTAAATGAAATAAGAAAGCTCCCCAAGGTTTGTGCATAAAGTATAATATTTGTATTTTAAGATAATATGCACAAACATGGAATCCTCACTCCCTCTATAGCATTTAGAAGAGACAGACTTGAGTCCAAAAGCATTCAAGAGATATAAGTGCAATAAGATTCAATTAAAGTAAACCAAGCACTCATAAATCAAGTTCTTTATAACACAACCAAAAACCAAATGGATAAGAGGGATGGTCAGCAAAGAACAAGGATATCAAGACAAGAGATGAGCACTCTCATAAATATAAGTTTCTAGGTGGACACCATGGTGAGAAATCCACAAAGAAACATGCACACACAAAAGGCTATATAAAATAAAGAAGACATGATATCCAAGATGAAGTCATAAGATATGCCAAAAAAGGTTCTTGCTTAAAAGCATATATAGCCAATGGCTCCTTTTTCTCTCATGGTATATTAATGAACTTCATCTAAACAAAATCTCAAACACATCACAACCAACAACAAGGGAACTAAAGCTAGTTACGATAAATTGAGAAAGACAACAAGTATCAAAAGAAGGATTCAAGATGCAATTCCAACAAAATTGCACATGAGAGCACATTGAGGTATTTATATGCAATAAATTGCTAAAGGGCACATTTTGGATTGGTGAATCATAACATGATTTTATATACTCCCCTTTATATGAATCATCTCAACATACTCACATAAGCAATAGAGAGGTTCATTTTAAAATATCTTTGAAAAAACCGCAACATTTGCAAATAAAGATTTCCATGCCAAGATTCAACCTACAACAGGTTGGATGCAAGGGGGTATGCACGGATAAAATACTTGTTATCAAGATAGCGATGGTGTGGTGTAGTAGGTAAAAGTTCGTCGCTCATCCTAGCTTGGATCCAACCATCATATGGTGACATCACCTTCCTTGTAGATGAGACAAACATCCATTGCATCTCCAATGTACCTAAAGCACAATCAAGTACATTTTGGTCCCCAAACTTATTGGGTCTGGAGTGGTTAGACTAACCACAATATAAAGGACAAACTACATACAAATATGTGCATATTTATAGATGAAATTGGAATTTCATGCACATCTTAGCCATTTAGGATTTGATGGAGTATACCCTATATATTGGATCAAAGAAAGCAAGCATACCATAAATATAAACAAATTACATATAGGCAAGCATAAGGCTTAGAAGATCCAAATAAGATAGAATTAAAAAACAATAAATACAAGAAGGCTAAATGGGTGTGACAAAACAAATTTGGTGTCCAAATTATATCAAATAAACAAATCAACAAAAGATTTGTTCAACGAAGTTCAAAAAATGAACAAGGTAAAAACCATTAAGCATAAAAGATGTAATAAAACACACATGCTCAAAGATTTATCTCATTCAAGAAAATAAAACATAGAATCAAGAATGAGATAACAAGCTTCCAAAAGAGCAAGATTTCAACAAATAAACCAAACTTCTACACTTTTCTCAATGGCACAAAGTACCAAAAAGAAGAGGTTTGTCTTCCAAGAAAGAGCACTGATGTCTACGCACGCGTCTGTTCTTGTAGACAGTGTTGGGCCTCCAAGTGCAGAGGTTTGTAGAGCAGCAGCAAGTTTCCCTTAAGTGGATCACCCAAGGTTTATCGAACTCAGGGAGGAAGAGGTCAAAGCTATCCCTCTCAAGCAACCCTGCAATTACGATACAGAAAGTCTCTTGTGTCCCCAACACACCCAATACACTTGTCAGATGTATAGGTGCACTAGTTCGGTGAAGAGATAGTGAAATACAAGTGGTATAGATGATTATAAGTAGTAAATGTGATCTAAAATAAATATCGCTGCAAGCAAACATGTAACAAAATAGTAAGTAAACGGTGTGCAATGCTTGGAAACAAGGCCTAGGGATCATATTTTCACTAGTGTACACACTCCCAACAAATATAACATAATTGAACAAATAAATAACTTCTCTTCACTATGGTACTCTGAATTACTCTCCTATTGAATGACACTAATCATTGCGTAGGGCTACGAAGCACTCCTCAAAGCTCATCAAGTACTTGACAAACACCACTCATAGAGATATCCAAATCAAATCACAACTCAAGATAGATATTATTGCAAATTAGACCAAGTACTAACACGGTGCACACACTGTCAACATTACACCATGAAAGGAGGAATAGATCACTTCAATACTATCATAGTGATAATTATTCTCATAATCCATAAAAGATCACAATTGTAGCCTAGACCAAGTACCACAATGATGCACGCACTGTCACCGTTACACCATGGCAGGAGGAATAGATTACTTTAATAACACACTAGAGTACATATAATGAAGAAGAGTAACATCTACTTATTCAACATGATACAAAGCTCACGATCACATAAAGATCACATCATGGGAGAGAGAGGTGAACCACATAGCTACCGGTAGAGCCCTCAGCCCCGGGGGTGAACTACTCCCTCCTTATCATAGGAGACAGCAAGATTGATGGAGATGGCGGTGAGGTCGATGGAGACGGCGGAGACAGCGATGGAGACCGATGGAGATGGCTCCGGGGGCACTTCCCCGTCCCGGCAGGGTGCCGGAACAGAGACTTCTGTCCCCCGAAATTTGGCTTCGACGGCGGCGGCGCTGCGGAACAGTTCTGGAAATTTCGCCGACTCCCCTAGGGTTTTCCGTCACGAGGCTTTATATAGGCGAAGGGGCATCGTCAGGGGTGGCCCCAGGCCTCCTCACACCTAGGCGGCGCGGCCAGGGCCTGGGCCGTGCCGGCCTAGTGTGAGGCTGGCCTGTGGCCCCTCTCCTTCGCCTCTTCGGATCTCTGGAAGCTTCCGGGCAAAATAAGACTTCAGGAACTTGTTTCGTCCAATTTCGAGAATATTTCCTGTGTATCACTTCTGAAACACAAAAACAGCAGAAAACAGGGAACTGGCACTGTGGCAACTTGTTAATAGGTTAGTTCCGGAAAATGCATAAAAGCGCCACGAAGTGTAACGAAACACAAGGCAAATGGTGTAAAAACAAGCATGGAGCATCAAAAATTATAGATACGTTGGAGACGTATCAGCATCCCCAAGCTTAACTCCTGCTCGTCCTTGAGTAGGTAAGTGATAACAAAAGAAATAATTTTTGAGGTGACATGCACCTACACAATCTTGATCATATATGTAAGCATTTGTGAGATGGGATCATAAGAACTTAAAACATGGGCATGAAAGATATAATCTTGATAATAAAAACTTAGCAACCATGTTATAACATGAAAATGAACACAAACAAAAGATCATGAAAATGAAACAATGAAAGTCAAACGTGTGTTCAAATCATAAGGAAAAACATACAAATGGTTTTCAGCTTGTCCTTCATGGAGAGCAAAACATAAATGCATTGGACACCTTCAAGTTTAAGAGGGCGACTAGATACAAATAATTTAAGAACAAGTGAAACCGACAATATGAATCAATCAATGAAAACTTTGGGACAATGCACATTATACTCAGAATGACAACTATGCTCTCCTAATGGTACATAAAGATAGAAGGTGGCGACTCAACATAAAAGTAAAAGAAAGGCCCTTCGCAGAGGGAAGCAGTGATTAAACATGTGCTAGAGCTTTTCATTTGTAAAACAGAGAGATAAAATTGGTTTTGAGAGGTGGTTGTCTTTGTCAACGACTGGCAATGGGGCTCTTACTATCATCCATACAAAAATAAAGCAAGTTTTTGAGAGAGAGATTGGCACTTTTGTGCTCTTTTATAAAGCTTGGCACTCCTCCCCACCTTTTTTTCTTTCACAAACCATGGCTAACCGATTCCATCGGGTGCCCACCAACATTCACATACCATGGAGGAGTGCCTTTTTTTTCTTTTCTTTTTTTTTCTTTTTTTTCTTTTTGGAATAAGCAATATGGAAGATAGCAAATCCGACCACTACGTCCCCATGAGCTGAAAACAGTGTCACAAAATGAGAAGTATTTTGAAGGTTTTTTTGAAAGGTAGCAAATGCAAATTTACTTGGAATGGCTTACAAATACCATGCATAGGAATTTTTAGTGGACACAATGGCAAACTTGGTTTTTAGGAGTTGGATGCACGAGTAGAGCTCATACTCAGTACAAAGTGAGGGCTAGCAAAAGAATGGGAGCGACCAACTAAGAGAGCAATAACGGCCATAATCATGCAAAGCGACAAAGCAACATTAAAAGAAGCATAAGATGGCATCAAAAGTCAAAAACTAAATGATCATAGAGGCTTATGGTGACTTTGTATGAGTCTAACATGTCTGAGCATGCGCCAAGTCAACCCAAATAAAGCATCAAAGGAGAAAACCAAATAAATGCTTCCACATAATAAAAACAACGCATGATTTTTTTCAAAGGCTCATAAAGCAATCTCAGTTATTTGAGACATGTCATGCTACAGCAAAACCACTAAGCATACTACCAAAAAGACATCAAGCACGACATGCAAAATCCTAGGCCGCAGTCTACACAAGCTCCTTCTTGTACCACTTTTTTGCATAAAGCTTTTTCTCTTTTCCAACACCATTTGAAATTTTTTAAGACACCTCTTTTGATGAAAACCAATAAATATCAGAGGCAAAATACACCTTGATGAAAAGGTATGACAAGGTCTGAACACAAATCAAGGCGAAAACGAAAACCAAAAGCAGTAGCAGAAAAAGAGAACACTCATTGAAACGATAGGAGTGAAAACTAGAGTGTTCTTGGCAAATGAAAAGCGAGTTTATCTCCTCCAAAAGAAACATGATGTGATCTAACCATTTATTGCAGCAAGCAAAACAAAATAAAACTAAAACTAAAACAACTAACGCTCCAAGAAAAACGCATAGTGCATGAAGCAATAAAAATATAGTGTCTTGAAAGGTGACCTGATTTTTGCCGATGAAGAAGGGGTGCCTCGGGGGCATCCCCAAGCTTTGACGCTAGTACTTCTTGGATATTTCTTGGGGTGATGCATGGGCATCCCCAAGCTTGAGCTTTTGTCCATTCTTCAACTCATCTCATCATTCTCCAATCCCTACACTTGAAAACTTCCTTCATACAAAACTAAACACAATTCTATTAGCAACATTAGTGCAAGCATAACATATAATCAACCTCTTTTTGCTTCAGGTTTCAACCCAAAACTACCACATATTAAGTATATACTACTGTATCAACTTCCCCAAAAGTTCCATGATCAAAAGAACTAAAAAAGAAAGCGATAAAGCGGCAAAAACGAATAGTGGCAAAAATCTGTCAAAACAGAACAGCTGACAAAGGTCGAATTTTTGAGGAGTTTTCTGTTGCTCAAATCAAAAAGTGTTCAAATAACGAAAGTTTGGATATAACCTGGGGCATAAGCACAAGAAATTTCAGGTCCAAAAGATATACAGAGAATTTATACGAATTTTTACGGTGCAGCACCGAAAACAGTTTCAGGACAGCAACATCCCCAAATCTTTACCTCACTCAAATTAGAGGCTTCTCTTGGCACAACAACGAAATAAAAAGGATAAAGAGCGGTTATTACAGTAGTAATAACTTCCAAGACTCAAATAAAAGAAAAATTACTAAAAATAAACAATGGGTTATCTCCCAAGAGTGCTTTTCTTTAACGCCTTTGAGCTAGGCGCAGTAATTTGCAAAGATGCTCATGTGGGTGCCATATGAGAGCTTGAGGCAAAGGTGCCATATAGGAACTTAAAGCAATAGAGAGCATCAAAAAGCAGATATGAAAGACATTTAAATCTAAACCACTTCCTATGCATAGGAATCTTGTAAGAAAATAAATCAACGAGTGACGAGGGTTAACTCGACAAATGTCCTAGATGAAGGACTTAGGATCGGGGAGATAGGGCGTCGGATGAACTCGAAGGTAAAGTTAGTCGAAATAGGTGTGTGTCGAAAGTAAACTTGGGTGTTCAACCTGGCTTGCTTTCAATCTGGCCTACACTGTCCCCTCCTGGCCCCTATATATAGATGGCCAGGTCTCGAGGATCGGGTAGGGTCCGATACACATTACAATATCGACATACGGTAAAGACTCGTACTCGACTATCATTACAATTGGGCCTAGCTTAACGGGCCTCAGGGGTACTTAACTAACGGGCTCTATTAACTATACCCTTGTCAGTAGCCCCTGAGATTCTATCAGAATTGTAGATTCGGGTTGAATCTCTAATCTTCGAATCTTCGACTTCTTCTTATCTTCAAATCTTCGACTTGGTCTTTCGACTTATATTTTCATGATAATTTGCTCGCAAGGGGTCTTGATGAACAAGCCTGACAACTCTGACGGATCAAGAGGTCAGTTAACTGCCGGAACAGATACTTGCCACCTACTTCAAATTCAATCCCCTTGGACTTGAATTCGGGATACCGGTCAAACCCACTCTTTTGCCGCATTTAGGACTTACAAAGAGTGAATCCCAGTGATTCTCAGGGTACCCAGTGCGTCCACCAGGATTTTCTTCGCGTCGTAGACACGGATACATACCAGCAGAGCGCATCCATGTGCGTATACCAGGCCACACAGGACGGATCCCGGGGTCTTACCTTCGTGACAAGTCACGGCATTCGAGTTGTGTTGCGATAACGCAACTCGAGAATCTTATGTCGCAGTCAAATTTTGACTAAAAATATTCGGGTTTCTTCAACCATAAAACTCGCTCCCGATGGGAGTAACACTCCTGCACTTCTCCAACTTTAATGCTTTATCAAGAAATATCGTCGGGTGCGCGCTCAGCGCTCCCGATGGGAGTAGCCCCCGAGGCTATAGTCGAAAAAGACTTTTTCGAGTATGAAAGTGCAAACTTTGTTTCCCTCAGATTTTGTGTGTTAGATAACAACATTAGTGATAATAATTGTGTGCTAAGATTTGCAGGTTTTTCATTTGAAGAAATGCCAGGCCGGATAATCCGGCCAGGGGTGGCCGGATAATCCGCCCCCTCTGGGCTGGCCGAAAAATGGCTAAGGACTTATCGCGGCGTCACCCAGATAGGGGGGCCGGATATTTCGGACAGGGGCCGGATATTCCGGACAGGGGCCGGATAATCCGGCCAGCCGGATATTCCGCCCCAGACTTGGCCGGATAATCCGCCCTCCCCCGGGGGTGGCTGAAATTCTGCTAAGGACCTGGCGCGGCGTCACCCAGGTAGGGGGGGCGGATATTCCGGCCAGGGGCCGGATTATCCGGCCAGCCGGATTATCCGGCCCAACTTTGGCCGGATTATCCGCCCCTCCAAGTCAGGAACGGCTACATTTTGGGAGGGGCTATAAATACCCCTCCCCTTCTTCAACCTCAAGCTGCTCGAGCTGTGAAGAAAAGACCCCATTTTGGAGCCACCAAATTAGCAAGATCTCCTCCCTCAACCCACCAAAGTCATTGATCTTTGGAGAATCGAAGGAGAAGGCCTTGATCTACATCCTCACCAAAGCGATTTGATTTCCCCTCTCATTTGCTAGAGGGCCCTTTGGTCTTGGGTTCCCTTGTGTCCCTTGACCTTGTTTGTGTGATTGAAATCTTGATACTTGTTGATTGAGATCTTTGTGGTGCTTGGGAGCCTCCAATTCAGTTGTGGAGTTGTGCCCCAAGTTTTGTAAAGGCCGGTTCCGCCTTGAGGAATCCCTTAGTGGAAAGTGAGCTAGGCCTTTGTGGCGGAAGCTTGCACCGGAGAATAGGGTGAGCCTTTGTGGCGTTGGTTAGGCCTGTGTGGCAACCACACCCCTCCAACGTAGATGTACTTCCCCTAAAAAGGAAGGAACTACGGGAATTACATCCGTGTCTCCGTGTGCTCCACTCTTGGTTACCTCTATCCTTTATTACCTTTACTACTTGTATCTTGCTTAGCTTGCTAGTTGACATATAGGTAAATTCACCTTAGTTGCATATCTAGAGAATTTACCTTTGTGTCAAGCCTAAATTGAAAAAGAACTAAAATTTGAGTAGCACCTATTCACCCCCCCCCTCTAGGTGCCCATACGATCCGTTCAATTGGTATCAGAGCCTCGGCTCTTTATTCGGGCTTAACCGCCTAAGAGTATGGACACCTCTCCGAGTGAGGGCTCGGGTCAAGTTTCCATGGGTGAGTTCAAATCTTTGGAATCATCCATGGCTTCCATGACAACTCAAGTAAATGAGCTGCGTGAAATGATAGCGCAACTCTTGCAAGCTAAAAATGCTAATGCTCCTCCACCTCCGGAAAAACCCGCTACTCCACAAGTGGAGAATGTGGGGATAGAAGAGGAGGGTGCCGATAAAAATGGCGATGCTAAGTCTTCCTCTAAGGGCGACGGGAAAGGCGAATTCCCTCATTGGTATTCACCCGACCCGCCGGTTCCTCATCCTCATATTAACCATAGAGGAGATCCACCTAAGCTTGATGCATTAAATTTTGGTCAATGGCAATATCAAATGATCTCTCATATGCGCAGTTCTTGCATCGAGCTTTGGAGGATCGTTGAGGAAGGATTCAAGGCCGTGGATCCCCACAACATGACAAGAAGAGAGACGGTCGATAGCCAACTCAATGCTACCGCTCTTCACATGATTCAAGTCGCCGTGGGATCCAAGGACTTGCCTCACATCCAACACTTCTTCACCGCCAAAGAAGCTTGGCAAGCACTCTCCGATGTCTTTGTTGGCAATGAGAGCATGAAGAAAACAAGATATATTGCCTTCTCAAATCAAGCGGAGGGTTTCTTCATGATGGATGGTGAGGACCATCAAGAAATGTATAGAAGACTCAAAACCATTGCTACCACCTTCAAGAACCTCGGTGCTCACCATATTGATGATGAGTGGATCAAGATGAAGTACATTCTTGCTCTCACTCCATATGAGCCCGCGGATATAAAGAGTGTTCAAGGAAAGCACAACTTCAATGAGATGACCTCCAATCAAGTGATGCAAGAAATTCAAGCCTACAAGGTTTCCGCACAAAATGCGGAAGATGCTCGTGCCCGTGCCATAGGGATGCAAAGAAGCTCCAATCTTGCATTGAAAGCAAGTGTGGTTGAGAAAGAGGTTCCTCTTCAAGCAAGTATTGAAGCAAGGCTAGAGATGTGTCCCGAGGACATAAGGCATGAGTACAATGAGCACATGGCCTTCTACGGAAAAACCTTTTGGGTTGATCCACACAAGGCTAAAGAAGACAATCAAAGAAGAAGCAAGTCAAGTGGCTATCAAAGGAATGACAACAATGGTCAAAGGGTGAGGACTTGCTACAATTGCAATGATAGATTTCACTTCGTTGCCGAGTGCCCTTATGAGAAGAGAGAAGACCATGGTGGAAAGCTCATACTCAAGAACAAGACCAAGTCACCATCCAAGAAGCCTTTTGTGAAGAAGGGTGGACCAAAGAGGAAGCAACCAAAGTTTGTGTTCTTGACTCAAGAAGAGTACTCCGCAAGTGAGAGTGATGAAGAAGAAACCACAACTAGTGAGATGGCCGCAATGGCAACCACCTCCACTTCCTCCACATCACTCTTTGAATCCCCCAATGAGGACTCTCTTCTCAAGAACGTCAAATGCCTTATGGCCAAGTCTTCCGAGGTATCACCCACATCTTTCTCTTCCTCTAAGACAAATGATGCTTCCTTGAATGATCTTGCTAGTCTTAGAGTAAAGGAAGAAATTATTGCTTTTGATGACTATGTGTCTAGTGTAGATGGCGTTCATAAGATTCACTTTGAACGTCTATTGAGCCAATATGGTAAAACTCTTGAAAAACTAGATGAACAAATGAGGCTTGAAAGAGAATATGCTCAAGATATTGCCTCACTAACCGAGTCTCTTGAAGAAGAGCAAGAGGAACGAGCAACTCTTGAAGAGAAGCTCGACTCCATTGAGGAAGCTAATAATGAAGTTGTTTCCAAACTCATTAAAGAGCGAGATCATGCTCGTGCTAGAGTAAAAATGCTTAAAAAGGAAAAGGTTGAATTTGGTGTTGGTCATGATATACTTGTTAAGGATTTAGAAGATCTTGACAAGGCTCACAAGGTCTTGAAAAGTGAACACTCTATTCTTACCAAGTCACATGAACAACTTCAAATTCAATTGACTAAGAATAATGTGCCTAGTTCTTCTACTTCTACTTGTGATCATGCAAATGTCATTGAAGAAAATGCTAGGTTGAAAGATGAGCTTGCCAAGTCCTCCATTCCCATAGGTGAGAAAAACTTGAATGACCTTTTGAGTAAGCAAAAGGCATTCGGTGATAAAACGGGGATTGGCTATGTCTCAAAGAAGAAGAAGAAGAACAACAAGAAAAAGAAGTCCAAGCCCGCTCAAGCAAAGAAGGATCCTATTGTGGGTGGCAAAGCCACTCATGATGATCATGCGGGAATTGCTAACCCTCACTATGTTTTATTCCGTGATTATTATGGTGATGTTTATGCAAAATATGTTGGTCCAAATGATGGTTATATTGCTTGGTCTATTTGGGTTCCAAAGACCCTTGTTGCTAACAAAAGAGGACCCATTGAAAAATGGGGACCTAAAACCAAGCAATGATCTCTTGTAGGACTATGCTTCCGGTGGATCGAAATGGGTGCTTGATAGTGGATGCACAAGTCATATGACCGGAAGCAAGGAGATTATGACGGAGTTGAGGCCTAATGACAATCATATAACCGTCACTTATGGAGACATGTCACAATCCGAGGTATTGGGTCTTGGCAAGGTGGTGGTCGCACCGGATATTTCCCTTGTGGACGTCATGCTTGTTGAGACCCTTGGTTATAATTTACTTTCAGTTCGTGCACTTGGTAAGATGGGCTTTGCCGTCTTCATTGATAATGACATTGTGGTACTCTTGTGGAGCAAGTCTCTAAAGGTCGCTTTCGTTGGACACATTGAAAATAACTTGTATGTGGTGGACTTTTCGGGGAAAACCACTACAAGTGCAATGTGTTTATTTGGAAAGGCCGATGTGGGTTGGCTTTGGCATCGCCGTTTATCCCATGTCAATATGAGAACTTTGCAAAGCCTTCACAAGGGTGGCCACATACTCGGACTAAAAGAGAATGTTTCTTTTGCCAAAGATCGTGTTTGCAGGGCTTGCGTTCTAGGAAAAATGCATGATTCTCCCCACCCAAGCAAGACTATCATTTCTTCCAAGAGGATCTTGGAGCTCCTTCATGTGGATCTTTTTGGTCCTCCCTCTCATGCAAGTCTTGGTGGGAAGAAATATTGTTTGGTGATTGTTGATGACTATTCAAGATATACTTGGGTTTACTTCTTCAAGCATAAGAGTGAGACTCAACAAACCGTCATCGACTTTGCCAAGGAAGTTGAACGTCAACATGGTCAAATTATTTTGGCAATAAGAAGTGACAATGGCTCGGAGTTCAAGAACTACACCTTAAATGGATTTCTTAGTGATGAGGGGATTCGTCATCAATATTCCGCTGCATATACCCCTCAACAAAATGGTGTAGCCGAAAGGAAGAACCGGACTCTTATGGATATGGCTAGGTCCATGTTGGCGGAATTTAAGTCTCCATACAACTTTTGGGCCGAAGCTATCTCTACGGCTTGTCATTCTTCAAACCGGCTCTTCCTCCGCAAAGGCCTAAACAAGACTCCATATGAAATACTCACCGGAAGCAAGCCCAACATCTCCTACTACCGGGTTTTCGGGTGTAAGTGTTTCTTTAAAAGAAAAGGAGTTCGTTTAGGTAAATTTGATCCAAAAGCAATAGAAGGTATTTTTGTTGGGTATGGTGCCGAGTCCCACACTTATCGAGTCTTCAACAAGTCCACCGGGCGTGTTGAAGAATCTTGTAGTGTGGTATTCGAAGAGAATGACGGCTCCCAAGGGGGGCGAGATGTTGTTTCTTGTGATGTAGATGATGAAATACCTCGAGAAGCCATAGGAAGAATGGGCGTGGGATTTTTCCGCCCCATTGAGGGACACCTTGTGGCCGACCGGGAAGGACTATGCTCTACTCAAGTGGAGCCTTCATCTTCACAAGCTCAACAAGCCTCTCCCAAGGAAGCAACTAATGCACCAACCGAAGAACAAGTCAAGGACCTTCATGAAGAAGAAGGGGCACCTCCATCCTCTCCGGTTATCTCAACCGCCCCCAATTCTTCACATGACCAAGATCAACCTACTCATGAAGACAATGATGATCAAGGTCAATTTGATGGTCAAGACGGGGACCAAAATGATCAAGATGATCAAGTATCTCCTTCAAGGTCTAATGAGGAGATCGAAGCCCGTCGCAAGAAAAGAGTTGAAAGAGACTTGGAACTTAAAGGTCATACCCTTGAGAGGGTTATTGGAGATTTAAGAAGCAAAGTGTCAACCCGGCGTCAATTGGCACAATTTAGCTCTCATCATGCTTATATCTCCATGGTTGAACCCAAGAAAGTATTTGACGCTCTTGAAGATCCGGATTGGTTGGATGCTATGCATGAAGAACTCAACAACTTCAAGCGCAATAATGTTTGGGTGTTAGTAGAGAAGCCAAAGGAGTGCCGCAATGTGATTGGCACAAAGTGGATATTCAAGAACAAGCAAGATGAGCATGGAATTGTTGTGAGGAACAAGGCAAGATTGGTTGCTCAAGGTTTCTCTCAAGTTGAAGGCATTGACTTTGGAGAAACTTATGCTCCCGTGGCTCGTCTTGAGTCCATCCGTATCCTTCTTGCATATGCCACTCATCATAATTTTAAGTTGCAACAAATGGATGTTAAGAGTGCATTTCTTAATGGTCCATTAAAAGAGGAAGTGTATGTTAAGCAACCCCCGGGGTTTGAGGATCTCAACTTCCCTAACCATGTCTACAAACTCCATAAGGCACTCTATGGCCTTAAACAAGCCCCACGTGCGTGGTATGAGCACCTTAGGGAGTTGTTGGTAGACCGTGGGTTTGAAGTTGGGCAAATCGATCCTACTCTTTTTACTAAGAGGGTCAATGGGGAGCTTTTCATATGCCAACTATATGTTGATGATATTATCTTTGGCTCTACTAACAAAGCTTTTAATGATGAATTTTCAAAGCTTATGACCGATAGGTTCGAGATGTCTATGATGGGCGAAATGAAGTTCTTTCTTGGTTTTGAAATCAAGCAATTGAAAGAAGGGACTTTCATCTATCAAGATAAATATGTCCAAGACATGCTCAAGAGGTTCAAGATGAAGGAACTTAATGGAGCCGCAACACCAATGGCCACAAAATGTCATCTTGAACTTGATCCCAATGGTAAAGATGTGGATCAAAAGGTATACCGTTCTATGATCGGTTCTTTGCTTTACCTTTGCGCATCTAGACCCGATATTGTGTTGAGTGTAGGTGTGTGTGCAAGGTATCAAGCCGCTCCTAAAGAAAGCCACCTTATGGCGGTTAAGAGAATCTTTCGATATTTGGTTCATACCCCAACTTATGGTCTTTGGTATCCCAAAGGCTCGGATTTCTCTCTTTGTGGCTTCACGGATTCGGATTGGGCCGGTGACAAGGATGATAGGAAATCAACCTCCGGAGCTTGCCAATTTCTTGGTAGGTCTTTGGTGTGTTGGTCTTCTAAGAAGCAAAATTGTATATCTCTCTCCACCGCCGAAGCCGAATACATTGCCGCCGCAAGTGGATGCACTCAATTGTTATGGATGAGGCAAACTTTGAAGGAATACGGTGTCAATTGTGACAAAGTGCCTCTTTTATGTGACAATGAAAGTGCTATCAAGATCGCCTATAATCCGGTGCAACATTCAAGAACCAAGCATATTGAGATCCGGAATCATTTCATTAGGGATCATGTTGCCCGTGGTGATATTGAGCTTGCTTATGTGAGCACCAAGGATCAACTTGCCGATATATTCACGAAGCCTCTTGATGAAGCAAGATTTGGATATTTGAGGAATGAGCTAAATATCATCGATTCAAGGAGTGTGGCTTGAACATCTTGCAAATACACCTATATTTCAATGCTTGCTTGGTTTAGGTGTGGGCATGGAGATAGGGGGAGTGCGGTCCTAATTAATTGGGCTATCCCTCCCCCCATAATGCCGATAGTAATCATATCATTCTCTTAATATCATTTTATGATTTTTGAGCTTCAATGATGAGTAGTGGTTATGGACTCAAGATACATCTTCGCGGTCCAATGCCATAACACTCAAACATGGTGGCTTCGGCCACCGACCTCTTCTTTGCGAAGAGTTGATTCATTGCATATCTTATTTGAGGTTCTCTCCCGATGTTTTTTTCTTATTTTTTTTTGGATGGGAAGGCACTTGCATTGGATTTTTAGCCGATTTGCTCTTGCAATGTTAAGTGCCGAGAACCACTCCGTGTTTGCTCTCTCACCTAAGCCATCCTCTCTCAAGACATCTATCTATGCACACGAGTTCAAATTTTTCATCAAAACAACATCTGTTTTTGAAAAATTCGAGTTGGCCAGTTTGCTGGCTCCAGGCCGGAATATCCGCCCTCTCTGGGCCGGAATATCCGGGGGGCCGGATTATCCGCCCCTTCCTGGCCGGATAATCCGGCCGTAGTGACCCTGGGTATATAAGGGGGCGGGTCGGGCTGCCCTAGGGCAGTTCCCTCCCCACCCCTTCCAGGTGATCCCTGCCGCCGCCGCCTCCTTCCCATCGCCGCCGCCGGAGCTCCGGCCAACCGCTTGGCCTGATTTCTTCGGAGGTTGCTCTCCTTCTCATTAAGCATGTCCTTGGAGACTATGATATTCATGATGACTGTGTGGAGCACAAGGTCAAGAAGATGTATATCAAGAGAAAGGCGAAATCTGCTCCTTCAGCTGCATATCCTGACACTTTCATGGCTGATGCGAGGACTAGTGCTACTGCTCGTGAACAAAGGGCTGCTGCATCTGTTGTGTCTAGGGAGGTGAGGAAGCTCAGCTGGTTTGAGCGGAATGTTCTGTGCATGAAGGTAGAGATCCACCGTGAGAACTACCAGGCCTATGTCGAGAGGAAGAGCATCCAGGACACTCAGCAGCTTATCCTTCACCGTCTCAGTGGTGCTCAGACCGCCGATCCCACTCCTACTGCTCCTGTGGCCTATAATGCTTGGAACACCGATCGCTACAACTGGGTGGATATGCAGAAGCATCTCTTTGATGCTCCAGATGCTCCCGCAGGAGGTGCTCGTGCAGAGGCTGAGGAGGACTTTGATGATGAGGATGAAGATGCTGGAGATGACGAGGGTGATGGCGGAGATTATGCTGATGAGGACTTCGATGACGTGGACGAGTGATTTCTCGGGACGTGTAGCATCGCTCTTCTCCTTTTTTTTGGTGTCTTGATGCCAAAGGGGGAGAAGTAGTTCTATTAGGAATTTGTCGGGATTTGCATGGGTGGAAACACAAGCTTGCGCGCTTATCATTCTTTGGCGCTTGTGTTTCTTCTTATTTCGTTTGTCTTAAGTCGAACTTTGTGTGTGGTTGAACTTCGTGTCGTTTATATGCTACCATGTGGTGTATGAGACTCTGTCATATGTTCTTAATATGCTATGTGGATCATTATGTGTTGTTCACTTATTTTTATCAGCTCATGGTTATTGGTGAAATGGCTATGGAATTATTGCCCGGCATATCATATTATCATATTCGGGATTCCATAATCCATAATATTTGAGTTATCTATGCAATGGTATGTCTCTTCTAAACTCATTGGTGAAGTTGCACACATCTAGGGGGAGCTGTGTATTTTGATCAATTATTCGTTGTTTGAATTATTCGACCTTTCTTGCAAATCCTAGTGTTGTCATCTAACACCAAAAAGGGGGAGATTGAAAGTGCAAACTTTGTTTCCCTCAGATTTTGTGTGTTAGATAACAACATTAGTGATAATAATTGTGTGCTAAGATTTGCAGGTTTTTCATTTGAAGAAATGCCAGGCCGGATAATCCGGCCAGGGGTGGCCGGATAATCCGCCCCCTCTGGGCTGGCCGAAAAATGGCTAAGGACTTATCGCGGCGTCACCCAGATAGGGGGGCCGGATATTCCGGACAGGGGCCGGATAATCCGGCCAGCCGGATATTCCGCCCCAGACTTGGCCGGATAATCCGCCCTCCCCCGGGGGTGGCTGAAATTCTGCTAAGGACCTGGCGCGGCGTCACCCAGGTAGGGGGGGCGGATATTCCGGCCAGGGGCCGGATTATCCGGCCAGCCGGATTATCCGGCCCAACTTTGGCCGGATTATCCGCCCCTCCAAGTCAGCAACGGCTACATTTTGGGAGGGGCTATAAATACCCCTCCCCTTCTTCAACCTCAAGCTGCTCGAGCTGTGAAGAAAAGACCCCATTTTGGAGCCACCAAATTAGCAAGATCTCCTCCCTCAACCCACCAAAGTCGTTGATCTTTGGAGAATCGAAGGAGAAGGCCTTGATCTACATCCTCACCAAAGCGATTTGATTTCCCCTCTCATTTGCTAGAGGGCCCTTTGGTCTTGGGTTCCCTTGTGTCCCTTGACCTTGTTTGTGTGATTGAAATCTTGATACTTGTTGATTGAGATCTTTGTGGTGCTTGGGAGCCTCCAATTCAGTTGTGGAGTTGTGCCCCAAGTTTTGTAAAGGCCGGTTCCGCCTTGAGGAATCCCTTAGTGGAAAGTGAGCTAGGCCTTTGTGGCGGAAGCTTGCACCGGAGAATAGGGTGAGCCTTTGTGGCGTTGGTTAGGCCTGTGTGGCAACCACACCCCTCCAACGTAGATGTACTTCCCCTAAAAAGGAAGGAACTACGGGAATTACATCCGTGTCTCCGTGTGCTCCACTCTTGGTTACCTCTATCCTTTATTACCTTTACTACTTGTATCTTGCTTAGCTTGCTAGTTGACATATAGGTAAATTCACCTTAGTTGCATATCTAGAGAATTTACCTTTGTGTCAAGCCTAAATTGAAAAAGAACTAAAATTTGAGTAGCACCTATTCACCCCCCCCTCTAGGTGCCCATACGATCCGTTCAGAGTATAGGCTCGAAATATAGTGTAGTCCATCATACTTCAACTCGAGATACTTCAACTTCGAGATATTTTTAAGAACATCTTGTCGCCGAATACTAATCCACTACTTTAGAGAGAAGTTGTATTCACCATTCTTGAAAATAGTAGCCCCCATGGCTATAATTGAAACTCCTTCGTATGCAGTCTTGTGCACCTATTTTGCACTTGTCGGCGCCATCTTTTCCTCTTTCTTATATTATCTTCTTTATGACATCAATGAGTACGTCACTCTGTACCATTGCGAACCGTTGCATGGACAGTATTGTAAATTTCTTAACCTTTTGACCGTTAGTGGGCTTACCGTTTCCTATCTTTGCGCCACGTCTCAGCCCACGATCCTTCTCCCAGAAGATATATAAAGGGGATCGTGGAGAATCTTACTGTTTACCAGCTCTTTCTCTCCGCCACCGCCGCCATTGCCGCTCGTGCTTCCTTCTCCTTTCGTGCATAGCCCCCAGGCATAGATCTGATAGATGCGCGTGAAGCACCTAGAGAGCAAGAACGCCATGGCCAAAGGAAAATTGAACGCTGCGACCAGCTGGGTGACCTCTGCCATCACGGAGAAGGAGGTGGAGAAGGCCCGGACGGACGGCCTCATCTCCGCCCAAGATTCGATCAAGTTTCCAAGCACGAAGCGAATCCCGAAGCCCCCGAGTGGTTATCGGGTAATGTTCCTCGCTTTCCTCCTCCGTGGTCTTTCTCTTCCTGCCCACGAGTTCCTTCGTGGGCTTCTCTTTGTTTACGGTGTGCAGCTTCACCAGCTCACACCTAACTCTCTTCTACACATTGCGTGTTTCATGACTCTTTGCGAGTCGTTCTTGGGCATTGAGCCCCACTTTCTTCTCTGGAGGTCAATTTTTCGGCTCCGCCCCAATGTTGCGTTGGCTAGAAAACCCGAACTGGGCGGAGCTGTCATTTCTGTGCGCCCTGAAGCACAATACCTTGAATTTTCTATGGCCGCATCTGTCCAAGGGTGGAGGACCAAGTGGTTCTATATCAAGGACCGCAAATCCTCTCCTGAAGATGAATACGGCCTACCTCCTTTTGATGCTTCCCAAGAGGTAAAGAAATTAGCATCGTGGGATACGCTCCCCTCAGATGCGGAAGTCAAACAAATTCTTCCTCTTCTTTCTCGCATCAAGGCTTTAAAAGGAGGTCAAGGAGGCGCTTTATCGGGTATTCAACTCATGGCGTTTTTCATTCAACGTCGAGTTCAACCCCTACAACACCGCCTTACCAAACTTTGGAGTTACTCTGGCTTGGAAGATCCTACCCGCGTCTCTGAAGATCTGATATCGAAAGAAGATGTCGACAAGCGGGTCAGGAATCTCACCAAGCTCACCAAGGATCATGCAGTTGCTGACTTGACTGCTGATTTCTTTGACTCCGTACACCCTCTTCCTGAGGTATATATCTGCTTACTTCCTGACTTCTTGTTGTCGATTTTCGTGTTTCTCAAGCTATGTTTTCTTTTTCCTTACTTACTCTAATAACACATTCTCGTGCAGGAACACCAATTTCTCCTCTCATGCCCCCCTCTTCCAGAGGCAGGGCCCCTTCCGGCTGATCTGGCCAGGTCTGTATCTGAAGCCCCCGAGGCTGATGACAATCAGGACGGAGATGATGTCGAAGAATCAGAAGAGGATACTAGTTCATCGACATCGCTTCCTCCTGTGCGGCCTAAAAACACTGGCTTGGACAAGAAGAGGAAACGAGTCGACGAATTTGCTTCTTCGAGTTCCTCTTTGCAACAAGCAGTTGCGGAGAAATCTCCTATCTTGACAGAAGATATGGATCTCTTCGACCTCCTGGCGTCGTAAGTGTTCTTACTCAAGTTCCTCAATTGCATCTTTTCTTGCCTTGTTTCCGTCATGTTACTCATAATTTTTTTTGCTTCGTGCAGAGATGACAAAGAGCCATCAAAAGCTGCCACAGATACTCCTTCAATCTCTCCTGCTGTTAACGATGAGCCCCCGGCTCAAGAAGTTGCGCCTAGGGTTACCAGGGCCTCTGTAAAGAAGGTTCCTGTGCCCCGAAACCCCAAACGCATGAAGAAGGCTAAAGAACCCAAAGTTTCTCTGGAAGCCCATGAATCCTCAGCTTCCCCCCATGATGTGAGTAATTTCTCCTGACTTATCTCCCTTGCATACGCTTGCACTTCTTTCCCACTCTTTTTCTTTTTCTTCTCAGGCTTTATTGAAGAGATTTGTCGCCTTGGGTACCGAATGCGCTGAATACCTAAAGGTTGCGAAAGCTTCCGAAGGTATGTTCTACATCCATTCATGGTTTTTCCTTCTTGCATATCTTGTGCTATTTATCTGACTTCCTTTCTTCTTCCATTGTAGCTGCTCTAGCAACAGCCAATGCCCGGATTGCATCGCTGGAGGCGGAGCTCCGTGCTTCTCAGAAAGCTTACGATGTTGCGGCCACTGCCAAGGCAAACACTGAGAAGTCGCAGAAATCTGCGCTTGGTAAGGCGAAGAAAGCTGAAAAAGCTTTAGCTGATGCCAACAAGGATCATGCCCAGCGAGAGCAAGCCATGGCGGAGCGTCTCCACACAATGTCCACTGCTGCTGAAAGTAAGCGTTTCGCCTTGTCTCCTATTTTCGACTCCTGCTGCACTATTGTACGTGCTGACATCTTCCCCCTTCTTTTCTTTTCTACCTTCTTTTGTGTCGTGCAGGATTTACTGGGGTATCTCCATCGGCCCTGCAACCGGACGATGACCTTCTGATGACTGCGGTTAACCTACTCAAGGAAAACTGGATATCTATCCAGGAAACTTTCGAGTTAGTTAACCGCGTTCTTTCACGACTCTTTGTCGGGTTGTGGTCGAAGAAAAGGGCAGCAGTTCCGAAGGACGACCTGAGTAATCTTGCCAAGTCCTTCGATTCAACTGAAGACCCCACCCTCCAGCTGAAAGGGCTTTCTATTAAGCGTGGCGCCGAGGGTGCTATTGCACTATCCCTTGCGCATGGTACGGATTTCGACTGGGAGAGGGTGAGCACTCCCCATGGCCGTACCCGCGACGAGATGAAGACTTTTTTCGAGAAGGCGAAGAAGTTGGCACCTGCATTGGTGACACTTATTTCCCCTTCGGCATCCTCTGCGGCATCTGCTGCACCACCTCCAGCTGTGGAAGATCCAGTGCCACCGTGGACTTCTGGCGAGGAATCTGCCGTGCCCTCTTCTGCCACGGAGCAAAATGCTGAGGTGGCGTAGACTCGGCTCTTTTGTATTTTCAAGTTTCTCCTTTTTGAATGTAAAGACTTTTAGTTGCGTGCAACCCGAGAACTTTAGTCATAGGGTTGTGATCTCATGTAAATATATCTTCTTATGAAGTCCTGCGCTGCTTTTCTGAAATGTTTCTTCTTCCTCTTCTTTCGTTTTCAGTTGACGCATGTCGATGACCCTTTGACTTGTGGGCCTGCTCCTTTCTCTGTCAATACATCCAATTCGAGGATTCCATCGCCTCCTAGTCGATGCGATCAATGCGCAGAATATTCTTCAAGGATTTTTGACCTGGAGGTTCGCTTGACTTCAGCCAAACGCCAAGCTCAGATGGCGTTTGATAAAGCTAGCAAAACTTCTGCCCTGACGAAGCAGGTATCGATTCTTGGTGATGAAGTGTCCAGCTTGACGGCAAAGATTTTGCATCACGAAGAATGCAATTCTTTTATTCTCGGTATCGTCGAATCCGCCTGTGAGATGTTGCGATGTAAGTTTCCTCTCGACTTACTTTCTTCGCTTTTTGCTCTACTGTTACTTTTTGACTTCCTTTGCCCTTATAGGCACTTGCTTGGATTTCGCTGCTGAAGATCGTCGGGTTACCGAGCAAAGTGCGGCTCTGGAAAAGATGTCCGCAGGTGTTGAAAATTTATGGTCGGATCCTCGACGCCGAAGCGCTATTGTATTGCTTCAGGACCGTGCCCAGCATATTGGCGAGGCAGTGGATGGCTGTAGGAGAGCTCTTGTTACTATGCACTCGGTCATGCTTCCTCGCAATCCTCTGCCTGCTACTTTCCCATTTCTCCTTGACACTTTCAGATCCAGCCAGAGAATTCATCGGTTGATAGAACTGAACCTAGTGGCAGGTGCCAATTTTGCTCTTGGGTGGATACACAAGTGGCAGCCAAGACTCAATTATAGTTCTATGTCGCTGAGCTATCCTCCTGGTGGGGCAAGCCTTCGAGTACACTTAGAGAGTACCTTGCAGCCCGCCCGACGAATTATAGCCAGGTTGTTGCAAGAAGACTCCGCGTTTTTCCGCGAGTTTCACTACTTAGACCCTTTAGGTGTAGATGATTCTGACAACCCGATGTTGTAATATATTTTTGTATGTGTGTAACGCGAGAGTATTTTATTTCGTGACTTCATGACGAAAATTTGTTCTCAGAGCGTTATTGTATGACTCGTGCGTTTGCCGCATTTTCTCTTTGAAAGACTCGTAAACTCGAATATGAGGAACGTTTTGTCTTCATTATATTTGTAATTTAAGATACATGGGGTGACCCAAAAGATCCGGCCTATGGCCCGTGTTCTGGATCTAGACGGCATTGCCCCTGGTATAACTCGTGACTTTTACAGCCTTATTCTTCTACTCTATTGTGCTTTTGATGCTTATGCTGTCGTAGCTTTCTCCTCTTCTCCTGTATTTTTGTCCTCTCCTGATGCTCCTACTCGCGGTTTCTTTACTTTTGGCTCCGCAACGTGTCCTTCGAGTGGTTTGACGCCTTCTGTAGTCGTGCTTTTCGCCTTCTCTGCGTAGTTGGCTATCATGCCGAAGTTTTGCGCCATTTTGTGGAACTCCCTGTCGCAGAGATCTGAAACTTCAAAACTTCCTTTCACTGTAATTATTCCTCTTGGTCCTGGCATTTTCAGTACCAGATATGTATAGTGAGGTACTGCCATGAATCGCGAAAACGCGGGTCATCCGAGGATCGCGTGATATTGAGATGGCCAGTCCATGACTTCAAAATCTAGCCTTTCTCTTCTGTAGTTTTGTCAGTTGCCGAAGCAAACATTGAGTGCTATTCAACCCAGTGGGTAATTGGCACTTCCTGGCACGATTCCATGGATGGAACAATCTGTTGGCTTCAGGAACTCTAGTGATATATGCATTGCTCGGAGTGTTTTTGCGTATATCAGGTTAATTCCACTCCCTGCGTCCATGAATATTCTGTCGACATCATACGCGCCGATTTGAGCTTTGAGTACCAAAGGCGCGTTTCCCGGCCGAGGTACTGTTATAGGGTGATCTTCTCTGTTGAACTCTATCGGTTGTTCTGACCAGTGCAGATACTCCGTTGTGGCTGGAGGTGAGATGACTGCTATGTTGACTTGTCGAGTTATGCTCTTCTCTTCTTTGTTCGACTTGGGTACAGGTTGTATCATTGTTGTGATGTGTCCTTTTGATGGAACATACCCTTCGTCGTCGTTGTGTCCCTGGTTTTGCTGGTCTTGTCCTTGAGGAGCTCCATTGTTTCCTTGCTGCTTTGCCGGAGGGTTGTTGCTTCCTTCGAATCCTTGTCGCCTTGCTTCAATTTGCTTGTTTAGTGCTGCCTCTTGAAGTTTTAAGAATGTTGTGCAATCTTTCATTGCATGCCTTGATACTCGCTTCCCATCGACGAACGCTGAGTGTATATGACAAGGTCCGTTGAGCATGTCTTCTGGCGAGGGGTTGTATTCTCTGGATTCTCTTACGGGGAATTTTTTATAGTCCTCTTTTCCGTAGCTTCGATATCCTGAACTTCTTCGATCACTTCCTTGGTAGCTGTTGTCTTTGTATCCTGCGGCGACTTGGCTATGAGGGCCATAGTTGTCATAATTTCTGGACCGTCTCCTTTGACTTCCATATCTATTTCTTCTATCGTCTTCTGGGGATCGCGTCCGTTTGTTGTTGCATGCGTCTTCTCCATCTGCAAATCTGTTTGCTACATCCATGAGGTCTGACACTGTTTTCGGCTTGATTCTGCCCATCTCTTCGACTAGGTCTCTTCGCCTTAATCCAATGATGAACACATCTATTGCTCTTTCGTCTGAAACTTCGACTGCTGAATTTTTGATAAGGCTCCATCTTTGGATGTATGCCCGCAGTGTTTCGTCACGTTGTTGCACACATGCTTTGACTTCTTCTATTGATGCTGGTCGCTTGTATGTCGACCTGAAGTTGCTTGTGAATTGCTTTGTGAGGTCTTCCCATAGATTCTTTTTCTAGTTTGCTCAACCATGACCTTGCTGCGCCGGTGAGGTGTAGTTGCAAACTTTGCATTGCTGTTTCTTTGGTTCCTCCTAATATTTGAATTGCTTGTAAGTAATCTGCGAGCCATGATTGTGGTTCCTGTGATCCGTCGTACTTTTGCTGATCATGAGGTAGCTTGAATCCCTTGGGAACTGGAGTGGTGCGAACCCTGCGGGTAAAGCACGATGCCCCCATCTCTTTTTCGTCGTCTTCATAGTCGCGTTTTTCATTTGGGGATCGCGATCTTCGAGTTCCACCGTGCTGTTTTGGTGATGGCGATCGAGATCGGTGCTTGCTGCTCCTGCGCCGAGGACTGTTGTGACGGCGAGGTGACCTTGCTTTGTGCACTTCCTTGTGGTGATATGCTTCTTCTCCTTTTGCTGATAGCTTGTGGCCCACCATGTTGAGTCCGTTCAATGCTGCTCTATGCATATGCTCTCTAGGATCTCCTGGACTTGGTCGAGTTGTAAGTAGATATGCTTGTGCTGCTACTAGTGCTGCTTCAAGGGTTTTTGGTAGGATGTTCCCCTGCTCGTCGACCGATAGGAAGGACGAGTCGAGATTTTTAGAAATACTTTGCCTGTCGGAGTACTCGAGGTTATCGTACCTTGAACCGTGTCGACGATTTTTCCTTGCGTCGCTTCGTGCTTTATGAGCAGCTTCGCTAGCTGCAATGGCTGAATCTTTTCTTCTTTGTATCTCTATTTTCTCCTTTGCTAATTGCTTTGCCTGCTGCCTTAGGGCGTAATGATATCCCAAAAGCATGTCTTTGCTGGAATTTGATGGTATTGGCGTGCCGTGTTCTACGGCTTCTCTTATTATCCTCCATTCGTCGACTGATAGTCGAATTTTTTCCCTGGTTGTGAGGGATTCCGGTGTTTGCCCTTCTGCTAGGTGATTTGCCCCTTTGTCGATATTTGCTGGGTTTAGCACTGGATTGTCGTTTTCGTCGAATTCTTCTGAGTTATCTCCTATAATGGCGAGCACCTGGCATTGTTTGCCGATGTTACCCTTGAAGCTTGAGAAGATCGAGTTACTATCCTCAGAAAGCTCTAATCCTGTCTTCCATGTATCTGTTGACTTGTCCGCAATATCGTCGAGGCAGATCGTGAGATCTTCGAGTTGGACTCCTGCATCAAAATTTTCCTTTTCTTCGTTGTCCTCTGTGATCTTTCCTTTTTGCACTTCTTCTGGGCTGACCGGCGAGTTTACCTCGCTGGAAGAGCCTTCAGAATATTCCATCATTGCTGTTTTTTTGGGCTCACTTGCCGACGGATCTTGTTTCGTCGGATCTGAGAGGCGAGATGAACCCGACGGTCCGATGAGGATGTTCAAGCTTCCGATTGTCAACTCCATCTCTTGATTTTCGTCAACTTCTGTACTGCTGTTGGCTAAAAGCGAAAAAGCCGTTGAATTCATGATTCCAACGCCCAAGCTCCCCACGGTCGGCGCCAATTGACGAGGGTTAACTCGACAAATGTCCTAGATGAAGGACTTAGGATCGGGGAGATAGGGCGTCGGATGAACTCGAAGGTAAAGTTAGTCGAAATAGGTGTGTGTCGAAAGTAAACTTGGGTGTTCAACCTGGCTTGCTTTCAATCTGGCCTACACCGTCCCCTCCTGGCCCCTATATATAGATGGCCAGGTCTCGAGGATCGGGTAGGGTCCGATACAGATTACAATATCGACATACGGTAAAGACTCGTACTCGACTATCATTACAATTGGGCCTAGCTTAATGGGCCTCAGGGGTACTTAACTAACGGGCTCTATTAACTATACCCTTGTCAACGAGGCACATAGTAGCAAGCATGGATAGATAAAACAAGTGCCACTTCAAGATTTGCAACATAAAGAGGGGAAACTTAATATTGTTGAGATCCATCAAACCATGTTTCCCTCTCTCATAATAACTTTCAGTAGCATCATGAATAGAGCTAACAATATAACTATCATATAAAGCATCCCTATCATGAGCCACATGCATAAAAGAATTAATACTCACCACAGGAACAATAGTAGTAGGAGCAAATTCAATAGAATAATTATTCTCATCACCATAATCATCATAAATAGGAGGCATATTGTAATCATAACTAATTTTATCCTCAATAGTAGGTGAACTGAAAATATTATACTCATCATCATAACCATCATAAACTAGAGGTTTAGTATCATCACAAGCTAAAGAACAGCTATTTCGCAAAGCATATTCTTCAAACATATCATCATAAGAAGGAACATCACATATGGAAGATAAAATATTATCATAACAAACTTTCTCCACTAAAGCTGGGGAACTAAAAATATCATGCTTAACAAAACCAGCTTCCCCAAGCTTAGACTTTTCTATAGCATTAGTAATAACAGTGTTTGAAACATTCATACTAACAACACTATTAGCATGCAAATTAAGCTCCAAAGGTTTTTCAATTTTGTCTTCAAACACTTCATATCTAAACTCAGGAAAAAGACTAAAGAACTCTTTATTTTCCATTAAGCCTAACTAGTGAAAATAAAAACAAGAAACAAAAAGATGTAATTGCAGAATCTAAAGGAAATAACTCCGAGCACTCACACAGGAGGATGCGAGTACCTTTTACCTTACCTCCCCGGCAACGGCGCCAGAAAAGAGCTTGATGTCTACGCACGCGTCTGTTCTTATAGACAGTGTTGGGCCTCCAAGTGCAGAGGTTTGTAGAGCAGCAGCAAGTTTCCCTTAAGTGGATCACCCAAGGTTTATCGAACTCAGAGAGGAAGAGGTCAAAGCTATCCCTCTCAAGCAACCCTGCAATTACGATACAGAAAGTCTCTTGTGTCCCCAACACACCCAATACACTTGTCAGATGTATAGGTGCACTAGTTCGGCGAAGAGATAGTGAAATACAAGTGGTATAGATGATTATAAGTAGTAAATGTGATCTAAAATAAATATCGCTGCGAGCAAACATGTAACAAAACAATAAGTAAACGGTGTGCAATGCTTGGAAACAAGGCCTAGGGATCATACTTTCACTAGTGGACACACTCCCAACAAATATAACATAATTGAACAAATAAATAACTTCTCTTCACTATGGTACTCTGAATTACTCTCCTATTGAATGACACTAATCATTGCGTAGGGCTACGAAGCACTCCTCAAAGTTCATCAAGTACTTGACAAACACCACTCATAGAGATATCCAAATCAAATCACAACTCAAGATAGATATTATTGCAACTTAGACCAAGTACTAACACGGTGCACACACTGTCAACATTACACCATGAAAGGAGGAATAGATCACTTCAATACTATCATAGTGATAATTATTCTCATAATCCATAAAAGATCACAATTGTAGCCTAGACCAAGTACCACCATGATGCACGCACTGTCACCGTTACACCATGGCAGGAGGAATAGATTACTTTAATAACACACTAGAGTACACATAATGAAGAAGAGTAACATCTACTTATTCAACATGATACAAAACTCACGATCACATAAAGATCACATCATGGGAGAGAGAGGTGAACCACATAGCTACCGGTAGAGCCCTCAGCCCCGGGGGTGAACTACTCCCTCCTCATCATAGGAGACAGCAAGATTGATGGAGATGGCGGTGAGGTCGATGGAGACGGCGGAGACGGCGATGGAGACCGAGAGTTTCTCATAACTTTCTTCCAATTCCCCGTCCCGGCAGGGTGCCGGAACAGAGACTTCTGTCTCCCGAAATTTGGCTTCGACGGCGGCGGCGCTGCGGAACTGTTCTGGAAATTTCGCCGACTCCCCTAGGGTTTTCCGTCCCAAGGCTTTATATAGGCGAAGGGGCATCGTCAGGGGTGGCCCCAGGCCTCCTCACACCTAGGCGGCGCGGCCAGGGCCTGGGCCGTGCCGGCCTAGTGTGAGGCTGGCCTTTGGCCCCTCTCCTTCGCCTCTTCAGATCTCTGGAAGCTTCTGGGCAAAATAAGACTTCAGGAACTTGTTTCGTCCGATTCCGAGAATATTTCCTGTGTATCACTTCTGAAACACAAAAACAGCAGAAAATAGGGAACTGGCACTGTGGCGACTTGTTAATAGGTTAGTTCTGGAAAATGCATAAAAGCGCCACGAAGTGTAACGAAACACAAGGCAAATGGTGTAAAAACAAGCATGGAGCATCAAAAATTATAGATACGTTGGAGACGTATCAAGCACTTGATATGAATCAAGAGATTTTATCAGAGAGGCAATGAAGACACATGGGAGCAACAAGGATTTCTTGACAAGAAGAATAGGGCAATAATGGGCAACCCAAAGTGAAGATGATACACAAGAGCTACCACATATAAGGATATCAATTGTCAAGGACAATAAACATATTGGAATTATTTTCCGATGGTGTATTGCTAGAATATTTACAATCAACCTCACAAGAGGCATATTATAATATATATGAATTAAGAGCCATCCATAAAAATAGAGGTTCTTGATATACATAATCATGCAAATCAATGATTATGATAACTTTAAGCAAACGGTTTCCCAAATAAGATACAGAGATATGTATTTGAGAAAAACCGTACCAAGAATCTCTTACTCGAACAAGGAACCAATAAGATGAGCAATAAAAGCTTTTAGTAAACATGGAGCTTGTTTGAGAACACATGCCACCTAGGAAAAAGATAAGTAGGAGTAGAAACTCTAAGTGGCACTACCTCATATGTTCACATTTTCTAGGTTTGTGATATGCACAAAGCATATTACTCCCCCATAATGTGATAAAGCATTTCTTTCTAACAAGGAGGCAAATAAAATCCAACTAGATGTAATTAATGGACATTTAAAATTTGTACTCATGTACACATATTTTACGGAAGGAGAGATGCTAAAGCACAACACTCCCCCAAAATGGGATGTTCCATTAATCACTCGAAAAGATCCAAATAATTAAGATACTATCAAGATGAGATAAAGACTCAAAGCAAACAAACAACCAAAAATAAATATATGATGCGTCAACCAACATATACAAAATCGAATACACAAAATAAGTACGAATAAGACACATCATATACAAAACCATGCTAGGTACAAAACCAAAGCATGCAAAGGGGCAAGTAACTTACAATGTAAATAAGATAAGTATATGTTACCGCAAAAAGGCACATTGGATATAAGATAGAGAGATGACAATCCTCATGACTTGGCTTGAACAAATAAAATATATGAAGATCCCTTAATTCTTCATGTGGTAACCGAGTCTCCAATGCCCTCCAAATACACCTATTGATCAAATCTTGGATTGTTGGTCCCCAACAAAGTTGGGTCCTAAGATGTTAATCACAATAGGCTTGGTTCTTTTCTTGAATCCACTTTGAGTCCCAACAAACTTGGCAAACACATTACCATCCTTATCTTTCCTAAGAGAATAATAATCATCAATAATAATAGGACTTGATGAGGTACCGTTTAAACATGTAAGCAAAGTGCCCCTTCTCGCGATGTACGTAGCAAGTACTTCCCTTATTCTTCATCTTCGATTTCTTGACTTGGGAAGCTTTATTTTGAATTTTCTTGGGAAGTCGCCTCTCTTCAACTTGAGGTTGTACTTGAGCTTGTGGCTGCTTCCCTTGTTGCTTCTCACTCAAGTGCTTCTTCTTCAATGGTCAATCTCTAACATGATGCCCTTTAACCTTGCACTTGAAGCAAATTATGTTGGCCGAATTCTTGACTTTGTCTTGGCCCTTCTTATTGTTGACCTTGGACTTGTTCTTGTCATTGGAGTTGAATCCAAGTCCACTTTTATCTTTAGGGAATCTTGGCACACTCAACATATCATTGAGTGTGGAATTCCCTTCTTGACATTTTTCCAAGTCCTTCTCCAAACTAGTGACTTGGGCCTTGAGCTCTTTGATTTCCTATACAAGGTTAGTAGTAATACAAGTACTAGAGGAAGTAGAAGCTTTATTATTAGAACAACAAGGCAGATCAACTAATTCATCACAAGATGTAGCAATATTGTGTATAGATGAATCACTAGAACTAGCACATGGCAATACAACATTTTGAGTATGGGTAGTGCTAATTTCAACATGAGGTTCACAAGATGTTACCTTAGTGGTACTTACCTCATGAGCTAACTTTAGCTCTTCATAAGAGATTAGAGTACTTTTATGAGAGGTCGAGAGTTTCTCATAACTTTCTTCCAATTCCCTAAATTTGCTTGTTAGCAATTCAAGGTGAGCTTTTAGCTCAACAATCTCTTTTAATGTAGATGCTTCACAAAAATTAGAGTTAGTAGCACAAGCATCATTAATATATTTTCCTTCTCTACCTCATAGGATTCAATCTTTTGTGTGAGGATAAAAGTATTACACTTCTCATCGCTTAGCTCTTGCTTGAGGAGATTGAATCTCATCCTGCTATTTTCAATATAAGACTCTAGCTCCCCTATGGTTTCCTTGTATCCATTCATGGTTTCCATAGAGTGTTAGAGACTAGCACGAGCCTCTTTATTTCCACAAAGAGAAGCATACACAAGTCCCATGTCACATAACAAGTTATTATACTCATTATCATTGTCATTATCGTCATCATTGTCATCATCATTAGAGGAGGTGTTTGTAGTCAAAGTGGGAGATACCTTTGATTCTCTAGCCATAAGGCATAAGTGAGAGTCGGGTGATGTTGATGTTCCTCTTGAAGATGAGTGAGCTTCATTATGGAGTGTAGGACACTCTTTTCCAAAGTGTCCATATTCATGACATTCATAGCAAGTTCTCTTCTTGGACTTTTTCTTGTTCACTCTTCTAGAAATTTCCTCCTTAATGATGTGACCCAAGTTTCTTTGATTTTCCCTACATGGTTAGCCATACAACAACTAGGGGAAATACATGCATCTTGATCATGGTCACCACAAGAAGAAAGCATATCATCACAAAATTTAATCAAGCAAATTCTAGGAGGTATGCAATGACCTTTAACACAAGAATGAGTGAAAAACTTATTGCATGAAGTGTTTAAGTCCAAGCAATCTACACCATTATATACTGTAGAAGAAGAGTCATCGGTGTAAATAGCATTTCCCACTATCACAAGTCATTTCCGTACTCACCAAGTCATTACCTCGTGTCATGTCACATGTTGGTGAAATAGATGGCATTGGATCATCACTACAATCAGAGGTGGAAGCAATTTGGAGCTCTTCATTATTTGAAGTTAAAATGAGCTCCTTGGGGAGATAATCAATCTCAAGAGAAGTAGACCCACCAAATGTATCTTCAAGCTTTGTCCATATCTCATTAGATGTCTTGCACTTTGAAGCCATCATTATTACATAAACTATGGGGCTCAAAGACAAAACAAATTCATTAGATACTTGATCTTCAAGATGTGAGTTTCTATCATCCTTTATAGATAGATTTTGAGGATCCATTGGAGGAGAGAAACCCGCATCTAGAAATTGCTCTATATTTGGACACAAAGTCCGAAGTTTACAAAGAATATGACTTTTCCATGAGGGGTAATTTGTGCCATCAAAGATAATTGTGTCACTGAGAATTAAACCTCTAGCCGACATCTTTACACTCAAGGCGGTGAAGCCTAAGGCAAGAGTGATCTTGCTCTGATACCAATTGAAAGTTCAATGTCGGTAACCTAGAGTGGGGGTGAATAGGTTCTACAAAATTTTCCTTGACTTGTTTGCAATTTTAGGCTATGCAGATAAATAAAGTGGCCTAATGCAAACTAAGTGAAGCACCCTATATGACAAAATACAAATATCAAGAACTTAAAGCTTGATGACTATCACAAATAAATAGGTGGAAAGAAATAACCGAAGCACGCAAAGACAACGATGTATCCCGATGTTCACTTCCTTGAGGGGAAGCTAGTCACCGTTGGAGAGGTGCGGTACCACGAAGGACACCGAACACCACGAAGGCACACCTTCCTCTCCGTGAGCTCCTTCCACAAAGTAGGAGCTCGTTCCACTATGTGAAGACCTTAGGGAGGCCTTCAATCCCGTACAAACTTCCGGACAATCACAAGTCGATTGCTCCCGACGACCGCTACCGCCTAGGATTCCTCAACCTCCAAGAGTAACAAGATTGAAGCAAGAACTTGACACAAGGCTCAAATCACAAATTTGATCTGTGGAAAGAGAGAGGAGGAATAGATCTTTTGTTTGGATGGATCCTCTCTCAAAATGGATGAATCACTCTCAAGAAATCAAAGGATTAGTAGTGGGGATTGCTAGAGAGTGGAGGAAGTTTCAATTTAGATCTGGATCTCAAAATAATGACCAAGGTGAGGTATCCACGAAATATGCCCTTGCCTTATAAAGAGAAAAACTAGCCGTTTTTTGACAGTTAAGTGTATGGCCGGTTATATCGGCCATTAGCCCGGTTATACCGGCCAAAAACTCTGCCATGCGAGTTGGAGTCGTTGCTGCTGTGAATGGCCGGTATGACCGGCTGTGAGCCCGGTCATACCGGTTGAATTTTCTGTGTATGACCGGTTATACCGGCCTGTAGCCCGGTATGACCGGCCATACATAGACAGCACAATTTTTCAATTTTTTTGGCAGGAATATGGAGTAAAAGGATGTGGTATTTTTATGGAAAAAGATAGTGATGGATTTGAGCCATGAGTCAACTAAAAACTTCGATCCCCTCTTAATAGTGCGGGGTCCTAGACTCAAGAAAAACCGAAAAGAGGAGACTACCTTGTCGCGCTTCGCCTTCGGGCGCTCCTTCGAACTTCGTCTTGAGCTATTCCTCTCTCTTTTCACATCTTGACCCGACACCATATGAGGGCGAGAGAATTAACTGTGTCTCACTTGACCTTGATGACGACGCTCATGCTTCATTCAAACCGGGACACTTCATTTGATTGCATGCTCTAGATCTTGGTCACTAATAGCTCAAATCATGAGCCTTGGAGGATTGTGACACCAACTTCGAGCCAAACCTTCTCTCTTGACAACAATTATATTGAATCCAACAAATGGACTTCAAGCAAAACCTATGGATTATTCCTTCAAAGAAAAACTCAATGAAAATATTAGTCCATAGGATTTGTCATCAATTACCAAAAACAAACATAGGGACAAAGTACCCTTACATGATGCTTGATAGATTCTTGCCATTGAGTAGGCTAAGACACCAATGAGTCTTGTATCGCTTCAGATTTGTATGGCTCATCAACGTGATTACGAAGGGAGTCGGAAAGGGACTCACATAGAAACTTTGTGGTGGTTGTCGTGATGTGCGTGTGAAGAGACAACAAATTTTATGTGACGGACCATAGGTTTTGGCGGTGGTGATTGGTGTTGATGTTGCCGCCTCTGTGTGAGGTTGGAGGAATGACATGAGAGATTGCAAAACACCTTTTGGCTATGAGCATCATTGAGCAAATGAGTTAGGATTCGTGAAATCGTAAGGACATACGTGTTGGGATGTGTTATCAAGTGATTGTGTGCATTGCACGTGGATGCTTACTAGTTGGTCTCATTATGCGCGTCCTCAAATGTTCTGTTTGTCGGTTCCGTTGGTAGTATGCATGCTGGATAGGATATAACCTTTTTCTTTAAATAAAAGGGGCAAAAGCTTTGCCATATTTGAGTAATTAAGATATGAGTATATAAGAAAAATAAAATGTCATAATACAACAACGGTCCTAATCTCTAAGTATTAAATAGCTCATTCGCTTGGAGCACACTAGCAGCCATAAGTTATACTTAGACGCATGCTTTATTTCCCCTAAAATTACAGACGGGGCGTGCTGGTTTGTGAAAACCCTTGTGTTACACTTATTCCAAATTTTCCAAAATGATAGGAGAGTGATGGAAGCCAAATCTTTGCGCCTAGTCATGATGGACCACCAGTCTTGGATTGTTTGTGTCGGCTATGCTTCTAGATCGATAGAGTGAAGACCTAGATAATTTTTAGTTAGTCCGCAAAGCCTAATGTATAGTGGCATCGGATGAAGATGTGGCCAACCATTTTTTGGTACTATTTTGCATAGGGGAGAAACTCCACTATCTTATTTTGAATAGCTAGCCACCTGAAGGACTTGACTTTTGGAGGGTCTAACTTTTCCAAACCGAAGCATGGTCGTGTAGCACGGGAAGCGAATAACAACAACTTTAACATAATTAAAGTTCCAGTTTTACTAATTTCGAGTCGACTGAGAATTAGCTTACTTCAAACCTTAAATCGTTGGATTGTGTCGTGATTATTCGTGTTACCTATGAGTTGTAACTGCAAAGAATGCATTGGATCATCGGATTGCTTCATGATTCATGCTAGTTACGATTTGCAACATGACTGCAGTTGAAACATTGCTCCAGACCGTCATATTTCCTTCATGGTAGTCATAAGTTTCACCATGGATTGCAACTGAAACATCAGCAGTGTCTCGGTCAGGATGGATGGTCTCTTTTTTCGACATAGTAGGAGAAAGGGGAATTGCCACCATGAACCACTAGGCATAGCGAGCGGACCCCGCCGAGTCGCAAGACGAGCGGACCCCGTCGAGTCACAAGACGAGCGGGTGAAAGGGAGTTCGGGGAATCATAGAGAGGTAGGGGAGAAGGAGGATATGACAAGTAGGCTCACATTTTTCTGACATGGAGATGTCAGATTGAACATTTGAAACTTTTAGGATTAGAAGTTCAGGGTTCAATTTATCTTTTATTTACAAGTTCAAGATTCCTTTACACTCTTTTCTTTTACAAGTTCAAAGTTTGTTTTAGACTCTTTCCTGTGATATTTGTGATAGCGGTGTGCTACTTATCTTCTGTTAATTTCACTGAGCCTTGTATCGTTTCAGTAAAAGTTTATAATACATGTTCTTTTATTGCACAGATGCGAAGATCGGAACACCCCTCATAAAAAATGAGTAAAATTTTACTTTTTACCTATAGTTATGTATTTATGACACATATTTCCTTATTTGGAGAAAATTTTATTGAAACATCTCAGTTAGAAGTAATTGCCATTTTGTTTGTTTTGGATTTTGTTTGTTTTGGTTAGATAGGATAAGTATGTTACGCTAATATGGCATGAAAAATAAGCAAAGATGGGAGCTCGTGATTGACAATTATGTATAGTTCTTATATCCATTTTTTATTTTTTTATCATTATTTTGGTATTTTTAAAACCCGCATCACGCCCTTACTCAAGAGATACATATAAAAAATAGAGGGTCAAACTCTTATAAAAAGGGTAATTAAGACAATTTTCACTCAAGGAGATAACTTATGTTAGCAATATATTACTAGGGGTAAAAAGTAAAATTCACTCTAATTTTTTTTTTTTTGAAAACCTCAAAATTTAGCCCGAGCTAAATAGCTCCCATATTCCCTTTTTTCAAAATTTGAAAACAATTATTTCTAGTTTTGAAAAAACTGAAAAAAATCTTGGTTATAGTCAATGATGTATTCTATGTATTCGTAAAAACTTAACATAAAATACTTAATATTTTAGGATACATAAAAAAATTGACAAACCTTTGGGTATTTAGAAGGTTGGACGGTACAATACTTTAGATTTTCAAATTTATCAATTATGCGCAGCCCAAAGTACGCATTATTTCACTTTGATTTTTTTCCACGCCGCAATAATAAATCATTGTATGTATCTAAAATTTACCAAATATTTTTGAAACTTCATATTGCTATTTTTTGATTTTTTTTTTAAGGCGTCCATAATGGTAGAGAAATTCGGCATAAGCTACATTTAGCCGTGTCGCGTTTAGCATCCGTTACAAAGCCGACACCTGCTGCTACCTAACGACTAGGCCTTTTGTCTAACAACGACGAGATTAGAACCGGCTCATTCAAAATACGACGTTATTTTGCGCAAACATTATTCCGGTATGTGATAGATTACAATTAACAAGTACTAGTACAAACTATAAGGAGAAAGTCCAGGTAATTTACATGACAAAGTGTACAAAATACAGAATGGCGTAGCCTTAAGCCAATGCTTCTCCACCACCTGATGACATAGCACATTGAGGTGGGCAACCCCTCTTATTGTTTGTAACCACGCACGGCGAAACCGCTAGTTGCCGCCGCTCACGAGAGCTTCCTTGTAAGACCCCTCCGGAGGCGGCGCGATGGGCGCAGCCCTCGGCTCATGGCGCGCCGCCGCTGGCCACGTCTCATCTCCATGCTTCCTCCTCCGGCCGTCCTCCAGGATGAGAGGCACCTTGCCCTCCCTCTCCCTGTTCAGCCGCTCTTGCGCGCCGCCACGCAGCTTCTCCAGCCCCCGGCCGTCCATCTGCTGCATCTCGAACACCTTGAGGAGGTTCAGGAGCGCTCCGGCCAAGAACAGTAAGCTTCCGAGCAGGCAGAACCAAGCCCAGCCCGTCCCCTGCATCCAGAGCAGAGTGTTGCCACCGTGTCAGTTACGAGCTGCTAATTTGGTCAGATGGTGTGTACAAGATCTTGTATTGATGCTTAATTTTATTCATGAGTTGCTCATTTGTTTACCAGAAGGGTGGGGCTGTGGGAGGAATGGCTGTGGATGTCATGGCGATTGACGATGCCGCCGACGAAGTAGAGCGTGCTGCCGAGCAGAAGCGGGATCTGCACGCTCTTCTGAAGGATCTGGACGTGCCCATTGGCTCGCTCGTAGATTTGGCAGATGTTTTGGATGGATCCGAGGCACCAGAGCGCTGGGCCGGCGATGAGCAGGTTCAGGCCGTGCTTCTCCAGTCCGTGCCGGTACCCCCTCTCCATCTGCAATGTTTATTAATCGGATTGAGGTAAAGCAGAACATGTAATCGAACTTAGATCAATTGGTAACACTAGTGTTGAACAATGACACTCTGTACTAAATCAGTTCGAAAATTGTTGCTACTAATTGTGGACGAACTCCAACTCTATTTGACTAACTGACTATTTCAATGAAGGTAATGTACAGCGAAAATACAAGTCTACATATATGTGGGCGTCTCGGGCTTATCATGGACGTCTATCGTGTGTTGAGATTCGTGCAATGCCCTTTCATGTTTTATAGATAACACCCTGAGCTACATTCCATTCATATCAGTAAGCCCCTACCTTGTTAGGTAGCATACCCATCAGTCTTACAGTTTATAGAACATGGACAGAAAAAATCTGATTTGTTTTCTACTGTCATATATAAAACATGGATAGAAATATTTTTGATTAGTTTTGTACTGTCATATCAATTGTACGTAAGAATGAAAACATAAGTTAATTTTTTCACTATGTTAATTTGACCTGAAAATTTTGTTCCAGCACACATACAAGAACTGAACCAGATCATGTTCAGATACAATAGAATAATTTGTAGGTTAACAAATGAAGAAAATAGTGAAGGACTGGAAAGAATCACCAGACAACATCTAGACTGTGAACATGAAATTGGAAACAAAATACAGGAAGAAACCAACAAGGATTGGATCTGGAACAATCATTTAGGGAACCGGAGCAACAAGCAAGTCACATTAAAAAAAGGAAGAGCGAATCTTCTCCAGGCCGTCTCTCCTCACTTCTGGACTCGTGTTGCCGCTTCACTTCTGGTCACCGACCGCGGCGTGCCCCGCCGTGGCGAGGTACGTCGACGAATGGAGGCCACGGCTCGGCCAGACCACGTCGACAGCGTGGCGGCGGAGGGGTTCCTCGGCCCGAGCTCCGCTTCAGGCGGCGAGCTCATCGACCGACCGAAAGGGAATCAATCGCTCCGCCTAGATCAGATCGGAGCCACCCTTTCGTCCTCGCCTCGAGCTCGACGCGGTGGAGGAAACCGAGGAGGAGGCGAGCAGAGGCGGTCGTGATCTCCGACGCCGGCAGGAGACTGGGTCGAGCACAAGGCAGGGATTGGGATTGGGATTGTGGGTGGTGAGTGGTGGGCTCGAGCCTCGAGCACGAGGCAGGGGACTGGGTCGGGCTTGAAGATAGACATGTACACCTTTGCTGCCTATATGGGATGAAAATGTACGAGGTACAGGGATAGTCCAGAGTCCATACCTGAATCTCGAAGAAGATGAGAGCGACCAAGGTGATCACGGCGCCAACGAGCTGCACGGCAGGAGCGGCGAGCTCGACGAGGGCGAACTGGGTATCGAGCCCGACCAGCCCGAGGTTATAGTCGACGCCGGCGAGGTGCGCCAGGAGGTCGTGCGCGTTCACGCCCACCACGGCCAGCAGTCCGACTATGGCCACCGCGAGGCCGATCTTCTGGGACACCGCCCACGGCCACAGCTGCGCCAGGAAACCGCCGACGAGGAGCACGGCGGCGAAGACGTACACCCCGGCGTTGACGTACTCCCACCGCCGGTTGCGCGACGCCTCGCCGCCGCCGGAGCCCAGGCTGTACGCGCGGCACTCCCGCGCCGTGGCCAGCTTCACCATGGCTGCTCCCTGTACCTACCTAGCTTCTTGCGATGGAGATAAGTTGAGGAGGACGGATCGAGGAGGGCAGGGTGATCTGGACTGTGGAGCGGGGAGAGTGGAAATGGTGCTATGTGTAAGCTGAGGCCGGCGGGCCATGTCGGATACGTGGCGACGTGCATGCTGTGCCATGTAAGGCGTCGGCGAGTCAGGCTGTGATTCGTCATGTGTGTTTTGGATGAGTAAACTATGGGGGGATACGAGTGCTTCTGGATTGTACGAGAGATATGCCACTTCTCAGTTCTTCTCATAGGAGTCAAACCACGTGGGCATCCCGCAGATCGGTGTGAGTTACATTTCTTCTGCACGGCCGGTAAATTATCTGGTCCGTCGACACAAATGTTTTTTTATAATAGGCTAGAGGCTCGACATTAAATTAAGGGCGTTGCTACACAGTAGGCATCGGACAAAAATAGTAAAACTTTGCCTTTAGCAGGTGCGCTCCATCCAAAAAAAGAAATCCCGGTCCCCACGCCGACTCCCTCCCGGGTAATAAAGGTTAAACGCGCGCTGGACATATTTTCTTCCTCCGATGCGAGTGCCACACTACATATCCATCAAATCGTTATTTCCTCCTGCTTATTTTAACTCCCATCTGCCTATCTCCATGCAGCGGCGGCTCTATTATTTCGAAGGCCCCGGGGCGAACACGAAAAATGGGCCCTATAATATTTTTTTGCATAAATGAATATATAGAATTACTGTAAACTCATAGTAGCATCTCAAATATCTGATAAATTTTCTTGCCATTGTTTAAAACCAAGTATCAAAGAAGCTATAACGCATTGAAAAAAAGAGAAATAGCATGTAACAAACCTCCAAGCCAAGTAATCATAAGAAGCGAGACTTCCGTGAATTTTTTGATGCGAAGTCATCAATGACAGTGTCGAGATCAATACCATCCAGCATATTCCTCTCAATTGAACACATAGCCAAACCATTCACTCTTTCTTGTGACATAGTTGACCTCAAATAGTTTTTCAGTAGCTTTAGTTTAGAAAAACTTCTTTCAGCTGATGCCACAGTCACCGGTACAGTCAAGAGGATACGATAAGCAATTGAGACATTTTCATAACAATCTGCAACTCTAACAAACTCAAAAATCTATTCCGCTGACATGACTGTGTTTGGCAATGTCTTCTGCAATACTTTCAGTTCAGAAACAAAGTCATGTAAATCAACATCCGCTTTCTTACCATGAGTGAAAGTTTTCACAAAATTAGTACCATTTTTTCTTAGATCATTATCACCCAAGGACTTCAATTCTTTCGAGTTGAACAAGAAGCCAAATATACTCCCAAATGACTTCAGCTCTTCAAACCTATTATTTAGAGAAGCAATTGCAACATCAATCATCATGAGGAAATATTTAACTCGAAAAGATTCCTCCTCCATTGCTTGCGCTTCTTGATTCTAATCATTTTCTTCATTACCACTAATTTCATCAAAATTTCTTTTTCTGGTAGCACGTCGTTTCACATGAAATGAAGGCTGCACACCCATTTCAATTGCAATAGATCTTGCAATATCCAAACTAGATGCAAAACCTTCATTCCTATACTTCTCAAAATATGAGATGGCACCTTCAATCTGCTTAAGAGTAACATCAATGCACACAAACTTAGACTGTAGCTTCTTACTCACCATGTTTACAGTAAACAATATATCATGCCAAATGACCATGCCAAGCAAAAATTCAAAATTTTCAAGTGCGCTAGCCAAAGTTTTTGCATCGCTCTTAGTCTTGGCCTCATCATTAGAAGTTCTCTTCAATTCCAATAATGCTTTTCTCAACTCAGGTGCTTGATATCTTATAGCTTGAACACTCTTTATTCGACTCTCCCATCAAGTGTTGCACAAAGACTTAACTGTCATTTTTGGAACATGATCAAGCAATAGCTGCCATCTTCTAGTAGAGGTTGAAAACAATATATAAATTCTTTGAACAATACCAAAGAAAGTAATAGCTTTACCACAAGATTTTGCCATGTCACTAAGAGTAAGATTCAGACTGTGACAAGCACATGGCATGTACAATGCTCTTGGATTAGTCACAAGTAATCTGCTCTGTACGCCTTGTTTTTTCCCCTTCATGTTGGACCCATTATCATAGCCTTGACCTCAGCAATCATTAACATCGAGACCAATAGATTCAAGTGTATCTATCAACACATTATAAAGTCCAAGTCCCGATGTATCATCCACCTTCAAGAACTCCAGAAAAAACTCCTCTATTTTTGTAGTTGTACTTGACATGTTTAAGCACCTCACAATTAGTGTCATTTGTTCTTGATGGCTCACATCAGGGGTACAGTCTAAAATGACAGAGAAATACTTTGCATCCTTAATTATTCTCAAGATAGAATCATTAACAGTACGAGCAAGACGGGAAATTAACTCATTTTGAATATTATGACCAAGATAGTGATGATGAATTTCATTATTCTGAATGCGCCGAAGATGCTCTTGCATTACAGGGTCAAATTCTGCCATCATTTCAACTACTCCCAAAAAGTTCCCATTGTTATCTTGATATAGTTTCTCATTTTTTCCTCGAAAAGACAAATTGTGCTTAGCAAGAAATTTCACAGCAGCAATAATTCTAATTAAAACTTGTCTCCACCGTATTTTCTCTCTTGCAATCTCTTGTTGCAAATCTTTATCAATCGTTTCCTTCTTACTTAGCCTCACTCTCACCTCATTCCAAGTATTCATGTTATTGATGTGCTCCACACTATTCTCATGAAATCTGAGCTTCTCACTAAGATGTTTCCAATCCCTCAATCCCTCGGATGCTAGTAGACTTTTGCTGTTTTCGGACCTAAATAGTTTGCAGCAGAAACAGTATACTTTGTTCACATGTTTTGAGTACACTAACCACCTCCCGTCACCATTTCTTAAATTTCTTGAGTAGTAAGCATATGAGAAATGTCTGCCAAGCTTATCTACCGGAAAAACAAGATTGTATTCCCTTGTAGGCCCCTTTTCAATGAGAATATCTCTTGATTTATTGTCAAGAACATTCCAAGTTCTAGGATCATAAATATCAAAAGAAGAAGCTTGCTCATCTCTGTTTTCAGAATTCTCGCTTTTGATGTTCTGATCGACATCAACACCGGCATTATTTTCGTCAACCACATTTTCAGTCTCATCGGGTTGTTCTTCACCATTGGTGATATATAATTGCTCAGAAATTTGATTGCTGTCAGTCCTCACCAAAAATTTATTCATTGCTCCCTTCTGAGATTCAATCAACTTATTTACTCGTTTCTTGTTGTTCCTTTTTTGACATCCAGATAAATGCTTTTTAGGCAACATGATCACAGCACAGGACCTCAACGCTATCTCTAGCAAATTACTCACAGACTGAGGCTGACTATCTGTCTATCTCCACAAACAAAACTGAGCGAACTGACAGTAAAAGAAGACAAAAACTGGATCACTGAATAAGAAATTTGATTCAAAACATCAAGAAAAAAAATCAGTCAGCAAGGTTTGTAGAATTTGTAATCTGAAAATTACCTTTAACCTGTTGTTTATTGATCTTAATATCCCTCCCTGCCTCCCGTCCCTCTTGCCACTTGCCCCACGGCGGTCAGGCCCTTCTAATTGCAATCGATTGATTAGGGATTACTGGATTAGGGAATAGCAATTAGCAAATACGATTACTGGGAACAGATTAGGGATGGGAATTACCGATTAGCGATTGCAGATTTGCAGGGCGATGGAGCGGGGACTGGATCCTCTGACGGTGAGAAGGAAAGTTAGGTAAGCTACAGTACCCTAACTTTCCTTCTTCAAATTCATACTATTTTGTCTCTAATTTAATTCAAATTAATTTATATAATGCAAATTTAGGATATGAATTGACTGTTATTACCTGCAATCAAAATTAGGGTGAAAAAAAATTATTTAGACAATTTATGCTACAGTAATCATCTACAGTAACTGAGCTTAGTACATAATTAGAAACTTAATACCAATATACCCTGACTTTGCTTCCTACTTCTCCCTGACTTTCCTTCTCACCGTCAGAGGAGCCGGTTCCGATGGAGCGACCTCGCGAGGCGATATCGACGGCCGGCCTTCTCGACTTCTTCCAAAGAGCGGTGCCTGATTAAATGAGAAGAAACGAATCGTCGTCTCGTCGACCTTCTCGAATTCTTCCGTGCGTCTAGGTAGCGTGCGTGGCTGCGTCCTCTATTGGACTCCTGGCAGCGATTGGCCATATGGGCCTTTTCCCAATACTATTCGTATATGTACTGTACCATATATAGTGGGCCCCAAATTTGATCGGGCCCCAGGCCGTCGCCCCTTTTGCCCTGGGCCAGAGCCGGCCCTGTCTCCATGTAACTAACACAAGAAGATTAGAAACAAATACTCCCTTCGTCCATTTTTATAAGACCTTATAGAAATTTTAATATAGTCTAGATATAAACTAAAATGAGTGAATCTACATATAAAACATGTCTATATACATGCATTTTAGTATGTATCTAGTCCATTTTGTACAAAGTCTTATAAAAGTGGACAAAGGAATTACATCTGTTATTGCAAAAATTACATCCCTCGGAAAAACACATATCAACTGCTTTGTGGTCCCAATTGAGGATGTAAAAATGCAGCGTTTAATGTAGAAATAAATATAAGAAATTACATAGATAAGCACCAAAACTGGGGGAAAATTACATCCGCATGCCAAAACTGGGATCTCAAACATATCAGTGTTTAACACCTCCATCCAGATGCATACGCATCCAGAATTTGGAAAAATAGACCTTGAGACTTCCATCATTCTGTACGTACAAAAAATATGATTTAACAAGGAACCATTCATTGATGATTTAACAAGGACAGCCATACTGGAAAAAAGGTGTATTAACTGTGAAGAATTATTTACATCATATGTTTACAAATGACCACTAAAATGTATAGAAATGATTAAAAATTAATGTGAACAACCTGTGGGGTTGTAAAAAAATCCCAGTACTTGCTTATGGATAAGAAACACAAGTATATGAAAATATACATCCTATGAGCGCCAAATATGCAACGACCATATGCACAGAATGTATATATTACTACCAAATTTACATCCTAAGATACATTTTGTATTGGCATAATAGAGATTCTATTTGAGATTTATGTTAATACAAAGCTCAGCATACTGACGTGGTTGCATAGAGTAACAAACATAGAAACAGAAGAACCCTTTGCAGGTACCTCTCTCCTGGTATTGTCATCGAGGCATCACCATTCCCTAAATCCTCCTCCAACGTTCCTCCGGTCACCTGATCAAGCTTTGAAAACAATATGCATGCCACAAAGAGGAAACACCAGAAGCAAGCGGTGAGTGAATCAGCACATCAAATTCATTCAAAGTTTTATATATAATCCTCACTCACAAACTACTCTATACTCCATGAACATACCCTATACTCATACAACAAAACTAGCACCATGATGGCTGATAATACATTGTGCGTGCAGATTATTACATGTCATAGACATGAACAAACTCTGTAAAAATCCAAAAAAACAGGATACTTAAACTCTGAACCCTACCAGCATCACCGTGACTGCAAAGACAAAATGTGACTACTTAACGAGTACATCACTACTGCACAAAACAACGAGATCCGCCGTGGCTATATAAACAAGCACAACCGTACTAGACGAGCACCACTATGAGTACTGAATCATCACCACCATGACAAATATCAGAGGTGAAATCAAGTCCCGTCGAGCAAAGCGCCAGCCCCGGAAGCAACAACAGCATTAGAAACAAGCGAGATCGAAGAACTTACCAGCACCAGCTCCACACCGCCGAACTCCCACCACAGCAACCTCGCCCCCGGACGACTCAATCCGGTGGTTTGCGCCGTCGAATCTCCTCCACCATTGCTATGATAAAAGACATCCAGTACTTAAAAAAGCTAGAGATACTAAGGTGTTAAAAACAACACCTTATGGGTATAATTTGCTATGCCATCCAAAACTACAATTTGAAAAAATTAGTTCAAAAAACCCAAGACATGTGTAATTCGGTACTCAAATCCTAGGAGTTAGAATCAGAACCCTAAGTATAATTGAAACCTACAGTAAAAAACTAGCAAAAAAGGTGTAATTTGATGCAAAATCAAATTATTACATCCATGAATGAAACGTAGACGTCGTAGAGACAAGCAAATGTATAAAATGATGGCTGATAATACATTGTGCGTGCAGATTATTACATGTCATAGACATGAGCAAACTCTGTAAAAATCCAAAAAAACAGGATACTTAAACTCTGAACCCTACCAGCATCACCGTGACTGCAAAGACAAAATGTGACTACTTAACGAGTACATCACTACTGCACAAAACAACGAGATCCGCCGTGGCTATATAAACAAGCACAACCGTACTAGACGAGCACCACCATGAGTACGGAATCATCACCACCATGACAAATATCAGAGGTGAAATCAAGTCCCGTCAAGCAAAGCGCCAGCCCCAGAAGCAACAACAGCATTAGAAACAAGCGAGATCGAAGAACTTACCAGCACCAGCTCCACACCGCCGAACTCCCACCACAACAACCTCGCCCCCGGACGACTCAATCCGGTGGTTTGCGCCGTCGAATCTCCTCCACCATTGCTATGATAAAAGACATCCAGTACTTAAAAAAGCTAGAGATACTAAGGTGTTAAAAACAACACCTTATGGGTATAATTTGCTATGCCATCCAAAACTACAATTTGAAAAAATTAGTTCAAAAAACCCAAGATATGTGTAATTCGGTACTTAAATCCTAGGAGTTAGAATCAGAACCCTAAGTATAATTGAAACCTACAGTAAAAAACTAGCAAAAAAGGTGTAATTTGATGCAAAATCAAATTATTACATCCATGAATGAAACGTAGAGACAAGCAAATGTATAAAATGATCGAAAACAACATTTAATTCTAAAAAGACAAGCCATATTTGATTGACTAACATTATTTACGTCCTGCTATATGAGTTCCTAATATTATTTGCATCCTAGATAAATTACATCCTGCTATACCAACTTTACCGAAGAAACTTCAGTTAAAAATTAGGCGCAAATCATTACTAAAAATTATTTACATCCACCATAACAAATATCAGATAACTCAAATGTATAAATTAACCTCAAATGAAAACCTACATTTAAAAGCTAAAAACCATAGTGTATTAGCTTGCCATATTAAAAATGCAGTGGATATCAAATGGCACACACAGTGAATGTATATAATGCCAAAAAATACATGTGGAAAATAAACTTAGACCCTGTGTAGAAAACAAATTACATCCCACAAAAGTGTACTGAAAGTAGGATCAAATGTACGAGATTTACATGTTGTAGCTATCCTGCATGTACATGAACCCATATCATCAACGCTGGGACAACTAAAACAAGCACCACCAAGCCAAAAAAGAGGATATGCTCGTCCATGGAACAAGCAAGGCTGCATACACTCAATCACTACCTTCATAAGCAAAGAGGATGCTGCAAATTCATTAACATCAAGGGAAGAAAATTACATCTTATCACTAATCACTAATTAAAAACAGGCATAACGAGCCAACCGCTAGCCCACGTTGAATTCGCTAGCTCACAGCGGAACACGTACGAGTAACAAATCTGGATGGAAAAATAGAGTAGATAGTGTACTAATAAGTAGCAGGCACCTGATCAGGGCATGACCGCACGGAACATAATAACAGTGTAATATACAGAGAAGGGTGGGCCATAGATCGCGAGAAGAGACATGGGAGGGAGAGGAGATGATGCCTGCGCCAGATACCTTGCTGTAGGGCAACGAGTGCATAAAGGAGGAAGACGCCGCATGGCATAAATCCGGCGATGCGCCGCTGACAAGAGCTCGATGGGAGGAGGCGCTATCCTCCGCGGTCGATCTCGTGGCGAGTCAGCTGTCTCAGCTCTGCATCCTCCGCCAGATCGAGGATCTCCAGCTCGCCACCGAGTAGCGCCGCCTCCGGACAGTCTCCAATGCCGAGGCGGAGGTGGGGTCAGGTGGCATTGAGGTGCGGCTCTCGGTACTCCTGGCCATGCGCAGCAGATTCACCTCCTCTTACAACGGGCCCGACTTAGAGCCGTCGATTCGCCGGCGGCGCCGCCGAATGAACCATCTCACCACGGCAGCCTCACCTCCGACGAGGATCGGGAATGGTTGATGCGGGCTCGACACAGGGAGGAGCAAGAGAAGGGAGAGGAATTCTACCCTTAATTCCGCCTAGCCTACCCGCCTTCTCACGATGCCTGCGCTTCCGCACGAAACTGGATCGTTAGTTTCAGCGATGCAACAGGATTTTTACTGCGTGGCTGTTTCACCTCCGTTGGATCATGTAATTTCGTTTTTCACCTTTTGGTTGGATAATTAGGTCTATGACAATTGGGCCCGTCTGCATATGGGGCCGACAGTTTAGACAGCCACGCTTCCACATCCAGAGTGACAAATAGCTACGCTCATTGGTCCATGGTATATAAACAGCCGGTGAAAAACCTAGATCGAAAATATCTACCCAGGCCCCATTCTCTCCTCTCCCGCGTGAGCTCCTCTCCCGCCCGCCACCAGCGCCTCCACGGCCGCCGCCGCCAGCACCTCCACCAAGGCCGCCGCCGCCAACAGCCACTGCCACCAGCTGCCGCCAGATCCTCTCCTCAACGGTCGAGAAGGTCATCCAACACCGGCTAGAGCTCGAGATCTCCTTCTCCGGCAGCAGCGGGCGAGCCGGGCATCCGGTTCTGGCTGGGAGGAGAGGCGCAGGAGGAGGGGGGCTGTGCTCCTCCTGGCTAGGAGGAGAGGAGGCGGGTAGGAGGAGAGGAGGCAGGAGGAGGAGAGCTAGAAGGGGTGGGAGCGCCACTCACCTCCAGCCTCCAGGCAATAATTCAACGAACCAGAAGGTTTGTTCATTGTTTTCATATCTTTCCCTTTGTACTTCTGTGTATGTGACAGAGCAGGTTTGTGTTTTTTCTTTGTTATTAGTGATGTATGTTGCAGATCTATAGAGGATTTTTTTTCTTTAATTTATGTTTAGACAGCAACACTTATGAGGATTTTGCTTCTATACATAGATATATGATGAGTATTGCCCTATCCTGTTGAGGCAATTTAAGTCAAGGGAACATGATGAATTTCAGACATTTGATGATGCTTTAGATGAGTTCTACAACAAAATAAAAAGTCAAAGGGTGGATCAACAGTAGAAAGCAAAAGACAATTCAGCAGTCCATAGGCTCAACAAAATAATGTTGGACCAGGTTCGCCCCACCCCACTCCCCATCTTATGCCTTGCAATCACATTGCTCACAATAATGTTGGAGCAGGCAGACAGGAGCTCAGCGGCGTGTTCAGGGTCAATCCTTGATGTCATGTTCCATGTCCACAACTACTGCTGCCTCCCTGAAGAACGCCAACTTAGAGGCTACATCAGCAAGGTGATCCCTTGTTTCTTTACATCTTTGCAGCAGCAAGTGATTGTCCATGGTTTTATCCCCTTACAATGCTAGCTGTAATTTTGCTTCATTTGTTGATTGCTTTTCTAACTTTTGAGCAGAGGGAAGTTGTGACAAAAAGAGGTGCTTGTTGTCTACAGAATATAGACATAGCTTTGCAGGTGATTTTTCTTTGTTATGGATTGAAATTGTTAGTTAGGTGTCGTGAGGTGAATATTATAGAAATATTTATGCTCCTTATAACCCAAATGATGAGCGCCACATCTTATCTTTTTAAGCCATCTGGGTAAATCTGCTCCAAAATTCAGGCATTAAAGAAAAAATTGATAAGGTTTGTAGATTCTGACCACTTACCTCTTGTTACTGAAGCTCGAGGAGAGGTTTATCTTTCTGGGTTAGCTAAGTTCATATATTTTCTCTACTATTTTCATCTGGACCTAAATATAGGTTAGAAGTAAATAAAACTGTTCAGAGCTTCTAACTATGTGTAATGTCATGCCTCGCTGGTGGCTGGCTTTGGTCAGATTCTTCTCTCTGCGTGTAATGTCACACCTTGCTGCTGGCTGGCTTGGTCATATTCTATCTATACGATATTTTTTCGCGTGGAGTATTATATGATGTATTGCTTTAGTTTCTAATAACGGAAATCACAACGCTACATGTTTTTCGAAAAGTAGAACTACTGTTAAAGCTAGAAAGGGAAATAGGCTACTGGATTCAGTTCTACTTCTATCTCATTCATTGCTTCACTACAATGTCTCTTATCATGATTGACGAACCCACAGTATGCATGTCTACCAGCAAACCATATAGAAGCAACTAGGTTGCTTGCTTGCATGTTCAATTCTTAATTTTAGACACATGACTAAACTGAAGGAATTGTGGACGAGCAGTTCACTATGTATTTAGACATGTCAAGATTCTCTCAATGTGCAAAGTCTATGTTCATTCCTTTTTGCCTTTCCCCCGTTCTGTACATTTTGATAAACATTCAAAATATGTGTTATCTCTCATTAGTAAATTTCTTCTAGGTGGATAGAGAATGTTGTTTTGTTTTGTATGTAGTTATATTGTCCAGGCATAATCAAAGACATTTCTGAAGTTTATGTTGTCATTTTGCAGCTTTGCCATTCAGCTTGACAGAGTATGTTCAGCTCTGTCTAGGAGAAGAGAACCCTGGTTATCATCACTGTTGGAGACAAAAGCCAGAGCAATTTTGTTTCTACTTTCATGTGTCATATTTTTCTATTTTGAGGAAGGACATGGTAAGTTTCTCTTTTACACAAAGCCATTATTCAGGACTTTTGGAAGCTTTGGATTACTAATGCTATGGTGTTTGCTCTTTCAGGGTAATAGATTGTGTATGCCAAAATGGCGAAGGTACTTCTTTTTCCATTTAACTGTATGTACGCTATTCTCTCATCCTTTTCCATTTAACTGTATGTTGTCTAAGTATAAAAATGAGAGATGTTGTTGGCAGAATCCTGACATTTTCTGCTATCGCTGTGTTCAAAATAGAAGTGAACAAAAAGGTGCCTCCCTCCTATTCTTACCATATATAGTTGGTTAATATTTACATGGTGCAATCTCTTTACATATTAAGGTACATTCAGTTGCGCTCAGGGAATTTGGTTACTATTTCTTCTGCACCAACTACCAGGTACCAGCAAGTGTAGCTTGGCATGCAATAGTACTTACTTGATTTATGTAAATTAACTTATACGATTACACCTCTACAGGAGATAACAACACCGTTGTGCTTCTCTGCTTAGAGTCGTTTCTTCACCGTTTTGAGCTGTAATTTGTAGATTTGTTTTATATAATGAAGAGTTAAATCAAGCTTTGGTGTTGTAGAATGTTTATTTGCCTTTTCTTGAAGGAAATCATTTCATTGTCTGATATTACTGGTTCTATACAACCCGATCTATATTTTATTTGTGCCTAGGGTCGACGCATCTGAAACTACGAATGGGGATCTAAGTAAATCCTGTATGATGCTTGGTTCAGGCCTGGCGATGGAGATCCATTACACGAGGTGATATACCGAGCATCATTATGGTTTATTAATAGGGATATATTTTTTCGTGGGATTGCATTGTCTATTGGGAATTGATGGTGCTATTTATTTTACTCACTGCTATTTTTTTATGTTCATCATGACATATCTTTGCTAATTAGGGGTTACCTATTTCTGTTTAAAGGATTTTCACTAGCCGCTTTCATTCAGGATATCTTGTATTCTCATATCTTCCATCAACTGAACTGCAAACCCTGGTGCTCCGTTGTTCCTAAAATGGTACTGTTACCCTTTTTCTTCTCTATTTCTAGATAGAATTTAAGTAAAATTCAGACTTGCACTAGCCTTCTATGATAGATAATCTCTTCGCTTTTTCACCGGGGAGATCTTTTATAATATAACTTCTACTGTGTTATTGTATATAGATACTACAATGGATCTTAATCATTTCTGGCTTTATCATTTACTGTCTTGCATCACTCCATTGTTCAAACTGGAGATTCTTCAGCGGCCAACTAAGAACTGACAGCATCGTGAGCTGGTTACCGGTGGTTCAGCAGCCGGAGATGGCTAGCAGTCCATCATTCATGGTACGGTGGTGTCACCTAAATATCAGTTCTCGAGAAGGAAACAGAAATTGGGGTAGGAAGGGAGGGGAAATTGGGCACACAGAGTAAGGGAAATGAGAAATGAGCAAACATGTCCACAGAAAGGGAGAGAGAGGAGCTCTCTCCTCTAAGGCAGCAACCAGCTTGCTCCTCTGCCAGATCTACACTAGCATCCTCCTCCTCCACCAGCCTCCTCCTCTCTGTTCTGGCTTCTCATCTGGCGCAACCCTCTCCTAGAAGGGCGGAAAGGTATTGCTCCTCTCTTCCTCATCGACTCTAATCTCTCGATCCCCCCTGATCCTGTTTTTCTAAAATCCAGTGGCTCATTGCTTTGTTCTACATGCACGTGGTGTTGTGCCTTTGTTATAGTAGTGGTAGTAACTAGAATATTTGGTACTTAGCTGCATGCATGTATTTGGAGGTTAGCTGCTAACAGGTCATGTGAGCTGCTGACATTTGGAGGTTAGCTGCACGATTGATTAACTGATTAAAATAGTTGTTGCTGGTCCCTATTAGCTGATTACCATAATTAAATAGTGTCTTGGTGGATGTTCTTTATGCTTTCTTATTAGAATTATACATAATGATGCTCTGATTAGGCTCCTAGCTGATTACTCTAATGTTGATGCTCTATTAGTATATTCAGATATGCCACAAAAGCTATTATGTTTCTGTCATGCTTAATCATGCCCAGTTTAACCCCTTTTTAATCTTTTGCAGACCTCTATATCAAGAATTTAACTCGGTTGAGAATTAGGCTCTTCATTATGTCAGTCAACTGAATATTATTTTACTTATGAATGATAAATACTTACTTCCTTTGATTATTAATGTAAGACCTTTTAGATATTTTAAAGTGAATGATTATACTACGATGTGCTTTATTGCTGTTAGGCTCTTAAATCTTAGAATGCTTGCTTGCACAGTTATGGTTAGTACATTATTTTGGATGATTTATGCCTTTTCTTCTTATTTTATTTATTATTTGCCTGTAGTTTATCTTTCGTAATATTTATGATTCAGTATTTAAGGGATGCTCCAGTATACAAGCTATCGCTCATGAAATATGAACTAATTGGGTATGGAAAATAGTTAAAGTTGTATTAAATACGTTGTGAGCTTTTCATGTGGTTGCGTTGAAGGTTTTTTCCATTACACATTGAAGTGGGCATTGTAGATCCTTGAGATTATACCATATAATCTATTAAATTTTATGCTCCACATATAATTTGGACACTTGTGATGTCCATTTAGTTCCAGAAGGCATTTGTGTCTTACCTGAACTTACTCTACCATTCTGATTTTGCAAGATAGTGATTTATCACCAATAGGATGGCCACTAATTTAGAGTATGGACTCTCATGTCTGCACTACTTGCTAAACTTTTGAGCAGCATCAAGCACTATTTTTTACTGATAATCCAAAACATGTAAAACTATTTTCAGTTATTAATTTACAATATAGTTTTAGTGTGATCATCTTAAATGTACCCTTCAAAGTATGTCATAAGTAATTTGTTATCTATCTCGAAAAATAAGATTGTAAGATCACCCCTGTTATTTTTTCTTAACTTTTATACGGAGTTCTCTCCGGTGCAATGATTTTCTTCCATATAGGGACAAAACGCTCCAAGTTTTGCAAGCTGCACACCGGAACAAGCATCAAGAACAATTTTTTTACTGGTTATCCTAACATGTACAACTTTGTTCTCTATCTTAAAAAGTAAGCTTGAAAGGTAACCCCTCTTCTTTTTTGTCTATGGAATGACACACGGTGGTGTATGTATAACAAATGGGCACTAATTTTGTAACGAGGAAAAGGAGAAGAGGTCACCTTTAATTATGTTTTGTCTTCTCAAAACTCCAGCAGTTCGTCTCGGAGCAGACCTGATAGCATGGCCATGACGACGCCAAGCTGATAGTTAGCGACCGGAGTAAATGATGAAAATTTGCTTGCCCAGCTCCGCTTGAACGACTACCAGTGCGTTCCCAGCGCCTCCTCCCAAACTATTTTCTTATGGTGTAGTGAAGGAAATAAGCATTGTCCGGCTCCACATCGATCAGCGGTGGTGGTCGCTGAATTTGAGCTGAGGAGGAGTTGGCCGTCGGGCAAAGGGAAGAAATTGGATCTGGAAGAAGGTTTCCTGGAAGAGACCTCATGCCTGCATCTAAGTGGGATTCCACTTACATTGTCGTATACATGTGCTGTTTGTCGTTTTCTGCGCCCGTGTGCTGCTTGGCCATGCGTGTATAGTTAGTGTATTCTTAAATTTCCTTAGAGGAAGTCCGGTCCTTAATTAAGTTACGGCCTTAGAGGAGTACTCCTACTCCGTTTAGAAGTGTAAATGATTTTTGAAAGGGTGGTTAGACGATTAATACTTTAAATGTGTCACTCCACAAACTGTTAAATGCGTCGCTCGCAAACTGTTAACATCAGGACGGGCGTGCTGCCATGTTGATACCCTGTAATTGTCGGGACAACAGTATAACTCAACATATTATTGCAATATGGTCTATTGGGGCGACCAGATTATCATCTGTATTGTATGACATGTATTGCTACTGGTGATTTCCTTTTTTAACCTGGTGAATAAAAAATTATCAGTTGTATCCTTTGTGCAATATGGGCTATTTGATATTGGTGTCTTTGTGTTTTATCTCTTGCTGACTATCACCATGTATTCACTCAATTGATAAGACAAATGGCTTCCATTCTGGCCTGGGTTCAGCCTTTGTGCGAGTGGTGCAACTGGTTATTTTGGTATGCCTAAAATACTACACCATCAACTTCAGGTAGTAAACATGCATCTCATATGATTTTTTTTTCTTCCCTGTAAAACAAAGTGTGTACGACTTATGTTCCCGATCAAGGATTCACTTAGATTCGCAAATTCTTTCTTCACGGTTGAAGAAAAATCCATTGGTGGAATCGAAGTGCTTGAACTTGCATCTAAAAATTGTATATCATTGGATTTTAAAGACTACTATTTTAATCTGAATTAGAATAATTTACTTTTTGTGGCTACAATGCCACTTCAAATTTGCCTTTGTTTGAATTAAGTTATCAGGATTTTGTGGTACTCAAATTATTTTAGCTTTCTCCTACAATTGAGTGTGTTACTATATGAATACTTACCTTTTGTGGAATTCACAACATCGCATGCAGATTTAGCATGAACATGTTAATGAATATTTTATTATTGATTTTGAACTTTCACAACCCTAAAATCAATGAATCTCAATCGCACACATAGTAATATTAAAAACATGATTAATCTTATGTCTTGATTCTGCCAAGTGCGCGATAGCGCAACGGGTCATCTAGTGGGGAGAAGAAGCCCGAGAAGGGAGGATAAAATGCGGTCCGTTCTTTTGGACGTTAGCGCCTCTTCCGCCTCCAGGCCGCTTGATTAGGATCCGACGAGCCAGAGGTGGGAGCACCGTGTAAGACACGAGAGTGCCCAGGCAAGAAATAGATTTTGCGTTAAATTAATAACGTCATTAATAGCGAAAGATGAACCCAACTTTTAAAAACAAAAACACCCACACGAACTACAAGCGGAAACGCGGACAACGGGCGCGTCCATTACTAAGACTACGAAGAGTCAGAGCAGAACTGAAGAGCAACAGTGTTGGATCGGAGCTCATCTAAGAGCAAGCCAACGAATACACAGGCCATTGACAAAACCCCTCCATCGCAGAAACGCCACCGGAGACCGACCACCACTGAGGACCGACCAACGCTTCCCACAGGCCAAAAGGGAGCACCAAGGTAGCTCAACAAGGGAACATGGCCTAAAGAAAGCCTTGCTAAAGATCACCAAGCGAAGAGTCGCCATCCGGAGACCACCTCCGCCACACAACCATCGGAGAGCCGCATGTTGTGACCTCCAAGACAGTGTCTTCAAGAAGAGTACGACACAAGAGCGTCGCCACCGCTCGATCCGAGGATCTTGGGTTTTCACCTGAAGCAAGTAGAGAAACGGAGAGAAGCCTCACAACGCCTTCAAGAAGGGAACGACGTCCACAGACATCGCCGCCGTGGCCCAGGAGGGCAAGGGTCCCCCCTTGGCAAAATCCGGCCGTCTCCCAAACACCACAACATTCAGCTTGCCAACCACCACGCCGTCCTCACGGCCATGGTCACCGGCCAGCACCAGAGTCATTGGCTCGCCCACCAAGCAATATGACTCCCACCTTCCAGGGAAGCCGCCCCGGCGTCCAAACTCCCTGCAGTCCTGCACTGTAGAACAGAACCGAACAACAAAGCCTAAGAACCCAAGCACCGGCCAAGGTGGCACACGACCTCACCGGCGTCCGCCCCACGCGGGACTACACGGTGAATGAGCACCTCCAGCTAGCTAGGTCAACAACCACCACGGTTGCCACCTACTACGCCAGATCTGGGAGCCGAAGAAATCAGCAGCCTGTAGCCACCCAGGCTGCCGGCGGCGACCGATCTGGCACATCTAGGCTCGCGGCCCCTACCTGGTCCCATATCTCGAGGTAGCCAGGACGCCAGCCCACAATCGCACCACCCTGCACCTCGCCCGGATCCCTCCCCGCTGACGCTCGTCGAAGGGTGTTCGTCCGCCGAAGCCGCCGCTAACCAGCACCCGAGGCACCAGCGTCCTTCTTGGTCAACCGCGCGAGAACCGCGCGCCGCCCCAACTGATGCCGCCATAAGCACGCCGTCGTCCATGAAGCCGCCAAGCCGTCACCAAGGCGACCATGCCGCAGTGCCTCCATCGGCCGCCGCGGCCCGCGCTGCCACCACCGCGCGAAGGGGAAAAGAGGCCCCGCCACCACCGATGCCATCGAGGCTTCGCCCGGCAATGCCCTCCGGTGGCGGTGAGGACGAGAAGAGGGGTAGGGAGGGGTTGGAGGGTTGGCGCCACCAGGAGGCCCTGGTCGCTCAGCCTACGCTATCTTTTTCCTTCGTCAACACAAATGTTAAAAGCAGATCCATGTAGAGGAGAATCTGACGGTGCTCGAATGCGTCATGGGTCTATAGGGTAGCTTGAGCCGAGGTGGGTAGATCAAAAGACCATCAGCGAAGAGCTACACGGCGAGGCGATGCTACTGGCCTCGAGCAGGGAAGACGATCGGACGATGGGCCTATTCGCAAGGTAGAAAGGGAGGCTTCCGAGGGTAAGCCCATATGGGAGTATGAAGTTAATTGGGCTGACGGCACCTCCCCTCTCCAGATGCTCTACTTATCAACCGACTTTCTAACCCTGAAAAAAAATCAACCAACTCTCTGTTCACTCAATTTTGGCCGTTTATATCCTGTTAGATGTTAGAACTCTGGGACGCAGCGAATCTCCATAGTTGTGGGCGTCCCGGGTGAAAGAGCATCTTCGTGCTAAATGTATTTTTGGGTGTTTGTTGTCAATACTCAGGTATCTAACCTGCTGTCTCAGCAAAATCCCTTTTGTAGGTGGAAATCTGAAGATTATAAGTTGCTGGCTTTTCTGCGCCGGAGACTCCGGGTTACCAACCCCGGAGACTCCGGTGTGCTTACGCCGGAGACTTTGGTCAGGGACCGGAGACTCCGGCCCAAGCCTCCGGGGTCGTTTTTCGTCGGGTGTCGCTCGCCCCAGATATGGGGGCGGAGTCTCTGGGCGCGGAAGCTTTGGAAAAGCTTGTCTCGGGCCCGGAGACTCCGGCTGACGAGGGTTAACTCGACAAATGTCCTAGATGAAGGACTTAGGATCGGGGAGATAGGGCGTTGGATGAACTCGAAGGTAAAGGTTAGTCGAAATAAGTGTGTACTGAAAGTAAACTTGGGTGTTTAACCTGGCTTGCTTTCAATCTGCCCTACACCGTCCCCTCCTGGCCCCTATATATAGGTGGCCAGGTCTCGAGGATCGGGTAGGGTCCGATACAGATTACAAATATCGACATACGGTAATAACTCGTATTCGACTATCATTACAATTGGGCCTAGCACAACGGGCCTCAGGGGTACTCAACTAACGGGCTCTATTAGCTATACCCTTGTCACCGGCCTTGGCGACTAACCCCGGAGACTCCGGGCTCTGGACCCCGGAGACTCCGGCCTAAAAGGACAGCAACGGCTAGTCCTTGTCTTGGACTATATAAAGCCTTCTTCCACCTCAAGTCAAGGCTGCGGCTCACACTCTCTCACCTCCATTGTTTCAAAGCTTCAAAGCTCAAGATCTCTCTCCCTAGCCAATAGAACTCAAAGCCCTTTTGGGATTTGAGGGAGAAGACCTAGATCTACACTTCCACCAAACCGATTTGATTTCCCCCCTCTCTTTGTTGAGGGGCTTGTAACTTGAGTGTTCATCGAATTCCTAGCCGGAAGAAGCCGTCCTCCAAGCTTAACTTTGTGTGTAAGAGCTTGGTGGGCCTATTGGGAGCCTCCAATTGAGTTGTGGAGCTTGCCCCAATACTTTGTGTAAAGGTGTCGTGCCGCCTTCAAGGGCATCGCTTAGTGGAGCGTGGACTCGCCTTTGTGGCTTGTTCACCGGAGAATAGGGTGAGCCTTTGTGGCGTTGGTGGCCTTTGTGGCACCACACCTCTCCAACGTAGACGTATTTCCCGTAACAAGGAAGGAACTACGGGAATACATCCTTGTGTCTTCGTGTCTCCATTGCGGTTATCCCTATCCTTTACTCGTACCTTTACTTATATTATTATTGCTAGCTTGCTTGTCACTCTAGGTAAATTCACTTAGTAGCACATCTAGAGAATTTACCTTCTTGTCTAGCCTTAATTTGAAAAGAAGTAAAAAAATTGGGTAGCTCCTATTCACCCCCCCCCCTCTAGTCGCTCATACGATCCTTTCACCGGGCTTATCCAACGGCCAGAAGTATTTTAAGATTCGTGCCAGTCACATTTACACTTTCAGCCTGTACACAGTACACAATTGCTCCCCTATAGAGCCGAAGGTGGACATGTACAGCTCGTTCCTGTCCAGCATCCTCACCGCCGCGCTCCACCGTCTCCCTCCCGGAATCCCGTCCTGTCCCCTGTCCTCCACCTCCCGCAGCCCACTTCCTTCGAACATGGCGAGGCATCCTCCAGCATCCCAGTCGACCAGGTCTTCCTCCCCTACCCCGCGATGGGCCAGCGACCTCTGCCGGACGATGTGGCCGGCGACCCCTTGGATCTGCTCAGGACGGCGAGATGGAAGGCTTCCTCCTCCAGGGCGGGAGTGGACAGGCCTGGTAGATCTCCGCCGTGACATCAACGCCCCGATTTGAGGCCTGCAAACCAAATCCGTTCCTTTTGCATCTTTCTAACGGATCCGTTCCTGGAGGTCATAATTCTACCCTGTATTGCTAGATTTGTGGCTCACGGACTGATCCTTTGGTTGTGGAGCGGTGACGTACTAATTCTTCGACCTGAAATAATAGGATTTGTTCAAACATGGTGGAAATTATGTCGCTCTTTGTTTGCTGTTCTTATGTCGGTCATGGTCCAGATCCGATTTGATCCTAATTTGTTCATAATTATTCTTGATTTTGTTTATCTTTTCCCAGAAAAATGTCATCTATTGAAGAGAAATTCTCTACATATTTTCTTAAGTTGAAGATTCATGTATTTTGTGGATCCTGATCTGATTTGCGTGGTTATGTTCCACAAAATAGAAGGGACCGAATCTCCAGATATGGATGTATTTGAGGGTGTTCTTTGCAATTGGCTGCAAAGGCTGCACAGATCTCAAAGCACTAGTGGACGTCCAAGATAAACCCGGGACGCCCACATATATGGAGAATTGATTTTTCGTAGAACTTTGTCTGTATCTTCTTTTATCTTCTCTCAGTCGATCTGTTGTCGTCCTCCACATATCGTCCATGGCTACGCCCGATGCATATCTCCCAGACACCCATGGGTACCAATCGCAGCAGGGGCCGTACACCATCTCAGAACTAAAAGATCGAAAGTTCCGGATCCGCCCACCACTACAACACGGTAGGAGATATGGGGCATTTTAAAGTGCCCCTAATGCTAAATAATGTGCCTCTAAACTCCTTTACTCATGCCTCTAAATGTTTTAGAACATACACGTACTAGGCCAATTAGCAATTTAACCTGTGGGCCTCGTGCCTCAGGTTGCAAACGGGGCGGGATGCGGTTGACCGCCACAGAGCAAAGCAGGACAGTGCGCTAGCTGCGGGCTCTTGCGGGCCGGCCGCTGAGTACAGCCAGAGCAAAGCGGGATTGTGCGGCAGCCCGCATCAACCTGTCGTACTTAACTGATAGCAATGGTACACTGAGCTGATCGCGGTAGACCGCGGTAGCAGCTCGCTGTGACTAAACGATGTGCTACGCTGTGCTGTGCCTGTGACCATACGGTCATACGGACGTATTCACGTATCAGATGAATAAAGAATATGGACTCCGCGGTGGTCCCCAGCAGCATGTGCGATCGTGCGTGGCGTGCTTGCTGCTCTAATGCTCTGCGCGCGCTATGTCGTATCTGACAGAATCCGAAATTACAGCTGAAGCGATTATACGTGTCAGCGGGTTACGCAGTTACGCGGGATGGCTAGTGGATAATGCGGCATTACCGCTTCAGCCTGCTACAAATAACGCGGTCAGTCCGCCGGATTTTCGTAGGACCTTTTAGCGGGGCGGCGTAGCGGCCTGTCCCGCACCGCCTGCAACCTGACTCGTGCCGGCGCGCACTGTCAGTGTTGGCCCATATTAGACTCACGCAGTAACAATTAATTTTTGTGGGCCCCGCTGCACAGTCGCGGAGCTTCGAACGATTTGTACAGATTATGAGGGACGTCGGTATATAAACAGCTCCGATTATTGGTAATGTTTCGAGGTGGGACTAAAATTGCGTACAATGCGCGCGAAACGCTGGCTGTTGCCGCTCCATGTTCCGTGGTCCCCGCTGCTACGCTCAGTCCGTGTTCCGGTGCATGATACAACACTAGCACTAGCAGTACTCCGTACTAGCAGATTCGATTGGTAGAGCAAAAATTGGTGTCTACGGCCACACACAAGTGATTAGGTGTAAGATTCCTTTGGGCTGTTACGTGATATAAGTACATACATATCAGTAGACTATAGAAAGAAAGGAAATTACAATATCAAACCGTTCAAAAAAGTAAATTAAACCGAAAAATAGCTCACTCGAACAAAAGCACGAGTTAGCAATGAACACAATTGGAACAAAACTATAGCGTCTGTCTCATATCCAGAGGGGAACAAAAAAATTAGACTACATGGGAAAAATCACAATACAGTCAGGAAAAAAATTATTGCATGCTGCCACGCTAGCACTAGTTAGCAGATTCGATTGGTAGCGGCTAAAATGGTGCCGGCGGCAACACGCAAGTGGTTAGGTGCAGATTCATTTGAGCCGTTACATAAAATAAGTACATATGTATCAGTAGGCTGTATAAAGAAATGAAATTACAATTTCAAAACCATGCGAAAAAAGTAAAATAAACCAAAAAAATAGCTCATTCGAACAAAACCATAAGTTTGCAACAAACTCAGGTGGAACAAAACTATACTCCCTCCGTCTCGGTGTATAAATCTTGCGCGTGTCCCTAGATTGTTATTTTGACCAACGTAATATAAGTCATATATTATAAAATATATATCATTGGAAAGTTCAAAAGTTGTACTTTCTAATGATATAATTTTTATATTATAAAATTTAGATTATATTTGTCAAAATTACGACTTAGGGCTACGCGCAAGACTTATACACCGGGATGGAGGGAGTAGCGTGTGAGGACCTAATCTCATAATTAAAGGGGACCAAAAAATTTCACTACAGTTGGGCCAAAAATCAATTCTAGACGTGGAATAGAGTTGTAGGGTCCGAGGAACAAATCTCACTTTCTTAGGGATAAAAAAATTAGACCACAAGAAATAAAATTACACTACAGTTGGGGCAAAAAATATTGTTATTTTGTTCCTTCATTCATAAATTTTTGTTCAACATACTCTTTAAACTAGCTCTTGGACTCTTTTGTTCCTTGTGATTTTAGTTTTTGATTCCTAGATGTATAGTTATTTTGTTCCTTCACTCATAAATATTTGTTCAATTGAGCGAAATGTATGATACATAGCGCGCGGGCGCTAGGAAAAAGCACCCAAAAAGAAAGTTAATTCCTATTTAGTTTTTGGTTCAATTTAAATTTGTTAAATTTCAAATTTGTTTAGATTCTGAATTTGTTCCAATTTCGAATTTATTTAGCTTTTGAATTTCATTTAATTTTAGAATTTTATCAAATCTAAATAGATTATAAATTTTGTTTAAATTTGAAAATTTCCAAATCTAGAATTTGCTCAGATTTTAAATTTTTTTAAAATAAAATTTCGAATTTATTTTCTCTTTCTATAATTTGTTCATGATTTCATGAATTTTTTTTCAAAAAATCACGATTTTAAAATCATTCATGGTTTTTTGAAATTTATCATACGAATTTTGAAAATTGGTTCATGATTTTTTTTTAAATGTTCATGATTTTTAAAACATTCTTCATAAATTCAAATTTTGTTGAAAATTTTAAATTTTGTTTAGATATTGAATTTTGTCCCGCTTTCAAAAAATCAAATTCGAAAAAATTCAATTTTAAAAAAAATGTTCTTAAATTATTTATTCATTACGTTTTTTAAAATATGTTCAGATTTAGAAAAAAAATGGAAAAAAATATTACAAAAGGAAAAAAAGATAGAGTAGAGAAAAAAGAGATAATACGGATGTGCCGGCACGTACGGAGGAGCCAGCGTCTAGCGCCACGCTCCTGCGCCGCAGCGGGCGGCATCGAGGAGCTCCCAAAGAAATTGTCGAATTCTGGAAGTGGTTCTAAAGTTGCCGAGGATCCTTCTTTGAGCAGATTACTGTATTGCATGGCAATGTAGTTGTACATATTTTTTATCTTCTTTACCTTTGGGTTCCCTTATATAAACTCTGGTTTGTTTAACTTTTGCTATCTTAATTAAATTGGGAGAGTGTATGCCTTTATAATAAAAGTAATATTTTTATCATAGGATTTTCATAACACGTTCGTGCAGTACATAACTTAGTATGCCATTTCTTTTTGACTTTATACTTCATGGTTACAAAGATTCATCTTCTCTTGTTATATTTTTCTTTGGTTGCAGACATCCAGGTATTGATTTTTTGTTCAAGTCATGACCAGGACATGCGGTTTTGTCCTTGAAAAGAGCGACGCTTTATATAAATATTTAATTTTTGATATACAATTAGTAATATGCAACCAATTTTATTAGTAGAGATTATCGGGCTAATCCCGTTCTAACCCGGTATGCGAAACGATCTCTATAGAGTTTTAAAATGTTTTATTGAATTGGCATGGTTAAATACACTCCCAGAAAAAACGGGCCTTATTGTTTAGATGACGTGATTTCTGTCTTCTATTTTCCTATGCTGGTAAACCTAATATTTAAGGTGTTTCCAGCTTGTCACTTGGTCATGTTTAGAAAGACAATTGTTTGTCCCAAAACGAAGGCATATAGTGGTAGTAAATTCTTGTAGCATAAGCTCTGGGTTTGTTTGAAGTGGTTGGCAAATCACCATCTATTTTCCGTACCGCATTTTATATCTGCTACAAACTTAGATAAAAAATGAAAACTTGGTCATATGTTCCACGAACTGATGCTAGGGAACGGCTCGTTCTCTCCAGGGAGCCCTCACCCTTCTCGCCATTCCCCCTCCGTTGCCGCCGGGAAAGAAACTAGGGTTCTTCAGCAAGTGAGTGTCGCCGTCCTCCATTCAGCGCACATCAAGACAGACAGAGTGTGCGTTAGGGTTATCTAGCTTGGTTAATGAGGACCTTTCTGCAAAATGTTCTAGGTATATGTTAGTGGGGTTAACTCTTTTAGGCTTTTTGTGCAAAATTACGCGCATACATAGATGAAATTGGTTGAGTTTGGTAAAATTCGGTATCAAATTGGACTAAGCTATTCCTAGGTTGCAAGATGTGGGACTAAAAGTGTATATACCTCTTTATATAATGTCAGTTCGATGTAATATATGCATAGAAACTTTTAAGTACATACATATCAGTAGACTATAGAAAGAAAGGAAATTACAATATCAAACCGTTCAAAAAAGTAAATTAAACCGAAAAATAGCTCACTCGAACAAAAGCACGAGTTAGCAATGAACACAATTGGAACAAAACTATAGCGTCTGTCTCATATCCAGAGGGGAACAAAAAAATTAGACTACATGGGAAAAATCACAATACAGTCAGGAAAAAAATTATTGCATGCTGCCACGCTAGCACTAGTTAGCAGATTCGATTGGTAGCGGCTAAAATGGTGCCGGCGGCAACACGCAAGTGGTTAGGTGCAGATTCATTTGAGCCGTTACATAAAATAAGTACATATGTATCAGTAGGCTGTATAAAGAAATGAAATTACAATTTCAAAACCATGCGAAAAAAGTAAAATAAACCAAAAAAATAGCTCATTCCACAAAACCATAAGTTTGCAACAAACTCAGGTGGAACAAAACTATACTCCCTCCGTCTCGGTGTATAAATCTTGCGCGTGTCCCTAGATTGTTATTTTGACCAACGTAATATAAGTCATATATTATAAAATATATATCATTGGAAAGTTCAAAAGTTGTACTTTCTAATGATATAATTTTTATATTATAAAATTTAGATTATATTTGTCAAAATTACGACCTAGGGCTACGCGCAAGACTTATACACCGGGATGGAGGGAGTAGCGTCTGAGGACCTAATCTCATAATTAAAGGGGACCAAAAAATTTCACTACAGTTGGGCCAAAAATCAATTCTAGACGTGGAATAGAGTTGTAGGGTCCGAGGAACAAATCTCACTTTCTTAGGGATAAAAAAATTAGACCACAAGAAATAAAATTACACTACAGTTGGGGCAAAAAATATTGTTATTTTGTTCCTTCATTCATAAATTTTTGTTCAACATACTCTTTAAACTAGCTCTTGGACTCTTTTGTTCCTTGTGATTTTAGTTTTTGATTCCTAGATGTATAGTTATTTTGTTCCTTCACTCATAAATATTTGTTCAATTGAGCGAAATGTATGATACATAGCGCGCGGGCGCTAGGAAAAAGCACCCAAAAAGAAAGTTAATTCCTATTTAGTTTTTGGTTCAATTTAAATTTGTTAAATTTCAAATTTGTTTAGATTCTGAATTTGTTCCAATTTCGAATTTATTTAGCTTTTGAATTTCATTTAATTTTAGAATTTTATCAAATCTAAATAGATTATAAATTTTGTTTAAATTTGAAAATTTCCAAATCTAGAATTTGCTCAGATTTTAAATTTTTTTAAAATAAAATTTCGAATTTATTTTCTCTTTCTATAATTTGTTCATGATTTCATGAATTTTTTTTCAAAAAATCACGATTTTAAAATCATTCATGGTTTTTTGAAATTTATCATACGAATTTTGAAAATTGGTTCATGATTTTTTTTAAATGTTCATGATTTTTAAAACATTCTTCATAAATTCAAATTTTGTTGAAAATTTTAAATTTTGTTTAGATATTGAATTTTGTCCCGCTTTCAAAAAATCAAATTCGAAAAAATTCAATTTTTAAAAAAATGTTCTTAAATTATTTATTCATTACGTTTTTTAAAATATGTTCAGATTTAGAAAAAAAATGGAAAAAAATATTACAAAAGGAAAAAAAGATAGAGTAGAGAAAAAAGAGATAATACGGATGTGCCGGCACGTACGGAGGAGCCAGCGTCTAGCGCCACGCTCCTGCGCCGCAGCGGGCGGCATCGAGGAGCTCCCAAAGAAATTGTCGAATTCTGGAAGTGGTTCTAAAGTTGCCGAGGATCCTTCTTTGAGCAGATTACTGTATTGCATGGCAATGTAGTTGTACATATTTTTTATCTTCTTTACCTTTGGGTTCCCTTATATAAACTCTGGTTTGTTTAACTTTTGCTATCTTAATTAAATTGGGAGAGTGTATGCCTTTATAATAAAAGTAATAGTTTTATCATAGGATTTTCATAACACGTTCGTGCAGTACATAACTTAGTATGCCATTTCTTTTTGACTTTATACTTCATGGTTACAAAGATTCATCTTCTCTTGTTATATTTTTCTTTGGTTGCAGACATCCAGGTATTGATTTTTTGTTCAAGTCATGACCAGGACATGCGGTTTTGTCCTTGAAAAGAGCGACGCTTTATATAAATATTTAATTTTTGATATACAATTAGTAATATGCAACCAATTTTATTAGTAGAGATTATCGGGCTAATCCCGTTCTAACCCGGTATGCGAAACGATCTCTATAGAGTTTTAAAATGTTTTATTGAATTGGCATGGTTAAATACACTCCCAGAAAAAACGGGCCTTATTGTTTAGATGACGTGATTTCTGTCTTCTATTTTCCTATGCTGGTAAACCTAATATTTAAGGTGTTTCCAGCTTGTCACTTGGTCATGTTTAGAAAGACAATTGTTTGTCCCAAAACGAAGGCATATAGTGGTAGTAAATTCTTGTAGCATAAGCTCTGGGTTTGTTTGAAGTGGTTGGCAAATCACCATCTATTTTCCGTACCGCATTTTATATCTGCTACAAACTTAGATAAAAAATGAAAACTTGGTCATATGTTCCACGAACTGATGCTAGGGAACGGCTCGTTCTCTCCAGGGAGCCCTCACCCTTCTCGCCATTCCCCCTCCGTTGCCGCCGGGAAAGAAACTAGGGTTCTTCAGCAAGTGAGTGTCGCCGTCCTCCATTCAGCGCACATCAAGACAGACAGAGTGTGCGTTAGGGTTATCTAGCTTGGTTAATGAGGACCTTTCTGCAAAATGTTCTAGGTATATGTTAGTGGGGTTAACTCTTTTAGGCTTTTTGTGCAAAATTACGCGCATACATAGATGAAATTGGTTGAGTTCGGTAAAATTCGGTATCAAATTGGACTAAGCTATTCCTAGGTTGCAAGATGTGGGACTAAAAGTGTATATACCTCTTTATATAATGTCAGTTCGATGTAATATATGCATAGAAACTTTTAAGTACATACATATCAGTAGACTATAGAAAGAAAGGAAATTACAATATCAAACCGTTCAAAAAAGTAAATTAAACCGAAAAATAGCTCACTCGAACAAAAGCACGAGTTAGCAATGAACACAATTGGAACAAAACTATAGCGTCTGTCTCATATCCAGAGGGGAACAAAAAAATTAGACTACATGGGAAAAATCACAATACAGTCAGGAAAAAAATTATTGCATGCTGCCACGCTAGCACTAGTTAGCAGATTCGATTGGTAGCGGCTAAAATGGTGCCGGCGGCAACACGCAAGTGGTTAGGTGCAGATTCATTTGAGCCGTTACATAAAATAAGTACATATGTATCAGTAGGCTGTATAAAGAAATGAAATTACAATTTCAAAACCATGCGAAAAAAGTAAAATAAACCAAAAAAATAGCTCATTCGAACAAAACCATAAGTTTGCAACAAACTCAGGTGGAACAAAACTATACTCCCTCCGTCTCGGTGTATAAGTCTTGCGTGTGTCCTTAGATTGTTATTTTGACCAACGTAATATAAGTCATATATTATAAAATATATATCATTGGAAAGTTCAAACGTTGTACTTTCTAATGATATAATTTTTATATTATAAAATTTAGATTATATTTGTCAAAATTACGACCTAGGGCTACGTGCAAGACTTATACACCGGGATGGAGGGAGTAGCGTCTGAGGACCTAATATCATAATTAAAGGGGACCAAAAAAATTCACTACAGTTGGGCCAAAAATCAATTCTAGACGTGGAATAGAGTTGTAGGGTCCGAGGAACAAATCTCACTTTCTTAGGGATAAAAAAATTAGACCACAAGAAATAAAATTACACTACAGTTGGGGCACAAATTATTGTTATTTTGTTCCTTCATTCATAAATTTTTGTTCAACATACTCTTTAAACTAGCTCTTGGACTCTTTTGTTCCTTGTGATTTTAGTTTTTGATTCCTAGATGTATAGTTATTTTGTTCCTTCACTCATAAATATTTGTTCAATTGAGCGAAATGTATGATACATAGCGTGCGGGCGCTAGGAAAAAGCACCCAAAAAGAAAGTTAATTCCTATTTAGTTTTTGGTTCAATTTAAATTTGTTAAATTTCAAATTTGTTTAGATTCTGAATTTGTTCCAATTTCGAATTTATTTAGCTTTTGAATTTCATTTAATTTTAGAATTTGTTCAAATCTAAATAGATTATAAATTTTGTTTAAATTTGAAAATTTCCAAATCTAGAATTTGCTCAGATTTTAAATTTTTTTAAAATAAAATTTCGAATTTATTTTCTCTTTCTATAATTTGTTCATGATTTTTTTTTCAAAAAATCACGATTTTAAAATCAGTCATGGTTTTTTGAAATTTATCATACGAATTTTGAAAATTGGTTCATGATTTTTTTTTAAATGTTCATGATTTTTAAAACATTCTTCATAAATTCAAATTTTGTTTAGATATTGAATTTTGTCCCGCTTTCAAAAAATCAAATTCGAAAAAATTCAATTTTAAAAAAAATGTTCTTAAATTATTTATTCATTACGTTTTTTAAAATATGTTCAGATTTAGAAAAAAAATGGAAAAAAATATTACAAAAGGAAAAAAAGATAGAGTAGAGAAAAAAGAGATAATACGGATGTGCCGGCACGTACGGAGGAGCCAGCATCTAGCGCCACGCTCCTGCGCCGCAGCGGGCGGCATCGAGGAGCTCCCAAAGAAATTGTCGAATTCTGGAAGTGGTTCTAAAGTTGCCGAGGATCCCTCTTTGAGCAGATTACTGTATTGCATGGCAATGTAGTTGTACATATTTTTATCTTCTTTACCTTTGGGTTCCCTTATATAAACTCTGGTTTGTTTAACTTTTGCTATCTTAATTAAATTGGGAGAGTGTATGCCTTTATAATAAAAGTAATAGTTTTATCATAGGATTTTCATAACACGTTCGTGCAGTACATAACTTAGTATGCCATTTCTTTTTGACTTTATACTTCATGGTTACAAAGATTCATCTTCTCTTGTTATATTTTTCTTTGGTTGCAGACATCCAGGTATTGATTTTTTGTTCAAGTCATGACCAGGACATGCGGTTTTGTCCTTGAAAAGAGCGACGCTTTATATAAATATTTAATTTTTGATATACAATTAGTAATATGCAACCAATTTTATTAGTAGAGATTATCGGGCTAATCCCGTTCTAACCCGGTATGCGAAACGATCTCTATAGAGTTTTAAAATGTTTTATTGAATTGGCATGGTTAAATACACTCCCAGAAAAAACGGGCCTTATTGTTTAGATGACGTGATTTCTGTCTTCTATTTTCCTATGCTGGTAAACCTAATATTCCAAAAGTGGAACAAATCTTTGAAGCGCGTTCAATTGATTCATTATCCCCGAATCTCGCCGTTCCTTTAGTCGGGTGGGCTCACTTTTTTGCCTTTTCCCCCCACGATTTAAGGATTGGCTCAAGCGGTGTTTCCAGCTTGTCACTTGGTCATGTTTAGAAAGACAATTGTTTGTCCCAAAACGAAGGCATATAGTGGTAGTAAATTCTTGTAGCATAAGCTCTGGGTTTGTTTGAAGTGGTTGGCAAATCACCATCTATTTTCCGTACCGCATTTTATATCTGCTACAAACTTAGATAAAAAAATGAAAACTTGGTCATATGTTCCACGAACTGATGCTAGGGAACGGCTCGTTCTCTCCAGGGAGCCCTCACCCTTCTCGCCATTCCCCCTCCGTTGCCGCCGGGAAAGAAACTAGGGTTCTTCAGCAAGTGAGTGTCGCCGTCCTCCATTCAGCGCACATCAAGACAGACAGAGTGTGCGTTAGGGTTATCTAGCTTGGTTAATGAGGACCTTTCTGCAAAATGTTCTAGGTATATGTCAGCGGGGTTAACTCTTTCAGGCTTTTTGTGCAAAATTACGCGCATACATAGATGAAATTGGTTGAGTTCGGTAAAATTCGGTATCAAATTGGACTAAACTATTCCTAGGTTGCAAGATGTGGGACTAAAAGTGTATATACCTCTTTATATAATGTCAGTTCGATGTAATATATGCATAGAAACTTTTAAGGCATATCTCAAAGTACCCCAAAAGTAGCCATCTTTTGAGGCATATCTGAAAGTGCCCCAAAAGTAGTCATTTTTTAAGGCACATCTGAAAATGCCCCAAAAGTAGCCATCTTTAGGGACATTTTAATCAAAGTACCTCAAAAAGTAGTAATCTTTTGGCCAAAAACCTTCTAATTAGAGGCACTTTGACCAAAGTGCCTTAAATTATGCATGAATTAGGGGCAGTTCGATTAAAGTGCCCCAAATTAGAACTTTTTGGGGCACTTTGAAAAATGCCTCTGCCGAAAGTGCCCCTAAATACATACCGTGTACTAGTGCACCCAGCAACAACAACCCCAGCGACGACGATCCCCCATCCGACTCCGTCGTCCTCGACGTCAAGGCCTGCATCGACGACCGCACCAACTCCACCACCGACGCCGGCTACACGGCGCGCAGCCACCTCATCGAGGTGACCTTCTCGACCGCGCGCCCGCCTCGCGTCTCCCACTTCACCGTCCACTTCCCCGGCCTGCCGACCTCCGAGCTCGCCGAGCTGCCTCGGGTCATCTCCACGCACGGCGACCTCGTCCTCCTCCGCGTAGCCATCGGCCCTCGCCACCTCCTGGGCCTCCAGAAATACAACGACTACTTCATCTACCGGGCCGGCATTGTCTCGGAGCTCGAGGTGATTCCGGGCCATCCCGCCCGCTTGTTCTGACCAGGAGGTCGGCATGGTGAACCCTAGTCTACGCCCGTTGTGACGGTTTTCAGGTTTACGCACACCTCTTTCTATCGATCTCTTCTAAATGGGCCGGCCCGGTAGGAGTTTCACGATTTCTAGGTTTTTCCGGTTTTGAGAACGTTCTAGAATATTCCAGTCGGGTTCAAGCCGGTTTTTTTACTGGCCCGGTTTTCATCAGTTTCTGGTTTTTGTTTTTCATTTTTCGTTTTTCGAATTTGAATAGATTTTCGGAATTGAACTATTTTCAAATTTGAACAGTTTTCAAATTTGAACAGATTCCGAATTTGATTTTTTTGAAATTTGAACAATTTCAAAATCGAACCATTTTAGATTTGAACATTTTCAAATCTGAACAATTTTAGATTTGAACTTTTTCAAATTTGAACAATTTTAATTTTGAACAGTTCCGAATTTGAATAATTTTCAATTTGAACAGTTCCGAATTTTAACAATTTTAAATTTGAACAGTTCCGAATTTGAACAATTTTAAATTTGAACATTTTTTGGTTTTAAACAATTTCGAATTTGAATATTTCCGAATTAGAAAAAATAAAGCGAACTACAGTAGTCGTACCTACCAGCCAGATCCACAACGAACTACTGGGCCGGCCCACTCAAAATCCTGTGGGCGTCGGGGCGGAAACCATCACACAAAGCGCCGTCTAGGCGCTCCGGGTCGGCATCCTCTGCTGTCGCTCCACTGACGACCGCAGGTTCTTCCTCGCCGCACTGCGTTCTGTGTTCAGCCGTGGGTGCTACGAGGTCGACCTGTTCGACTCCAAGACACGTACCTGGTTCACCAAGCCCGTGTACGTCGAACCATCGCAGGAACAGACCTACTCCTTCTCCTGCCCAACCAAGGTAATCTCCATCGGCGGGGAACACGGCTCAATCGCCTGGGTCGATCTCTGCAATGGAATCCTCATCTACGACGTGCTCGCCGGCGGCGACACCCTCCGCTACATCCCGCTGCCCTTGCTCCTGGCGCGCAACAAGATGCCCCGAGGCGCGTCGTGCGACCGGGACATCGTCGTCAACACCAACAACGGCACCATCAGGTACTTCGAGATGTCTATTCACGCCCAGGCTGGCTCGCGCGTCAGATCGACCTACATCTCCGAGGACTGGACGGCCGCCGCGTGGACATGGGTGGATTCCGAGAAGAGCTGGCGCATGGAGTGCAAGCTCAAGGCTTCGGAGGTCCTGATAGATGAGAGCTGCTATCGGTTGCTTCCTCAGCTGATGAATCAGAACGACGAAGACGCACAGATGATGTTACCGACCTTGAGCAGGCTGCACGCGGGGCATCCGATCCTAAGCTTGCATGAGGACGATGTCGTTTACATCATGGCCAAGGTTGAACACCGGGACCACGAGGCCTGGATGCTTGCTGTTGACATGAGGAACAAGACTTTGAAAGTAGTAGCTGACTTCGACGCTCAGAGAACATCAAGTTTCAGGTTCACGTATCTTCAAAGCAACATCTCCAAGTATATGCATATAGCTAAATGATTGTCCGGCAAACATAATGCTGGTAGCACAAGTAGGAGCGAGGTTGTGCGAGCAGGCAAACAAGGATCAAAACCTTATGGTGGTAACTGAGGTGGCCAGGATGCTGATGCAGTGAGGGAATGTTAACATTTGTTCCATGTATAGTTCTACATATCTTTAAGATTGATCACTGTGACTAGACATAATTTTTGAACAACGCTATCATACTTCTTGGTCCAAAAGAAAATTCAGTACTTACAATATTTTAGGCATCCCATATATCATTCCCTAAAGTATAAACCACAGTGATGCTGTCTTTTTGTTAGCAACTGTGCCAAACTAAACTGTGATTTGCTTGATCTGTTCGTTTGCAAACTGATGACGCTTGATTAAGTCCGACGAAGCCTTGGTCGACTCCAGCCCCGGTGGGCCGGTTTTATCTCTCGGATAGCTTACTGCATAGCGCGTCATAGCTTATCTCTCGGAGGGTGTCGCCGCGCTCCGTTCCGCGTTCCGCCGTGGGCACTACGAGCTCGACCTGTTCGACTCCAAGACACGCAGCTAGCTGGATCACGAAGCCCGTGTACGACGAGCCCTCGCAGATTCAGACCTACTCCTTCTCCTGCCCAACCAAGGTGATCACCATTGGCGGGGAACACGGCTCAGTTGCCTGCGTCGACCTCTGCAATGACATCCTCATCTACGACGTGCTTGCGGGCGGCGACACCCTCCGCTACATCCCACTCCCCTTGCTCCTGGCGCGCAACAAGATGCCCCGAGGCGCGTCGTGCGATCGGGACATCGCCGTCTGCAGCGACGGCACCATCAAGTACTTCGAGATGTCTATTCACGCGGAGGCTGGCTCGTGCGTCGGATCGGCCTACGTCTCCCAGGACTGGACGGCCGCCGCGTGGAAATGGGTGGATTCCGAGAAGAAGTAGTGGCGCATGGAGTGCAAGCTCAAGGCTTCGGAGGTGCTGGTAAACGAGAGCTGCTATCGGGTTGCTTCCTCAGCTGATGAGTCAGAACGATGAAGACGCAGAGATGATGGTACCGACCTTGAGCAGGCTACACGCGGGGCATCCTGCCATAAGCTTACATGAGGACGATGTTGTTTACATCATGGCCAAGGTTGAACACCGGGACCACGAGGCTTGGATGCTTGCTATTGACATGAGGAAGAAGACTTTGAAAGTAGTACGTAGTGTTAAACCTAGGCTAGAACAACTCGGTAGATTGATCTCTGTGCATAATTGGTGATGGACTGTGTGTGAGAGAGAGATCAGAGAGGGAGAGGAGTGTCACCTGCGCCTTGGCTCGAAGAGCCCGAACCAGATGCCATCGGGATGGCGACGGTGGTGAGCGTGGGTGAGAGAGGGTGGCGGCGGTGGTGGTGCTTCCTCTGACCAAGCGCTAACCCTAGATCGGTAGGGTGTGTCGGTGGGTCGATGGCAATCGCGGTGAACCTCGTACTGCGTGCCCCGGCCCCCACCTCTGTTTATATAGCGCTACCACAGGGGCCCACCAACCATATTCGGTTGGACGCCCCCGATCAGGGCGCGAGAGGGGGAGTGGATCGAGTCGTTGGAGTCGGTCTCCTGTGAGATCAATCTAACATTCTTCCCCTTGATCTCAACTTTACTTTTAACTTTATACTTTAGGGATTTCTATTTTTGTGCCACCGGGTCCTTAGTTGTACTCAGTTTTCCCCAGCTCCTTAGTTTTTCCTCTGTTTGTCCAAACCCTTTTCTGAAACCCTCACAAGTGCTGGAACGGCCGGTTGCCCGACGGGTCAACAACTTTGACCGTTATCTGCTGACTAGTGGGGCCACGTAGAGCCCGCAAAGACACGTCAGACCATCCCTCTTTGTTTGACCGTAAGCATCGCCATATCCCTGACCAAAACGCGGACGAGTGGGGCTTCGATATATCGAATGACAAGTGGGGCCATAACGCTGATACAAGGGGCAATACACGGGTAGAATTAGATTTTTAAACGGAGCTCTACAGCGATGGCACGGAGGAGGTGGCCTGCGGGGTGCCGAGATGAGATCGACGTCCACAAAGAACTGCATGAGGCGATACTAGACGCATTAGATAGATATGAACTAGACGCGTTTAACCATGCAAAGAAGAGAAGAAATGGTCGAGGACATCGACGATGACCTCAACACTTTGACTGACGGTGTCGGACACGAACGCGAGCAATGTAGAGAAAACTAGTGTCTCTCCTTTCTGGCGTGTATAGATGGGTGCTAGGGGAGTGTGGTGGCGAAGGGAAAGACCTCGCGGTGGTCTGTGGCGTCCAGCATAGCGGGGCGGCGTGGCCATGCCCACAGCAGCGTGCATGTTCGGCATTGGCATCAGCATGTACATTCGTCATTGGCCTCGGCGGTATCTCTGGTGTGTCAGTGATTGAATGAGGGGACGAGATTGAGGGTGCATCCCGATGGTGACCTAGCAGTGGCGACGAGCATAGCCGTTCTGACCATGCCGATATCGGCATCAGCATCGTTTGGAGGCTGTGGTGCTCGAATCATGGTGGAAATTGCGATTCCCTATTATTTTTACAAGCATAATATATAGAAAATAGCTAGATCTCTAAATCGATGCATATGAAGCTACATATATATTCTTGGTCATAATCCCCTTATCTAAAGGGGATGGATGCATGGCTTCACGTCGTCGTCGCTTTCATCGTCAGTATCTTCGTCGTCCGTGTAGTAGTACTCTCTGCACGTTGTTCCGTCAAACACCTTCACTGTGAGCACATCATCGCCTTCATATTTGAATTGTAGGAAGCAGCCGAAATCCACACCGTGCGCGGTGGTGAAATTCTCCCAGCCCTTGTCGAGGTACATCCGGCCTTGTCCGTTAAATAGGACCTCTATGGTCCAGAGATGAGGACCGCAGTCAGCTTCTCGCAGATACACCTTAGCGGGCTCCTGGCAGTCAAGATAGTCCGCAAACTTTTTTAGGAGTGCCTGCAAAGAGATCGAGCGCCGATCGTTTGAAATTAAAAGTTTTTTAGAACATGCACATAATTAATCACATGCATCATATATGTGGAAACGCGTACGTACCTTCTTGGCCAAAGGGTCTTCATAGATGGCGATGAAGAACTCCTCTATGATTAATGGCAGTGTTGACGGTGGTGGTGGCAATGATGATGATCCACCACCCCGGCCGCCCCTTCCCCTTCCGGTCGGCGTCCGAGATGTGGCAGCCATGGCAATGGATCAAGTGTATGTGTGAACGAAGAAGAGAGAGGCAGAACCTATTAACATGAGGGATGGTCGTTGTAGAGGTTTATAAGGGAGAGATGACCGTTGTGGGGTTTACACCATAAATTAAGGTAGAGATGACCGTTGTGGGGTTTACACAATAAATTAAGGAGGAGATGACCGTTGTGGGGGTTTATATCTCAACAAAAAAGTAATGCCTAAAAAAATGGAAATTCGTGATAGTTTATCATTTTACCATGAAAAATAATGCCTACAAGAAATGGAAATTCGTGATAGTTTATCATTTTACCGTGAAAAGTAATGCCTACAAGAAATGGAAATTCGTGATAGTTTATTATTTTACCGTGAAAAGTAATGCCTAAAAGAAATGGAAATTCGTGATAGTTTATCATTTTACCGTGAAAAGTAATGCCTACAAGAAATGGAAATTCGTGATAGTTTATCATTTTACCGTGAAAAGTAATGCCTAAAAGAAATGGAAATTTGTGATAGTTTATCATTTTACCGTGAAAAGTAATGCCTACAAGAAATTTGTGATTACCAAACTTGTTGAATCCGGTGGCAAACTCGTTATTTAGCATACATAGAGGGGTAGTAGTTTGCCACCGACAGATAGAGAGAGGGTGGCCATGATGAGAGAGAAAGAGGGGTTATCCTGCCCGTTAGATCATAGGATCGACGGTAGGTGGGCACGATCCGTGTGACAATAGCTCGACCAATCAGGCCAAGTTTGGGCTTCTGTGAGAAGGGAAAGGGTAAAACTGAGTAGTATCAGGGATCCAAGGGCAAGTAAATAGAAAACAGGCTAAGAAATTCAAATAAGAGATTTAGAAAAAGAAAAATATATGTTTTGTACAATGAAACCCAGGTTAGCCTACCTCAAAGTATTAGCAATTCAAATATATATGAGTGTGAAAATTATGGCCTCATTCAGACAAACTATGTTTTGGATATAGATGTTTTGAGAAGGGGTTTGAGTGGAAAGCAATGAACCTTCATAGCTACTAGTGATTTGAGAAGTGGCCATTTGTGTTCAAACTTGATTTACATATGATTGTTATGATTTTCTACGTGGCAGGTCGTGTAACAAGACTCTATGAGTAGGAGGCACTATGATTTTATTTTTTTGAATTTTTTTGCGCATGAAATGACTCAATTAGATAGCTTAATCCCATTTATTGACTCTCTGTTGACCAGCCACTTGAGGGTAAAACTGAGTATATTGCACTAGCCAGTATTAGTACTTGAGGGGAAAACTGAGTATATATATTTTTTTATTGTAAGACTCGAGGATAGAACTGAGTACACGTAACGGTGCAGACGTGCAGTACCACGGACGCGTGTTGAGACCAAATGTCTAGTTTTTTTGAGAAACTGCTGAGACGAACCGTCACTTTGCCTGTACAGAACCCCTCTCTCCCTCCCTCTGCACATAGTCTCATTCTCACGCACGCACGCAACCACGTCCCTCACGTCCCATCACCTTCTCCAAATCGAAGGAAAAAACCCCAACCGCCCTACGCGCGCTCCCCTGCCGGCGATGCAGAAGAAGAATGCGCCGGCGGCCGTCGCCCCCGAGCCCGTCGCCTCCGAGCCCATCGCCTCCAAGCCCGTCGCATCCGAGCCCGTCGCCGCCGAGCCCGTCGCATCCAAGGCCGTCGCCGCCGAGCACGTCGCCTCCGAGGGCGGCGCATCCAAGCGCGGCGCCTCCGTGAACTGGGCCTCTCTCAGGGCTGACGGACTACTTCACAAGATCGGCGACTGCTTACTAGCGAACGAGGAGTACGTGGACACCTACTCTGCTTTGAGGCAAGTTTGTACAAATTGGCGCTAAGATTTACCTGAGCCTGGCGTGCACCTGCACGAATGGATCATGGTAGAACACGGCCTTCTACGCGCCGCTGAGTTCTCCTTCCTCCACCTCCGCACATCCCGCTACATCACCATCGATCTAACGGAAGTTCATGCAAGGTTCAAATTCCTCCATATCTATAGAGTTAATATATTTTTATTTTCAATCGTAAACATCTTAGTGCTAAATATTATCTTCATCAATATATTTTAGATACTACTTCGTCGGATTTTGCCGTGGCGTCATCGTGCTTGCCCAGAAGAACCAGCCGCACAAAATACGGCTTCTGAACCCACTCACAAAGACATTGAACACTATGTTTGAGGCGCAGATGCCATCTGTTATTCTGGAGTCAGTCGCTGTAATGAAGTCCCCGACTATGGTCTTCGTTTCCACATATTACCCGGCGGAAATTGCTTGGGTCGATGAGAGCACTCCAACTAAGGGTATAGATGAAGATTGGGGAGAAGGAAGATTTTCGATCGAGCACCATTCTATGCGTTGCATTACCCCGTTCAATGGTGAATTGTATGCAATAGCTGTGAACAATTTTGAGTTCGGAAAATTATTGTGCACCAACAATGTCTAGTTGGAGCAGCTAACGAGCACTGTCAACATGGAGACACTATTTTCATTTCCAAAAATTGGAAATGACAAGTTCTACCTTGTGAAGTCGGATGGTGATCTGCTGCTTGTGTTGTTGGGCAGTCGTTTGGAGGAAGGTCAAACATTGGTGTACCATGTGGACACTGAGAGCCGCTCTCTCCATGCTGTCAGTAACATTGGCAGTCGTGCCTTCTTCGTCCATTATATCCGGTGTATCTCTGTCGATACCAGAGTGCACCCGACACTTCGAACTGGCTGCATCTACTACGCGGATTTGGGTTTAATAAGAGAGTACTTTGATGATATAAAGGCATAGGATGAGTGGCCACTACGTGTGGATAGATTAGGAAAGTACGGTCTGAGAAATGAACAAAGGCCATACTGTTTGGAGGATGTATTGGCTGCACACTGCAGACGGAAGGAGTTCAATGAATATTTCTTTCAGACCAGAGAATGGAGCGACGAAGATATATATGATGAATGAAGAACAGATTCATTCATCCTGGGGTATCCTAATCTTCATGTTGGCCATACATTGCGTCTTGTATTATTTTTAGCTTAGTTTGTCATGAACATTAACATCGTTATTGGCTGCTTTTGGCTGCTGTATGCAGTTTATGTATTATACTTAGTTTTCTGGATTTATTATGCTGATGTGAATTTATCCTATACTAGCTTCTAGATTTGCTACTAGATTTGTTACCATATTAGGCAAAAAACCAGGGCCAAAAGGCAACAATCATTGAAGAAAGACAGAAATAGAAGCTTTTCTAGATTTGATACTAATTTGATGAAAAGAGAGAGAACTGTTACGGAGAGAGAGGGGAAAAAGGCGCTCTGAAAAATGCTAATTTGGGCCGAGAGAGACAGAACCGAGCTCTCACGTATAACCAAACACGGTCTCGTCCTGTCCCAAGCGGTCCCTTTCTACCATTCCCACGCGACGCGGCCCCACACAACGCGGCCCCACACGTCAGCACGGAACAGTCAACTAAACGGGAATCCTCCCATCCGAGCTCCTTCTGAGGGTTTCAGACAAGGGCTTGGAAAAAACTGAGGAAAAACTAAGGAGCTGGGGAAAACTGAGTACAACTAAGGACCCGAGGGCACGAAAATAGAAATCCCTATACTTTATACTTTACTCGTTTCATCACGGATCAGTACATAGAGCATGTTACATCGTCACAGCTCAATTGCCGATAGAATCAGACAGCCACTATACACTTCTCTGTTTTGAAACAAATTATGTTACTTTTGGGCCTCTTATGATCCAAGAATCATAGGCTTCCCATTAAACTCATGCCGGCTAAGTGTTCCTTGAACACACTGGGTGGTAAGCCTTTCGTTAGCGGATTCGCAAGCATATCCTTTGTCTTTATATGCTCGAGACTTATAGTTTGATCTTGGATTTTATCTTTCACAACATAATACTTTACTTCTATTGGTTTGGTAGCTTTACTCGACTTGTTGTTGTGAGCATAAAATACTGCAGGTTGGTTGTCACAGTACATCTTTATTGGTTTGTCAATACAATCCACCACTTTCAAGTCGGGTATAAATTTCTTTAGCCATAACACCTGATTCGTGGCCTCAAAACATGCTATAATTTCGGCATACATCATGGATGATGCAACTATTGTCTGTTTGCAACTTCTCCACGAAATAGCCCATCCTGTGAGAGTGAACACATATCCTGTTGTGGACTTTCTTTCATCTTTGTCTCCTGATACGTCTCTAACGTATCTATAATTTTTGATGCTCCATGCTTGTTTTTACACCATTTGCTTAGTGTTTCGTTACACTTCGTGGCATTTTTATGCATTTTCCAGAACTAACCTATTAACAAGATGCCATAGTGCCAGTTCCCTGTTTTCTGCTATTTTTGTGTTTCAGAAAAGTTACACAGGAAATATTCTCGGAATTGGACGAAACAAAAGCCAGACGTCTAGATATTTACCGAAGCTTCCAGAGAACCGAAGAGGAGACGGAGAGGGGCCACAAGGCGCCCACACCACAGGGCGGTGTGCCCTAGGGCTGGCCCGCGCCCCCTGGTGGTGAGGCCACACTGGCTCACTTTTGCCGCCACCTCTTCGCCTATAAAGACCCCCCGACGGGAAAAACCTAAAGACCCGATCACTTTTCCAGAATACATCGCGATCCGCCGCCGCCGTCGACCCGAGATCGGGAGGGTCCAGAAGCTCTTCTCGGCACCCTACCGGAGAGGGGAATCACCACCGGAGGTCTTCTTCATCGCCATGCTTGCCTCCGGCGCGATGAGTGAGTAGTCTACCTTGGACTATGGGTCCATAGCAGTAGCTAGTTGGTTGTCTTCTCCACCATGTGCTTAATGTTTAGATCTCGTGAGCTGCCTTACATGATCGAGATCACCGTTATGTGATTCTATATGTTGTGTTTGTTGGGATCCGATGAATATTGGTGTTATGATTGAGTTGATGTGCTGAATATTATCTTATGTTATCTCTATGTTGTTTATGATCTTGCATGCTCTCCGTTGTTAGTAGCTATCTTGGCTGAGTAGTTGCTAGTGACTCCAAGAGGGGGTATTTATGCTCGATAGTGGGTTCATGCCTCTATTTAATCTGGGGGAGTGACAGAAACCTCTAAGGTTGTAGATGTACTCTTGCTACTAGGGAGAAAACAACATTCATATGCTCAAGGGCATATGCTTTGTTTACATTACACACTTTGCTTAATGTAGTTATCTGTTGTTCGTAACTTAATACTTGTGGAGTTCTCGGATTGATTCGCCACAAGTGGATTATTAGTCATAGATGCAGTTGGATGGCGGTCTATGTATCTTGTTGTAATACCCAGAGTAAATCTCATAGTGATCCTGTCGACGTGCACGTTGTCTTTATTCTATCAATTGCCCAACTGTAATTTGTTTACCCAGCATGTGTTATTTTATCTTATGGAGAGACACCACTAGTGAACTGTGGACCCCGGTCCTATTTCCATTATATTGCTATCATCTGTTTACTTTACTCGCACTATTTACTTTACTTGCATACTATTATTGCTTTCCACTCGATATGCTCATTCCTTTGTTTCAAGCAAATCAGTGAGATTGACAACCTCATCGTAAGTTGGGAGCAAAGTATTTGGTTGTGTTATGTGCAGGTTCCGCGTTGCTACTAGTTGAAGACGAGTCAACAAGAATCGTTAACGGCGCCCTTGTTGGAGTGTTAGTAGGCTAGCAAGCATCACCTTCTGGAGTATTGACTTTTTCCTGGACGACAAACCTTGGTTTCTTACTGAGGGAAAAACTTGCTGTTGTGCTCATCATACCCTCCTCTTGGGGTTCCCAACTGGACGGTGAAAAACTATCAACACCACGCCGCATCAAGCCATTTTTCTGGTGCCGTTGCCGGGGAAAAAGAAGACTTCTGCAAGGGGAGTTTCGCACGCACATCCTTTACTTTGTTTATTGTTTTGCTTTACTTTATTTTTACTTGCATCGTTTTATCAAAAACACAAAAAAATTAGAATCCTTTGTAGTTGTTTTTACTTATCTGCTTTTAGTTTGCTAGAATGGCTACTCCTGAAAACACCAAGTTGTGTGATTTTACTAGCACGAATAATAGTGATTTTATCTGCACTCCTATTGCGCCACCTGCTCCTGCTGCAAATTTTTATGAGATTAAGCCTGCTTTGTTGAACCTTGTTATGAAAGAGCAATTTTCTGGTGCTAGTACTGATGATGCTGCAGCTCATCTCAATAATTTTGTTGAGCTATGTGAGATGCAGAAATATAAGGATGTTGAAAGTGATATTATTATGCTTAAGTTGTCTCCTTTTTCTTTGAGAGAAAAAGCTAATGATTGGTTGTTGTCTTTGCCTAAAAATAGTATTGATTCATGGGCTAAGTGTAAGGATGCTTTTATTGGTAGATACTATCCTCCTGCTAAGATTATAGCTTTGCGTAGCAATATTATGAAGTTTAGTCAGTTTGATAATGAACATGTTGCTCTAGCTTGGGAAATAATGAAATCTATGATAAAGAATTGTCCCACTCATGGACTGACTACTTGGATGATTGTTCAAACTTTTTATGCAGGACTGAATTTTTCTTTGAGGAACCTACTTGATTCAGCTGCTGGAGGCACTTTTATGTCCCTTACCTTGGGTGCCGCAACAAAGCTTCTCGACAATATGATGGTAAATTACTCTGAATGGCACACCGAGAGAGCTCCACAAGGTAAGAAGGTAAATTCTGTTGAGGAAACCTCTTCCTTGAGTGATAAGATTGATGCTATTATGCTTATGCTCTCTAATGATAGGACTCAAGTTGATCCTAATAATGTTCCTTTGGCCTCTTTGGTTGCTCAAGAAGAGCATGTTGATGTAAACTTCATTAGAAATAATAATTTCAACAACAATGATTATAGGAACAACTTTGCTAGTAACAATTATAGGTCGTTTCCTTCTAATGGTGATAATAGCTATCTTGGTAGACCTAAAATACCTAGTGAAGAAAGAATTTTTGAACTTGAAAAGGCTACCAAGAATTTTATGCAGGCGCAATATGAGCAGAACAGGGCTTTCACCAAGACTATGGAGGAGTAATCAGCTCTGTTGAGGACTATTAGTCATCAACTTGAAAATTTAAACAAGGCTATTCCTGAGTTGCAAGCTAAGGTTTCCAAAGCTGAAACCGATATTTCATCTTTGTCTAATGTGCAATCTTCTTTGGTTAACAGAATGTCCGCTAAGCCTGATCCTTTTGCTACTGCTAATGCTATCCAAGTTAGAATTGATGAAAATGTTAGGATGCTAGCAGAATTGCATGCCAGGTGGGAAAGAGAAGATGAGATGGCTAGAAAGATGAAGGTATGTACCATTACTACCTCTAATGATGTTATTCCCAATGCTAGCAATCCTCTTATTTTGATTGGTGTAGAGAAAACTCCCACTCCTAGTGTTAAAAAGCCTAAAACAGCAAAAACTTTTTCTCAAAAGAGTGCTGAAATTTTTTGGAGTGTAGGAGATGATAGCTCTATTTCCTTTAATGATTTTGATGTTGATGGTTGCAATATATCTGAAGTTATTTTGTTCTTGCAAAAGCTTGCTTTGACTCCCAATGCTAGTTCTTGAAATATTGCTTTTACTAAGCATATTACCAATGCTCTTATGAAAATTAGGGATGAAAAGTTGAAGAAAAAAGCTTCTATTCCCAAGAAATTAGAAGATGGTTGGGAACCCATCATTGATATGGATGTTAATGGTTTTGATTGCCATGCTTTATGTGATCTAGGTGCTAGTATTTCTATTATGCCTAGAAAGATTTATGACATGCTTGATTTACCACCGCTTTAAAAGTGTTATTATGATGTTCCTATTGCTGATGTTGCTAAGAAGAAACCTTTGGGATGGATTAATGATGTTCTTATTATGGTTAACAATAACCTTGTTCCCGTTGATTTTCTTGTCATGGATGTTGAATGCAATGCCTCATGTCCTATTATTTTGGGAAGACCCTTTCTTCAAACTGTAGGTGCCATCATTGATATGAGGGAAGGCACTATCAAATATCAATTTCCACTCAAGAAAGGTATGGAACACTTCCCTAGAAAGAGAAATAAATTGCTTTTTGACTCTATTCTTAGAGCAAATTATGAGCTTGATGCTTCATCACTTGATATTACTTGATTCGCACTTTCTGCGCCGAACTCAAAGGCGTTAAAGAAAAGCACTCTTGGGAGATAACCTAATGTTTTTTTTACTTTCAGTTCTTTTTATTTTATTTAAGTCTTGGAAGTTATTACTACTGTAATAACCTATCCTTATCCTTTTTATTTCGTTTTTGTGCCAAGAGAAGCCTCTAATTTGAGTGAGGTAAGATTTGGGGATGTTGCTGTCCTGAAACTGTTTTCGATGCTGCACCGTAAAAATTCGTGAAAATTCTATGTATATCTTTTGGACCTGCGATTGTTTGTGCATATGCCCCAGGTTATATCCAAACTTTCATTAGTCTAACACTTTTTGATTTGAGTAACAGAAAACCCTCTAAAAATTCGACCTTTGTCAGCTGTTCTGTTTTGACAGATTTCTGCCAATATTTGTGTTTGCCGCTTTATCGCTTTCTTTTTGAGTTCTTTTGATCACGGAACTTTTGGGGAAGTTGCTACAGTAGTATATACTTTATATGTGGTGGTTTCGAGTTGAAACCTGAAGCAAAAAGGGTTGATTCAATGTTATGCTTACACTAATGTTGCTAATAGATTTGTGTTTAGTTTTGTATGAAGGATGTTTTCAAGTGTAGGGATTGGAGAATGATGAGATGAGCTGAAGAATGGACAAAAGCTCAAGCTTGGGGATGCCCATGCACCCCAAGAAATATCCAAGAAGTACAAGCGTCAAAGCTTGGGGATGCCCCCGAGGCACCCCTTCTTCATCGGCAAAAATCAGGTCACCTTTTAAAACACTATATTTTTATTGCTTCATACATTATGCGTTTTTCTTGGAGTGTCAGTTGTTTTAGTTTTTAGTTTTTTTTAGTTTTGTTTGCTGTAATAAATGGTTGGACCCCAACAAATTCCATTTGGAGAAGTTTCCTTGCTTTTCATTTGCCAAGAACACTCTGTTTTTCACTCTTATCGTTTCAACGAGTGTTCTTCTTTTTCTAGAACTGCGTTTAGTTTTCGATTTTCACCTTGATTTGTGTTCAGATCTTGTTATATCTTTGCATCAAGGTGTATTTTGACCTCTGGTCCATGTTGGTTTTCATCAAAAGAGTTGTTTATAAAAAGTTCGAATGGTGTTGGAAAAGAGAAAAAGCTTTATGCAAAAAAGTGGTACAAGAAGGAGCTTGTGTAGACTGCGGCCTAGGCTTTTGTATGTCGTGCTTGATGTCTTTTTGATAGTATGCTTAGTGGTTTTGCTGTAGCATGACTTGTCTCAAATGACTGAGATTGCTTAATGAGCCTTTGAAAAAAATCATGCATTGTTTTTATTATTTGGAAGCATTATTTTGGTTTTCTCCTTTGATGCTTTAGTTGGGTTGACTTGGCGCATGCTCACACATGTTAGACTCATACAAAGTCGCCATTGCCTCTATGATCATTTATTTTTTGACTTTTGATGCCATCTTATGCTTCTTTTAATGTCACTTTGTCGCTATGCATGATTATGGCCGTTATTGCTCTCTTAGTTGGTCGCTCCCAGTCTTTTGCTAGCCCTCGTTTTGTACTGAGTATGAGCTCTACTCGTGCATCCAACTCCTAAAAACCAAGTTTGCCATTGTGTCCACCATACATACCTATTTGCAATTTGCTATTCCAAAGTACATTTGACTTGCTTTTATCTATCCTTCAAATTAAACTCTTTTTGGTGTTATGCGAAAATTGGTCAGTAAAGCTCTCACGAACCGGATGGCACACTTTACTTTGCTCGTTTTAAAATTTTGACATTGTGGCTCTCTTATGTTGAGTTGTTATGCTTGCAAGTTGTAAGTTGGAAATTAGCCCAGCCATGCCGTCATGGGGCAAGCTTTCAACATTGCACTATCTTTCATTTGAGTTGATGTCGTGATCTTTTGTTTATGGATACTCGTGGTGTGAAATGAATTGGGAATCTTGCGGGATCATGGAGTTTGTATATGTGTTAAAGAAACGCCTGGGCCGCTAATCTAAGCCATGCATAATTCATGGTGGAAATTTACAGCATGCCCATAGTGAACATTCGACGACTCATCTCACAATAAAAAGCTATACCAATGGTAAATAAAAGAGATGCCGAGGTGTTCATTGTCTGTTTGTCTTGTCATTTTGATATGGGCTTGTTCCATGTCATCGGGCACGGAGGTACCCCGTTGGCGGTTCTCGATGATACGTGTATACTTACAATGACAAGAGCTTGCTTGGGACCCTAAGTAAAGTAGCATGAGGTTTGGGTATTCGTACTTCACGGGACACGAGGTTTTCAACTTATGATTTGTCAAGCATATGCATCATAAGGGCACTCGCATTAACTTTAACCATTCAAGATGCTTATGATGGGGGCAATGAGAGCTCAAAGCCGGTAAGTACTATAATTTTTGAAGGTTTATAAAACTTGCAATCACTGCTTCCCTCCGCGAAGGGCCTTTCTTTTACTTTTATGTTGAGTCTCCACCTTCTACCTTTATGCACCATCTAAGAGAGCATAGTAGTCATTCTGAGTATAATGTGCATTGTCCCAAAGTTTTCATTGATTGATTCATATTGTTGGTTTCACTTGTTCTTAAATTACTTGTATCTAGTCGCCCTCTTAAACTTGAAGGTGTCCTATGCATTTATGTTTTGCTCTCTCATGAAGGACAAGCTGAAAACCATTTGTATGTTTTTCCTTATGATTTGAACATACATTTGACTTTCATTGTTTTATTTTCATGATCTTTCGTTTGTGTTCATTTTCATGTTATAACATGGTTGCTAAGTTTCTTCTATCAAGATTATATCTTTCATACGCATGTTTTAAGTTCTTTTGATCCCAGCGCACAACACTTACATAGTTGATCAAGATTGTGTAGGTGCATGTCACCTCAAAAATTATTTCTTTTGTTATCACTTACCTACTCGAGAACGAGCAGGAGCTAAGCTTGGGGATGCTGATACGTCTCTAACGTATCTATAATTTTTAATGCTCCAAGCTTGTTTTTACACCATTTGCTTAGTGTTTCGTTACACTTCGTGGCATTTTTATGCATTTTCCGGAACTAACCTATTAACAAGATGCCACAGTGCCAGTTCCCTATTTTCTGCTACTTTTGTGTTTCAGAAAAGTTATACAGGAAATATTCTCGGAATTGGACGAAACAAAAGCCAGACATCCAGATATTTACCGAAGCTTCCAGAGAATCGAAGAGGAGACGGAGAGGGGCCATAGGGCGGCCACACCACAGGGCGGCGCGCCCCATGGCTGGCCCACACCCCCTGGTGGTGAGGCCACCCTGGCTCACTTCTGATGCCGCCTCTTCGCCTATAAAAACTCCCCGACGGGAAAAACCTAAAGACCCGATCACTTTTCCAGAATACATCGCGATCCGCCGCCGCCGTCGACCAAGATCGAGAGGGTCCAGAAGCTCTTCCCGACACCCTACCGGAGAGGGGAATCACCACCGGAGGTCTTCTTTATCGCCATGCTTGCCTCCGGCGCGATGAGTGAGTAGTCTACCTTGGACTATGGGTCCATAGCAGTAGCTAGTTGGTTGTCTTCTCCACCATGTGCTTCATGTTTAGATCTCGTGAGCTCCCTTACATGATCGAGATCACCATTATGCAATTCTACATGTTGTGTTTGTTGGGATCCGATGAATATTGGTGTTATGATTGAGTTGATGTGCTAAATATTATCTTATGTTATCTCTATGTTGTTTATGATCTTGCATGCTCTCCGTTGTTAGTAGCTATCTTGGCCGAGTAGTTGCTAGTGACTCCAAGAGGTGGTATTTATGCTCGATAGTGGGTTCATGCCTCTATTTAATCTGGGGGAGTGACAGAAACCTCTAAGGTTGTAGATGTGCTGTTGCTACTAGGGAGAAAACAACATTCATATGCTCAAGGGCATATGCTTTGTTTACATTACACATTTGCTTAATGCAGTTATCTGTTGTTCGCAACTTAATACTTGTGGAGTTCTCGGAATGATTCGCTACAAGTGGATTATTAGTCATAGATGCAGTTGGATGGCGGTCTATGTATCTTGTTGTAATGCCCAGAGTAAATCTCATAGTGATCCTCTCGACGTGCACGTTGTCTTTATTCTATCAATTGCCCAACTGTAATTTGTTTACTCAGCATGTGTTATTTTATCTTATGGAGAGACACCACTAGTGAACTGTGGACCCCGGTCCCATTTCCATTATATTGCTATCAACTGTTTACTTTACTCGCACTATTTACTTTACTTGCATACAATTATTGCTTTCCACTCGATACGCTCATTCCTTTGTTTCAAGCAAACCGGTGAGATTGACAACCTCATCGTAAGTTGGGAGCAAAGTATTTGGTTGTGTTGTGTGCAGGTTCCGCGTTGCTACTAGTTGAAGACGAGTCAACAAGAATCGTTAACGGCGCCCTTGTTGGAGTGTTAGTAGGCTAGTAAGCATCACCTTCTGGAGTATTGACTTTTTCCTGGACGACAAACCTTTGTTTCTTACTAAGGGAAAAACTTGCTGCTGTGGTCATCCTACCCTCCTCTTGGGGTTCCCAACTGGACGGTGAAAAACTATCAACACCGCGCCGCATCATCTCCCGCATAGTCTGCATCTGAATACTCTTTTATCTCTAGGGAATTAGATCTTCTATAGGTTAGCATGAGGTCTTTTGTGCCTTGCACATAACACAATACTTTCTTTACCATCTTCCAGTGCTCTATGCCTGGATTTGACTTATATCTACCGAGTACCCCGATGATAAAAGCTAAGTCAGGGCGAGTGCACACTTGTGCATACTGTAAGCCTCCAACAGCCGAAGCATATGGTACTGCTTTCATTTGATCGATCTCATATTGATTCTTGAGGCATTGATATTCCCCAAAACTGTCGCCCTTGACTGTCAGAGCAGGTGTGGCATTACTCTTATGCATATTATACTTTATTAGAACTTTTTCTAAATATGCCTTCTGTGATAGTACTAACACTCCATTCTTTCTATCTCGGTGAATTTCTATGCCCAAAACATATGAAGCTTCACCAAGATCTTTCATGTCGAAGTTTGAGGATAAAACCTTCTTTGTTTCTCACAGAAGACTAACATCACTGCTAGCAAGCAGGATATCATCCACATACAAGATTAGGAAAATATATTTCCCACTTTTAAACTTTGCATAAACGCAGTTGTCCTTGATTTTTTCTTTAAATCCAAATCTTTTAATAGTATCATTGAACTTTAGATACCACTGTCTAGAGGCTTGATTTAATCCATAAATGGATTTCTTTAGACGGCATCCCATGTGTTCCTTCCCCTCCATGAAAAAACCCTTGGGTTGTTTCATGTAAACTTTTTTTTTCTAAATCTCCATTTAGAAATGCCGTCTTTACATCCATTTGATGCAACTCTAAATCAAAATGCGCAACTAGTGCCATTATGATTCTGAAGGAATCCTTACATGAGACTAGAGAAAATGTCTCATTGTAATCTACCCCTTCTCTTTGTGTAAATCCTTTTGCCACTAGACACGCTTTATACTTTTCTATGTTCCCGTTAGAGTCATACTTTGTTTTGTAGACCCATTTATAGCCTACTGTTTGGCTCCTTTGGGAATTTCCTCTAAGTCCCAAACATTGTTGGAACTCATCGACCTCATTTCATCTTCCATGGCCTCTAGCCACTTCGATGAGTTGGGGCCTCCCATAGCTTCTTCATATGAAGTGGGATCACCTTCCATATGAACTGTTTCTGTATTACTTTATAATCAATAGAAATAGCTGATTTCTTAACTCTTTTGGACCTTCTAAGGGCCTCACTCTCTGGCTCATTATGTACCTCAACTTCGGGTACGTCTATTAAAGGTGGCTGCTGCAGCTCCCTTTCATGCTCAACAAAGGGTTCAGTCGGCTCCTGACGGACAGGTTTCGAATCTTCACACCTTGTTGTCATGGGTGGAGTTACAACAGGTGCTTGCACCGCAACCTTAGGGATTGTTGGTGTAGGCACAACAGGTAGCGAGAAAAATGGCTCCTGAATCATTGGATTAGGTGCATGCACCCTCTTCTCCTCAAGATCAATTTTCTGAGCTACCATGCTCCCCCTCATCAATTTGTCCTCCAAGAAGACTGCATGTCTCATTTCTACAAACTTTGTGTATTTGTCTGGACAGTAGAAACGATAACCTTTTGATCTGTTAGGATAGCCAATGAAGTGGCAAGTTACTGTTTTGGGGTCTAACTTTGCAATATTTGGATTAAATACTTTTGCCTCAGCTGGGCTCCCCCAGACCCTCAAGTGGCGCAGGGAGGGAACTCTCCCTGTCCATAACTCGTATGGTGTTTTGGGCACCGACTTGCTTGGTACTCTGTTGAGAATGTGAATGGCGGTTTTAAGCGCCTCCATCCATAAGGCCAACGGCAGGGTGGAATAGCTCATCATACTGCGCACCATATCCATAAGAGTACGGTTGCGCCTTTCAGCTGCTCCATTTTGCTGAGGTTCGCCCGGCATAGAATACTGGGCGACTATTCCATTTTCCTGTAAGAACCTTGCAAAAGGTCCAGGTACTTGACCATATGGAGTGTGCCGACCATAGTACTCCCCTCCACGGTCGGACCGAACTATTTTAATTCTTTTATCATGCTGATTTTTAACTTCTGCCTTGAATATTTTAAATTTATCCAATGCTTCAGACCGTTCTTTAATTGGATAAATATAACCATATCAGGAGTAATCATCTGTGAATGTTATGAACGAGTCATAGCCATCCACACTTTTTACAGAAAATGGTCAACAAATGTCAGTGTGAATTATTTCTAGTGTTGCTGTACTTCGGTTTGCACCCTTTTTAATTTGCTTTACATACTTTCCTTTTATGCAATCTATGCATTGTTCTATATCGGAGAACTCTAACAGAGGAAGAATATCATTTTTAACGAGGTTTTCGATTATTCCTCTCGAAATATGGCCTAATCGACAGTGCCATAACTTCGATGAGTCATGAGTTCTTTTTATTTTCTTTTGTTCTTTGTTCGACAAAGAAGTTTGTTCATTCACATTACACACAGAATGCACTTTTTCACGTAAGGATAACAAATAAAGCTCGTTGTGAAGTAAAGCAACACCCACACAAGCATCTTTAAACCATATGGCACACTTGCCGTGTGCAAAATAACACTCATAACTGTCTTTATCCAAACGTGATACACTTATTAAGTTTCTGTGAAGCGAAGGAACAAATAAAACATCTCTAAGCAGAATCGAAAAACCATCAGCTAACTCCAAGGAGATGTCGCCAATAGCTTCAACGTCTGCTTGAACTCCATTCGCGACTTCAATGCATCTTTCGCTTCTTTTCATAGTCCTTGTCGAATGGAATCCCTGTAAAGAATTTGCAACATGAACAGTTGCACCTGAGTCAATCCACCAAGTAGATTTCGAAAACTCTGAATACAGGGATTCATTTACAAAAGAAACTGTATCTTTACCTTTCCTTGCCATTATGGACTTGAGCCATTCTGGACAGTCTTTCTTGAAGTGCCCAGTCTTCTTGCAGTGGAGACACTGGTCTTTATCCACTGGGAGAGTGGGCTGATGATACTGTTGGGGACCTTTGCCATATGGCTTGGAGGGAGAACCTTGATTGTTGTTCTGGTAGTTCTGGTAGTTCCTTTTCCTGTTGTCCTTGACATAGTTGATGGAACCACCATTTGAGGCTTTAAGCCTATCTTCCTCTTGCACACATATGGCAATCATTTTGTCTAAGTCCCATTTATCAGGAGACATGTTGTAGTTGATAACAAAGTTATCAAACTCTTTGGGCAATGATGCCATGACAAGGTGAACAAGCAAAGCAGGCTTTAACTCCAGATTAGCATCCATGAGCTTCAGTTTAGAAGCCATGTTGCTCATTCTCAGGATGTGCTCCCTGATGCCATGTGCACCTCCTGTGTACTTTTCTGTGACCAGCTGTTTGAGCAGCTGGGTAGCATACACCTTTGAAGAGCCAGTGAACTGTCTCTTTATCTTTTCCAGAAACTCCCCAACGGAAGTGCACTCTGCGATTGAGCCCGCAATGGCGTTCTCAATCGTGTTCTTTATAAAGGTCATGCACTTTTTATTTGCATTGACCCACTTTTGGTTCTCTAGCACATATGCCAGCTCCACTGGAGCATGGTCCTTTTCCTTTTTGTCTCATGCAGTATCATCATCCTTTGCATCTCTGACTGACCCTATCGGCTTGATTGGTTGTGGAGTGTCCACAACCCAGACGACTTCAGCACAGACAAAAGCCAGATCAACTTTCTTCCGCCACTCAGTGTAGTTGTCACCCCTGAGCGTCGGAACATCTTTGAGGCAACTCATCAGATTGTAGCCTTCTGAAATCCACAAAGATGTGAGATAACAAAACAATTGCATGTATTAATCCAACGTTGGTATAAATCAACACATACAACTGTTTGTGCAATTAAAACTATATCACCGTTGGGCAAAATTAGAGATAAATGCACCATTTAACTATAACTAGCTAAGTGCCCGTGCGTTGCTACGGAGATCCTAAATTCATATAATTTTTATATTGCATGCACACTAAGGTATTTGCACCTAATAGTTCAAGTTACCATTCGTAGTCATCGCAGAAGGAATTTTGATTTCAAGTGACCATTTCGTGGTCTTCCCAAAAGCTTATGCATTGTAATAATGAATATTGCACACAACTTAAATAGTTTAATTCTATTTATAAGAATTGCCCAGAGATTCCTCTTGCTTGCCAAGTTATTACGCCTGCGTCCTCGCAGCCTTGTCCCTCTGTCTATTCACTACCCTGCGTGATGGACCTACGCGTCGGTGCCCGTCTCCATGCCCACTGATAGCCTTGTCGACGTCCTACGTCGGCCTAACAGAGCCAAACTATTGAACGCTATGCCAACAGACCAAAAGTTATAGCAAACCTAAAAGTACAACTACACTTCTAAGGTGAGAAGAAGTAGAGTTATAAATATTTTTAATAACCCTAGTACTGTCAACTCGAAAATGACCATGAGTTAATTTCTACATAACTGGAAAAATCTGGATGCAACGGAAATTGTTCTCATGCATTGAGCTATGAATAATAGAATATGGAAGAATCACCGGTAAGTGTGCCGGTAAGTGTGCACGTGCAACGCACGTCTTATTATCTGCTATAAAAACATCTTTATTAAATATTATTCTTTTGGCGACTTTTACTTACGTGACCACTTAAATGTGTCTCATGCCCAATAGTATAAGGATCGTGTAGCAAAGAAATGTTTATATATTTTAGGGGCATTCAACATCGCCAAATGATTCTTACAGTACATTTTTTTGAATCCCTTGTGACTTACCCCTAAGGCCCTAACCGCATAAAAACAGACCATTGTGCGAAGCATACATTACTTCCATTCAGATCAAATCAAATACTGTACACAGAATCTCTTTTTAAAAACAGGCACATTCGGTTGGTTTATACTGTCTTAATTATTGAGAGTGATTGTGCCACGTAACCATGTCAACAAGCTAATGGCGGCCGAAAAGAATCTATCGTGTGGGTGTGGTCAATGATATTCAGGGCACGTTTGGTTCTGCGCCAGCAGTGACCTGACCAAAACATTGGCATACCCGCGTCGTCTCGCTTTTGCTTGGTTGGGCTCCAAAAATTTGGCCAGCCGAAGCCAGCCCTGTCTGGCTAATGCATTTTCACGCCAAATCATGGGCGAGCTAGGGCCAGGGGCGGCGAATTCGTGCGCCAATATTTGGCTGTCAATTTTAGCTAGACGAGCTAGGGCTCAATCCATGGTTGCTCAGACTCAGCTACAAAGCAGGTACATGGAAAGCCACATACACGGAACGAATAGAGAAGAAGCACACCTGTGAACCTTACACAAAGACCTCCACAAAAAGAAAATCGCAAACCAGCCCCCAAGCTGACACACGCACGAAAAACAGAAAAGACACACACTCCACTCTACACTGCTCTGAGGGGGTGTTTGTTTGAGTTTTTTTTGGCTTTCCATTGAGAAAAGCCAACAACTGGAAACAAACGGGGTGCTTCGATGACTGGCTTTTGCCAAAGCCAAAGCCGCGATAGGCAGAGATGGGGAAGCACGTTTTGAGGTGCTTCCCGCAGCTTCCTCTTTACAGCCCAACCGGTATTTAGATTTGTCCATTTCGTTTCTACTATTTACAGAAGATTGCCATCGGCTGGACCGAAACGTTATTCCCTCGTCGCCCAGCGTATTCTCCGCACGGTTACGTTCGTACTCGCCCGCGTCGTGCCCGCGTTCCCCTGTAGTCCTGTACATCGACCGCCGAGCTGATGCGTGTGCTGCGGTGATGCTGTCTGTTGTGTCTATTTTAACTGAAATGTTCAGAGCTGAATCTATGTTGTATCGTGGTGTCCAGAGCATGTGATTTACTGATTATCAAATTCACCATGTGCTAATGATATGCATATTTTGTTCCGGAGATGAACGCTGATCATCATGTCTGTAAAAGTGAGTTGCGAACATATGAGATGGAATGTATCTGCAAAACACCTTTACTTCGACGTGAGAAGCCAATTTTTCAACGCTAGACGAGTTACATATATTTCACATGGATATGCATTTTTTGGATAAAACTATTTTTTTGTGAATCATCTAGTATGTATTTTCATGGCAATATACATTTTAATTGGCATACATGTTCACAGAACTATGAGGATATTTTGGACAATTTATCAGCATACAGCTAGCCAGCCATCTAAATAGCCAAACAGCAAAACTCAAAACAGCAGCTTTCCCTTCACAGCAGCTTTCTCTGCACAGCAGCTTTCCTTCCGCAGCCAGTCACAGACAACCCAAACAAACAGGCCCTGAAGCAGCTCCCACACCTACCGCACCGCTCACCGGCCCGGCAAGGTCGTGCGCTCCCCTTCCCCTCCCCCGTCTCGCCGCTGGTCCGGCGACAGTGAGGTCCTTTGCCCCCCTCACATGCCTCCCCACCACCCAGGCGAGGTCCCACGCCCCCTCCCCTGTCTCCCCACCGCCCTGGCGAACTCCTGCAAGGCTGCAACCCCTCATCAGTTCCCTCTCTAGATTTTGTCAAGCTGCCCCTCCCCTGCTACGCCACCGCCGGCGCGAGGACTCGCATGCCCCTCCTCTTCTCCTCTCATCCTCGTTGATTTCGGTCGCCGAAGATGCAGAGCTTGGCATGCTCGCGATTATCCAGCGCTAGGCACGCAGGCGGAGCCGCGGAGGCGCAGGCACGGTCGTCTTACGAACGCGCTTAAAGGTAATCTTCCACGTACTCCCTAGACTGTAATTTGATGCATGAATTGGTCAAATTGGTACCCGGCTTGATTATATGGTAATCTTCCATTTACTCCATAGCTGTAAAATTGATACCTTGCTTGAATATGTGTTGTGGGTTGTGTTGGATGACAGAGGGAGCAGATCTTGAGTGAGGAAAGGAAGCTTTATTAGTCCAAGTTCTATTTCACATTGGAGGTCCCAGAATTTTTTTAGTATTCTTCCGAGACTCTGTAGTTGAGGTTAAACTGAACCATAAGATCAGAACGAGATTGTTTGTTGCGGCAGACCATAACACACATCAATGAATTTGCAAACTGCATATTGTGTACTATCTGAAACTGAAAATGGATTGCCCTGTCCCTGGCTTGCATCCTTGTGTAAATAATAAAAATTGAGAAATGAAGGGAATTCCGATACTTTAGGATCAGTAATAATCTTACACCTAAAGTATTCATACTTTGGCACCACAAATCTGATTACCTCGATTAGTATCTTTTAGAGAATCTTATGTGCTATAGTAGCTTGAGAAGTCGTGTTCTAAATTTGGTGCATGAACTGATGAGCGTCCTCGCATCCTTCCAGCCTGCAGGTTGATTATGCAACCATACATTTAGTTGCTCATGGATGCTAGGGTTGGTCATACTCGAGAGTCATGTGCAGCCATTTGCAGGTTGAAGCTAAGGTAAGCATCAATTTGTTTAATTGTTCTGCGCACAACAATAAATGAACAATCTTTTATAACACTCTTTTAAGGGACATTGATGCATGTAAGTATCTTCAGGTTCCAGTAAGTAGAATTAGTAGATCTTCAAGTTCTAGTATCTAATTCAGGAGAATGAACTAATCGTTCAACATAGACCACCTAACAAAGTACAATGTGCAAAAAGTTCTGTTATCCTTCCTTTGCATGATTCTGCTTTTTTCTTACTTTAGAAATCCTTGTAAACTCTGTAGTATGAACAAAACAATTCACGAAAACTTACCCTGTTAGGAAGGACTGTAAATTCAAATAACAAACCAATGTTTGACAGCAAACACTAAAGATGCTTATTAGTTATATACTGTTGTGGCTACAGAAAAAAGGAACAACAATAAGGTGAAGCCGTAGCTTTTAAAAAACTAAGAACTCCTAGGGCAAGCAATGTTGAGACTAATCCCAGGCTTTATTGTTACAGAGAGGGGCAATTCTATTCACTTCCTAAACTGTAATCTGATGCATGATTTCGACGAATCATACACTATTTATACTTAAGCATTTCCAGGTAAGAACATATCTGCATAGTAGATGGAGAAAAGTATTTCATGACACAAGTATCTGCATAGTAGATGAATAACATAATATACCAAGTTTTCATGGAAAAAAGATGGTCAAACTTCATGAAGTTGCCAACTGTTCCAATGAAACCAGGCTGCTTCTTTAATGAACGAAGTCATAATTTTAGAAGCTGCTTACACTTGTGGTGTCAGGAACAAACTATTCAAACTTCAAAATAGTAGTAGTTCAATAAAGTTTAAAAAGAGATGATGCCGAGTGATTTACTGCGTGCCTGAAATAGCTCATGTGATCCTAACTCTGGACCTAATTAATATGGATTAATAAGGTAGAACATGTTAATTTATCACGATTCCATTCCTCATAATTGCAAATCTCAATAGAAACATTGCTTGACAACAACCAAGCACTCCTTGCTATTAGAGACACATTTGAATTTCAGTCAAAATATGTTGTTTTTAACTAACAATTAGTAACACAAAATAAAGTTTGTAATGAAACCATGCAAAAATGTATTTTTTTCTATAGAAGATACAATTGAATTTGCTTTACGTTGTCATAATTTGGAAGCTTAATTCTTTTTTAAAGATATGTTAACTCTTACACACAAACAGGTATCTGGCCAGCTTGAACTTGGATTTATTGCATGCATTAGTTATCATACAGGGCAATAGCTCATGCTAGGAAACACGAGTTATAGTCCTCATCTACCTTGCCCTCATGGCCCCTACACGAGCATGACTGTCGTCGCCCCTCCCGGCAGACTCATCCGTCGCCTTTATGTTGATCTCCAACTCCGTCCAGCGGTTGCCCTCGCCCCTGCTGCTTCTCCGATATAACGGCGCCAAGCGAGGTTTGCTGTTTGTCAAGTTTGGTTGAAACAAATTGATGTATGAATTGGAGCGTATTGTCAACTTTTTACATTAAGGAATCCAGAGACACGATGTAATGAAAAATGATATTTAGCTTTGTAATACAATCATATAAATCCATGAAAAATAGTGCATTGCTTTCTATAAAAAACGTACATTGCTAGACTCATACTGCAGTATAGAAGGTGCTGCTTCAGTAGTAGTTGAACAAAATTTAGAAATTTCTGAAGTAATTTCCGTAACTCCAAGTAGAACAAAACCGTGTTTGTTGTAATTCGTTCACTGGAATAGTTTGTCAACCAATAATTGCAGTATTTTAAGCAGGAGAAAGATGTTGAAGTGTCACCGCCACCAACCTGCATCGAGTGCATTTGAACAATCAGGAACTTGCCCCAAATGCATCTGTATAACTGAATCCCCCAAATCAGTCAACAAGCGTCCTTCAAGAAACCCACATCACACAACAAGCAAGAGCAAAGATTCCTTGTATAGTTAACTCTCATCAAATATAAGAATGGTGCTGCTGATTACCCAAATTGTCTCCACGATAAAGAAACTGCTGCTGGAACCTGCAGGTCGAATGGAGAGATGCCGTGAAGGGCATGAATGGGACGATGCGTCCGGCAGGCTTGGGATGGAGTCACGCGAGGACTCCCGCGCGACCAGGATGGCCGCCTGCAGTCGCCATAGCTGCACATGGTGGGCGTGGTGAAATCTCGGCAAGGCGGACGAGAACTCGATTCAAGAAAGACGGACACTGGGATTTCCGATGCCCCAGAGCTGCGAGCGCGCTCATTCTCCCTCAACGCAGCTGCCGGTGATCTGAAAACGATCTGGAGCCTTGCTATCGAGGTGCTATCGAGGTCAGGACGAACCGGCATGGAACTCTTAGAGCTCACAGCGGGAAGATCTTGGAAGCGGTGGCTGGAAGATCTTGGAAGCGGTGGCGGGAAGATCTTGGAATTGCCGGTTGCCTTCCCGCTACTCCTTCCTGTTGTGGCTACCGGGTAGAAACACGATGGATTCGACCCGGTGTTCAGAGAGGTAGGAAAGCGTATTTTAGATGGACGGAAACGTATTTTGCGACCGTCACGGATCATACCTCTAGCAATATTATTAGTAGAGATGAATAAATTATGATCATGCTATTAACAACGTTGGTCATATAATAACAGTTATAATCACTTTTTTAGAATTACTTTATCACATCTTTCAAAATTTAAATACCACTTTATTGCATTTAAGCAATTTCTTTTAACTATTTGCAGCGGAATAAATGAATTAAAATTCATTAACGTTAATCTTTTCAGAAATGTTTCTGTAACTTTTGAAATCTCTAAACAAATTTTTCGTTGGAATAATTTGAATAGAAAAGACTGTGAAATTTGCCCAAAACTGAACAAAAAACAATTAAAACTGTGCTCTGCATAAAAAAAATAACAGAGAATCTATTCGGCCCGCGACCTTCAATGGCCCAGGCCCACTGTGCGCGCGTTCTGCGCACCGCGCGGCACTTACTAGTCGCCGCTAACACTCTTGGCCCAGCCCATTGTGACCTGTGGCCTGCTGGCGCTAGCACCGAGCGCTGCTAGCCGTCGGATTGAATCCGATGGACCAGCGCGTCCCTCGCTAGGGCAAAACGGCCCTGAGCGTCCACCCCGGGAACCCTAGCCTCACTCGCTCCGAGCGGCTCTCTGTCTCGCCCCGAGCGGCGGCTCTGGAGGAGGCCGCCGAGCCCGGCCGGCGCGCCGCCGGCGCGTCTCCGGCGATGGCGCCACCCCACGGCGGCGTGGCTTCTTTTCCTCCCACTTCTGCTCTCTTTCTCTCTTAGGAGCACAACCGCGCCCGACGTCTGCGAGCTCGTGGAGGAGTCCGGCGCGTCGCCGGCGGCGGCCGAAGCTCACCGTGGCGGCGGCGGCGACGCAAGGTCGTCGAACAGAGGAGGGTCGGGGTCGCTGTGTCTTTGCCGCCGAAAGGAAAACTTTTATTTCGGCCGTGGTGGAGGCACGGTGCTCCCTCCACTGCCCTGTTCTTCGTCCTGTGCCTCGGCATGCCGATGCGCACAGGATCGAGAGGAACGGCGCGGCCGGGGACGGCGGCGCAGCTTTGCCGGAGGTCCGGTAAGTTCTTTCTTTTTCCCCTTTTTCTCTCTGTGATGCTTGATTCGGGGTTCTTTTTGGGGATGAGCTAGGGTTTCCCTTCTGATTTCTTTTCTACCGAAAGATCTAGCAACTAGACAGTGCTCTGATACCAATGTTAAACCTAGGCTAGAACAACTCGGTAGATCGATCTCTGTGCATAATTGGTGATGGACTGTGTGTGAGAGAGAGATCAGAGAGGGAGAGGAGTGTCACCTGCGCCTTGGCTCGAAGAGCCCGAACCAGATGCCATCGGGATGGCGACGGTGGTGAGCGTGGGTGAGTGAGGGTGGCGGCGGTGGTGGTGCTTCCTGTGACCAAACGCTAACCCTAGATCGGTAGGGTGTGTCGGTGGGTCGATGGCAATCGCGGTGAACCTCGTACTGCGTGCCCCGACCCCCACCTCTGTTTATATAGCGCTGCCACAGGGTCTCACCAACCATATTCGGTTGGACGCCCCCGATCAGGGCGTGAGAAGGGGAGTGGATCGAGTCGTTGGACTCGGTCTCCTGTGAAATCAATCTAACTGGTAGCTGATTTCGACGCTCAGAGAACCTCAAGTTTCAGATTCACGTACCTTCAAAGCAACATCTCCAAGTATATGCATGCCTAAAAGATTGTCCAAAAGGGGCGGTAACACAAATAGGAGTGGGGTTGTGCGAGCAGGCAAACAAATATCAAAACCTTATGGTAACTGATGTGGCCAGGATGCTGATGCAGTGAGGGGATGTTAAAATTTGTACCCATAGTTCACATATCTTTAAGATTGATCTCTACTAGAAGGGGAAGACGTGCTTCGCCGTTGGATTGGGCCTCTTCATAACCACCGGTGTAATGAAGATGTATGCATATAATTATCTATCATCATTGCACACAGTTCAAAAGACACCTCACTTTCAGTTAAGGTAAGCTCAACTGTTTTATTTTCATCAGAATGGGTCAAGTTAGTGAGACGCTAAATTATTGCAATATATAATTATCATCCAAGAAGTTGTCAAAAAACTCCACTCTTGTATTCCCCCTGCTATCAAAGATTCTACATGGAACCTGCACAAAATCAGCCACACCCATCTAAAGGATTGCCTCCACTCATTAAGCACAAATAGTCAAAAGTTTGAACCATGATTACGATCAAGTTCAGTCCATCAAACTTCAACATTAAGTAGCTTGCATATATCCGCAGAATTTTCATATTCTTTACTGAACTGAGTTTGTTCATCAGCTGGGCATAGGTCTGTAGTTCTGAAACTATTTATTATATTTTCAAAATTACATCTTGTACATGGACACTGAAGATGAAGCATAATAATACTCAAATATCATCATCTTATCATCCTTCTTAGCATCTGTACCATTTTACAAGGACACAAGGTTGTTATTTTTGATAATTTCATGTCCAAACAACTTACGCATCCCCCATTTTCAGAATAATGTCGATCGGACCATTTGCTCTCATTTTTATGAGGTATTTGTTTTTACGGGAAACATAGAGAAGGTGTGGAATTACAATTCGAATATTACTTTACAGAATAGGGAAATTCTTCATGCTACTTCTGCAGTCAGGTGTGGAATTGAGAATATCATGAGGGAACCATATATGACCATCTGCTAGAGAGCTAGATAAACCATCTGAAAGAAGCGTGCATGGTAATTTCCCGAGAGCACATAAAGGATCCCCTTCGAGACCTGTTGCCGAGGGAATAAATATGTTAGATCAGAAATAATATTATTCGCAAAAAAATCATAGGATTTCATAATATATGTTAACCAAATTATTAGAACAGTTATCTTACATCATGGACTAAATTCTCTATGTTAAACATATGAATTTTAGTAACTTGGTTTAGCAAGTCTGTAGTCACTACCTAAGAGTTTCAACTTTGCAAACAAAAGGTAGATCAATAAGAACTTATATCACTACCATGGAAGCATACAACAACCTAAGCTTTATCAGCACCTTTTTTCACGAAAACGCAAAATGCTTTGTGTTTCGATGCATTGATAGAAAAAGAAGAGTTTGACATATATACAGGCTCAGACGAGCCAACACCGCACCGTACAACTCGACTCACTAGACCTAAGCAACAAAGGGGATCAAGGCACGTATGTCGATCGCACCAGCGGACGCCCAAGATCGGGCCTCAGATCAAATCATGTCGAAGAGAGTAGCCGTGTCCGGTAACGCGTCGTAAAAAACAATCGCATTGCGATGCTTCCAGATCCATCATGTCGAGAGCATCATCATCGATGATGTCCCCTTGCGCAAAGCGTGAGGTATAGATCGTGTAGCCTCCGGCCACCATCCCATGAAATTGTCTGCCCTACCTGGAGGCCGAGCCGTGGATCGGATCCAGGATAGCACCTCGTACCAAACCTCCCTAGAGAAGGGGCAGCCAATTAATAGGTGTTGCATAGTCTCTTCCGACTGGCAACAAAGAGGGCATCATGGTGGTCCCCTCCTCGCTAACCTCTCTCCGGTCCAGCCACGATCTTGGCAAGAAAGTCAATGTGGAACTTGACTCTCGGGGGGGGGGGGGTCTCAGGAGCGCCCCCTCGAAGAGAAACTCGTAACAAGACTTGGATGAATAAAGCATGCCTGTCGTTCATCGCCACAACAGCGTGTTCGGTGCCGCTACTAGCTACACATCCCGAACTCTGATCCAAAACTGCACGTGCTGCCAAAGAGCTAGCGAGTTCGTCGCGCCCCGTATATCTAATCCATCGGCGCTCTACAAGCGCCTCTTTCACCGTGCCGCACTTTCATCGCGCTTTGGAATTAGCACAAAGAGATCGTTGCTGACTCCAAAGTTTGGACGTTAGCATCCGGTCCTCGGTGCCTGCTGTATTCGATTGGGCGATCCGCCCGTGCTCCCTCCCTTGACCTCCGTCTCCCCTGTGGTACATCTCCTCGCACCGAGTCACTACAGGAACAAACTGCTATGCCGACGGCCAATACCTAAGCCGACGGCTTTTTTATCGGGGCCATCGGCATAGGCCTTGGCCTCGGGCATGGCCGAAATTTGGCCGTCGGCTTAGGTATGTCATCGGCGTAGGGGACCTAACCCGACGGCAAAGCCGTCGGGTCAGGTACTTTCATTTTTTGATCGCCTTTTCTGTTTTGCAAAAAATAAAAGAAAATGGTAAAAAATTCAAAAAATAATATCCTTTGAGGTGTAGTTATGTTACATGATCTAGTTGTTAGAAAAATTAAGAAACTTGAATTTTGACATATTTTGCAAAAAAACTTAAATTAGGAAAATTAAAAACGCGATTTTGGTACTCCGAAAATGGAAAATGCACTTTTTGCTTTAACGGTCAAAGTTTAGTGAAGAAATGACAATGTTGCGAATCTGAAAATGATTTTTTCAAAAAATTAGGAGCTCGTCTTATTAGAGCTAAAGGGCAAACCCACCCCGGTTCCAACGAAATCGGCATGAGTTTGTGTAAAATTTAAAAAATAACTCTAAAAGTTTGCGCGATGAAAAAGAGCTGATATATGTATCCCAGGTGGTCTATTATTCATGTGGGGTGTTGTGCCCAGCTTTCCGTAAGCCGTTTTGGTAGCTGCCTCACAAAAAACCGATTTCGGCACTCCGAAAATGGAAAACACACTTTTCATGGGACGAAACGAAAATCAGCCTTCGTGGAGTTCCTAGACATCCCAAGGGCCACACGCATGTCCGATATAGCCTTGTTTCGACAAACTATGCCATGATCAGGACCAAACCTAACTCATTTGACCTAAAGCCATGCAACCTCGAACTTGGTAGGTCATTTTTGTGAAGGGACTTTCTGGTAAATTGCTTTTATCAAGGTTTGAATTTTTTTCCCACATCTAGGTGATATAAAATGACGCCACGCAAAGGTCTCACATTTTTGCGATTTTTTTTGAATTAGGTATGCCTAATTCTGGACCCGCATAAACATGACAACACACGAAACTCGCGCTCATGGCCAGGCGATGCGGAGTTCCGCTTTAATGGGCAAATTTTAGTGAAGAAATTACATGTTGCGGATCTGAAAATTATTTTTGCAAAAAATTAGGAGCTCGTCTTATTAGAGCTAAAGGGCAAACCCACCCCGGTTCCAGCAAAATCGGCATGAGTTTGTGTAAAATTCAAAAAATAACTCTGAAAGTTTGCACGATGAAACAAGAGCTGATATATGTATCCCAGGTAGTCTATTATTTATGTGGGGTGTTGTGCCCAGCTTTCCGTAAGCCATTTTGGTAGCTGCCTCACAAAAAAAACCTATTTCGGCACTCTGAAAATGGAAAACACAATTTTCATGGAACGAAACGAAAGTCGGCCTTTGTGGCGTTCCTTGCCATCCTAAGGGCCACACGCATATGCAATATGGCCTCGTTTCGATAAACTATGCCGTGTTCAGGACCAAACCTAGCTTATTTGACCTAAAAACCATGCAACCTCGAACTTGGTAGGTCATTTTTGTGAAGGGACTTTCTGGTAAATTGCTTTTATAAAAATTTAAAATTTTTTCTATATCTAGGTGATATAAAATGACGTCACGCAAAGGTTTCACATTTTTGCGATTTTTAATTAATTACGTCCGGTTCTAGTCCCGTATGAAAACGATTATGCACGAAACTCCCGATCGCGGCCAGGTGATGGAGTCCCGCTTTAAAGGTTAAAGTTTAGTGAAAAAATGATGTGTTGTGGCTCCAAAAATGATTTTTATTTTTTTACTTTTTTTTGATTTTTTTGAATTTATTGATTTTTTTATATTTTTTGATGTTTTTGATTTTTTGAATGGTTTTATTTTAATTTTTTGAATGTTTTCATTTTTTTTCCCAAATGTTAACAAACACATATACACATGCCCATACATACCTACACACATATAGACATATACACATACATACTTACACACAGTTATATAGACACACATGACTTAAGAGGATTGATATGCTACTAATATCAATAAGGACTTAGTAATGTAGGTGTAGCTTATTCAAATAGAACTTAGGAGTTAAACGTGCTGGGCTTGTAGCAATCTGAGGATGGGTGACCGAGCGGGAAGTCATTGTTCCAGTGTCATTAGAGAGATAACAAAAAATTGAAAAAAGAAAAAACCAAAGAAAAAGGATAAAAGTACAAAAAATTAAAAAGTTTGAATTTTTTTCAAAAAATTGATTTTTTTTTTGAAAAAACCGAAAATGACCTAACCCGACGGCCTTACCTGACCCGACGGCCGTCGGGTTAGCCTACGCCGACGGTAAAAGCTGACCCGACGGTCTTTAGACCTGACCCGACGCCCGATTATGCCGACGGCACTTGATCCAACGGCATCAGGAAAAAACCGTCGGGTTAGGCTGACCCGACCGCATTTTTAGGCTAACCCGATGACCCATGGCCGTCGGCATAGGTTAATTGGGCCGTGTCTTCCGAGATTATCAGAGTGCGGCCGTCCCAATCGATCCACAACTCTGAAGTTAATTGGGCCGTGGCTTCCGAGATTATCAGGTTAAGCCTCACTGCGGCAGTATGAAGTTAGCTGGCCTATCGGCAACGCCCTTCTACGTTCCCAAATGGGCTAGATGTTCTACGCAATGAACTGATTCTTCAATCACTTAATTTCGGCCGTTTATCCAGTTGAGCTCCGTCCGTATCAAGAGAAAGTGCTCTTCAACTGATTCATTAGTATTTGTGCACGTAGCTGTCGGGCAGACAGATCCAAGGAGACGGTCGGACGAGCCAGTCATACTAGGAGAGCTGATCCCTGAGCCTGTCGGGGACGCTACACTCCCAAATTGATAACCTGAGCCTGACAAGTGCCACTCGCTATCCGCACTAAATATTCTGCAGTGCACTTATTAAAGTATTCACAACACTTGTCTCTTCCGAGTGCAGCCATGATTCCGCTCTGAAATCCTGCAAGGGTTTGTCAAACAGCCTTTACATCATGCCCGTTCAGTTTGTCATCATTCTTTTCCTTTTATCAGCGATGAGTTGAAAAATAAAAATGTCCAAGGCACTCCCTCCGTTTACTAATACTAGATGTTCTAGCTTTTTGTAGATTTTTATTTTGGTATATATCTAGTCTATTTTTAGTACTCACTCCGATCCATATTATCTTTCGTAAATATGGATGTATTTAGCACTAAAATGTGTTTAGATATATCTATATTTACGAAAGATAATATGGGTCAGAGGGAGTATATAGAATTGTAGATTGAGGAAGGCCCAGGGGCTTACTGGCTAGCCAGGGCCGGATCTGACCCTAGGCGACCATGTGCGGCCGCCTAGGGCCCACGACTAGAAGGGGCCCATTCTCTATACCTTTGCATATAAGTAATATTATTTTAAACTGATATTTTTTAGAGAAAAGATACATATGGACCTATCGGGGAAAGGATTAGAGGTAGGGAAACACACGCACTAATCGATCTCAAGCAAAGCAATAATTAATTGATATGCATGTCAAAAAAAAGTTCTTGATATGAGTACTACTAGGACCCATGTTTACAGCTTCGCCCTAGGGTCCCACAAAATATAGAGCCGGCCCTGTTTCGAATTACCTTTGGGCGCGGCCGTGATCCAACTTGGAAAAGTAAATCGGCCGGCCGGTTCCCGGGCTTGTTCCTGAGTACACCGAAAAGCATCAGGAGCACAAAGATTCCGAGGATGTCGAGCACGCCGGTCACCGTGCAGTGGCGGAGGATGGTTCAAAATTTTGGTATGGCAAAATAAAGAACATATAATCTCTCTGATCCATATTAGCAGCGACTACTAATATGAATCAGAGGGGTACTATTGTTTAATTAGGGTTGACGGAGGGGGCAATCCCCCCCCCCCCCACACACACACACACAAATTTGTCAGGTAAGAGTATTGGTAAGAGTATGTTTGTCGAGGATCTTTGATGATACTATTTCAATACAAATGGATTAATGTATTTAATTTGTGAGACGCCTTTGCCAACACCCATAATCATGCCAATCTAATACTACACTAGAATCAATACTAATTAAGATATTTGTCGAGCGGTACGTTTTAGACATCTCTTTCATGATAACGAGTGATATTAGAAAATATACACCGACACGCATACACTTGTAGAGACTCATATGTGCTCAATATGTAATTCATGCAACTTTAGAAAATTAATTCAAGAAAAACTTTTCCTGAAACATACAATTTAAATTTAGCACAATATGTGAGATCGCGAGGTCATCTTTTTTCTAGATAGATTAGCAACGAGTTAGATCGGGCGATCGCCCTATGGGGTCCTCCGCCACTGTCCACACCCGCCGCCATGCTCGATCGCCGCACCCCCCACGCTCTTACAGTGTTTCGATGATGGGAGGAGGAGGAAGAAGAGACGAAAGGAGACGCTGCGGTCAGTTGGGAGCCTTGTTCTTCTGTGCTAGGTAGGCCGTGCCGGAAATGGAAGTGGCTTCAGAGCTATCACACGCTCTCCACGGCTGCTTTGGGCAATGAGACAGACACAAACCAGGACGACGAGCCAACAACCTGAACTACCACTATACTAGACATTAGAATTTAATTCCGCCTAGTGTTTTGTATAGACGACAGTCTTCCTATTATGCTATTTTCTTTATAAGCTTGCCCATATGCATCTTGGGGCTAGCTACCTGCTTAGTACAGTGCATATGGACCTTCCGATCGAAAAAATAATTTACGAGTAGAATGTAGTGCAATCCATCTCTCGGACAGGGCTGGCGCTGACCCATGGCCACCATGGGCAACCGCCTAGGGCCTAGGTCAGGAGGGGGCCCAGGATCGCATGTTTCCATTTGTATGAGCTGAACAAGAAAGTACTAGCACTGACCCAAAACGAGGAGTCAACGAGTCATCGATCGGGAGTCTTGAGCAGTGGCGGAGGACGATTAAAAATTTAGGTATGGCGAAGTAAAATACACATGTCATCGTTTTATTGCGCAGGTGGGGAGGGCAATGGCCCCCCCTCCCCTGTAAGGATGTAAGACCAATTTAATATAAAATTTTCTAACATGAATACACAAGATATAGTACGCTACACTTAATCGATATAAAATGGTTTCTATTTGACCGATTAAACGTCGTCAAGGTTTAGGAAAAAACACATGACTGATGTTGTATGCATGATGAAATAAAAGTCATAATTATAGTTAATGAGGTTTTGCTTATAAAAATTATAGATATATCAAAATATGACATCGGAAATAAAATGAAGGTTGGACTATACTCGGTAACATATATTTATGTTTAATCCTTATATGCCACATAATTTTTCAATTATAATGATAAATTAGATGCGGATCTTAGTTCTAAAAAGGCAATAGAATGCAGGCTAACATAACGATTATGTCTTCACTGCCATGGTATTGCGCTCATGCCATCCAAAGCTCTAACTAGCGTGCAATCAAAACATAGAGGCAGAGTACAAATATTAGCTCGGGCGTCCGCCATACTATGCCCTATGGGGTCCTTCGCCACTGGTCTTGAGTTGATCCGTCGCGGGTCGCCTCGTCCCTCACGGCCTCACCTGGCTGCCTCCTCCCTCGCCCTCACAGGCAGCGCTACTTTATCAGTAGCCAATTGGAAGCACGATGTCTCGTCTAATCTCTCTTCTAATCCATTGTCGATCGGATGCCCTGCTGCCCACTATAAATCCATGACTTAATCCCACTGCAAAAGAGATGTTTTAAATAGGATATTCCAACAACATGTAGTGTTGATGTCGACAATAATTTTTAAAGGCGAGAATCATTGTGATCTGGTTTATATTTGAGGTAATCAACTAGTAGTGAATACTTGTTATATTTTGCTGCCATTTTTATCTGCTCTATCATAACATTTCATCGCGTAAGCGTTTAAAAATTATTTGTAGACATCTTAAACTAAGATGTGAGCTTAGGTTTTAACACATTAGTCTTTGCAAGTGAAAATAGACACATACTCCCTCTGATCGTAAAGGAGTGTTCGTGATTTTGTACTAACATCATATAAAATTTATACTAAGTTACCGACATTCTTTTCCAATCGGAGAGAGTATATATTTGTATATCTAGTTATGCCTACAACCGTACATATAGATTAGCCTTAAGGGGCCCTTTTATCAAATTCGCCCAAGGGCCCTGAAAAATATAGAGCCGGCCGTGTGGCTAGCGCATGAGTCGCTGTGCTAGCCAGCCCGGGTTTGAGATTCAGCCTTCTTAATTAAATTCAACAGGAGCTCCTCCCCTTGTTGACTCGTATATAGAATTGTAGATTCACTTATTATGGAGTGTATCTAATTCACTTTAAAATGTCTAAAACATCTTATTTGTGAACGGAGTGAGTAATTGCGTATAAATGTCGGAGTGCATCAACTTGTCTCCCAGGCTCACGGGAACATCCAAAAAATATAGAGTGAATTCCACTTTTTACCCTGTAGTTGTACATTTGTGACACATTTTACCCCATTTAGTAGAACTTTTACGAAAATGTCTCAATTAGGAGACCTTAAACATGGTTTTAACCCAGTTTTGTTTTTTGCTTGTTTTTGTTAGATAGGAGGACCGGCATGTTACGTCAATGTTGTGTGACAAAATATGTAAAGATCGAAGCTCGCTGTTGACGATTCTTGTCCAGACTTCTCATATCCATTTGTTCCATTTTTTATCATCATTCTGATATTTTAGAACTTCGGTCATCACTTTACAACTTGCTCAATAGACACATATAAAAAAGAGAGGGTCCAAAGCTTTTAAAAGGGGTAATCTAGATGAATTTTCATTCGACAGGGTAATTAGTGTCACAAATGTATAACTAGGGGGTAAAAAGTGGAATTCACTCAAAAATATATTTGAAAGTATGAAAACTGTTCTAAATGTACATATAGGCAATTATGTAGTCCCTCTATCACAAATTAGTTGTCTCAACTTTCTCTACATATACACATGTATCTATACACTAAAAATATGTTTAGATATATGCAAATGTAGACAAAGTTAAGACGACAAATTTAGAACATAGAGGTATATATTAATTGTGTCCGAAAATGAAATACATTGTATTCTACTCTACGTGAAAACATAAAATTATATATTTGAGTGTGTGAACCGTCCACCTTCAAACTTTGTTAGCTTTTATCTTTTGTGTAGCTCATAATATTGCGACCAACTAACAGCAGTACGTATGTGCCAGCGAAGCCGGCCGGCCAACACGTTACACCCGGACCCTAGCTATATGCATGTGTTGTCGTGGTACAAGTACACGTGAGCTTTTAATTTGGCGGTCTCGCCAGAAGCGAGAGCTAAGCCAGACAGATGCGCATGCTGTCCCAGTTTTTGTCATCGTCTCCATCCACATCACATCCTGAAGGTAGCGTTACACTCGCGAGAATCGGATTCAGCGGCTAGGACACGATCGGGCCAAAAGAAAAGAGAAGATATATCCATAGCACGTACGGTACTGACCGATCTGCTCACCGCGGACAAGCATGCATGCGTCTAGTAGACGGGCACAATATATTCTGCCAGCGTCGATCAGCGAACAAGAACACACACTGCTCGACGCGCGTATCCTACTATATACCCCGCGTGCAGATCAACAGACAAAACCAGACCATACATATGCCCGATTAATTAAGTTGCTTTACGGTCACGCAGCAGCTCGCGGACTAAGACGCTTGGTAATTTGGCACTGTAAACATCAACATGTAAACATCAGCAGTTTATCTCGCGCGGCGCGCGCTAACGCATTCTTCACCGGAGGTGCTAGTTTGCAGCGCGCGCCTACCGTTTTAAAACCGCCTCCAACATACGCGTCAAAATGCATCGCCACAAACACAATAGTACGATAGAAACTTTGATTTTATGATCTAAAAGATTATACTAAAAATAAATAAAAAATAGTTCGAGCGACAACTAATCATGAACTACTCAAACTACTCGTCGTCGGTGTCGGAGGTGGCTTCGGTCCACAGATCATCCCACATCGGATCGTTGTCGTCGATCATCGAGTTGGGGTCCTCTATCTTCTCCTCGGCGACAGGTCGACAACGGCATCGGTCCACCCTCCCCTACGCACTCTGCGCGGCAAAGAAGGCTTCTTCGTCCTGAACGTCGCCCGGGAACTGCCCCCGCCACTGTTGCATCACGCGCTCGTCGCGCTCGGCGATGACGAGCCGGCGCTGCGCCTGGCGGTGATGGCTACGGTCTTCGTCGATGAGGAGGCGCTGAGCAGACGCGAGGAACTCCGCCTTGAGGTCGTGCCGCGGATGGCGGAATCGCCACGCCGCCGCGTCATACGCGCGTGCCGAGGGTGCGGTTGTCGCCGCCGGCACAGAGCTCGGCGTAGAACGTGCCGTTGGGGCTCGCCCGGACGCCGCGGAAGCCGGACGAGCCGCGGCGACGCGGCGGCATCCCCGTGAGACGCGTGGAGGAGAAGCGGCGCGCGGGTGAAGAAGAGCAGGTGCGTGGCGCATGGAGAAGAAGAAGAAGAAGAGTGGCGCGTTGAAATGTTTGTGGCGGTTGGGCAGCGCACGAGCGGATGTTTTATAGCGCGCGAACCAGCGGCCCAACCTTTATCGCGCGGGATAGAGCTAAACCGCGCGCAGCAAGCCGTGCGCGATTTTTGTATCTTCACTGAAATAGCGCGGGAGCATTTGCGCGCGCTAAACATCCGGTATTTTTAACGTTCCCACCGTTTTAACGCGCAGGTTGGAGATGCTGTAATCACACGGCCACCAAACCCACTCGCTTTCCCAGCGTTGGAAAGCTAGATCACACCTCTCTCCTGTGCTCTGCTCTGCCCTGCATGCTTGTGAGTGACTGAATAGTTCCCTGTACGTACGTGTCGGGCTGTCGCGTGTACCGACAAACACCAACTGATTAACGTAAGAGCCCATAATAATGTCATGTCCTGATTGAATTAGCACTTTAAAATCGTACTACCGGAGTCTGTACCGATTCTGTCATCAACAACGGCCAATGAGGCAATCATGGGTAGACCACAGTACCGTTCTCTGTACTAGTGGCAACTAATTAAACCGTACTGGAACCAATTAAGCTGACATGGGGGAGCTGCTTGGATTAGCTCACCGGCACGTAGCGACCGACCGGCACGGCCGGATGACCTGGGCGACGAAACGACAGCGCCCCGGAAAGGCGACGGAGCAGCTACACCCGTTCCGCATCGGCTTTCGTCACGCAGAATTTCGACAGGTAAAATATCGCAGCGATCCCTGCTGATAGAGATCGATTCGCATGAAACTTCAAACATGATCGTTTGCGCAAGTAAGTACGGAGTACTCCGTAATTTGTTACGCGTAACTCTGGCCTGCTCGCAAAAGTTGGCCAGCCTGTGTGCATCGGCCGGCCACGAATGAGTGAGCGGTGACCACCTCCAGCACACACGCCGCAATGCATTATGCGTGGATCATCTCTTCGATCTGGCTTTATCATTTCTAGCATCGATCGATGTCCGTCCGACCTTTCTATACTAGCCGATCGAGGATCAAGCACTTTTCCCGTCGAGTTAGGGCATCTTTTAGCCGGCCGACCCAAACGACCACAGCGCGTCCGAACATGTCCACGTGGATATGTCCAGCGGGACGACTCAAACAGACAGAGCTGTTCGAATGCGTCCGTGTGCGGCGCGTACTCATTTTGGCCTCGGATTTAGGCCCGAAATGCGTCGGTCTGGACCCCCTTCCCGCTCGGCCGACGCGCCCTTCCCGCCCAAACCCCAACCATGGAGATGGACGCCGCCGCCGCTGCGAAAGCCAGCGCCCCCACCGCCCACGCGTGCTCAACCATAGATCAGGTCGCCGTCGTCTCCACCCAATCCACGGCCACCGCACCCACTGTCCCTGCCAAGGGCAAGAAGGAAATGACGTCGGAGGCCCGGGCGGCGGAATCGAAGAAGCGGGCTGCCCGGCGGGTCGTGGCCAAGTAGAAGGAGAAGGACAGGAAGATCGCCGAGGAGAAGGTGAGGCAGGCCGAAATCCTGCAGTCCGTTCATGCCAGAGCTACAGCCGAGGCTCTGGCCAAGCAGGCCGCCGTCCACGCCGTTGCCATGCTCAAGGGCGAGGTGGTCACCCAGTTCGCCGCCGACCAATTTGGCTCCACAGCCAGCTCTGTGTCCTCTGCGGCGGCCGGTTGGTACCGTCCTGTGTCGCCGGCCCTATATTCAACGCGCGAGCCAGCTCCCCAACCCGCGGCCCCATCACGTCTCAGCGTGCCGACGTCATCGGATATGCAGTTCATGGGGGGCGGAGGCACGGTCCAGCCCGTCATCGACCTCAACCGCACGCCTATGGCGGGCGACACATCGTCGGGGCACAGCAAGGCTCCACGAGCGTGTGCCACCGAAGACTTGCCCGATACGACCAACCTGTTCGGCCAAATGCCAACGTAGCCCATGGGCGACGAGGTACTGCATGGTCTTCTACTTTGGCCCATTGGCATCATCGTTCGAGCCACCATACCCATTACCAATATGCAGGATGCCACTCAGGCCGACGATGAGGACTGCACCATCACCGACGTCGATACCTAGCATGGACCGGCGTGCAGCATCGACGACGAGCCGCTGTTCGATGAGGCCTTGCTGGCCGTGACGCAGGCGTCCCGGCACAGCCACCGGACCAGCGCCTATACCGACAAGGAGGACCTCATGATATGCGATGCTTGGTTGTTCGTTGGCACCGATCCCATTTCCGGTGCCGAGCAAAAGGGAGGTACCTTTTGGCGGTGGATCTTTATGTACATCCATGAGCATAGGAAGTTCAAGCCCGACAACTTTGAGAGTGATCGCAATAAGGTCTCGCTTTCAAAGCGGTGGGGCTTCATTCAATTGGAGTGCAACCGTTTTTGTGGCGCACTCGAGAACATGAAGAAGCGCAAGCAAAGTGGCCACGGTGTTTCCGAGTTGGTAAGATGTTTTCTTCTCGTGTGATCATTTCATTGTGTTAGATTGGCATGCATTTGCTTAGCTTTGATTATAGGTGCCATAAGCATTGGGCTACTTCAAGGAGGTGGAGAAGCATGCCTTCATATTGAGTCATTGTTGGCTCAAGCTCAAAGATTACAAGAAGTGGAAGGCTAGCTTCGTCCTTTGGTTCAAGGATGGAAAGCGGACCACCGAGGACAATGAACAAGAGACTCCGGGCGAGGGCGGAGCATATACGCGAAATGCCCAAGAGGCCACAAGGCAAGCAAGACCGACTTGCACCACGAAGCTTTGGCCCTTGCACTAGGGAACACTTTGAAGTCGGTCTTTGCCGACAAGGAAGAAGCAAGTGCCAAGAGAGATGAACAAAGGCGTCGAGACAAAGAGAAGCATATACAAAGCTTCGCCGACATACAAAGGAAGACCCTTGAAGTCTAACAAAAGAAGCTCGATCTTGCGGAGGTGAAAGAAAGGACAAGGGCCAAGGAGCTAGAGCTCAAAGCAAAGGAGTGCAAGGCTACCTTGCTTGCTGAGGAGAGCAAGATCATGATGGCCGACTTAAGTGTCTTGGATCTGACAAGAAGGGCATGGTTTGAGAGCAAGCAAGCCATGATTCGTACACGCGATGCATGAATTTGTATTTGTTGTTGTCACTTTTGGTGGCTATGAACTGAACCATATAAGTGGCCAACGCGGACCTGTTATTTGTTTTCTATTAATTTTGGTCCTCGCCCAGTTTTTTTTATGCTTTTCTGAGTCCAAACTAACAGCATACGTGAACCGATTTTCGCCCGTCCGGCAAAATGGGTCGCCCCGCTGGGCGCACCCCGACCTAAACGGATTATTTTGAACCGTTTCAGACATCTAAATGGATCGGCCCCGCTGGAAATGCCCCTAATGGCTGGTGGTGCACGCACGCCTTGCTGTTGGGTGGCCGGGTCCCCAGTCTCGAGCTTTCACAGCAGTGATCAGCTGCGCTACACTGTGGGCTACCACTGTAGTCAGTTAGTTGGATGGCGGCCCTGGGACTGGGGTTCCCCCTGGCCACCGGCGACGACAACGCACAACCATTTCACTATGCAGATAAACAGCTCCGATCCACCAGATCGCCACATGCGTTCACCGAAATTAAAACCCCTATTACTCTCCGCGATTCCTGGCGTAAGGATCAAGCGTGGCCCGGCCGGAACGGAATGACAGGTGATGAGGGATCCTAATCCGTTCATCTCCTTTTTGCTGAGATTTGCTCTCTTGTATGGTCCTGACTCCTATGCTGCATGGCCACCGTGGAGCTAGGCTGCAGCTACCGTCCATGGAATCATTAGCATTAGGCACCGGCCTCGTAAAGCTAACGTACGTGGGCTAACATGAACGCAGGATTGAAACGCGGCCAGGGTCCATGGGAGAACGATGGTACGAGGCATTTAATCTAGTCTCCTGTACACTTTGGTCATTATCTATTGGGAATTTTTTTTAAGACACCACGTATATGTTAAATCTTCAATCCTTTCAAATATGGAAGACTTCTCCTTCGCAAAAAAAATATGGAAGATTTTCATATACACCACGTACGTTAGTTTAGTGCAATATATACCATGTGTATCATCATATGTACCTTATATATCATTTTTTAGAATACCCATAGCATATGTATCGTCAATTAGATACCTTATATTTTGAAATATGCTTATTTTTCTTTTACTATGTGATATGTTTGTACAAGAGATATACTGCTTATTGGGCATATTATTTGTTGGAAATATCATTGGTGGAAAAAGGTCCTATGGCCCCGGTTCGTGCGGGCCATTGGTCCCGGTTGCCGAACCGGGATCAATAACTTGGGACCAATGACGGTCCCGGTTCCAGCACGAACCGGGACCAATAGGTCTCCACGTGGGCGCGCGCGCAGCGAGGGGGGCGTGAGTCATTGGTCCCGGTTCGTAGCACGAATCGGGATCGTTGATCTCTGCAGGGTTTTGTGTTTTTTTTTCATTTTATTTATTTGATGTGTTTTATATTCAATTTAATGGTACTACATATATACAGCAATAATGAAGGAACCACACTATATATATATATATATTACACATCATGGTCATAAATATATTATTCACCGTCTCATCCGTCGTGCTTGGTCGAAACACATTACAAACGGTACTCACACAAATTTGATTTTACATGTTCACCCTTCTAAATGAACCGGGTAATAGTATTCTCCTTTCGGATCTATGACATGTTCTAATAAGAATCCGACAATTTCCTCTTGAATTGCTTGCACGCGTTCTTGTGGTAGAAGACCATCCAGCATCCGTTCGATCTAATTTAAAGAAGGGGATCAATATATATGAATGAAACTAAACACAGTTGATGGTAATAAAATAAAGTTGTGATTATTGTTTATCGTACTTCAATTTTTTTGAAGTTTCGATCTGTGCCCTTCTCTTTGGTCGTCTGGCGAATGAACTCGCAAACATAGTATCCACATAAGTTATTCCCAGCTTCCTGCCTCAAGCACTTTACGAGAACGGAGTTCAATCAAAATAATAATCAAGCATGATAATGGTATTGAAACTAGAATCAAAGAGATGCGCAGATCTAGCAAGTAGTACTTACATTCAATGGTTGAAATATAAGCTCTGGCTTCCAAACACCCCTAGTGTTGGCGGTGAACCGTTTCCAAGCCTTCTGGAGGCATTCCTGCATGTTCGCCCAGTTTCCTAAAGGTGTGCGTTTTGATTCCATGACTTTGACCACTCCTTCGTCAACAATAGTGATTAACAGAATAAAGTGGAAGCTGCACAGACATAACGAGTCAATTATACGCTTAACATCGAGTAAGCAAAAACAGAATGTGTACAAGACAGTAACACTCACTCGAAGTTGTAAGGAAGTAGTATTTTCCTTCTGTTGCCAAAATACTTCAACGATTGTACCAAGTTATCCTCTGTCTCTCTGGGTTTTTTTTTTTAGAGTATCTTCATGAACGAAATTGCAGTCAACGAACCCAAGGTCATAGATTCCTCCTTTGTTGCATTCGAGAATCTTCATTCTGCATATATAATTAGTATAATGATGAGTAAGATTATTCAAGCAACGAATGAGCTGAGCTAGAAAGACTTAATAATACTTACAGACAATAGGCACTGCGATAGTTTTGTTGAGGGCGTCTTGTTGGTAAAACTGAAATAATTCTTGAAATTCAATCAGCAAGAAGCCATCTCCATGACCGTAATGGTGGTGTTTATATCCAGCATAGATCCAGTTTGTGGATTCAGCACTGGCTTGCATGTACCACTTATGCAATCTCCGCATTTTTGTTGGTAGATCTTTGACTAACTCGGGTTTGACGAGAGGAGCCCCGTACCGGTATATGTACGCTATTTGCTGGTACCCCTCGAACTCATCCAGACGGCTCATGTACTCAGCAATAGACAGTCCATATAATTTGGCCTTTTCTCCATAGAGTTGAATAAACTCCGGATCAATGTTCGGATCATGCCGCTCCTGGGCTCTCCACTCATTGGTATCGTACACTTTGAGCGGTTCGATCGATTGATTTTTCTGTTGTCCGAGCTGGGCAACTTCCTTCCCGACTCTCCGCTCTTTTGCCCCAGCCAACTTGGTAATAGAGAGATTATAGTCTGGTGTGAGCGCTATGGGTTGGTGAAGCTGAATCTTAAGCGCGGCTGCTTTGGCTTTATCTTTTGTGGTGACCGGGAAGAATGGCTCCGTCGGCTTTGGCTTTTTCTTGTTAGCCATGTCAGTCTTCCACTTTTCATAATGGGCATCTGCGGCCGCAGCAATTTCCTCATCTGTCTTCTCGCAAGGTAGCTTCTTCATATTCTGATGAGGTACTCTTGGGAGGGGCGATAGCTTACGTTTCGGTGATCGGAACATGCTCTTGCTGCTGCTGGTGATGCTGCCCCTCTTAGTATACTTCCGCTTTAGTCTATGAGGCTCAGGGGACGGAGACGGCTGACGCGGCGGCGGAGACGGCTGAGGCGGCGGTGGAGACGGCTGCGCTGAGTGGTGAGGCGGTGAAGGCGACGGTTGCGCTGGAGAATGGTGAGGTGGCGGCGAAGGTGGATTGCTGCTCTGAGGAGTGGGTGGCCTTGGCGGCACATAATTTGGAAGCACGATGTGCTCCTTTGGCCATACAACAGTCCCCCCTTTGGCTTCTCCTAGTTCAGTCAGGTCTCTATCTTCCCCTGCAGGGTGGTCCAGCTTCAGCTCCTCAAAATCTTGCTTCACATCATCCACCGTGACGACAGCGTACCCTTTTGGAACCGGTCTGCAATGCCAAGTTGTGTTAGGCGCAATTGGTATGGCCATGCCGACCACCGCCATCACCCTTAAGTTCATAACTTGCACATTTAGCTCACAAGCTGTGCTCTCTGTGATATCATCCACTGGGTAGCGTTTAGGAGGAGCCATCGTCAGTGCATCATCATCACCATCCTGGAGCTGGGTGGAAGCGACTGATGACCCACAAGTATAGGGGATCGCAACAGTCTTCGAGGGAAGTAAAACCCAAATTTATTGATTCGACACAAGGGGAGCCAAAGAATATATGTAAGCCTTAACAGATAAGTTGTCAATTCAGCTGTACCTGGAAACAGTCTTGTTCGCAGTGGTTTATCAGTAGCAACAGTTTTATAGTAGTGATAGTAGTGAAACAGTAACAGCAGTAGTAGAATAACAGCGGTAATGGTAGCAATAGTAAATAGTAGGAACAAATACTGTAGGCATAGGGATAGATGTACGGGCGTTGCATGGATAAGATAATTTATGAAATCAATGAGACATGGGCAATTGCAGATAAATAATGATAAAGCATCCTAGCACTAACAATCATAGGCATGTGTTCTGTATATAGTCGTACGTGCTCACAAGGAGAAACTTGCACGACATTTTTTGTCCTACCAGCCTGTTGCAGCAGGGCCTCAAGAGAAACTACTGGTAATTAAGGTACTCCTTTTAATAAAGTACCGGAGCAAAGCATTAACACTCGGTGAACACATGTGATCCTCATATCATAGCCATCCCCTCCGGTTATCCCAATTTCTGTCACTTTGGGGCCTCGGGTTCCGGACAACAATATGTGTAAACAACTTGCAGGTATGACCATAAACAACAAGTATCATCATAGAAACAATAACATGTTCAGATCTGAAATCATGGCACTCGGGCCCAAAGTGACAAGCATTAAGCACAACAAGTTGCAACAAAGTCATAAGCACTAATAGAAGATACTAGGCACTATGCCCTAACAATCTCATATCAAATTACATGAACAATCTCACCCAATCCCTACCATCTCCTCACCTACAGCGGGGGAATTACTCACACATGGATGGGGGAGTCATGGATGGTCGATGGAGGGACGTCGGTGATGATGCTGATGAAGATCTCCTCCAAATCCCCATCCCGGCAGGGTGCCAGAACGGAGTTTCTAATTTCGAATCGCGGTTTCTGATGGCGGCAGCGCAGTGGAAGTCTATCTGGGAAAAATGCCGTCTCCCCGATATTTTCAGGTCAGGGGGTATATGTAGGCGGAAGGAGGGGTCGAGGAGACGACCGAGCCACCCTCACAATAGGTGGGTGCGGCCAGGGCTGGGCCGCGCCCCCTGTGTGTGTGGAGGCCTCGTGCCTCCCCTCCGATTCGTCTTCTGGCTCCGTGGGTCTTCTGGTGAAATAGGATTTTTGCCAATTTTTCCCGAATTTTTACTGAAAGTTGGATTTCTACACAAAAACGAGACACCAGAGCAATTCTGCTGAAAACAGCGTTAGTCCGTGTTACTTGTATTCAAAACACACAAATTAGAGGAGAAACAATAGCAAAAGTGTCCGGGAAAGTAGATACGCTTTGGACGTATCAACTCCCCCCAAGCTTAGCTATTTGCTTGTCCTCAAGCAATTCAGTTAACAACTGAGAGCGATAAAAGAAACTTTCACGAACACATTTGCTTCATAAGATGTATATATACTCACTATATGATCAAGTACTCAGGCAATTCATAATAAGAAATATGCAACTAATGTCACCTCATAGTCAAGCAAGCTATGAAAGAGTGCCAATGCACTAATAACAAGTAACATGAACATAAGAAGCTTACAAGATTGTAATATGCATAAATGATATGGAAGAGTGGTATTCAGCTTGCCTTTATTTGTGGAGCAAAACATAAATGCTGAGGCACCTCTGAAGTTCAAGAGAAGACTAGAAGTAAAAATATCAAAGATACAAGCATCAAAGTTATACCACAATTAACCGTGTTCTGGGACAAGCACATTACACTAAGAATAACAGCTATGCTCTCAAGAAGTGCTTTAAAGTTAGAAGATGATGACTCAACATAAAAGTAAAAGAAAGTCCCTTCGCAGAGGGAAGCAGGGATTAAACATGTGCTAGAGCTTTTCATTTGTAAAACAGAGATGGGGACTTGCTATCTTCCATAATAAACAAGTGAGAGCGGTTCCGAGTTCTTTGAAATTTTGGCACATTGGTGCTCTTTTATAAAGCTTTGGCACTCCTCCCCACCTTTTTTCCTTTCTCAAACCATGGCTAACCGATTCCATCGGGAGCCCACTGATACGTCTCCAACGTATCTATAATTTTTGATGCTCCATGCTTGTTTTTACACCATTTGCCTAATGTTTCGTTACACTTCGTGGCACTTTTGTGCATTTTCCGGAACTAACCTACTAACAAGTTGCCACAGTGCCAGTTCCCTGTTTTCTGCTGTTTTTGTGTTTCAGAAGTGATACACAGGAAATATTCTCAGAATTGGACGAAACAAGTTCCTGAAGTCTTATTTTTCCCGGAAGCCTCCAGAGATCCGAAGAGAAGTAGGAGGGGGCCACAGGGGCCCCACACACCAGGCTGGCGCGGCCCAGGCCCTCGCCGCGCCGCCATGGTGTGAGGGCACCTGGGTCCACCTCTGACATCGCCCCTTCGCCTATAAAGACCCCCCGACAGGAAAAACCTAAGTCCCCGATCAATTTTCCAGAACACATCGCGATCCGCCGCCGCTGTCGACCTGAAGATAGGGAGGGTCCAGAAGCTCTTCTGGCACCCTGCCGGAGAGGGGAATTGCCACCGAAGGTCTTCTTCATCGCCATGCTTGCCTCTGGAGCGATGAGTGAGTAGTCTACCTTGGACTATGGGTCCATAGCAGTAGCTAGATGGTTGTCTTCTCCACCAGGTGCTTCATGTTTAGATCTCATGAGCTGCCCTACATGATTGAGATCACCGTTATGTAATTCTACATGTTTGGTTTGTTGGGATCCAATGAATATTGGTGTTATGATTGAGTTGTTGTACTGAAATATTATCTTATGTTATCTCTATGTTGTTTATGATCTTGCATGCTCTCCGTTGTTAGTAGCTATCTTGGCCGAGTAGTTGCTAGTGACTCCAAGAGGGGGTATTTATGCTCGATAGTGGGTTCATGCCTCTATTTAACCTGGGGGAGTGACAGAAACCTCTAAGGTTGTAGATGTGCTGTTGCTACTAGGGAGAAAACAACATTCATATGCTTAAGGGCATATGCTTTGTTTACATTACACACTTTGCTTAATGCAATTATCTGTTGTTCGCAACTTAATACTTGTGGAGTTCTCGGATTGATTCACCACAAGTGGATTATTAGTCATAGATGCAGTTGGATGGCGGTCTATGTATTTCGTTGTAATGCCCAGAGTAAATCTCATAGTGATCTTCTTGACATATCACGTTTATCTTTATTCTATCAATTGCCCAACTGTAATTTGTTTACCCAGCATGTGTTATTTATCTTATGGAGAGACACCACTAGTGAACTGTGGACCCTGGTCCTATTTCCATCATATTGCTATCACCTGTTTACTTTACTCGCACTGTTTTGCTTTACTCGCATACTTCTACTGTTTTCCACTCGATACGCTCATAACCTTTGTTTCAAGCAAACCGGTGAGATTGACAACCTCATCGCAAGTTGGGAACAAAGTACTTGGTTGTGTTGTGTGCAGGTTCCGCGTTGCAGCTAGCAAAGCAAAGCTTGGACGAGGCGCCATATATAAATTGTCCGAAGCTGTCGCTAAGCCAGTCCGCATCACCTTCAGTCGTTATTGTCTGCTTTTCTCCTGATCGACAAACCTTGGTTTCTTAACTGAGGGAAAACTAGCTGCTATACTCATCATACCTTCCTCTTGGGGTTCCCAACGGGCTGGTCATTCACCACGCATCAAGCTAATTTTCTGGCGCCGTTGCCGGGGAAGAGTGGAAGACTTCTGCGAGGGGAGTTTTCGCACGCACATCCTTTACTTTGTTATTGTTTTGCTTTATTTATTTATTTTACCTGCATCGTTTTATATCAAAAACCCAAAAAAATTAGAATCCTTGGTAGTTGTTTTTTCTTGTTTACTTTCGTTTTGCTAAAATGAGTAATCTTGAAGTAGAAGTTCGTAGTTTTAAGCAACAAGGGGGAGAAAGTTTAAAAGATGCTTGGTATCGTATTAACAATGCTCATCATAGGTGTACCAAAAAGTACTCTATCACGATCCTCCTTAGAAATTTTTATGTTGGTATATCTAGTTGGAATAGGTATGTTCTCGATACTCTTACAGGAGGTAATTTTCTGGGTACTCCCGCTAGAGAAGCATGCACTATAATTGAAAGTTTAGTGGGAATACCACCTATTCATGTTGCTAAAACTGAGACCACCTTGGAGGAGGTGGTAGAAAGGCTCAGCTCTTTAGAGAAAAGTTTGCCAAGTATCCTAGAAAATGCTAGCCGAGTTAGTGAATTAATAGAAAATATTGGTAAGAGAATTACTGTTTTAGAGGCTAGCACTACTCTTGATAATCAAAATCTAAGGATTGGTAAACTAGAGGAGTCTATGGAAACTCTTAGTTTAATCTTCTCCTCTCTTAAATTTAAGAAAGAGAAAGTGTTTGTTGGAAAAGAGCAAAAATTTATGTATGTTCCCAAGGTTTCTGCGCTTAAATCTCAACGTGTTCTTAAAATTGGTAAGACTCTTAGTTCCACTAAGGGTGACTTGCAGGTTGAATCATCTTCGGGAACTTCCAAAGTGCTTACTGAGGTAAGTGATGCTTCATCACTTGATGTTACTTGATTCGCAATTTTCTGCGCCTAGCTCAAAGGCGTTAAAGAAAAGCACTCTTGGGAGATAACCCAATGTTTTATTTTTAGTACTTTTTCTTTTATTTGAGTCTTGGAAGTCATTACTACTGTAATGACCGCTCCTTATCTTTTTATTTCGTTTTTGTGCCAAGAGAAGCCTCTAATTTGAGTGAGGTAAAGATTTGGGGATGTTGCTGTCCTGAAACTGTTTTTGGTGCTGCACCGTAAAAATTCGTATAAATTCTCTGTATATCTTTTGGACCTGCGATTTCTTATTCATATGCCCCAGTTTATATCCAAACTTTCGTTAGTTGAACACTTTTTGATTTGAGCAACAGAAAACCCCTCAAAAATTCGGCCTTTGTCAGCTGTTCTATTTTGCTAGATTTCTGCCAATATTTGTGTTTGCCACTTTATTGCTTTCTTTTGAGTTCTTTTGATCATAGAACTTTTGGGGAGGTTGCTACAGTAGTATTTGCTATATATGTGGTGGTTTTAGGTTGAAACCTGAAGCAAAAAGAGGTTGATTATATGTTATGCCTACACTAATGTTGCTAATAGATTTGTGTTTAGTTTTGTATGAAGGAAGTTTTCAAGTGTAGGGATTGGAGAATGATGAGATGAGTTGAAGAATGGACAAACGCTCAACCTTGGGTATGCCCATGCATCACCCCAAGAAATATCCAAGAAGTACAAGCGTCAAAGCTTGGGGATGCCCCCGAGGCATCCCTTCTTCATCGGCAAAAATTAGGTCACCTTTCAAAACACTATATTTTTATTGCTTCATGCACTATGTGTTTTTCTTGGAGCGTCAATTGTTTTAGTTTTCTTAGTTAGTTAGTTTTGTTTGCTGCAATAAATGGTTGGACCCCAACAAATTTCCTTTGGAGGAGATGTACTCGTTTTCATTTGCAAAGAACACTCCGTTTTTCATTCTTACAATTTCACCGGGTGTTCTTCTTTTTCCGCTGCTGCTTTTGGTTTTCGTTTTCGCCTTGATATGCGTTCAGACCTTGTCATATCTTTTCATCAAGGTGTATTTTTGCCTCTGATATTTATTGGTTTTCATCAAAAGAGGTGTCTTTAAAAATTTCAAATGGTGTTGGAAAAGAGAAAAAGCTTTATGCAAAATAGTGGTACAAGAAGGAGCTTGTGTAGACTGCGGCTTAGGCTTTTTCATGTCATGCTTGATGTATTTTTGATAGTATGCTTAGTGGTTTTGCTGTAGCATGACTTGTCTCAAATAACTGAGATTGCTTAATGAGCCTTTGAAAAAATCATGGGTTGTTTTTATTGTATGGAAGCATTATTTTGGTTTTCTCCTTGATGCTTTATTTGGGTTGACTTGGCGCATGCTCACACATGTTAGACTCATAAAAAGTCGCCAATAGCCTCTATGATCATTTAGTTTTTGACTTTTGATGCCATCTTATGCTTCTTTTAATGTCGCTTTGTCGCTTTGCATGATTATGGCCATTATTGCTCTCTTAGTTGGTCGCTCCCAGTCTTTTGCTAGCCCTCGCCTTGTACTGAGTATGAGCTCTACTCGTGCATCCAACTCCTAAAAGCCAAAGTTTTCCGAAGTGTCCACCATACATACCTACTAGCAATTTGCTATTCCAAGTAAATTTGACTTGCTTTTATTTTCTCTTCAAATTAAACTCTTACCAGTGTTATGCGAAATTCGGTCAGTAAAGCTCTCACGAACCGGAAGGCACACTTTAGTTTTTCCTGTTCTTAAAAATTTGACATTGTGGTCTCTTATGTTGAGTTGTTATGCTTGCAAGTTGTAAGTTGGAGACTAGCCCAGCCATGCAGTCATGGGCAAGCTTTCAACATTGCACTTCTTATTTGAGTTGATATCGTGATCTTTTGTTTATGGATGCCCGCGGTGTGAAATGAATTGGGAATCTTGTAGGGATCATGGAGTTTGTATATGTGTTAGGGAAACGCCGGGCCGCTAATCTAAGCCATGCATAATTCATGGTGGAAATTTGCAGCATACCCATGGTGAACATTCGACGACGCATCTCATAATAAAAAGCTAAACAAATGGCAAATAAAAGAGATGTCGAGGTGTTCATTGTCTGCTTGTCCTGTCATTTTGATGTGGGCTTGTTCCATGTCATCGGGCACGGAGGTACCCCATTGGCGGTTCTCAATGATATGCATATACTTACAATGACAAGAGCCTTGCTTGGGACTTTAAGTAAAGTAGCATGAGGTTTGGGTACTCGTATTCACGGGACACGAGGTTTTCAACTTATGATTTGTCAAGCATATGCATCATAATTGTTCTCGCATTAACTTTAACCATTCAAGATGCTTATGATGGGGGCAATGAGAGCTCAAAGCCGGTGAGTACCATAATTTTTGAAGGTTATAAAACTTGCAATCACTGCTTCCCTCCACGAAGGGCCTTTCTTTTACTTTTTTTGTTGAGTCGCCACCTTCTATCTTTATGCACCATTAAGAGAGCATAGTTGTCATTCTTAGTATAATGTGCATTGTCCCAAAGTTTTCATTGATTGATTCATATTGTTGGTTTTACTTGTTCTCAAATTATTTGTATCTAGTCGCCCTCTTAAACTTGAAGGTGTCCTATGCATTTATGTTTTGCTCTCCATGAAGGACAAGCTGAGAACCATTAGTATGTTTTTCCTTATGATTTGAACACATGTTTGACTTTTATTGTTTCATTTTCATGATCTTTTGTTTGTGTTCATTTTCATGTTTACAACATGGTTGCTAAGTTCTTATTGTCAAGATTATATCTTTCATGCCCATGTTTTAAGTTCTTATGATCCCAGCTCACAAATGCTTACATATATGATCAAGATTGTGTAGGTGCATGTCACCTCAAAAATTATTCTTTTGTTATCACTTACCTACTCGAGGACGAGTAGGAGTTAAGCTTGGGGATGCTTGATACGTCTCCAACGTATCTATAATTTTTTATGCTCCATGCTTGTTTTTACACCATTTGCCTAATGTTTCGTTACACTTCGTGGCACTTTTGTGCATTTTCCGGAACTAACCTACTAACAAGTTGCCACAGTGCTAGTTCCCTGTTTTCTGCTGTTTTTGTGTTTCAGAAGTGATACACAGGAAATATTCTCGGAATTGGACAAAACAAGTTCCTGAAGTCTTATTTTTCCCGGAAGCCTCCAGAGATCCGAAGAGAAGTAGGAGGGGGGCCACAGGGGCCCCACACACCAGGCTGGCGCGGCCCAGGCCCTCGCCGCGCCGCCATGGTGTGAGGGCACCTGGGTCCACCTCTGACATCGCCCCTTCGCCTATAAAGACCCCCCGACGGGAAAAACCTAAGTCCCCGATCAATTTTCCAGAACACATCGCGATCCGCCGCCGCCGTCAACCCGAAGATCGGGAGGGTCTAGAAGCTCTTCCCGGCACCTTGCCGGAGAGGGGAATCACCACCGGAGGTCTTCTTCATCGCCATGCTTGCCTCTGGAGCGATGAGTGAGTAGTCTACCTTGGACTATGGGTCCATAGCAGTAGCTAGATGGTTCTCTTCTCCACCATGTGCTTCATGTTTAGATCTCATGAGCTGCCCTACATGATTGAGATCACCGTTATGTAATTCTACATGTTTGGTTTGTTGGGATCCGATAAATATTGGTGTTATGATTGAGTCGCTGTACTGAAATATTATCTTATGTTATCTCTATGTTGTTTATGATCTTGCATGCTCTCCGTTGTTAGTAGCTATCTTGGCCGAGTAGTTGCTAGTGACTCCAAGAGGGGGTATTTATGCTCGATAGTGGGTTCATGCCTCTATTTAACCTGGGGGAGTGACAGAAACCTCTAAGGTTGTAGATGTGTTGTTGCTACTAGGGAGAAAACAACATTCATATGCTCAAGGGCATATGCTTTGTTTACATTACACACTTTGCTTAATGCAATTATCTGTTGTTCGCAACTTAATACTTGTGGAGTTCTCGGATTGATTCACCACAAGTGGATTATTAGTCATAGATGCAGTTGGATGGCGGTCTATGTATTTCGTTGTAATGCCCAGAGTAAATCTCATAGTGATCTTCTTAACATATCACGTTTATCTTTATTCTATCAATTGCCCAACTGTAATTTGTTTACCCAGCATGTGTTATTTATCTGATGGAGAGACACCACTAGTGAACTGTGGATCCCGGTCCTATTTCCATCATATTGCTATCACCTGTTTACTTTACTCGCACTGTTTACTTTACTCGCATACTTCTACTATTTTCCACTCGATACGCTCATAACCTTTGTTTCAAGCAAACCGGTGAGATTGACAACCTCATCGCAAGTTGGGAACAAAGTACTTGGTTGTGTTGTGTGCAGGTTCCGCGTTGCAGCTAGCAAAGCAAAGCTTGGACGAGGCGCCATATATAAATTGTCTGAAGCTGTCGCTAAGCCAGTCCGCATCACCTTCAGTCGTTATTGTTTGCTTTTCTCCTGATCGACAAACCTTGGTTTCTTAACTGAGGGAAAACTAGCTGCTATACTCATCATACCTTCCTCTTGGGGTTCCCAACGGGCTGGTCATTCACCACGCATCACCCACCAACTTTCACATACCATGGAGGAGTGCCTTTTTTCTTTCTTTTTAGAATTAGATTACAATGGTCTGACCAGCTCCCTTGCAAAATTAATGACGAGCAGATGAAGCTGCCTAGTCGAGGGGTACTTAATTTAATATGGAAGATAGCAATTCCGACCACTACGTCCCCATGAGCTAAAAATAGTGGCACAAAATGAGAAGTATTTGAAAGTTTTGAAAGGTAGCACATGAAAATTTACTTGGAATGGCTTTGAAATACCATGCATAGGAATTTATAGTGGACTCTTTGGAAGACTTGGTTTTTGGTGATTGGATGCACAAGAAGTATTCCCTCTCAGTACAAGTGAAGGCTAGCAAAAGACTAGGAAGCGACAATCGAGAGAGCAATAGCTGTCATAATCATGCTTGCGACAAAATAGAATTAATATAGGCATAAAAATGATACAAGAACTCTGAGGCAAAGTAAATCATCGAGGCTTAATTGACTTTTTGTTCAGTCATATGCATGCTTGAGCATGTGCCAAGTCGATTCAAATGAAACTTTCAGAGGAGGATACCACAATATCATACCATATTATGAATAAAATAATGCATGCAAGCGTTTACATGACATGCTACAAACTATTAGTAAATTGGAACTAATCATATGAAAGCAAGAACTACAAAGCATCCATTAGATAACATATACCTTACATGAACCGACTAAGCTGATACGTCTCCAACGTATCCATAATTTTTGATGCTCCATGCTTGTTTTTACACCATTTGCCTAATGTTTCGTTACACTTCGTGGCACTTTTATGCATTTTCCGGAACTAACCAACTAACAAGTCGCCACAGTGCCAATTCTCTGTTTTCTGCTATTTTTGTGTTTCAGAAAAGCTACACAGGAAATATTCTCAGAATTGGACGAAACAAGTTCCTGAAGTCTTATTTTTCCCGGAAGCTTCCAGAGATCCGAAGAGGAGATGGAGTGGGGCCACGAGGTGGCCTCACACCAGGGCGGCGCGGCCCAGCCCCTGGCCGCGCCCCCTATGTGTGAGACCGCCTCGGTCCACTCCTGACGATGCCCTTTCGCCTCTAAAGACCCCCCGATGGGAAAAACCTAAGTACCCGATCAATTTTCCAGAAACACATCGCGATCCGCCGCCGTCGTCGACCCGAGATCGGGAGGGTCCAGAAGCTCTTCCCAGCACCCTGCCGGAGAGGGGAATCGCCACCGGAGGTCTTCTTCATCACCATGCTTGCCTCCGGAGCGATGAGTGAGTAGTCTACCTCGGACTATGGGTCCATAGCAGTAGCTAGATGGTTGTCCTCTCCACCATGTGCTTCATGTTTAGATCTCATGAGCTGCCCTACATGATTGAGATCACCGTTATGTAATTCTACATGTTTGGTTTGTTGGGATCCGATGAATATTGGTGTTATGATTGAGTTGCTATACTGAAATATATCTTATGTTATCTCTATGTTGTTTATGATCTTGCATGCTCTCCGTTGTTAGTAGCTATCTTGGCCGAGTAGTTGCTAGTGACTCCAAGAGGGGGTATTTATGCTCGATAGTGGGTTCATGCCTCTATTTAATCTGGGGGAGTGACAGAAACCTCTAAGGTTGTAGATGTGTTGTTGCTACTAGGGAGAAAACAATATTCATATGCTCGAGGGCATATGCTTTGTTTACATTACACACTTTGCTTAATGCAATTATCTGTTGTTTGCAACTTAATACTCATGGGGTGTTCGGATGATATCCCCGCGAGTGGATTATTAGTCATAGATGCAGTTGGATTGCGGTCTATGTATTTTGTTGTAAGAGAGTGGATTTGGTGCTCACCTGGGTAGCTACTCACCCCCTGATAACCGTTGGATTTTGCACACCACCGTTGGATTCGTCCTAGCGATTAATGGCTAGGACACAGCGAGTGGATCTCTAGATAGGATCCCATCGCCCCTTCCCCTCCCCCGTCTCTGGTCGAGCACCTCCCCCTGCCTCCTCCCTTCGGCGGCCCCCATCCCCTCTGCCCATCTCCCTCCCCTCCCTAGCGGCCGTCACCTCCCCAGCCCTCCACTGCTTTCCTGACCCCGCCGGCCCGCCGCCTCCTAAGCTCTGCCCAGGATTATTGGGGGTTGGCGTTGGGCGTAGATCTGAGGAGAAGACCGGCCAACGGTTGGGAAACATGATGTCGTGCACCACCGTAGGGGCCGCTGGCCGTCTACCGGTTGGGCGCCACCCGTTGTCGGGCGCTGGAGGGAGCAGGGGCAGCGTCTGCTGGCCGGTGCTATGAGCGGGGCTGCAGGAGATGCGGATGAAGCGCGCCCGCTGTCCGGGAGGAGCACAGGGAGGGCGCGTCGGGCGCCATGCCCCTCGAGCTGATGCATGCGAGGCGAGGGCTGCCGCCATATCTGCAGGACGCATGCGAGGTGCGCGTGATTGACCATGCGGCGGCGCCCAGTGGATGCAATGGGAGGGCCTCGGTGTTAGACGGCTCTCCTTGATTCGCAGGCAAGGAGGAAGCACGGCGGCACTGACACCTCCCATGCGCCGCTAGCTCGCAGCCCTAGCCAACCACTACCGCAAGTTGGCACGGTGGTGCCCTCTATGCAGCCTGCCCCAGGATGGCCGCACGCTGGTCAAGGAGCTCACCACCAGGCCGGCCGCCATGCGTGAGGTCGGTGGTCAGGGGAATCGAGGGTGGAGGGACATAGGCTGGAGGGGAAAAGGTGCCATGCGGGAGTCAACGACACCGCCCAGAGCCGCATCCACCCAAGGGCCTGCATCGCCCTTGATGTCCCGCTCGGAGCCTTCCCTGCCATGGAACAGGAGGCCGGCGCCACTCGCGCATCGACGTCAATATGCATGGAACAGGAAGCCGACATGCGAGCTGCAGGGAGGAGAGGTACGGTCGGCCTTCAAGGCGGCACTGGCCCGGAGTCTTGCTGTGGTCTGGCGCACGGTGGCGGATTCCATGTTGAGGAGGGGGGCACTGAGGCCACGAGCGGGGAGGGGGCAGCACACTGGAGGGCGATTGGGCGAAGGCACTTCATCACCGGCAGATCCCGTGCCACCTCGTCCAGTAGCAGCTCCCATGGCCACCTCGCCCAGTAACAGATCTTGGTCGTGGGCATGTGTAGCCTGTTGAGAGATTGAATTTGGTCTCTTTTCTCGATCTGGATTTGGTTTCACCTTTTTTCCCGATCTGAAGTCGCTTCATCGTTTCAAGGAATCAGTTTGACTTTCTATACATGCAGTGTTCCCGATACAAATCGGACTTGTTAATTTGTTGGATTTTCTGGTACTGGTGTGTTCCTGATTTAGAGGAAGTTGGCCTTCTTTCCAATTTTATGTCGAATTTGATGGAATCATTTGACATCGACCTGACCTTCGGAAGTTACGCTAGAACAGAACAGGGCGCCTACGTGCGCCGATGTGCTCCTGCTTTTCCTCCCTCTTAGATCCGCTTTCAGAAGAATTGGGAAATTTTAGGAGAGGAGAGAAGAGAGGATTTGGAGGGACAAATATAGGAAATCTTAGATCTGAATCTCAATAATATTTCGAGCTTCTCTCATATCAGAAGTCTCCAATCTTCAAACAATTAGCAAGAAGAAAATGAGGTAATCGCGCTGGTACATAGCTACTTGACATTAGCGAAGGGGGAGATGCATGGTTCGATTCTGGGAAGGAGAGAGAAACTAGAGCGGTGGTGGCCTGGGGTCCTCGGACGGCTTCTAACGACGTTAGACAGGTGTCGATTTCTAAACCGGTGAGTAGCTACCAAGGTGTGTATAGTTTTGTTTTTGTTTGTTGTAATGCCCAGAGTAAATCGCATAGTGATCTTCTTGACATATCACGTTATCTTTATTCTATCAATTGCCCAACTGTAATTTGTTTACCCAGCATGTGTTATTTATCTTATGGAGAGACACCACTAGTGAACTATGGACCCTAGTCCTATTTCCATCATATTGCTATCTCCTGTTTACTTTACTCCCACTGTTTACTTTACTCGCATACTTCTACTGTTTTCCACTCGATACGCTCATACCCTTTGTTTCAAGCAAACCGGTGAGATTGACAACCTCATCGTAAGTTGGGAACAAAGTATTTGGTTGTGTTGTGTGCAGATTCCATATTGCTGCTCGCAAAGCAAAGCTTGGACGAGGCGCCATATAAATTGTCCGGAGCTGTCGCGAAGCTTGCAAGCATCACCTTCAGTCGTATTGTCTGCTCTTCTCCTGGTCGATAAACCTTGGTTTCTTACTGAGGGAAAAGACTTGCCGCTGTGCTCATCATACTTTCCGCTTGGAGTTTCCCAACTGCCTGGCCATAATCATCATCAACTACACGCCAGCCATCAAGCCCTTTTCTGGCGCCGTTGCCGGGGAAGAAGTGGAAGACCTCTGCAAGGGGAGTTTTTCGCACGCACATCCTTTACTTTGTTATTTGCTTTGCTTTACTTTACTTTATTTTTACCTGCATTGTTTTATATCAAAAAACCCAAAAAAATTAGAATCCTTGATAGTTGTTTTTACTTGTCTACTTTTAGTTTTGCTGAAATGGCTAATCCTGAAAACACCAAGTTGTGTGACTTTACTAGCACGAACAATAGTGATTTTATCTGCACTCCTATTGCGCCACCTGCTCCTGCTGCAAATTTTTATGAGATTAAGCCTGCTTTATTGAACCTTGTTATGAAAGAGCAATTTTCTGGTGCTAGTACTGAAGATGCTGCAGCTCATCTCAACAATTTTGTTGAGCTATGTGAGATGCAGAAATATAAGGATGTTGAAAGTGATATTATTAAGCTCAAGTTGTTTCCTTTTTCTTTGAGAGGAAAAGCTAAAGATTGGTTGCTATCTTTGACTAAGAATAGTATTGATTCATGGTGAAAGGACACAGATGTCGCCTAGAGGGGGGGGTGAATAGGCGATTAAAACTTTTACGAAAGGCTTGTACAAATGCGGAAATAAACTAATGTTTAATTTGACAAGCTTACAAAACCTAATAAACTAGGCTCACCTATGTGTACCAACAACTTATGTTAAGCAAGACAAGTAGCAAGGTATATAACTTCAAGCACGATGGCTATCACAAATGAAGTGCATAAGTAGTGGAGCTCGGATAAGAGTTACCGAGGCACGAAGGAGACGAAGATGTATCCCGAAGTTCACTTCCAAAGGAAGCTAGTCTCCGTTGGAGAGGTGTGGCGGCTTAATGCACTCCGAACGCCACAAAGGCCTCACCTTGAGATGTGGTAGCACAATGCTCACCAAATGCCACAAAGGCTCACCTCAAGATGCGGAGGCACGCTACACACCAAACGCCACAAAGGCTCACCTTATTCTCCTCGCGCCCTCGCACAAAGCAAGATGCCACGATCCACTATGGAACACTTGAGGGCGGTCACCGAACCCGTACAAGCTTGGGGCAATCTCCACAACTTAATTGGAGGCTCCCAAGAATTGCCACAAAGGCACCACAAAGGTTGGGGAATCTCCACAACTTAATTGGAGGCCCCAAGTATATGCCACAAAGGCCACTAAGCCGTCTAGGGTTCCAAGAACCCAAGAGTAATAAGCTCACAACTTCCACTTACCGAATCTCCGAGGAGAACTCAAACCGATGCACCAAATGCAATGGCAAGAGCACACAAAGTGCTCAAATCCTTCTTACTCAAATCCTACCAAAGCAACTAATGCTATGGAGAGATATAAGAGGAAGAACAAAGGAAATCAACAAATGAACTCCAAGATCTAGATCCCAATGGTTCCCCTCACTTAGAGGAGATTTTGATTGGTGGAAAGATAGATCTAGATCTCCTCTCTCTTTTCCCTCAAGAAGATGCAAGAATCATTGGAGGGATTGAGAGATAGAGCAAAGCTTCAAAGTCAACAATGGAGGAGAGTGAGAAATAGGAAGCCAACCAGCCCAAGGAGGAAGAAGGGGGCCTTTTATAGGTCCCCCACGAAAACTAGCCGTTGCTGGGCACTAGGGCCGGAGTCTCCGGCCTAGAGGACCGATTCCAGGGCCGGAGTCTCCGCCCCTGGGCCGGAGTCTCCGGTGCCCCGGGGTCATTCGGGGGCCTCAGGACGGACTAAGCAGGTGCCAGGCCGGAGTTGGGCCGGAGACTTTGCGTCTCGGGCCGGAGACTCCGGCCACCAAAAACTGGCAGGAACACCAACACGAAAACGACCATAACTTGAGCATCCGGACTCCGTTTTTGATGATCTTGAGCTCGTTGGAATCACAACAACGAGCTCTATAAGTATATGCATAGAAACATCATAGTCCAACAAGGGAGGATAAAACCAAATGATGAGAGGTTTGACCTCTCTTCAAAGTCGAACCGGTAAAACCTCCAAACACCAAAAACACAATGAGTGTTTCATGCAAAATCCCTTTTTGATGAGTTAGAGCTTGTCATGGAATTAACCACAAGCTCTAAAACCTCACATGGATAAAAGCCAAATAAGAACCAAGAAGGATGATGGCAAATATGCAAAGGTTTGAGCTTTCTTCGAACGATGCGGTTAAGTTACTCACTCGAGAGCCCCTCTTGATAGTACGGCTACCAATCCTATAACCCGGTCTCCAAACTAACACACGAGACCGGTAGAAGAGAAAACCTATCAAGAACAAACCTTTGCCTTGTGTATTCCACTTGAGCTTGATGAAGATGATCTTTTCCACCTCAAGATGGAATCCCTTTCTTGATTGCTCTAGCTTGATGAAGTCTTGTGGATTGCTCCCCCATAAATCAATATGGGAAAGACTCTCTTAGGAATATCTTCACAAAGCCATTACCACCAAATAGAATACATGCATCAAGCATATAATCTCCTTGAGATGGCACATCCTAAACTTGACTTCTCATCCATGAAGACGATCACCACTTAATAATATCCTAGCCCGAGATCACAAGATCCCACTCGATACATTATGTATGCTTTGAGAGTTGATCAACTTGAATCCCATCTTTGCACTTTGACTTGATCAACCTTGTATCCTTCCTTCTTCCTTCATGAAGATGATGTCTTGAAGGTAAACACAAATGTCCACTCAATTATATTCTTCAAGACATAGTTGCAATAAGCTCAATTCTCATATGACCATTCTTTCGATATTTCCTTGAATAACACATTGGTCATCACTTAAAGTTCTTCATTTGATCCTTCTTACAACCTTGAAGCCAGCATATGGTTCAAGCATTGTCTATGGACATGTCCTACAAATATAACTCAATGCAAACATTAGTCCACAGAGATTGTCATTAATTACCAAAACCACACATGGGGGCTCCATGCTCTTTCAATCTCCCCCATTTTGGTAATTGATGACAATCTCTTTGAGAGGGTTTATATAATGAATTTAAAGAACCAAAATGGTTGCACTAACATCAAATACTAGAAAAGTATGTGATGTTAGTAAAACCACCATATATAGAGCAAACTCCCCCACAATCTATGCACGTGTGAATGATCTTGATTTCATTGCATATATTGCCAACCAAGGTTGTTGGTGGAGTTTCCTCTATATACTCAACCATGCAAAGCATGAAAGGCAAATGCTTAAGAACAAAACCAAAGCATAAAACCCAATTCCCTTTAAACCCTCGAAACTTCTCCCCCATTGGCACCAATTGCCGAAATGGGCGGAAAAACTTAGAAGGCCAATATAGTGAGAGTTCCTCCATAATGTGTGCATAAACCAAAAGTATAATTGAAAATATATGCACATATCCAAATATGAAAACTCGGAGGAAATCAACCTATATTGAGGATCAAAGATTGCAAATAAAATAAGATCACATGGTGGATAAACTTCAACAAATGAAGAGAGCAATCAATCGATCCAAAGAACAAATTGAATAAAGATATTACGATAAGACCAAAAGGGTGCTCTAAATAATATGAGGAAGCTCCCCAAGGTTTGTGCACAAAATATTCTATTTGAATTAAAGTATAAGGTGCACAAACATGGAATCATCACTCCCTCAATATTATTCAAAACAAAATGATACCAAGTGAAGTCAAATACTATGATAACCGCAAAATGGTGCTTTAAATGAAATGAGGAAGCTCCCCAAGGTACGTGCAAAAAATAGAATATTTGCATTTGAATACAATTTGCACAACATGGAATCCTCACTCCCTCAATAACATTTAAAACGCAACCATTTGCAAGAGATCATAGAGAAGAAATTAAGCTTAACACTTGCATCAAACAAATGGTTGAGCAACAAGCAAGAGACAACATATTAAAAGGCTCAACCAAAGGAATGTGTGATATGAAATGACAAAGCATATTATAAGACTAATACAAGGATAAGCATAGAGCATCCACATAGTCTTTAATGAAAGAAATTGCTTAGCATTCCATCCCAACACATAAGGTTCAAATAAGATATCAATTAAGGAGATATCATCTCTCATGTGTATAAGTTTCTAAGTAGACAACATCACAAAGATAATTATCACAAAGAAACATGTACACACAAAATAGATACTAAGAATAGAACATGATATCCAAAATAAAGTCATGCAATATACCAATGAGAATTTTGCTTTTAAAGCACGGCCAAAGGCTCAAATTTTCTTATTGTATATTGATGAACTTCAACCACAAACAAGTCAAAGACATCACAAATATCAACAAGGGAAAGAAGATAGTTGGGATGCTTTGAGAAAAGCAACAAGTATCACAAAGATGAATACCAAAAGAAAGTAATAAATTTACACTTTCAACCATATTGCACATGTGAGAACTTGAGGAATTGATATGCAATAAAATTGCTAAATTGACATATATGGGATAGGAGAATCATGAGCATGATTTTATATGTTCCCAATAATATGCACTCATCTCAAATTACTCACAATTGCAATAAAGAGGTTTCATTAAGACCTTTGCAAGAAGCACAACATTTGCAAATAATGATTTTCCATGCCATGAAACAACCTACACAAGGTTGGATACTAGAAAAGTATGCATGATAAGATACTTGTTACCGAGATATTAAAGGTAGGATGTAGTAGATAGGAGTTCTTCAATAATCCTAGCTTGCCTCAAATTATCATTTAGTCACCACTTCATCCTTATTATTGAGACAAGCACCAATATATCTTCATGTACCTAAAACAAAGTTCAAGTACAAGATGGTCCCCAAACTCATTGGGTCCAAAGTAGTTAGAGAAACTACAATATATAGGACAAACTCCACATAAATATGTGCATATAGATATGAACTTGAATTTCATGCACAACTTAGCCAATTTAGGATTTGATAGAGTTTTGCCTATATATTGGATCAACGAAAGCAAAGCATGCCATAAATTATACATTTAGTAAGAATGCAGGCACAACACTTTCAAGAGCCAAAGCGAGATACAATTTGAACAAAGCACCAAGAAGACCAAGAAGTCACACGAAATTGTGAAGCCACAAAAGGTTGTCCAAATTATATCAAAGAATCAAATCAACACAAGATTGACTCCAAAGTTCAACTAGTGAACTAAGCAAAAGCCAATGAGCATAAAGGATAACTAAGACACACATGCTCAAAGACATATCTCATTTTAAGAGTGAAAAACAAATTACAAGGAATGAGATAAGCAACTCCCAAAGAGAGCAAGGTTCCAACAACAAACCAAACTCTCCACACTTTTTATGATGGCACACTAAGTACCAAAAAGAAAAGATTTTACTTCCAACAATAATCAAAACCAATTGAAATAAGCACAAGAGTGTGTTATAACAAATATAGGAGAGCTCCCCCAAGATTAGTGCATTATTTATGATTTTGCATTTGAATACAAAATGCACACAAATGGGATCATCACATCTACCTACATAGAAATAACACAAAATAAATTTAACAAAATCAAATGGAATCACAAGAGTCAAGAAAGACAATGGGAGTTAAAGAAAATACATTTCTTGGCGAGAGATAAGGCAATTAAAAGCAATAGCCAAAGTGAAGATGATCAATATAAAAAATACCACATGATAGATTACCAATTTTCCAAGGAGAAGAGGTATATGGAGTTATTTCCGGTGGTAGTTTACACATGAATCCAAGATCATCTTCACAAAAAATGAGCATATGAAAAGTATAAGAATTAAGCACCATGCCAAACAAAGATATTCTTGATAGATTCAAATAGTTAAACAATCATGCAAAGCAATGATTAGGATAGCTTGAAGCAAATGGTTTTCCAACTTTGATGTAGTATTCCACATTTTAGGAAAACCCTATCAAGAAAGTATCTCACAAACAAGATCCAAAACAAGAGCAATAAACAATTTGGCAAATTGGAACTTGTTCGAGAAAACATGCCACATAGAAGCAAGATAATTTACAATATCAACACTATGTGACACAACCTCAAATATACACATTTCATGGATTTGTAATATGCGCAAAGCACAATACTCCCCCATAATGTGATAAAACCAATTTTCAAATAAGTTGTTAAAGTCAATTTCCATAGGGCTCGGAAATTCCAAGGGGGGCCGGAGTCTCCGGGGTAGAACCACCGGAGTCTCCAAACCTAGAAAATTAAACTTTACCAACAAGAGGCAAATAGAATCCAACAAGATGATTAATGGACATTATAGAATTTGAATTTCTCATGAAAATGACATACCACATAGAGACTAGATAATCTTTAAATATCAACACTAAGTGGTATTCCTCATGTACACACATTTTTAGGATTGTGAAGTGCCAAAGCATATCACTCCCCCAAAATGGGATGGTCCATTAATCACTCCCAAGAGCCAAGAAGATAGATCAAGATGCAATAGGCTCAATAGTAACAACCGTACATGGTGTGCAACCAACAAGCACATAATTGATTACTCAAAATAAAGCAAGTGGGGAGCACAACATATACAAACACATGCAAGATACAAAACCAAACACATGCAAAGGGGCGAGTAACTTTCAATGTAGATAAGTTGAATACATGTTACCGCAAGGAGGAACAATGGATATATGATAGAAATAAGATAATCCAATTGACTTGACTTGAGACAATATAATTAATGAAGATCCCTTAATTCTTCATGATATAGCCAAGTCTCCAATGCCCTCCATTAGACACCTATTGATCAAGTTTTGGCTTGTTGGTCCCCAACCAAGTTGGGTCCTAAGAGGTTAGTCACAATAGGTTTGGCAACCCAAATGGTTCTTTTCTTGACACCACTTTGAGTACCAACAAATTTGGCAAACACATTTCCAACCTTATCCTTGCAAAGTGAATAAGCATCATTGATTATGATAGGGTTGGATGAGTTACCAATAGAGCAAGTAGAAGAAAGGTGACCCTTCTCACGGCATATGTAGCAAGATCTTATCTTTCCTTTCTTCTCATTTGATTTCTCCACAATGGGAGCATTGGGTTGATTCTTCTTAGGAGGAAGCTTTTCTTCATCTTGAGGAAGGACTTGAGTTTGAGCTTGAGGCCGCTTCCCTTGTTGCTTCTCACTTAGATGCTTCTTCTTCAATGGGCAAGACCTAACATGATGCCCTTCAATTTTGCACTTGAAGCAAACAATCTTAGCCGGATCCTTGACTTTCTCTTGGCCCTTCTTCTTCTTGAAGAGTTTGGACTTCTTCTTATTGTTGGAGATAAATCCAAGTCCACTCTTGTCATTGGGGAATTTTTGTGCACTCAACATCTTGTCAAGTTTGGACTTCCCTTCATGACTTTTTACCAAGTCTTTCTTCAACAAAGTGACTTGGGCCTCGAGCTCTTTAATTTCCTCTACATGGTTAGTTACAATACAAGAACTAGAGGAAGTAGAAGCTATATTGTTAGAGCAACAAGGCAAGGAGAGTAATTCATCACAAGATGTAGCAATAGTATGAGTGGATGAATTACGAGGACTAGCACATGGCAATATAGCTTTTTGGGAAGTAGTGCTAGTGACCACATGAGGTTCACAAGATGTTACCTTTGTAGACATATCCTCATAAGCTAACTTTAGGCGAGCATGGGACACTCGAAGATCCTCATTAGAGCTAGATAGCTTTTCATGATTTTCTTCCAATATCCCATACTTGCTAGTTAGCAACTCAAGTTGAGCCCTTAGCTCAACATTCTCCTTCAAGATAGATGCTTCACAAGAATTAGAGTTAGTAGCACAAGCATCATGATTAACCGAAAGAGGAGAAGGCAACTTGGAACACTCTTTTAAATAAGAAGCTTTTAGTTGCTCATGTGACTCGGTGAGTTTGGTGAGCACACTCTCAATGTCCCTAGATCCATTTTTGAGGTGCTCAACATCCTCAAGAAGTTTAGCATTAACAAAAACAAGCTTATCATTTTTTAATTTTAAATCATTTGCCACCTCAAGAGCTCTATCATTGGAGCTTTGTTCTTTTAAAAGAGTCTCTTTAAAATCATTGGCAAGACTATGAAGATTCTCAATAGTTGCTTCTTGCTCTTCATCATGAGATTGAAGCTCATCAATAATTTTCTGGCTCTCAATAGCAGCAACCAAAATATCAACAAAGTTAGAGCAAGCAATTTTGTTCTTCTTACCAATAGCAAGAAAGACTATTTCTCCCTTCTTTTTTAAAGAGGCAACATAATCATCCTCTTCTTCATGATCACTAGATATAGTGGGTTCCAAAGAAGGAGTTACCTTTGAATCCCTAGCCATAAGACATATGTGGGAACCGAGAGATGATGATGAGGATGAATTACTTGAAGCTCCAATCAAAATTTTGTCTTGGCCAATAGAATCTCCGGTTTCCTCTAAATTGTTAGCCACACAAAGACTAGAGGAAATAGAGGCATTTTTATCATGGCCACTAGACAGAGCAAGCATATCATCATGAGATTTATTTAAGCAACTTACACATGATATGCAAGGACTAACACAAGCATATAAAGCATTTATGGTGCTAGAAGTGTTTAAGTCCAAAGATGAAGCATTGCAATGAGATAGAGATGAAGGATCATCAAAAGTAAGCATACTATCACCATTGCAAGTTTCATCACCACTCACCATATCATTACCTTGTGTCTTGCCACACTTTGGTGAAGTGGATGAAAGTTCATCACGGCCGGAAGTGGAAGGAATACAATCATCCCCAATAATCTTGGACAAACTATATTTTTCTTGAAGCTTTGTCCATATCTCATGAGCGCTCCGAAAAGGTGTGAAGGAGAAGGTAACTACATCGCTCAAAGCATTAACAATCACATGAGAAGCTTGAGCATTGAGATACAAGTTTTTCTTATCCTCTAAAGATAGATTTTGAGTATCCTTTGGAGGAGAAAAACCCGCATCTACAATTTGCTCCATAGATGGGTCCATGACCCGAAAATAATTAAGCATGTGAATTTTCCAAGTATCATAATTTGTGCCATCGAATATAAAAGTGTCATTGTGCACTAATCCCCTAGCCGACATCTTTGCTCTCAAGGCGGTGAAGCCTAAATTGAGAGACCTAGCTCTGATACCAATTGAAAGGACACAGATGTCGCCTAGAGGGGGGGGGGTGAATAGGCGATTAAAACTTTTACGAAAGGCTTGTACAAATGCGGAAATAAACTAATGTTTAATTTGACAAGCTTACAAAACCTAATAAACTAGGCTCACCTATGTGTACCAACAACTTATGTTAAGCAAGACAAGTAGCAAGGTATATAACTTCAAGCACGATGGCTATCACAAATGAAGTGCATAAGTAGTGGAGCTCGGATAAGAGTTACCGAGGCACGAAGGAGACGAAGATGTATCCCGAAGTTCACTTCCAAAGGAAGCTAGTCTCCGTTGGAGAGGTGTGGCGGCTTAATGCACTCCGAACGCCACAAAGGCCTCACCTTGAGATGTGGTAGCACAATGCTCACCAAATGCCACAAAGGCTCACCTCAAGATGCGGAGGCACGCTACACACCAAACGCCACAAAGGCTCACCTTATTCTCCTCGCGCCCTCGCACAAAGCAAGATGCCACGATCCACTATGGAACACTTGAGGGCGGTCACCGAACCCGTACAAGCTTGGGGCAATCTCCACAACTTAATTGGAGGCTCCCAAGAATTGCCACAAAGGCACCACAAAGGTTGGGGAATCTCCACAACTTAATTGGAGGCCCCAAGTATATGCCACAAAGGCCACTAAGCCGTCTAGGGTTCCAAGAACCCAAGAGTAATAAGCTCACAACTTCCACTTACCGAATCTCCGAGGAGAACTCAAACCGATGCACCAAATGCAATGGCAAGAGCACACAAAGTGCTCAAATCCTTCTTACTCAAATCCTACCAAAGCAACTAATGCTATGGAGAGATATAAGAGGAAGAACAAAGGAAATCAACAAATGAACTCCAAGATCTAGATCCCAATGGTTCCCCTCACTTAGAGGAGATTTTGATTGGTGGAAAGATAGATCTAGATCTCCTCTCTCTTTTCCCTCAAGAAGATGCAAGAATCATTGGAGGGATTGAGAGATAGAGCAAAGCTTCAAAGTCAACAATGGAGGAGAGTGAGAAATAGGAAGCCAACCAGCCCAAGGAGGAAGAAGGGGGCCTTTTATAGGTCCCCCACGAAAACTAGCCGTTGCTGGGCACTAGGGCCGGAGTCTCCGGCCTAGAGGACCGGAGTCTCCGGCCTAGAGGACCGGAGTCTCCGCCCTAAGTGACTCCAGGGCCGGAGTCTCCGCCCCTGGGCCGGAGTCTCCGGTGCCCCGGGGTCATTCGGGGGCCTCAGGACGGACTAAGCAGGTGCCAGGCCGGAGTTGGGCCGGAGACTTTGCGTCTCGGGCCGGAGACTCCGGCCACCAAAAACTGGCAGGAACACCAACACGAAAACGACCATAACTTGAGCATCCGGACTCCGTTTTTGATGATCTTGAGCTCGTTGGAATCACAACAACGAGCTCTATAAGTATATGCATAGAAACATCATAGTCCAACAAGGGAGGATAAAACCAAATGATGAGAGGTTTGACCTCTCTTCAAAGTCGAACCGGTAAAACCTCCAAACACCAAAAACACAATGAGTGTTTCATGCAAAATCCCTTTTTGATGAGTTAGAGCTTGTCATGGAATTAACCACAAGCTCTAAAACCTCACATGGATAAAAGCCAAATAAGAACCAAGAAGGATGATGGCAAATATGCAAAGGTTTGAGCTTTCTTCGAACGATGCGGTTAAGTTACTCACTCGAGAGCCCCTCTTGATAGTACGGCTACCAATCCTATAACCCGGTCTCCAAACTAACACACGAGACCGGTAGAAGAGAAAACCTATCAAGAACAAACCTTTGCCTTGTGTATTCCACTTGAGCTTGATGAAGATGATCTTTTCCACCTCAAGATGGAATCCCTTTCTTGATTGCTCTAGCTTGATGAAGTCTTGTGGATTGCTCCCCCATAAATCAATATGGGAAAGACTCTCTTAGGAATATCTTCACAAAGCCATTACCACCAAATAGAATACATGCATCAAGCATATAATCTCCTTGAGATGGCACATCCTAAACTTGACTTCTCATCCATGAAGACGATCACCACTTAATAATATCCTAGCCCGAGATCACAAGATCCCACTCGATACATTATGTATGCTTTGAGAGTTGATCAACTTGAATCCCATCTTTGCACTTTGACTTGATCAACCTTGTATCCTTCCTTCTTCCTTCATGAAGATGATGTCTTGAAGGTAAACACAAATGTCCACTCAATTATATTCTTCAAGACATAGTTGCAATAAGCTCAATTCTCATATGACCATTCTTTCGATATTTCCTTGAATAACACATTGGTCATCACTTAAAGTTCTTCATTTGATCCTTCTTACAACCTTGAAGCCAGCATATGGTTCAAGCATTGTCTATGGACATGTCCTACAAATATAACTCAATGCAAACATTAGTCCACAGAGATTGTCATTAATTACCAAAACCACACATGGGGGCTCCATGCTCTTTCACATGGGCTAAGTGTAAGGATGCTTTCATTGGTAGATATTATCCTCCTGCTAAAATTATATCTCTGCGTAGCAATATTATGAAGTTTAGTCAGTTTGATAATGAACATGTTGCTTAAGCTTGGGAAAGAATGAAATCTATGATAAAGAATTGCCCCACTCATGGACTGACTACTTGGATGATTGTCCAAACTTTTTATGCAGGACTGAATTTTTCTTCAAGGAACCTATTGGATTCAGCTGCTGGAGGAACTTTTATGTCCCTTACCTTGGGCGCCGCAACAAAGCTACTTGACAACATGATGATAAATTATTCCGAATGGTACACCGATAGAGCATCACAAGGTAAGAAGGTAAATTCTGTTGAGGAAACCTCTTCCTTGAGTGATAAGATTGATACCATTATGGCTATGCTTGCTAATGATAGGACTGATGTTGATCCTAATAATGTTCCTTTAGCCTCTTTGGTTGCTCAAGAAGAGCATGTTGATGTTAACTTCATTAGAAACAATGCTTATAGGAACAATTTTGCTAGTAACAATTATAGGCCGTATCCTTCTCGTAATGGTTATGGTAACTCTTATGGTAACTCCTCCAACAACACTTGGGCCACGCCCTCCGAGCTTGAGGTAATGCTCAAGGACTTCATCAGTAAGCAAACTGCTATTAACAAGTCTGTTGAGGAAAAGTTAGGTAAAATTGATATTCTTGCTTCTAAAGTTGATAGCCTTGCTCATGATGTTGAACTTCTGAAATTAAAAGTGTTGCCTAATGATGTGAAAGAGAACAATGTTTTTGCTACTGCTAATGCTATTTGATACGTCTCCAACGTATCTATAATTTTTGATGCTCCATGCTTGTTTTTACACCATTTGCCTACTGTTTTGTTACACTTCGTGGCACTTTTATGCATTTTCCGGAACTAACCTACTAACAAGTCGCCACAGTGCCAGTTCCCTGTTTTCTGCTGTTTTTGTGTTTCAAAAGTGCTACACAAGAAATATTCTCGGAATTGGACGAAACAAGTTTCTGAAGTCTTATTTTCCCCGGAAGCTTCCAGAGATCCAAAGAGGAGTTGGAGGGGGGCCACGAGGGCCCCACACACCAGGGCGGCGCGGCCCAGGCCCTGGCCGCGCCGCCTATGTGTGAGGGTGCCTCGGGCCACTTCTGACGATGCCCCTTCGCCTATAAAGACCCCCCGGCGGAAAAAACCTAAGTGCCCAATCATTTTTCTAGAACACATCGCGATCCGCCGCCGCCGTCGACCCGAAGATCGGGAGGGTCCAGAAGCTCTTCCCGGCACCCTGCCGGAGAGGGGAATCGCCACTGGAGGTCTTCTTCATCGCCATGCTTGCTTCCGGAGCGATGAGTGAGTAGTCTACCTTGGACTATGGGTCCATAGCAGTAGCTAGATGGTTGTCTCCTCCACCATGTGCTTCATGTTTAGATCTCATGAGCTGCCCTACATGATTGAGATCACCGTTATGTAATTCTACATGTTTGGTTTGTTGGGATCCGATGAATATTGGTGTTATGATTGAGTTGCTATACTGAAATATATCTTATGTTATCTCTATGGTGTTTATGATCTTGCATGCTCTCCGTTGTTAGTAGCTATCTTGGTCGAGTAGTTGCTAGTGACTCCAAGAGGGGTATTTATGTTTGATAGTGGGTTCATGCCTCTATTTAACCTGGGGGAGTGACAGAAACCTCTAAGGTTGTAGATGTGTTGTTGCTACTAGGGAGAAAACAACATTCATATGCTCGAGGGCATATGCTTTGTTTACATTACACACTTTGCTTAATGCAATTATCTGTTGTTCTCAACTTAATACTCATGGGGTGTTCGGATGATATCCCCGGGAGTGGATTATTAGTCATAGATGCTGTTGGATGGCGGTCTATGTATTTTGTTGTAATGCCCACAGTAAATCGCATAGTGATCTTCTTGACATATCACGTTTATCTTTATTCTATCAATTGCCCAACTGTAATTTGTTTACCCAGCATGTGTTATTTATCTTATGGAGAGACACCACTAGTGAACTGTGGACCCCAGTCCTATTTCCATCATATTGCTATCACCTGTTTACTTTACTCGCACTGTTTACTTTACTCGCATACTTTCACTGCTTTCCACTCGATACGCTCATACCCTTTGTTTCAAGCAAACCGGTGAGATTGACAACCTCATCGCAAGTTGGGAACAAAGTACTTGGTTGTGTGTGTGCAGGTTCCACGTTGCTTCTCGCAAAGCAAAGCTTGGACGAGGCGCCATATATAAATTGTCCGGAACTGTTGCGAAGCTTGCAAGCATCACCTTCCATCGTTTGTCTCTCCTCTCCTGATCGATAAACCTTGGTTTCTTAACTGAGGGAAAATCTTGCTGCTATATTCATCACACCTTCCTCTTGGGGTTCCCAACGGGCTGGCCATCAACCAAGCATCACTATTCAAGTTGGAATAGATGAAAATATTAGATTGTTAGCAGAATTGCATGCTAGATGGGAAAGAGAGGATGAGATTGCTAGGAATATGAAAGTTTGTACTATTACTACCTCTAATGATGTTGTTCCTAATGCTAGCAATCCTCTTACTTTGATTGGTGTAGAGAAAACTCTCACTCCTTGTGTTAAAAAGCCTAAAACTGCCAAAACTTTTTCTCAAAAGAGTGCTGAAATTTTTCGGAGTGTAGGAGATGATAGCTCTATTTACTTTAATGATTTTGATGTTGATGTCTGCAATATAGCTGAAGTAATTTTGTTCTTGCAAAAGCTTGCTTTGACTCCCAATGCTAGTTCTTTAAATATTGCTTTTACTAAGCATATTACCAATGCTCTCATGAAAATTAGGGATGAAAAATTGCACAAAAAGCTTTTGTTCCCAAGAAGTTAGAAGATGGTTGGGAACCCATCATTGATATGCATGTTAATGGTTTTGATTGCCATGCTTTATGTGATCTAGGTGCTAGTATTTCTATTATGCCTAGAAAGATTTATGACATGCTTGATTTACCACCGCTTGAAAAATGTTATTATGATGTTCCTATTGCTGATGTTGCTAAGAAGAAACCTTTGGGAAGGATTAATGATGTTCTTATTGTGGTTAATAATAACCTTGTTCCCGTTGATTTTCTTGTCATCGATGTTGAATGCCATGCTTCATGTCCTATTATTTTGGGAAGACCCTTTCTTCGAACTGTAGGTGCCATTATTGATATGAGAGAAGGCACCATCAAATATCAATTCCCACTCAAGAAATGTATGGAACACTTCCCTAGGAAAAGAAAGAAATTACTTTTTGACTCTATTCTTAGAGCAAATTATGAGCTTGATGTTTCATCTCTTGATGTTACTTGATTCGCAATTTTCTACGCCTAGCTCAAAGGCGTTAAAGAAAAAGCACTCTTCGGAGATAATCCAATGTTTTATTTTCAGTACTTTTTCTTTTATTTGAGTCTTGGAAGTCATTACTACTGTAATGACCTCTCCTTATCCTTTTTATTTCGTTGTTGTGCCAAGAGAAGCCTCTAATTTGAGTGAGGTAAGATTTGGGGATGTTGCTGTCCTGAAACTGTTTTCGGTGCTGCACCGTAAAAATTCGTAAAAATTCTCAGTATATCTTTTGGACCTGAGATTTATTGTGCATATGCCCCAGGTTATATCCAAACTTTCATTATTTGAACACTTTTTGATTTGAGCAACAGAAAACCCCTCAAAAATTCGACCTTTGTCAGCTGTTCTGTTTTGACAGATTTCTGCCAATATTTGTGTTTGCCGCTTTATCGCTTTCTTTTGAGTTCTTTTGATCACGGAACTTTTGGGGAAGTCGCTACAGTAGTTTATACTTTATATGTGGTGGTTTTGAGTTGAAACCTGAAGCACAAAGAGGTTGATTATATGTTATGCTACACTAATGTTGCTAATAGATTTGTGTTTAGTTTTGTATGAAGGAAGTTTTCAAGTGTAGGGATTGGAGAATGATGAGATGAGTTGAAGAATGGACAAAAGCTCAAGCTTGGGGATGCCCATGCATCACCCCAAGAAATATCCAAGAAGTACAAGCGTCAAAGCTTGGGGATGCCCCCGAGGCACCCCTTCTTCAGCGGCAAAAATCAGGTCACCTTTCAAGACACTATATTTTTATTGCTTCATGCACTATGTGTTTTTCTTGGAGCGTCAGTTGTTTTAGTTTTCTTTATTAGTTTAGTTTGTTTTCTGCAATAAATGGTTGGACCCCAACAAATTTCTTTTGGAGAAGTTGCCTTGCTTTTCATTTGCCAAGAACGCTCTAGTTTTCACTCTTATCAAAAACCGAGTGTTCTTCTTTTTCTGCTAGTGCTTTTAGTTTTCATTTTCGCCTTGATTTGCGTTCATATCTTCATATATTTATTCATAAAGGTGTATTTTTGCCTCTGATCTTTATTGGTTTTCATCAAAAGAGGTGTTTATAAAAAGTTTGAATGGTGTTGGAAAAGAGAAAAAGCTTTATGCAAAAAAGTGGTACAAGAAGGAGCTTGTGTAGACTGCGGCTTAGGCTTTTTCATGTCATGCTTGATGTCTTTTTGATAGTATGCTTAGTAGTTTTGCTGTAGCATGACTTGTCTCAAATAACTGAGATTGCTTAACGAGCCTTTAAAAAAATCATGCGTTGTTTTAATTGTTTGGAAGCATTATTTTGGTTTTCTCCTTGATGCTTTATTTGGGTTGACTTGGCGCATGCTCACACATGTTAGACTCATACAAAGTCGCCAATAGCCTCTATGATCATTTAGTTTTTGACTTTTGATGCCATCTTATGCTTCTTTTAATGTCGCTTTGTCGCTTTGCATGATTATGGCCATTATTGCTCTGTTAGTTGGTCGCTCCCAGTCTTTTGCTAGCCCTCGCCTTGTACTGAGTATGAGCTCTACTCGTGCATCCAACTCCTAAAAACCAAGTTTGTCAAAGTGTCCACCATACATACCTACTAGCAATTTGCTATTCCAAGTAAATTTGACTTGCTTTTATTTACTCTTCAAATTAAACTCTTACCAGTGTTATGCAAAAATTGGTCAGTAAAACTCTCACGAACCAGAAGGCACACTTTACTTTTTCTTGTTCTTAAAAATTTGACATTGTGGTCTCTTATGTTGAGTTGTTATGCTTACAAGTTGTAAGTTGGAGACTAGCCCAGCCATGCCGTCATGGGCAAGCTTTCAACATTGCACTTCTTATTTGAGTTGATATCGTGATCTTTTGTTTATGGATACCCGCGGTGTGAAATGAATTGGGAATCTTGCGGGGGTCATGGAGTTTGTATATGTGTTAGGGAAACGCCTGGGCCGCCAATCTAAGCCATGCATAATTCATGGTGGAAATTTGCAGCATACCCATAGTGGACATTCGACGGCGCATCTCAAAATAAAAAGCTAAACAAATAGAAAATAAAAGAGATGTCGAGCTGTTCATTGTCTGCTTGTCCTGTCATTTTGATGTGGGCTTGTTCCATGTCATCGGGCATGGAGGTACCCGTTGACGGTTCTCGATGATACGTGTATACTTACAATGACAAGAGCCTTGCTTGGGACTCTAAGTAGAGTAGCATGAGGTTTGGGTACTCGTATTCACGGGACACGAGGTTTTCGACTTATGATTTGTAAAGCATATGCATCATAATTATTCTCGCATTAACTTTAACCATTCAAGATGCTTATGATGAGGGCAATGAGAGCTCAAAGCCGGTAAGTACCATAATTTTTGAAGGTTATAAAACTTGCAATCACTGCTTCCCTCCACGAAGGGCCTTTCTTTTACTTTTTTTGTTGAGTCACCACCTTCTATATTTATGCACCATTAAGAGAGCATAGTTGTCATTCTTAGTATAATGTGCATTGTCCCAAAGTTTTCATTGATTGATTCATATTGTTGGTTTTACTTGTTCTCAAATTATTTGTATCTAGTCGCCCTCTTAAACTTGAAGGTGTCCTATGCATTTATGTTTTGCTCTCCATGAAGGACAAGCTGAAAACCATTTGTATGTTTTTCCTTATGATTTGAACACATGTTTGACTTTTATTGTTTCATTTTCATGATCTTTTGTTTGTGTTCATTTTCATGTTTATAACATGGTTGCTAAGTTCTTATTGTCAAGATTATATCTTTCATGCCCATGTTTTACGTTCTTTTGATCCCAGCTCACAATGCTTACATAGATGATCAAGATTGTGTAGGTGCATGTCACCTCAAAAATTATTTCTTTTGTTATCACTTACCTACTCGAGGACGAGCAGGAGTTAAGCTTGGGGATGCTGATACGTCTCCAACGTATCCATAATTTTTGATGCTCCATGCTTATTTTTACACCATTTGCCTAATGTTCCGTTACAATTCGTGGCACTTTTATGCATTTTCCAGAACTAACCTACTAACAAGTCGCCACAGTGCCAGTTGCCTGTTTTCTGTTGTTTTTGTGTTTCAGAAAAGGTACACAGGAAATATTCTCGGAATTGGACAAAACAAGTTTCCTGAAGTCTTATTTTTCCCAGAAGCTTCCAGAGATCCGAAGAGGAGACAGAGTGGGGCCATGAGGTGGCCTCACACCAGGGCGGCGCGTCCCAGCCCCTGGCCGCGCCCCCTATGTGTGAGACCGCCTCGGTCCACTCCTGACGATGCCCCTTCGCCTATAAAGACCCCCCGACGGGAAAAACCTAAGTACCCGATCAATTTTCCAGAAACACATCGCGATCCGCCGCCGTCGTTGACCCGAGATCGGGAGGGTCCAGAAGCTCTTCCCGGCATCCTGCCGGAGAGGAGAATCACCACCGAAGGTCTTCTTCATCGCCATGCTTGCCTCCGGAGCGATGAGTGAGTAGTCTACCTCGGACTATGGGTCCATAGCAGTAGCTAGATTGTTGTCCTCTCCACCATGTGCTTCATGTTTAGATCTCATGAGCTGCCCTACATGATTGAGATCACCGTTATGTAATTCTACATATTTGGTTTGTTGGGATCCGATGAATATTGGTGTTATGATTGAGTTGCTATACTGAAATATATCTTATGTTATCTCTATGTTGTTTATGATCTTGCATGCTCTCCGTTGTTAGTAGCTATCTTGGCCGAGTAGTTGCTAGTGACTCCAAGAGGGGGTATTTATGTTTGATAGTGGGTTCATGCCTCTATTTAACCTGGGGGAGTGACAGAAACCTCTAAGGTTGTAGATGTGTTGTTGCTACTAGGGTGAAAACAACATTCATATGCTCGAGGGCATATGCTTTGTTTACATTACACACTTTGCTTAATGCAATTATCTGTTGTTCGCAACTTAATACTCATGGGGTGTTCGGATGATATCCCCGGGAGTGGATTATTAGTCATAGATGCAGTTGGATGGCGGTCTATGTATTTTGTTGTAATGCCCACAGTAAATCGCATAGTGATCTTCTTGACATATCATGTTTATCTTTATTCTATCAATTGCCCAACTGTAATTTGTTTACCCAGCATGTGTTATTTATCTTATGGAGAGACACCACTAGTGAACTGTGGACCCCAGTCCTATTTCCATCATATTGCTATCACCTGTTTACTTTACTCGCACTGTTTACTTTACTCGCATACTTCTACTGTTTTCCACTCGATACGCTCATACCCTTTGTTTCAAGCAAACCGGTGAGATTGACAACCTCATCGTAAGTTGGGAATAAAGTATTTGGTTGTGTTGTGTGCAGATTCCACGTTGCTGCTCGCAAAGCAAAGCTTGGACGAGGCGCCATATAAATTGTCCGGAGCTGTCACGAAGCTTGCAAGCATCACCTTTAGTCATATTGTCTGCTCTTCTCCTGATCGATAAACCTTGGTTTCTTACTGAGGGAAAAGACTTGCCGCTGTGCTCATCATACTTTCCGCTTGGAGTTTCCCAACTGCCTGACCATAATCATCATCAACTACACGCCAGCCATCATAAGCATGTCCACATAGTTGAGTATATGTAGAAAAATGAAAACAAATAGAGTTCATACCAGACTCTTACCACATCTCGGATTGTCATATGTCATCATTATTGCTTTTCACTTGTGTGGCTTGAATAATATAAAGTGAATACCAAGCTCCAATGAAGTAACGGGAGACTGAACTCTGCAATAAACTTTACAAAACCGTAGAAGAACAACAAATATTTTTGGGTTTTCGATTTTTGAAACAAGAACAGAAGGAAATAGCAAACGAAGCAAAATATTTTTGGATTTTTCAAATATCAAACCGAAAATAGCAAGTAAAGCAAGCCAAAGCTAGCAAACTAAAAAGGCAAACAAAGAGAAACAACGGAAATATTTTTGGTCTTTTTGTGTTTTGGAAAGCAAAAATAAAAACGAGAACAATAAAGAAAGCGAAACATGGATATACATAGGACCGACAAAATATGATATGTAGATGAGTGAATCATCGGCGTACCTCCCCCCAAGCTTAGGCTTTTGGCCTAAGTAGAGATCAATCCCAACTCGGCCAACTCGGCCATGAGGTGGCACCTCCATAGTGCGACGAAGAAGCACCATCGTCCTGATATGAGCTCGAGGACGCCCCAGAGTGATATGTGGTGAAGTGATAGGCCGGCTCCTCCCCTTCCTCCTGATCCACGACGCCATGTTGTACGTTGAAACCGAGCACCCTAAGCCGCTCGTCCAACTCCTCCTTCGTGCGTGACCATGGCCTGTTATCAATACTGAACAAACTGGGTTGTGGCAAGGGCACTTCCCTTTCCTCTCCATCCGTAAATAACATTCTATAAACTAACTTCCCTGCACAAGAGTTAGCAGTAACAAAGTGATGGAGCTTCATGGCAGCAAGATCAAGCCTCTGTGGAGTCAACAATATATCATGAGGAGCAATAGGAAGTTCAAGAGCAGCAACAATGCGCGCAGCAATAATACCTCCATAAATAGGTCCCCTAGCGGCTAGGTGACGAGCAATAATAGCACCGAGGTTATACTTCCTACTAACATCAAGAGCGGTAGCTAGAAAAGCTAAATGATAGTTGGAGATATTGCTAGTGTTTCCTCTACCAAGTACACTAGTGGCAAGATAGTAAGTAAAATATCTAATAGCTGGGAGTTGAATTTTTCTTATCTTGCCACGCTGTGCGGTGCGGTCATCATCGTTGATTACTCCTCGGTAGAGTTCTAACAAATCAGTGGGCTGATGTAGCATCTTCCTTGCCGTCCCAAATATGGGTATACCTAGAATATTACAAAATCTCTCCGAAGACATGGTGATAGACTTATCATAAATCTTGAATGCAATGGAAGGATTGAAATGAGAGTTAGCGAATTTAAAACTTTCAACGAAAATCTTTGTGAGAATAGCATATTGATTACTCTCATCCATCATGTATGTAGTTAATCCAACCCTGTTAACAATGAGCGAGAAATCATCAAGAATCCCTGCATCACGCAAAAAATTAGCACAACTATCCAGATATGACTTAGATTCATCAGTTAGTCCATTATAAAATATATCAAGGAGTTCATTTTTAGGAAATGGCTCTTTAGGCAAAGCTCTAATTAAAGAACAAAACCTCGTCCAAGATTCAGGCAGTATCTCTCCTTTTCCCTGTTCAAAATCAAAGATTTTCTGCACAGCAGCATGTTGAGCACTAGCAGGAAAATATTTCTGAAAGAAAGCATTGACCAAAGCAATAGGACTATGAATGGATCTAGGAGACAAGTTATTAAACCAAGTTTTAGCTGCATCTTTCAACGAGAAAGGAAAAAATCTTAGCAACAAAGTAAGTGCGAAGCTTAATATCATCAGAAAACAAATTACTCAAAGTAGAAAGCTCATTCATGTGCTCCATAGCACTCTCATCTTTAGTACCACAAAAAGGAGTTTTCTCAACAATAGATATGTAAGATAAATCTAAAGAGAAATCATAATCCTTGTCTCTAATATCTATGGGAGAAGCAGCAAACTTAGGATCAGGAGACAATTTATATCTAATAGTATGTCTTGCAAGAAGTTCTTTAACATCAGCAGCATTATGAGTAGCACGAGCTTCAGCAATAAAATCATTGTCAAGCTCAATATAAGCATCATCAAAATCATCACTAGGACATTCCCTAGACTCAGGTGAACTAACAGGTGTAACAGTAGTGTTTCCCAACTTAGCTCTAGCAATTGTAGCATCTAAAAAGGAACCTAGTGAACCACTCTCATCAAGCACAGTAGAAGCATCATCTAAATTATCAGTTGCATTATCAAACTCAGCAGAAGTAGTAGCAGTAGCGTGTGCATGTGGTGGTGTAAGCAACTTACTGATAACAGATGGCGAATCAAGAGCAACAGAAGTGTTCAGAGTTGTACCTCTTCTTGTAGTGGATGGCAATATAGGAACTTTTCCATCATGAGGTTTACCCATGATGAATGGATTGCAGCGAACAATATGAAATCCAAGTGAACTTACAAATAAAGCTATGATCCCCGGCAACGGCGCCAAAAAATAGTCTTGATGACCCACAAGTATAGGGGATCGCAACAGTCTTCGAGGGAAGTAAAACCCAAATTTATTGATTCAACACAAGGGGAGCCAAAGAATATATGTAAGCCTTAACAAATGAGTTGTCAATTCAGCTACACCTGGAAACAGTCTTGTTCGCAGTGGTTTATCAGTAGCAACAGTTTTATAGTAGTGATAGTAGTGAAACAGTAACAGCTGTAGTAGAATAACAGCGGTAATGGTAGCAATAGTAAACAGTAGGAACAAATACTGTAGGCATAGGGATGGATGTACGGGCGTTGCATGGATAAGATAATTCATGAAATCAATGAGACATGGGCAATTGCAGATAAATAATGATAAAGCATCCTAGCACTAACAATCATAGGCATGTGTTCTGTATATAGTCGTACGTGCTCACAAGGAGAAACTTGCACGATATCTTTTGTCCTACCAGCCTGTTGCAGCAGGGCCTCAAGGGAAACTACTGGTAATTAAGGTACTCCTTTTAATAAAGTACCGGAGCAAAGCATTAACACTCGGTGAACACATGTGATCCTCACATCGTAGCCATCCCCTCCGGTTATCCCAATTTCTGTCACTTTGGGGCCTCGGGTTCCGGACAACAATATGTGTAAACAACTTGCAGGTATGACCATAAACAACAAGTATCATCATAGAAACAATAACATGTTCAGATCTGAAATCATGGCACTCGGGCCCAAAGTGACAAGCATTAAGCACAACAAGTTGCAACAAAGTCATAAGCACTAATAGAAGATACTAGGCACTATGCCCTAACAATCTCATATCAAATTGCATGAACAATCTCATCCAATCCCTACCATCCCATCACCTACAGCGGGGGAATTACTCACACATGGATGGGGGAGTCATGGATGGTCGATGGAGGGACGTCGGTGATGATGGTGATGAAGATCTCCTCCAAATCCCCGTCCCGGCAGGGTGCCAGAATGGAGTTTCTGGTTCCGAATCGCGGTTTCTGATGGCGGCAGCGCAGCGGAAGTCTATCTGGGAAAAACACCGTCTCCCCGATATTTTCAGGTCAGGGGGTATATGTAGGCGGAAGGAGGGTCGAGGAGACGGCCGAGCCACCCTCACAACAGGTGGGCGCGGCCAGGGCTGGGCCGCGCCCCCTGTGTGTGTGGAGGCCTCGTGCCTCCCCTCCGGTTCGTCTTCTGGCTCCATGGGTCTTCTGGTGAAATAGGATTTTTGCCAATTTTTCCCGAATTTTTACCGAAAGTTGGATTTCTGCACAAAAATGAGACACCAGAGCAATTCTGCTGAAAACAGCGTTAGTCCGCGTTAGTTATATTCAAAACACACAAATTAGAGGAGAAACAATAGCAAAAGTGTTCGGGAAAGTAGATACGTTTTGGACGTATCAGCGACGCTGCTTTTCTTATTCGATAGGGCGCCGGTACCATGGAATGCAGCTTCTACCATGTGCCGCTGAGATTGGCCGCTAATACCTTGCTGGCTAAGTCTGTCGAGTTGATCCTGATGCCGCTTTAATGCTTCTTCTGCATTACGCAGCCGGTCTGCAGCAGCCGCTTTCTCAGCTGCCTCCCTTTCCTTTCTCCTCTGATGACTTTTATCAGGATATCTCTTCATTTCCGCGGGGAAGGCAACATTCCACGGCTTGGAGCCTGGTGTGCCTCGTGCTCGTCCGGTGTGTTCATCATTTTTAAGGGCGCATGTGAGCTCATCATTCTCTCTATCGGGAACGAACCGTCCCACTGCAACATCATTTACAGCACTTCTAATATCTTCGATGGGCAGTAGGGGATGATCTTTGTGTTTCTGGGTATATATTGCCCTCCCTTCTTCATCCAACGTGCCCCCATGGCCGTAAAACCAGTTTCTCGCCCATGGTGTCCATGTTGTGGGCTCTGGTCTGATCCTGGCAGCAATATACTTGACCTCAAGTGCATCCCACTTAGGCATGCAACCGGTGTAGCCAGCAGACCCCATATTATGGTGGTACACTTTCTCAGCAGCGTTCTCCTTATTTATTCTCGACCTTTCCAAAGCTTTCTCCGATGTCTTGTACTTTACAAAATCAGCCCACTGGTGTCTTAACTTAGCATAGCCGGCTTGATTGAAATCTGGAGTCTTGTCTAACTTGACAAACTTAAGGTACAGTTTCTTCTTCCAGTTCTTGAATGCCTCGGCCATCTTGATGAGAGCAAACTTCTTGACTCTTTGCAGTAGCTCCTCATTTGCTCTCTCCTCCTCATCTGGATTCACATCTGGCCTCGGCAGGAGGAAATTAATCATGAGCCTATCAAAAAGCTTATCTTTGGCGACGTCGCCGACATACGGGACTCCACCGCTGCTTGGCCGATTCCATTCTTGAACAGTGATCGGGATGTAGTCCCTCACAAGAACTTCGCATTGCTTGACAAATTTTTTTTGCGACATCATCAGGAGCTTGCGGTTCGCCGTCTATACCGACCACTTCGATCCTATACCTCTCAGTGGTATCCAACTTTTTTGTTGGGCCTCGTTTCATTCTTACGGAAGAAGTTCTCGATCCGGAGGGCTAAAAGAAGAAAGAGTGTTAATATATGCATGTATATATATAGATAGCAGTATTACAAAAATACATATATACACCTCACCGGAGTTTCCGAGATTTAAGGTTTGGCCGGAGCCGTCGCCTTCTCCCTCATCGGCTTCTCCCTTATCGGCTTCTCCCTCACCGGCTTCTCCCCCGTCCTAGGCTTCAGCTTCTACCTCACCAGAGCCGTCTCCTCGGTTGAGAGATTCATCTCCCTCACCGGAATCGTTCAAAAATGTCCTGGTGACATCGATATCTTCATTTTCTCGGATCATTCCTTGGAGGAAGTATTCATCATCTTGAGTTGTGCCATGTGCTGGATCCATAGTATCTGCAAATTAAGAATTGCAAGTTATTATAATGCAAATAATCAAATGCAAATAAGCATATGCAAATAATCCATAATTGTTGCGGGATATGTGTCGATATGGGGTGGAGGAAGAAGGGGGATATGTGTCAATATGTCGATACATTTCGATATGGGGTGGAGGAAGAGGGAGGATATATATCGATATGTGTCGATATGGGGTGGAGGAAGAGGAGAGATATGTGGCGTCGTCCTCGACTCGAGGCAGGGCGAGGAGCTCGGTGAATCCTATACTAGCTCGGTGAATCCTATAATATATATATATATGTCGATACTAGTTTTTTTTAACACTTCACTCTTTCAAATTCGTGCGCTCAGTCAAATATATTATGAACACATATTATAAAATCAAAGAACACATATTATACATATTATGAAGCACTAGCTAAATACCCGTGCGTTGCTACGGTTTATAAATTTATAACAAATAAATTTATACAAAGTTCATTTGTGTGTTTTTCATAACTATAAGACAATGACAATATTTGCATCTTATAATTAAGAGATGCATACATATTTTATATAATAACTATTAACAACACAACATATTTGAAAATCCATACATATAATCTTTGGAATAAATGAAATATTATTGCAGAAAAAAAATTATTGTAGAAAATCCATACATATAATACATGAAATATTATTGTGCAGAAAAAAATTTATTGCAGAAAATCCATACATATAATACATGAAATATTATTTTGCAGAAAAAAAAATTGGGCAAGGGCCCGACCGGCAGCCGGGATAGCTCCCGAGGAGCTCACCGAGAGCTCGGTGGCGGTGGAGCGACGGGCCGTGACAGCGGAGCGACGGGCGGCAGCGGCGGCGGTGGAATCTGCGCAGGGGAGGAAAATAAGAGTGAGCAGCGGCGGCGGTGGCGGCAGAGCGACGGGCGGCGGCGACGGAACTCACGAGCGGGACGGCGACGGCGGGCAGCCTGCCGGCATCGTTCTTGCTGGCGCGCAAAGTCCTTAGCGGTTTCGACGATTTGGGAGGGAAGTGGGGAGGAAGAAGGCGACGGTTATATATCTCGGGGTCATTGGTCCTGGTTCATGGCATCAACCGGGACCAATGGATCAACGGTCCCGGTTGATGCCATGAACCGGGACCAATGACCTGGGTGGGGGGGGGGGAGCTGCTGAGCCGCCACGTGCCCAGGATCAACGGTCCCGGTTGATGGCACCAACCGGGACCAATGACCCGTTTTTAATGTTTTATCAGGAAAATACTTTTTCTTTTCCATTTTAACTTTCTGTTTTCATTTTAAGAGGAAAAAAGTTTCTTTTATTTGAAATTTGAAAAAACTTTCAACAGGAAAAGTGCTTCAATTTAAATAACTAATCCAAAACCATTTTCTGTTTTCAAAATTATTTATTCTAACTAAACAATTTTACTATTTTTAATTAAAATGCATTAACATATATTTATTGCATAATTTGGAATTTGAAAAAACTGTCAGTAGGAAAAGTGCTTCAATTTAAATAACTAATCCAAAACCATTTTCTGTTTTCAAAATTATTTATTCTAATTATACAAACTATTAACAATTTTACCATTTTACGCATTTGAAACGGGCATAAGAAATTCAAAAATGATCCAAACAATGTGAAACCTTCGCGTGGTGTCATATTATGTGTCATAGCTGCAAGGAAAAATATTAAACTTGGAAAATTGCAAACATCATAAAAAATCCTTCATAAAATGACCTATCATGTTCGAGGTTTCATGGCATTTAGGTCAAACCACCAATATCATGGCTAGAATCAGGGCATAGTTTGTGATAATGTGCCCATATTGTGCACACATGTGCATCTTGGGATGGCTTACGATGTTGCAGGGGGAAGTTTTCCTTTTCGACGCACGAAATAGCCAATTTCCATTTTTGAGGTGCCGAAATCGGGGTGTTCTGTGAAGGAACCACCAAATTAAAGTTTACCATTGGTACCAACCCATTTTTCAAAAATACAAGACCACCTTAGATGGACAAATTCCCAACCGGTGTATCAGGAACGTTTCCGTCCATCCCTCATGAAAAAGATAAATTCCTGCCGAATCGGCAGGAGGGTGTCCAGATTTGAACTACAAGTACAGGATATAATGCTTGTGAATTTTTTTTAAAATCATTTATAGGTTCACAATATGCTATTTCATCAGAGATCCACTTCAAGTTTAGCGAGACTCAGCCCCGGGCTATGAAGCTTCATGCCCGCCGTTTTGAATATAGTTTGAAACGGGCATAAGAAATATAAAAATGATCAAACAATGTGAAACCTTCGCATGGTGTCATATTATGTGTCATAGCTGGAAGGAAAAATATTGAACTTGGAAAATTGCAAACATCATAAAAAATCATTCACAAAATGATGTGTCATAGTTTTCTTACATTACATAGATTTACATAGGGTTTAGGGTATGAATCCTTCATCGTGTATGTCGATCCCTTGCCTATGATCGCTTCTTAGGCCATAACCATGGAGCATCTTCATTATTTAACGGGATGCAAGGGTCAGTTTTCACGGTAAAGGGTAGAATATCTTCAAACTTATCATAATTTGCTGACATGTCTGTCTTGTCCTCGACTCCCGCGATGTTTCTTTTCCCTGAAAGAACTATGTGACGCCTGGGCTCATCGTCTGATGTATCCGTTTCCTTATTTTTTCTTTTTTTCGGTCTGGAGGACATGTCCTTCACATAGAAAACCTGAGCTACATCATTGGCTAGGACGAATGGTTCGTCTCTGTAACCAAGATTCTTGAGATCCACTGTTGTCATTCCGTACAGCTGGTCTACCTTTACCCGTTCTCCATTCATGTTGACCCAACTGCACCGAAACAAAGGGACCTTAAAAGTAGGTCCATAGTCAAGTTCCCATATCTCCTCTATGTAACCATAGTATGTGTCCTTTTTCCCATTCTCACATGTTGCATCAAAGCGGACACCACTATTTTGGTTAGTGCTCTTTTTATCTTGGGCGATCGTGTAAAATGTATTCCCATTTATCTCGTACCCTTGGAAAGTCAATATAGTCGCAGATGGTGTCGCGGCCAACAAGTAGAGCTGATCTCCAATAGTGGTGTCATTCATGAGATGTAATTGCAACCAAGTGCCGAGAGTCTCCATGTGATTTTCTTTAATCCAGTAGTCATCCTTCCCCGGGAACTTGGAGCGTACAACATTCATGTGTTCCTCGATATACGGAGCCACGAAGGTAGAACTTTGTAGAACTGTGTAGTGTGCTTGATTCAAAGAATGCCTGTCCCTAAATATCATTGCTTTCTTTCATAGCGTGCCTTTTCCACTCAGTCTCCCCTCATACCGTGATTCAAGAACACCAATCGGCTTAAGGTCAGGAAGAAAGTTAACACAGAACCCAATGACCTCCTCTGTTCCATAGCCCTTGGAGATGCTTCCTTCTAGCCTAGCACGGTTACAAACATATTTCTTTAAGACTCCCATGAACCTCTCGAAGGGGAACATATTGTGCAGAAATACAGGACCGAGAATGGAAATCTCTTCGACTAGGTGAACTAAGAGATGCGTCATAATATTGAAGAAGGACGGGGGGAACACCAACTCAAAACTGACAAGACATTGGACCACATCCTTTTGTAGCCTTTCCAGACTTTCTAGATCGATCACCTTCTAAGATATTGCATTGAGGAATGCACATAGCTTCACAATGGGTACTCGAACATTTTCCGGTAGAAGCCCCCTCAATGCAACCGGAAGAAACTGCGTCATAATCACGTGACAATCATGAGACTTCAGGTTCTGGAATTTTTTCTCTGCCATATTTATTATTCCCTTTATATTTGATGAGAACCCAGCCGGGACCTTGATATTTGCTCAAGCATTCAAAAAAGATTTCCTTCTCTGCTTTGGTAAGAGCGTAGCTGCTTAAGTATTGACGGCCTTTATCAGTATGCTTGTTGTATGGGTCTTTGATACGTTGCTGGTCCTCCCGTGCTTCTGGTGTATCTTTTGTCTTCCCATACACGCCCAGGAAGCCTAGCAAGTTCACGCAAAGATTCTTCGTCATGTGCATCACGTCGATTGAAGAACGGACCTCTAGGTCTTTCCAATACTCAAGCTCCCAAAATATAGATTTCTTCTTCCACATGGCCGTGTGTCCGGTAATGGGCTCTTTCGGAACAGATTGACCGCCAGGACCCTTTCCAAAGATTACTTCTAGGTCCTTCACCATACCAAATACATCAGCACCTTTAGGGAGCTTAGGCTTCTTCCGGTGATCTGCCTCACCGTTGAAATGCTTGCCTTTCTTTCTTACTTGATGATTGGTCGGAAGAAATTTACGACACTCCAGGTACACAACCTTCTTATATTTATCCAAATATGTACCTTTAGTCTTATCTAAACAGTGCGTGCATGCATTGTATCCCTTGTTTGACTGTCCTGAAATATTACTTAGAGCAGGCCAATCATTGATGGTTACGAACAACAATGCTCGTAGGTCAAATGGCTCCTGTTTGTGCTCATCCCACACCTTTACACCTGGTTCTGCCCACAACTGCAAAAGTTCATCGACTAATAGCCTTAGGTACACATCAATGTCGTTGCCGGGTTGCTTCGGTCCTTGGATGAGCACTGGCATCATAATGAACTTCCACTTCATGCACAACCAAGGAGGAAGGTTGTAGATACATAGAGTCATGGGCCAGGTGCTGTGACTGTAGCTCTGCTCCCCAAAAGGATTCATGCCGTCTGTACTTAGACCAAACCATAAGTTCCTCGCGTCACCTGCAAAGTTCGAGTACTTTCTCTCGATGTTTCTCCACTGCGCCCCATCGGCGGGGTGTCTCAGTTTCCCGTCTTTCTTACGCTCTTCTTTGTGCCATCGCAACAACCTGACATGCTCTTTGTTTCTGAAGAGACGTTTCAACCGTGGTATTATAGGAGCATACCACATAACCTTAGCAGGAACCCTCTTCCTGGGGGGGCTCGTCATCGCCCTCAACATCACCAGGGTCATCTTGTCTGATCTTGTACCGACATGCAGTGCATACCGGACATTTATCCATATTCTCGTACTTCTCACCGCGGTACAGGATGCAGTCATTAATTCATGCATGTATCTTCTCCACATCTAATCCTAGAGGGCAGATAGTCTTCTTTGCTTCGTACGTTGTCTCGGGCAGCTCGTTATCCTTTGGAAGCTTCGGCTTTATTATTTTCAGTAACTTCTCAAATCCCTTGTCAGATAAACCAGCCTCTGCCTTCCATTTCAGCAGTTCAAGTGTGGTACCAAGCTTTGTGCTGCCATCTTCGCAATTTGGGTATAACAACTTTTTGTGATCCTTTTGCATGGCCTCCAACTTCAGCTTCTCCCTTTCTGTATCACATTATTGCTTTGCATCAGAAATGACCCGACCAAGACCATCACCGGGCTCATCCGATGCCCGTTGTTCTTCTTCATTGCCGCCTCCCTCTTCTTCATTGTCTTCCATTGCAGTATCACCGTATTCTTCAGGCAACATAGGATAGCTGTCATCATCATCCTCTTCTTAATTTTCTTCCAGCCTAACCCCTCTTTCTCCGTGCATGGCCCAACAATAATATCCGGGCATGAAACCTCTCTGAAGCAGATGGCTTTGAAGGATTCTCATGACAGAGTGCTCCATCACATTCTGACAGTCGACGCAGGGACAAGGCATAAAATTATCCACTTTGTTTGCCTTAGCCACATCGATAAATTTATGCAGGCCTGCAATAAAATCAGAATCGCATCGGTCGCCGTACATCCATCACATCCGCGCATCGATCTGCGTCATAATAATTAACTATTACAATAACATCGTGAATAGTGAAATGACCACCCTACATGGACACATGCAATATTTTTGTATCAGTTACAAATGAAGAAGATAAGGTTGCTAACCTCGGCCGAGGATACCGTGTTGTGCGAACTTAAGTGTGGCTTAGACATTTCGTCGAACACCTTGTGTGCAATCAAAGAAAAAAAAAGCTAGCACCCATACCTCACACACAATCCAGCAAAATTTTGTGGCAAAGGGCTGGGCTTATTTATAGCCAGGGGAGGGTCTTTGATCCCGGTTCGTGGCATGAACCGGGACCAATGCTCCGCAGAGATGCCACGTGCCACGAGGGGGGCATTGGTCCCGGTTGATGCCACAAACCGGGACCGACCACCAGGCGGCACGAACCGGGACCGATGCCTGTCATTGGTCCCCATTAACAAACCAAACCAGGACAGATGCCATTTTGGTGCTGGACCAAAGACCCATTTTCTACTAGTGTATGAGTAATTTACCATGATATTTAATTCATGAAAACAATAAATATAATATGGCTAAAAAACGGAAATCAAACTGACCATGTTTACAAGTGAACGATATGAACAGAACATGTCTAGCATATCTAAATCGATTGTTAGTCCGAGAAACTGAAGCATAAAAGCGATGATCAGGAAGACATACGGTGTTGGAGCCAGTGTTAGCGTGTAGATATAACTTGTTGTACAAGTATTGTAACTAACCCTAATTGCCTCTGAGCTAATATAAATACCCCGGAACCCCACGCCTTTATGCGTGCGAGGATTCCCCCAAAACCTGTCATACCGTTCTACATGGTATCAGACAAACCGATCCTACCCTAGCCACACCCCGCCGCCGTCGGCCCCCCTCCTTCCTCTAAACCCTAGGCCGTCCCCGGCCCCTCTTCTGCTGCCCTAGCCGCCACCATGACAAGCCCCGCCACTCTCACCTCCCTCACCGGGGCCATTGTCCCCTCCACAAGGGCCGTTCCCATCGCCGCTGCCCCCCGCCAGATCGCCCCCGTCGTCCTCTCCTTCAACGCCGCCAACTACACCAAGTTGGAAAATGCTTTTATCCATGTACTTGGTACTAGTTCCTCAATCCAGTTGTAAGCAGATGCAATGTCAGCTTTCAGTTTGTTCATGCTTCTCTCCCACTTAGGAATACTTGTTATCTGGGAAATGTCTACCAGTTTGGGAAAAAGGAACATAATTTCTAACTCCATGAAAATGTTTACTCGAAATATGTGGTGCATCTATTGCCCCCTTTTCACATAAATACTAGGAGTGTATTGTATATTTATATACTTCCTCCAATCCATATTATCTTTCACAAATAAATACAGATCCATTTTTCAGATCCATCTTTCAAAGAGGACTATATAAGCAAAAATGTGAAAAATAATGTTCTCGGGTGCAGCCAGGGGGAAAGATCGCGTGACCAGCCCCTCCCATATCCTCTCCCCTCGCCGCTACCATGCATGAGGCGCGCCTAGGCAAAGCTTGGTCGTTGCCAACGGCGGAGGGGATTCTCCCTCCCCTGTGCGTGCTATGTGCGGGCGTGGTGCTAGGTCGAGCACCCCGAGAGGGCGGTGCCTTACGTGTCCGTGCATTGAGTGATTGTGTCAAGGAGGACGACATCCCTCTGGTGGTATGCAGAGGAGGGTGGAACCCCAGGCGGTGGACCTAGACTCGGTGGCAGCGACATGTCTTCCTTTCGGGGCTGGACCTCTCTCTTGGCCTCATCGCCATGGCTTTCGCTAGTGGTGGAGGCCATGGCGGCGTTGTGCTTCCAAAGATGGATGTCTCGCGCAAAGACAGTCTCTAGGGAAATCTTAGATCCTCGGATCAGTTGATGGTGGCGTCTCAGCATTATTCCCTCCATGGAGGCAACATCTAGGAGCTTCTTTGTTGCGGTCGATCTCATCTCCTAGTCTGGGCAGCTCTGCGGGAAACCCTATACCCAGGTCTCCCGGATTCGATGATAGTGGCGTGTAGCGTCGTTCTCCCCCATGGGGGTATCGTTTTGGAGCCGATGCTGGCTGGAGGGGCTTAGAGGCGAAGCGATTTGCATCTACCTCGTCGACAACGGCGAGACTCGATGGCATGATGCAATGGGTCTCTGCGATGGACGTGGCTTGATGGACTTGCACAAGACGGTGGCGATGTCTGGCATCGTGATGGCGTTGAAGGCAGGCCTTGCAAGATCAATGCGCTGATTCATTTTGAAGTTGGGTTCATAGAAGACGAGGACGACTACTTCGGAAGTGTGTGTGAAGGTATTCGCTGAGAGTCTGTTGGACCGAGTTTGCTCCTAGCCGTCTAAGGGTAGCTGGTTGAAGCCTTCAATTTAAGATGACGCGCGTAGGTGTGATGACAGGGCACAAACCCCTATTCATGGTCACCCCCTTCATCAGTTGGTTAGGTGTAGAGATCTGTCGCTAAGATGGTGGCTTCGGTCTGATCTTTGTAATCCTCTCGTAAGACTTTTTTTGAAAAATCTAATAAAAATGGTGTGTGCATCCTTTGGATGCAGAGGCCGAGGGTCAAACCTCCATTTCGAAAAAAAATACTGCAAAATGTCATCATGGTATCTATGAATAACCGATATATTTCTTATGCTTGTAACAGGGAAACTGTGCTCTCATGAAACTAGCGTTTCTCGTACTTCTCAACAGATGATTCCGGTGCAGATTATGCGAACAAGAAAACCAATTTTGCCGTGCGCCACGATGGAAATCTCCCCTCTCACGTCCCCAACTCCCCATAAAAGTGAATGATATAGGAGAAAATTCAAGTCATAATTTAAAAACATTCAAACTAGAAAGGAAGTCCAAACTTGTCGCTTTTGTTATAACTTACAAAACTTAGTGTTCTTTGCAGCGGTGGATGAGATCTCTGATGATCAAGCAGCGTGTCCTGCCTATGTTTTGCTTGTTTATTTAATAATATCTTGTAAGCTAATCGTTCACTATATTGTACCGCATAAGGTTTTTTTTAAAACAGAAAGTCGGCTTATCGCCTTTTATGTAAAAGGCTAGCAAGCTAAAAGCATCTGAGACTCGAACAATACCATGTTTAGTTTAAAGAATGGAAGGAGTCGCCAATAATGCAGCACCGTGTATTTTATCAGCGACTCTAGGTTAACTGAAAATGCAAGAGCCGACGACTCAGTGTATCTCAGTCTTGAGCCATTTTTGTTGTCGCACTTGGTTAACCACGTGGTCTGCCGCAGAGAATCAACCGCACAAAGCCACAGGCAGATTCCCCCTCCCTCCTCGATCGCTCGTGCGCCCCACAGCCACAGCCACAGCCAACGAAGGGATTTCAACCCCACGGCGTCCGATCACCACCGCCCTCCGCCGTACCACCGCAGCAGCAGACGGCCGCCGCGACCGTAACGTAAAAAGGCAGACGGCTGCACAGCACACACAGCACGGCCACAGCACAGCTAGCTAGCAATCACAGCGCAGAGCCGCACGCGTACCAAAACCTACCGCTCAACACAACAGCTAGCTCCGGGGAAAAGCCGAGAAAGGGGACGGGGACGAGAGAGGAAAAAAAAAGCAATTCTCCATTCCTCCGCCTCCTCCCACCACCACCTCGCCCTCCTCCTCCTCCATTCCCCCTCGATCTCTCCCCTCCCCCCTCTAGCTCGCCACTGCCTCCTCCCCTCCCAAACCCCTCTCCGCCCTCCCGCCGCCTGGATCTCCCTTCTCGGGAACCCTACCACCCTCCCCGCGGCGTGCGGGCGAGCTGCGGCCGCCGCGTGCCCCATTTGCGCGGGCCCACCGAGGCAGGCCGTAGGACGTAGCTGCTGCCGGGAGAGAGGAGCGGCGGCGTCTCCGACGGGCGGGGCGGGGCGGGCGCGCGATGGGTACGGCCGCGGGCTGACGCCGCGGCTGGCTGGCTGGCGCCGATGATGTCGGACGCGTCGTCGGATCTCGGCGGCGGCAGGGCCGGGCCCGTCGAGCGCGACATCGAGCAGGTGAGCGTCCCCACCGCGTGTCCTGCTCCAATCTCTCCGCAATTCCCGGCGCGGATTCCGCGTGTGGGTGGCCTCTCGCACCGCCGGGAGACATGCGCAGCTGGATGCAGATGCATTTGCGTGCTTACGTGCTCATGCGGGTGCCGAGCTCTGCTTCTTCGGTGCCTTCCACAGTTGAAGGGCCGCGTAATTTGACTGTAACGGTAGCGATTTTTTGGTTTGGATGTTCTGGGGAGTTGATCTCCCAGTGCTTATGTCTGCTAGCGATTAGTACTTGTTTGGCAGCTAGTTGGTCGATGGTTGCTACTCTGCTGGTCGAATTGGCTCGTCTCCAGTCCCTTTGATCTACTAGTAATTGGTAGTATGCTTTGTTCTCCGCTTCTCCCACTTTTTGCTGTCCACGAATGTTGCATAGGAAGTACTGAGCTCTGTTGCGTTAGTCTGCTCCGCGAGGTCGGGCCAGACGTGGTGTTGGATCGGCACTGTATTCCATGTAATGATGATCACTGACAGATAATTGCCCCCATGATGGGGCTAGTCAAACTGTTTCCCCTATTATCGAGGTCTTTTTCTCTTAGTTTATGTGTAGCATACATGTTATTGACGCCAAATGGCAAATGCTTGTTAGGAACCTAGGATTACACCAAACACGTACGTTTTCATGCATAGTTCAGTGAAGCCACATTTGTCCTATGGTATTCTGCGTCTTCTCACCAACTGAAAAAACACAAACCTCTCGGAAATCGTTGGTTCACGTGGCATATGTTGATATATGTTACATCTTTGCAACATCCATTCTGCATTTACCGTTTGTCTGCTCTCTTGTGTGTTGAGAAGCTTGGCTATTTTGATCCTCTCTCATCTAAAGTCATCTTACTTGATTGATATTGCAGTATATAACATGTTCCCTATCCATTTCTAAATTGATTGGGACTGCTTGAAATACCAGTTGAAACTGATAACATAAATGGGCTCTTTTTAGCGTGTTTGGTTGTTCCAAGGTGTTCTAAGGCTTCTCCTTTGACATGTAAAAATGCAACTATTTGCTGACCTAGTTTGCTAGGATAGTATATACGATAGTTACTGATGCTTGATACAACCTTATTCACACCGTTACTGCAGGCAATCACCGCTCTCAAGAAAGGAGCATACTTGTTGAAGTACGGACGTAGAGGGAAGCCAAAATTTTGTCCCTTCAGGCTTTCCAATGTGAGCGCTGTTTACATTTGCTCTATCACAGAATTCTGTAGCTTCTTGTGTTTGTCCCGCCTCATTTACGAATGTTTGGTACTACTTTTTGCTCTTCCAGGATGAATCTATATTGATTTGGTTCTCGGGGAAAGAGGAGAAGCAGCTAAGATTGAGCCATGTGTCCAGAATAATTCCTGGACAGCGAACTGTGAGTTACTATTTCAACAGAACTTAATTTTGGGAGACATGTTTTATTGGGTTTTATTCACTCTTGGTGCTAACTCCTGAATATTCCTTGGGGCTCTCTTCAGCTTCGTCCCTGATGTTAATCTTCTTTTATTTAGAGAGAGCTTGCTGCTTATTTGTTTCCTTCATGCTTGATTCTATTATTTTACCCGAATTCCCTATAGTTCAAAACATTTAGGATCCTGCATTGTAAACTCTATGCCATGAAGAGATACCATCAATCTTCCAGCAAAAATAAGTTTAACACACTCCTTCAGATTGAATCAACTTCTCAAAGTCCATTTAGATATCATATTTTGCGCTCGGATATTTAGCAAGGAGGTTCTACTATCTTGAAGTGCTGCAAAGTTTTCCTAATATAGTACCTTTTGTTGTTCCAGGCAATTTTTCAGAGGTATCCACGACCTGAGAAGGAATGCCAGTCATTTTCTCTCATATCTCATGACAGATCATTGGACATTGTAAGTCATGCAGCCATTCATATGTGATGTAATCTATTGGTCTGTTTGCCAAATTTGGTGCATGCTGAATTCCTTTGTTCACTTACAATTTCTATCAGCAGCTAATCAATTTGGTAATTTGGTTTTGTCATGAATACCAGATATGCAAAGATAAAGATGAAGCTGAAGTGTGGTTTGCTGGGCTGAAAACATTGATTTCACGTAGTCACCAAAGAAAATGGAGGACAGAATCAAGAAGTGATATGCTCTCCTCTGGTACAACTAGTCCAAGAACTTACACAAGAAGGAGCTCCCCCTTGAGTTCTCCTTTCAGCAGCAATGACAGTGTCCACAAGGTATATCCCACCTCCCAACCAGCGCATCCATCTTCCAAGCACTCTCTTGTGTACGCTTGTAAGCAAGCACTGAGCAACTAAAACACTTCCTGCTTCATGTACTTTGGTGTTCTCCATTTTTGTGTTTTATGCTACTGCTGCTTAAGATTTTCTGAGAAACCACTGGCTTAAGGTTTGAACAGCAGCAAAGCTAGTTGGTACCTTTTGTACTTTATGGTCTGACGTTTGTACAGTCTCCATCACATACTTGGTTTGTGGCAGTAGAATAAAAATATATGGAATTATAGTTCACTTTGATAAACCTAAATCATATATGAAATAATATCTGTTCTCAATCATGGCTGATCATGTTATCTCCATTTTATTTCTGTTGTCTACCTCAATTATTATAGAAAACAAACTCTAACTATTGCACTGCAACAGGATGGTAACGAAAACTACCGACTCCGTAGTCCATATGGGAGTCCACCAAAGGTCGGCTTGGAGAAGGCATTTTCTGATATCGTATCCTATGCGGCTCCACCCAGGCCTTTCTTCCCATCAGATTCTAATGTTGGATCAGTCCACTCTGTGTCTTCTGGGCACTCAGATAACACAAATGGGAACTCTAGGGGCATCCCAATGGATGCTTTCCGAGTTAGTTTGTCAAGTGCTGTTAGTTCATCAAGTCATGGTTCTGGTCATGATGATGGTGATGCTCTAGGTGATGTTTTCATATGGGGAGAGGGAACTGGGGAGGGAATTCTTGGTGGTGGAAATTCAAGGGTTGGAAGTTCCTCAGGTGCAAAGATGGATTGTCTTGTACCGAAGCCACTGGAGTTCGCTGGAAGACTTGATGTGCAAAACATTTCTTGTGGAGGAAGGCATGCCACACTTGTCACAAAGCAGGGAGAGGTCTACTCTTGGGGTGAGGAGTCAGGCGGGCGCCTTGGTCATGGTGTAGATTGTGATGTGCCCCAGCCAAAACTTATCGATGCTCTTGCTCATATGAATATTGAGCTAGTGGCATGTGGTGAGTACCATACTTCTGCAGTTACGCTCTCTGGAGATTTATACACATGGGGAAATGGCACATTTAATTTTGGGCTGTTGGGTCATGGGAATGAAGTCAGTCAGTGGATGCCCAAAAGGCTCAATGGACCATTAGAAGGAATACATGTTTCGTCTATTTCATGTGGCCCTTGGCACACAGCTGTAGTCACGTCTGCAGGGCAGCTATTCACATTTGGAGATGGATCTTTTGGAGTTCTAGGTCATGGAGACCGTCAGAGTCTTTCCGTCCCAAGGGAGGTGGAATCCCTCAAAGGTCTACGGACCGTCCGCGCAGCTTGTGGTGTGTGGCACACGGCCGCCGTTGTTGAAGTTATGGTTGGGAATTCAAGTTCCAGCAATTGTTCATCTGGCAAGATATTTACATGGGGTGATGGTGATAAAGGTCGTTTAGGACATGGTGACAAAGAGTCAAGACTAGTCCCAACGTGTGTAGCTTCGTTGGTTGAGCCTAACTTTTGCCAAGTAGCTTGTGGCCATTGCTTCACGGTGGCACTAACAACCTCTGGGCATGTATATACAATGGGAAGTTCTGTCTATGGCCAGCTCGGAAATCCACAAGCAGATGGCATGGTTCCTACGCGTGTTGAAGGGAAGCTACATAAAAACTTTGTGGAGGAGATCTCTTGTGGTGCTTATCATGTTGCTGTCTTAACTTCTAGAACAGAGGTGTATACATGGGGTAAAGGTGCAAATGGCCGGTTAGGACATGGTGATACTGATGATAGGAATTGTCCTACACTGGTTGAAGCTCTGAAAGATAAGCAGGTCAGGAGTGTTGTTTGTGGAATTAACTTCACTGCAGCAATATGCATTCACAAGTGGGTGTCTGGAGTTGACCAGTCTATGTGTTCTGGATGCCGTTTGCCATTTAACTTGAGGAGAAAGCGGCATAATTGCTACAATTGTGCCCTTGTATTTTGTCACTCCTGCAGCAGTAAGAAATCTCTCAAAGCTTCATTAGCACCTAATCCAAACAAGCCTTACCGTGTCTGTGATAGCTGCTACGGCAAACTGAATAAGGCACCTGAGACTGATAGATATTCTTCAGCAAAGCGGGGAGCTATCTTGCAAGGGTTCAATGATTCTAATTCCATCAACGAGGATTTGGAGACAAGATCAAATGTCCAACTGTCTAGATTGTCATCAATGGAATCTTTCAAGAACATGGATAGCAGATATTCAAAGAGAAACAAGAAGTTTGAATTTAATAGCAGTCGTGTTTCCCCTATTCCAAATGGCAGTTCTCACTGGAGTGGGCTCAACATTTCAAAATCTTTTGGCTCATCAAAGAAATTCTTCTCAGCATCAGTTCCAGGATCAAGAATTGTCTCTAGGGCAACATCACCTGTTTCAAGAAGAACAAGTCCTCCTAGATCAACAACTCCAACACCTACCTTGGGTGGTTTAACATCTCCAAGAGTTGTAGATGGTGCCAAGCCAGTAAAGGACAACCTAAGTCAAGAGGTTATAAATTTGAGATCTCAGGTAAAGGTCTTGATGTGCTCTCCATTCAATCGTTTTTTAACTTGTATCCATTATAAGCTGTATGATTCTATGCACTAAGCAAATTTTGGACATCATCTCTAACTTTGACTCGATGGAGCAGTTATACTAAACTGTTATCTTCTAAATGCAAAATCAAAATCTCTGACATGAACTCACATGACAATTAAGAACTCTGTACACACTCCTGTCTTTATTGCTCAGTTTATTTTGCAGCCGGTCCACTGTAACAAGGTAGAAAGATGTAAATGGATCTGAACCATTATTGTGACAGTAGTTTTCTTTGCTGCTAGCTAATGATCCCTCAGTTTCAAAATATAATTACTAGTACAACTTTTCTTTGAAAATATTACAATGGTAATTCATCAAACTCCCCCTTTTGTTCACTTGTCGAGTTTCTAATTAAGTTCCATATTTCAGGTGGAAAATCTTACTCGCAAGTCTCACCTACTGGAAGTTGAACTGGAGAGAACAACTAAACAGTTAAAAGAAGCTATTTCCATTGCAGGGGAGGAAACTGCCAAGTGCAAAGCTGCAAAAGAAGTAATCAAGTCCCTCACTGCACAAGTAAGATTTGCTTCTTTTGTGAGAATGCTGTTTTGTTATATTTCTGTCAGAACCTACTGTTCAAACATCTATAAAAATAACAACCTTACGGTCATTTTATTTACCAAACCTGATTGAAATTGAATGGCCCAAATCTAAGAGATCTGTAGATTGGTTAAAGACAGCGTGCTTCCTTTGACGGGATCCAACCAGCTTTCATAACTTATGTGTTTCGAGCCAATTACTTATGTAAATGATGCTCATGTGCTACGAAACAAAACAAGGCAACCATGCTACTTTTGTGGAGTTGCAGCAGAAAAAAAGGGGATTTGGTGATGGCGTTTTTCATTAACAAGTAACTAACAGAGCATGATGATGTTAATGATGATCCAGTCCAACATGCGAAGTACTCATGAACAGTTCTTATTTTCTGCAACAGTTGAAGGGTATGGCAGAGAAACTACCTGAAGGAGCAGGGGCAGGAGCAGTTAAGCACAACAGACTGCCACCACTTTCTGGAATGCATGTTCCAAGTGATATATCAGTGGCAACTGAGAATTTAGGTAGTCCAAGAGGTTCTGGAGAGCCATATTTGAATGGATCTAATGGGTTGATTGTTTCTAATGGACCAAGTTCAGTTAGAAATAAGAATCACTTAGAAGTTGCCAAGAATGGAACCAGACTACCTGATTCAGACACTAAACCTGAGTCTGAATGGGTAGAGCAAGATGAACCTGGGGTCTACATCACCCTTACTTCTCTACCTGGAGGGGCTAGAGATCTCAAGAGGGTCCGGTTCAGGTACATTCATGCTCCCTTTCGAAATACAACTATAAATCGTCTGAAGAACTTGCCATCTGGATGCTTATGTGCACGATACTGATACTTTTTCAGTAGCTGTTACGCAATTTTGTGCATTTTGTTGATTTGACCTGTGACATACTAGTATAGTTCAACCGACCCTCTTCTGGTCTGTTGTATAAGATTCGTTAGTTATTTGGAACACATTTTATGTTTTGTAAGCTATATAGAAAGAACCTGTTTGATTATGAAAACAATTCACAAAATAGTTGGTAACTAATTAGGAGAGATAAGAGTTTCTATGTGTATTTTGAGGCACTTATAAGCATTTCTTGTCTGCTGGAGATTAAGAACTGAAAGAAGAATTTGATCATCCTATACAGAACTAGTGAATTTTGTGGGCAAAGAGTTATACTATTAAAAAGAGCTATTGTAGTTTCTGGTGTTTCATTTTTGCAGCTTTTGAACTCAATTCTACTTTCTGCGTGCAGCCGGAAGCGTTTCAGCGAGACGCAAGCAGAACAATGGTGGCAAGAGAATCGTGCAAGGGTATACGAGCTGTATAACGTTCGCGTGGTCGACAAATCGGTTGCAAGTATTGATAGTGATGTACCTCACTGACATAGAACATGAGATGGTTACGAGATTAATTAGGGCCTGAAAGAGGAGGGGCCTGTTGTTTGGAAAATGTGGGTTTGCATTTTCTTTTACACGATTTATCCCTCTTCCTTTTTCTTTGCGTGGAAAGTAGATTGCTCAAGCAGAAGTGATGTAAATGGTCCGTGGCAGCTGGCTAATCTGCCCTGTAAATGCATAAGCAAGCGCATCAATTTTAGAGCTTGTTCTTCCTGGATTATCCAGTAATCCGTGAATATAGGTCCAGCAAACACACTCACGTACTTGATGCTAATTGTAGATTGAGATGCAAAGTAGTTGTGCATGCTTTAAGCTTTATTTTTCATCGAGCCGAGTGTCCAGACCCTTGTTGAATTTTTACGATTCTGTTTGTTGGTAGTACATGTCATTTTGTTTCATGCGGCTGTACTGTAAATTGCACATGTATACTGTGCTCTCTAGCTATTCCGACTCTTTAGAAACGCGAAAGTAGATGTGGGCAAGACTATCGACATTCTCTTCTCGCGACAATCCTTTAGTCCTGAGAATTAATGCATTTCTTTGTCCATCTCAGCTGGCACAGTGAATAGCATAGAACTACCACTTTTGTGAAACCAAAATCTACCGCTTTTCTACAAATTTTTTGTAATTTGAGCAAATCACTAATTTAGAGCCAGTTAACAGCGTATCAGGCTGTGGGCCCAACCTGTTGGGATGACGTGGCATCACTGATGAGGCAGCCCATATTAAAAAATTAGAAAAAACACTTATCAGCTCAAGTAATAATAAGAAAATCTCTAAAAAAGAAATAAACGGTCGTCTTCTTCCTCTAGCCATGCACGTGAGAGGCACAGGTTCCCGATGGCGTCGCCCGGCCGCCCGGCGCTGGTCGTCACCGATAGATCCGAGGTAATGGAGCTCGTCCGCGTTCCGGGAGGTTGCAGGCGTTGACGGGATGGCTCTGAGCGACGCCTCGGTTGGATCCGTGGTACAACCATGGCTGTCACGGACGGAGCCAAAGCTACGGGCCTCCGTCTAAGCTGCGTGGTTGCCGCCCACCACCTGAGAGCTGCGCCGCTGTCGCAGATACTGGGAGGATGCCTCGACAGTGTTGGGGATATACCAAATAGGTATACCAGCGACGTAGTCCTAAATCAGCAAGCCAGGGTGGCCCATCAGGGGTGGTATGGCGGATTCGCCATACCGGGCGGCCCAGTTGCTGAGGATGGCACAGCGGTACTGGACGCAGGCGCTTATGGCGGATCCGGAGACTGGTCCATGGCGGGCTACTAGCGGCAAGCTTATGGCGGATCCGGAAGACGGCCCATGGCGGGTGACCTTGTAGCGCACGTGTAGGACTTAGTCTAGGACTCCAAGTTGTATCCGCTCCGGTACCAACGTGTAGCCCACGCCAGGCGCCTTTATAAGCCCGGCGTGGAGCAGCCCTTGAGGCAATCAGACCAAGCTTACGGCCAATCGCATAGCGAAACAGCCAACCTCATCATTGTAATCGAGCACTTGTTGCCATATAGTGAATTATAGCAGCACGTAGGGTCTCGCCACCGTTGCGGGATCCGAAGCTGGGTAAACTCGTGCTACCACCGTCCTGGATCGCTCCTCCGTGTTCACCCCCTTCCACAAACCGCCATATCCCTACCCCTATGGCAGATCTGTTGACGAAACCACGACGGATGGCGCCCACCGTGGGGCATAGCGCGTCTGGAGCGCGGATCCAGGCGGGATCTGCCTTTGCAGGCATCGGCGACACCGTCGCCATCGGGCGCGTCCTCTACGATTCCGGCTTCCCCATCGTCCCAGCGGATAACCTCTGGGTTCCGGCTAGAGAAGACCCTGCTCGATTCACCGTTATCCCGATCGGAGATATCCATATCTTCATTGGAGAGACAAACCCTGCCCCCGCTACGGAAACCAATTTCCGGCGGATTGGTATGGCTGAAATCCCCAAACGGACCGCTTTCGAGCTGGATACGGAGGAGGACTCATCTGATCTGGAACTTTCCAAGATACCCAGATCGGATCTGAAAAGTAATCCCACCCAGCCCGCCCTAGAGGTAGAGGAAGTGGTGGAAGACCACAGGGAATCCGCCATGAGCAATCTGGCGTTAGAGACACCGCGGTACTGCCTTGTTGCGTTCGCAGGTATCACTTCGGGATCTACCTCCAATGGAGAAGATAGCCCAGGTGAATCCATCCTAGAGGCACTTAACAAAAGTGGTGAATCGGATGACTGGGATAGCAAAGGCTATGATTCTAACCATTACGATGCCGCCATGAGGAAACTCGAGGCGGAATTGGCGCAGCAGGCACTTGAAGAGCAACACGCTGCTTGCTGTTTGATGTGTAAGCAAACTGTCCTTGTGCGTGGTGATGACCAGCCCGTTGGGAACCCCAAGAGGAAGGTATGATGAGTGTAGCGGCTAGTTTTCCCTCATTTAAGAAACCAAGGTTTATCGATCAGGAGAAGAGAGACGGTGACGACTGAAGGTGTTTGTGGAACCTGCACACACACAAACAAATACTTTGTTCCCAACTTGCGATGAGGTTGTCAATCTCACCGGTTTGCTTGAAACAAAGGTTATGAGTGTATCGAGTGGAAAACAGTAGTAATATGCTAGTAAAGTAAACAGTGCGGGAAAAGTAAACAGGTGATTGCAATATGATAAAAATAGGACCGGGGTCCACAGTTCACTAGTGGTGTCTCTCCATAAATAAATAACATGCTGGGTAAACAAATTACAGTTGGGCAATTGATAGAATAAAGATAACGTGATATGTCAAGAAGATCACTATGAGATTTACTCTGGGCATTACAACAAAATACATAGACCGCCATCCAACTGCATCTATGACTAATAATCCACCCTCGGGGATATCATCCGAACACCCCAAAAGTATTAAGTTGCGAACAACAGATAATTGCATTAAGCAAAGTGTGTAATGTAAACAAAGCATATGCCCTTGAGCATATGAATGTTGTTTTCTCCCTAGTAGCAACAACACATCTACCACCTTAGAGGTTTCTGTCACTCCCCCAGGTGAAATAGAGGCATGAACCCACTATCGAGCATAAATACCCCCTCTTGGAGTCACTAGCAACTACTCGGCCAAGATAGCTACTAACAACGGAGAGCATGCAAGATCATAAACAACATAGAGATAACAAAAGATATAATTCAGTACAGCAACTTAATCATAAACACCAATATTCATCGGATCCCAACAAACCAACATCATAGTATTACATAACGGTGATCTCAATCATGTAGGGCAGCTCATGAGATCTAAACATGAAGCACATGGTGGAGAAGACAACCATCTAGCTACTGCTATGGACCCATAGTCCAAGGTAGACTACTCACTCATCGCTCCGGAGGCAAGCATGGCGATGAAGAAGACCTCCGGTGGCGATTCCCCTCTCCGGCAGGGTGCCGGGAAGAGCTTCTGGACCCTCCCGATCTTCGGGTCGACGGCGGCGGCGGATCGCGATGTATTCTGAAAAACTGATCGGGGCTTAGGTTTTTCTCGTCAGGGGGTATATGTAGGCGAAGGGGGGCTGTCAGAGGTGGAGCCACGCGGCCTCACAAGGGGGTGGCGCGACCAGGGGCCAGGCCGCGCCGCCCCTGTGTGTGGGGGCCACGTGGCCCCCCTCCGTCAGGTCTTCGGATGTTTGGGAGCTCCCCGGTGAAATATGACTTCAGGAACTTGTTTCGTCCAATTCCGTGAATATTTCCTGTGTATCACTTCTGAAACACAAAAACAGCAGAAAACAGGAAACTGGCACTGTGTCACTTCGTTAATAGGTTAGTTCCGGAAAATGTATAAAAGTACCACTAAGTGTAACGAAACAATAGGCAAATGGTGTAAAAACAAGCATGGAGCATCAAAAATTATAGATACGTTTGAGACGTATCACACGCAGCGGCCAAGCAGGTGTTTGTCACCAACAAAGGAGATGATGCTGGGCAGACAACCGGTGATCCGCCATCTCAGGCAGTCCACGACGGAGATGCCGGCAATGAGCAGGGTAACCCGCCACCAGCCGCCGATCCCGCCGCGGAGCAACTTCCCGAGATTCATGGCGGACCCAGGCCGTTACCCGCCATCCCCGAGGACCAGCACCAAGAAGACTTCACGACCCCGCTGGATAAGGTCGTCTACGGAACTCTAGCAGATCCAATCACCCCTAACTATGTCAGAGATGTGAACGATCTCGAGAAGAAGAGGCGAGCACTCCTCAAGGAAGCAAAGCGAGTCGAGAAGATGGGCCAGCAGGTTGATGACGACATTGCTAAAGCTCAGGACACGCTGAAGCGCGCAAGGAACATGGAAGAGAAGTATGCCACTCTCATTCAGAACCAGATCAACGAGGGAGGCGACCCGCAGCTGGTACGAAACCTCGAGTTCACCGTGCCAACAGCGGAAACTCTGGCCAGGATGTACATCAAGAATCCGCCATACGTGGACAAAAACCACGATGAAGTTAGGGCTACGCCCATCGAGAACATCGTGGCCGCAAAGGAGCTATTGGAGCATAACAAGAGTCCAGCAGCCCTAGAGACGGCGGTTAAACTGATGACCAAAGCATTGGTGCAGCAGGAGAAGGCTACGTCATCACGGCGGCTCGAATCTGATCCCGCGCTATGCAGGTCCAGTACTGCGTCTAAAGCTCAGGGGGCTGGCAATAATGGTGGATGTCCTGACAACGAATCTCATACCGGATCCTCGGAGATCCGAAGAAGAGAAGCTCGCAATCGGAGACACGCCATCCCAATATCCTCCGATGACGACAAACCACATGGCAAAGGCCCACAGAGAAATCCATCGCCACCCCGCAAGAACTACCCGGCTTACGGATACCAACAAGCCACTGCTGCTCCCCGCCATAAGACCAACATGCCGCCGCCAAAGCATAAGACGTTTGAAGTCCCTAAGGGAGGAATCGTCATACGCGACAATGATGGCAAACGAGGACGAAGCCGTGACGCTGGACGCAGAGACGATCCGCCACGACGAGAAAACAGCAGGGATGGCGGATCCAAGAGAAGGGACCGATCTCGCCATGACGACGGCGCGCATCGTAACGGTGACAAGGACAAGCATCGCTCCACTCGCCGCCACGATGACAAAGGGCAAGGCTCCCGCCGCCATGACGATGACCAATCTCCACGAAGAACGGACGGAAGTCGTAGCTGCAGAGAACAGTCGCAGGACGGCGAGAGTAAGCGCAGACGCGACCCTTCGCCATCCCCACCAGGGAGCCCTCATGGCGGCGGTGGCGGTGGCGGCGGGCCAGCAAGGTCGCGCAACTCTCGCAAGGATCCGCCGGACCAGAAGCCCTACGACGCCCGTACCCATCTAAACGAGATTGCCAAGTCTCAAACGGCCTTCTTCCTCGGCCCAAAGTGCTTTGGACCACGGATTCGTGACGAGCCCATCCCGTATGGGTTCAAAATCGAGAAAAATATCCGCGAGTACAATGGAGTCGATAGGCCTTTGACCTGGCTACAAGACTACTTCAACGCAGTACAATTCGCCGGGGGATCTCCCAATGTTGCTGTCCGCTATTTGCCCCTGATGCTATCCGGCACTGCAAGGCAATGGATCAACGACTTGGCAGAAAACTCCATCCAAACCTGGTTCGATATGCAAACTGCATTCACGGAAAATTTCGAGGGGACTTACAAGAGACCCCACAACATTGGTGACCTCCAACGGTGCCGACGAGCCGACGACGAGACCTCCCGAACTTTCCTCGCACGATGGCTGGATATGAAGAACTCCTGTGAGGGGGTTACTGACGAATCCGCCATCCTCGCGTTTATTGACAGTTTGGAAAGAGGCCAACTGCTCCGCCATCGCCTGTTGCGGGAAAGGAACGAAGGGAAACTAACCCTAAATTCCATGATCACCATCGCAAGCAACTACGCGGCCGCCGACGACGACGCCCGCGAATCTCTGAAGGCTTTCGCCATCCAGAACACTGGAAAGCGGAATAGCAGCAATAAACGGAAGAATCCGCCAGAAGAGCAGCAAGCTCCGGACATGGTGGCCACAACCTTTGCTGACAAGGGCCAAAGCAGCCAGCGCGGCCGGGGACGCGGAGGTGGCGGTGGCCAGCCGCAGAGTTCTGCAACTCCCGCTTCGGCGCCATCCGCCCCCGTGTCTTACGACGAATACCGCGACATGCCATGTTTTGCCCATCGTGACGCCTCGGGAAAGTGCAACCACACCAACCGGAACTGCAAGTTTGTCAACGACCTCAAGGCGGATCAAGAAGCTGGCTTCAAACGCAGCCGGCGACAAAGGCCTCGTGGCAAAGGAAAAGCGGATAAAGACAAGGAGTCTAGGGATGGCAGTGATATGGATGAAGACCCTGCGCCCAAACCCGCCGAAAAGGCAGAGGGTGGTGCTGGCAAGGGTAACCCAATCAAGGACAAAAAAGGTGCCTTTCACACATTCCTTGGACCCCCCACGGCTAAGGCTCAGAGAGCTGCTATGCGCTCCCTTAATGCCACCGTGCCAAAAATCCGCCAGTACGTCCGATGGTCCGAAGTACCGGTGCACTGGAGCCGCGATGATCATCCAGAGCACATCCCAGATGGCTATTACGCCATGGTGGTATGCCCTGTAATCCATGGCTATGAGTTCTCCAAATTCTTAATGGATGGCGGCAGCAGCCTGAACATCATGTACGTGGAAACTTTGACAAAGCTCGGCCTCACCAAGACCCAACTCCGCCATAGCGCGGTCACCTTTTATGGGGTGGTTCCTGGTCGCCAGGCCAAGTCCCTCGGGTCCATCACGCTCAAGGTTGCCTTCGGTAGTGAGGAAAACTATAGAGAAGAGCCCATAACCTTTGAGGTTGTCCCGTTCAAAAGCACTTACCACGTGATCTTCGGGCGCCCGGCCTTCCACAGCTTTCACGCAAGGCCATGCTACATCTACAATCAACTGAAGATGCCAGGACCGGATGGCATAATCACTGTTTATGGCAGCTTCAGAAAGGCAAAGGAGTGCGAGGAAGGAGAAGCCGCCTTCGCGGAAGCAGTCTTCTTCGGCGAGGAGTTCAAAGAAATCCATGCCGCTACAGACCCCGCGGAGATGCCGGCATCCAAGCGGGAGGTTTCTGCCTCCTCGCCCACCTTCAAGCCTACAGTCGATACAAAACAGGTGGAACTTGTCGCTGGCGATGCCGCCAAGACCACCGCCATTGGGACGAATTTGTCCCCCGCATAGGAAAGCGCGCTCGTCGAGTTCCTCCGTGAGAACTGGGACATCTTCGCATGGCAGCCATCTGACATGACGGGTGTACCCAGGGAACTCGCCGAGCACGCTCTGCAGATAATTCCTGGCTCAAAGCCAGTAAGACAAGCCATGAGACGCTTCGGAGATGAAAAACGCCGCGCCATAGCAAAGGAAATTTCCAAGCTGTTGAAAGCAGGCTTCATCAAGGAAGTGATACATACCAAGTGGGTGGCGAATCCGGTGCTAGTTCCTAAGAAAAACACAAAAGTTCTGCGCATGTGTGTAGATTACACTGGCCTGAACAAAGCATGTCCAAAAGACCCTTTTCCCTTGCCTCGCATTGACCAAGTCATTGACTCGACGGCGGGATCGGAGCTACTGTATTTATTAGATGCCTACTCCGGATACCACCAGATCAAGATGAAAAAGTCCGATCAGCTTGCTACGTCGTTCGTAACACCTTATGGCACATATTGCTATGTTACAATGCCATTCGGTCTGAAAAACGCAGGAGCAACGTATCAGCGCACTATGCAAAAGTGCCTGGCGGATCAAATTGGACGAAATATCCACGCATACGTGGACGACATCGCAGTCATGTCCAAGAAGCAAGATGGCCTTATAGCGGATTTGCAGGAGACCTTTGACAATCTCAGGAAGTACAACATGATGCTCAACCCAACGAAGTGCGTCTTCGGGGTCCCAGCTGGACAACTCCTAGGATTCATCGTCTCCCACCGCGGAATTGAGGTTAACCCGGAGAAGATCAAGGCAATCCTCGACATCTCCCGGCCCATCGACCTAAAAGACGTGCAGAGACTCACAGGTTGCGTGGCAGCAGTGAGCAGATTCATCAGTCGTCTTGGCGAGAAGGCTTTGCCACTCTACAAGCTGATGAAGAAATCAGACGAATTCGTCTGGACCGACGAGGCAGACGCTGCACTTAAGGATCTGAAGAGAGTGTTATCCACTGCACCAGTTCTAGTGGCTCCCGAAGACCAGGAACCCATGTTACTATACATGGCGGCAACCAATAGGGTGGTCAGCATCGTCATGGTGGTAGAGCGTAAGGAAGAAGCGCAGGAGTATGGCGTACAGAGACCAGTCTACTATGTCAGCGAGGTCCTGACGGAGTCCAAGCAGCGCTACCCTCACTACCAAAAATTGGCATACGGAGTTTTCCTAGCTTCTCATAAGTTAAGGCATTACTTCTATGACCATAAGATCACAGTGGTGAGCAAAGCCACACTGAAGGACATCATCAATAACAGCGACGCAACAGGACGAGTTGCAAAGTGGGGCATTGAATTGGCCTCTTTCGACATCGACTACAAGCCTCGCACCGCCATTAAGTCTCAGGCTTTGGCGGAGTTTATGGCGGATTGGAAGGAAGCGCAGGAAACTACGCCCGTCCCAGAACAAGAGCATTGGGTGATGCACTTTGATGGCTCAAAGTTGCTACACGGCTCGGGGGCTGGAGTGACGCTCAAATCTCCTAAGGGAGATGAGCTAAGCTACGTTCTCCAGATTCACTTCCCCACCACCAACAACATCGCGGAATATGAAGCGCTACTACATGGGCTACGTGTCGCAAAGGAGATCGGCGTACAACACATCATGTGCTGTGGAGACTCTGACCTTGTGGCTCAGCAGGTGGCTGGCACATATAAGGCTCGGAACGAAGTCATGGCGGCATACAGAGATGAAGTGGACGAGATGGCCAAAAGTTTCCTCGGCTACGACATAAAGCACGTACGACGAGAAGATAACATGGCGGCCGATACCTTGTCCAAACTGGGATCCAGCCGCAAGGCAGTTCCGCCAGGCGTATTCCTCGAGCATCTGCGCGTACCATCAGTTAAGATGGTGGATCCAGAAAATCCAGAGATAGCAAGCTCCCCTGTTATGGCGGTTTTGCCTAGCAATCCGCCATGGGCAGAGCCCTTCCTGGAGTATCTGACGAACAAGAAGCTTCTCGAAGACGAAGTCCAGAAAAGACAAATCGAGCGTAGAGTCAAAGCGTACACCATCTTAGATGGCCAACTCTACAAACGGAGCACCTCGGGAGTTTTCATGAAGTGCATATCCCAAGTGGATGGAATCGAAATACTAAGAGAGATCCATAAAGGCGAATGTGGCCATCACGTCGCCGCCAGATCCCTAGTAGCAAAAGCATTCCGCCATGGGTTCTACTGGCCAACAGCCAAGGCAGATGCAGACCGCATCGTGGAGCTCTGCCATGGTTGCCAGATGTACTCCAAGCAGACCCATATGCCCGCCACAGCACTGCATACGATCCCTATAACTTGGCCTTTTGCAGTCTGGGGGCTGGACATGGTCGGTCCGCTAAAAACAGCGCCTTCGGGATTTACGCACCTTTTGGTAGCGGTAGACAAATTCACGAAGTGGGTGGAAGCTAAGCCCATCAGAAAACTTGATGGCAAAACCGCCCTAAAGTTTGTCAAGGACATTGTGGTCAGATTCGGCATCCCACACAGCATCATCACCGATAATGGCACAAACTTGTCTCAGGGAGAAGTTGAAGAATACTGCCATCACAATGGAATCCGCCTTGACCTAGCATCTGTGGCACATCCACAGTCTAATGGCCAAGTTGAGCGGACCAATGGACTAATCATGTCAGGGATCAAGCCACGCCTAGAAGCACCGCTACATAGAGCAGCTGGAGCCTGGGCAGAGGAGTTGCCATCTGTGCTGTGGAGTCTACGGACCACGCCAAACAGATCAACCGGCCTTACCCCTTTCTTCTTAGTCTACGGAGCAGAGGCAATCTTGCCAAGTGATGTTCAGTATGATTCTCCAAGAGTCGAGGCCTACAAGGAAGAAGATGCAGAAGCGTCCAGACAACTATCTGTGGACCTGCTGGAAGAAGAACGCGACCTAGCAGCCCAGAGATCCGCCATCTACCAGCAGAATCTCCGCCGCTATCACAGCAGGCGAGTTCGCCAACGCTCGTTCAAAGAGGGCGACCTGGTGCTACGCCTCAAGCAGCAGAAGTCCCATAAGCTATCCCCGCCTTGGGAAGGACCCTTCGTCATCAGCAAAGCTCTACTGAATGGATCCTACTACCTCGTTGATATTCGCGAGCTAGATAAGCGACCAAGTAAGAAGCGCAAACGAAGAGACCCTGACGATATCTACGACGAGACAGATCGTCCATGGAACATCGCACAGCTACGTCCTTTCTACACTTAGCATTTCTCTAAGCTATGTAACAGGCACCTCTATATGATCAATGAAATAAAGCATTTGGTTCACTCTTGATTTTTTCTGAGTCTTTTACCTCCTTTATTGTTCATTTAGATCGTATAGAACCTTTTGCGCAATTGTGCTCTGCACTTGCGTCTCTTTTAAATCCGCCATAAGCGGTCCGCGTAGCTTTTTTATGTTTTGATCTTCATTCGATGTTCTCTGTGTGGATTCCAGAGTAGTGACTTTTTGGCGATCCAAGCCGCCATCTGCTCAGGGTTCTGGACGGTTGCTATTAAGTATCGTCGCCCTAGCGGATTGTTCGTGCGAAGATTTCGCCATCTCATGAAAAGTCAAGCACAGAGAGCCGGATGGCGGATCGCATAATCCTACGCGTGAAAAATTTTAAGTGTTGTTTTTTGGGCATGGCAAAAACTGCAAGTTGCATAAAACTAGGCCTGGCAGTTTCTTCGCGCAATTAAAACCACTTCATAAAAAACAAACTGCAAGAGTTTAATAGCATTTCACTGATCCGCCACAAGCAGATTAGTCACAGTGCAGACACATCACACGCAGTTTAAGTTTAAATTACAGACCCACTCAGGGGCCGAATTGATGCAAAGTATTTTTTCCTGCCACATTGCAGGGCACATCTCATGAGGATGGCGGAACCTTGGAAGACACCTCATCCCCGCCATCACCACCTGCTGTAGCTACGGAGGCTGATGCCGAAGCCTGGCTTGGCGACCCTGGCAGCTCGTATGCTTCATAGTAGACGTTCAACTGAGTGCCAAGGGCACACAGTTGGTCGTTTCCAAGCACGCTCTGCCGGATGGCGGCCTCGTCCACCGGCGCGCCGTCCTCGCCGCTCTCAGGGATGCCAGAGGTGAGCTGGTCCAGGTCCATCTCGGGATAGTGGGCCTTCGCCAAGGTCAGCACTGTTCTAGCTCCACCCCGAGCAGAGGACAGCTTCCAGTCCGCCACCAGCCCTGGCACCAGCAGCAGCTTCTGCGTGAGCGCGATGGCGGAAAGGTTGGAAGAACCCGCTATCTGCAGGCTCCCACACGCTTGGCGACCAGCGCTGAGAAGGCCATCAAGCTCCTTCCTCGCTGCGTCGGTGGCCATGCGCAAGCCCTCGGCGGTGTCCACCTCGCTTTGCCCCAAGGAAGCTGCATGGCGGAAACAAGAAGATGCGTCACGAACTGCATTGCAGAAATTGAAAAAATTTACGCTATAAGAAGAAGTGGTACCTAGCAAGTTGTCCTGGAAGTGATGGAGGAGCTCGTTAAAGCCTTCGCGCCGCTTCTCAAAGTCAGCGGCGGCTTTGCGGAGATCCGCTATCTCCTTGTCCTTCTTCTTGCCCTGGTTCTCCTGGTCCTTCAGCTGCCTCTCGAGGGTGGCGTTTTCGGCCAGTGATTTTCGGAGCTGTTGATTCAGCCCGTCCATCGCAATGGCATGGCCCTTCTCCACCCCCTCAAGTGTGGACTTGAGCTTGGCAGCGTCTGCATGGCGGAATTATGTCAGTTCAGCGTTTGATCGAATAAGCATAAAGGAAACTTAAGGTAGATTACCGCTATTCTCAAGCTGCTGCTGCAAATCCGCCACAAGAGCGCCTTTCTCCGCCAGCTCCTTCTCCTACGAGCTCACGACCTGGACCAGGTCCTCCACCACCTTCTTGTAGTTCTGGCAAAATTTGAAGTGTTAGTCACTCTTAGAGCATCATGATGGATAGAATCCGCCATGACGCTCGGGGGCTACTCATGTTGATTTTTTAGTCACTCTTAGAGCATCCTGATGAAGGATTATCCGCCATGATGCTCGGGGGCTACTTATGCTGATTTTTTCTCCTAAGAGCTTTATGCCGGATAATAATCCGCCATAATGCTCGGGGGCTACTCAGTATGAAAATTTAAAGTTCTCTATAGAGTACTGGGTGAACTACCAGCGCTCGAGGGCTAAGCTATTCAAAAACTTACAGAAGTCAACCTTGGAGCCCCATAGCGGATTAAATTTGCGAATCCGCCATGACGCTCGGGGGCTACTGGGAGTACATACCTCTTTAACAATACTGGTTCTCTGAACGAATGCCGCCATTGCAGATGCCACATGGTTACTGGCCTCCTCTTGCATATTGTCAAGGCGGAAAAGAGCTTCTGCTTTCTTCTTCCACTTTGAAGCCTCCCCAGCTCCTGTATCCATCTGGATTGCTTTTCCGCTAAAACTCACCTTCTTGGCGCCTTTAGCGGGGCGATCTGATGGTCCAGCACTCTTTACTGGAGCATCCGCCACCTTGCTGGTATGCTGGGAAGAGGCGGAAGGCCCAGTTGGTCGAGCAGGAGCGTCTGGTGTAGGCGGAATAGCAGCGGGAGATGGTTTGGCTCTTGGAGGTTTTTGGCCAGAAACCTTTCTTCTGTGCGCAGAAGAGACAGATTAGAATAGTTATGCATGGTATGAAGGCAAATTCTGATTGTACTTACTTCCGCTCTGGTAGATTTATAGTGGCGGAGTGTTCTGGCACGGTGTCCAGATGGCCGCGAAGGGCAGGGGATGAATGGCGAGAGATAACTCTTTTGCCCATTCCACGAATGCGCCCGCCAGCACCACGAACGCCACGAGGAACCGCCACTACAGGTTCATCCGCCACTACCTCTTCTTCCGCCACCTTCTGTCTCTTGGGAGACGAGGATATCTCGTCCTCATCGTCAGTAAGATCCTTCGTCCGAGGATAGCGGACGAGACCGCTCAGTTCAGAGGGCGGCAGGGAAGAGAGCTACGGAAAAGTGAAGTTACTCAAGGAAAATTAGCTGTTATGGCGGAATAAGGAGAAACACTTACCTTTGGACAATTGCCATTCTCATACATAGGGATTTTTAGCTTCAGAGGCTCATCTCGCCCCACCTTAATGATATTGCGGATCCGAAGCTCGATCTCTTCAGCGGACAGTTCCTCCTTGGAATAGCGCTGGGGATCGTCTATTCCGCTATACTCGCACATCAGGCTTGGGCGATATTGAAGAGGCTGAATCCGCCGTGAGATCCAGCAGTAAATAGTGTCAGCACCTGTCAGTCCAGAGAAGACAAGTTTCGAAATCCGCCGTGAGCATAATTGGCATTCATCATCCATTGTGAAGTCATCCATGACACCCCAGCTATCCTGCTCCTCGGCGGGACCATCAGTAAAAGACCGCAGGCCGAACTTCCATTCAGGAGGGGCCTGGTTAGCCTGATAGAAGAAGGAACCCCGCCATCCCTTAGCAGAGTCGTGAGGGACAATGTAGGGGTAGGATTTCCCGTGCCGAGGAACAAAGGAGATTGACCCGCAATTGCGAGGATTCCCGTTCGCGTCCCGGTTATGGCGGATATTAAAGTATAAGCGGAATAAGTCTCCGCGTGGGCTGATGCCTAGATACCCTTCGCATAGCGCAACGAAACCTGCGAAGGCAGTGAAGCTATTCGGAGCAATGTGGTGCAGCTGTAACCTGTAATGGCGGAGAACTTCCCTCAGGAAGTAGGATGGCGGAAGGATGAGGCCACGATCAATATGAGACTTCAGCATAACGACCTCCTCATCTGAAGGAGTTGGCGCCGCTTCACCAGGCACAACCCGCCATCTGGAGGTTTCCTTAGCAACTATGCGGCCTTCCCGCTCCAAGGAAGATAGAATTTCCTCGCTTAGACTGCAGGGGTCCCAATCCCCTCCTGAGGTTTCGGGCATGGCGGACTCTGTGTCAGAGGATCGCACAGAGCCCTCAGCAGCTTCAGACTTTGAAGTTTGGCGAGGAGATTCGGGCTCCATGGCGGCCAGTGGCGTGGCGGTAATGATTTCTAAAACTTCAAGCGAGGACGAGGAAGACGAGGCCAGCTTGTGGCGGAAAGTGCTGCCGGCGGCGAGGTGTTTTGCGGTGGCTCGCCGGAGATGGCGAAGCTCTCGTGGCGGCGCTGAAGAGAGAGAAAGCGACGGGGGTGAATGAAGGAGTGACCGGCTGGGGGTGAGAGGCCGGGGTATATATAGACCCCGGGCCTCGAGATTCGTGCCCGCCATCACCACCGCTCGTCTCGATCGCAGAAACCCTAATCTGGCGACACGTGTCCAAGGGTAAGAAAGTAACTTGGTGAATCTTGCCCTAGAAGGAACTGTATGCCGAAATTTACGGCGGATTTCAACGGTATGATCCATCGGATCCCGAAAATCTCGCTAAGATAACTACGTCGCGTGATCCGTTATTTACGACGGATTGATAGATGGAAAAAGGAACCTCAAGATAACCGCCATCCCAGTTAAGAAGAGCTATGGCGGAAATGACTTATCAAGAGCAAGCATGGCGGATGTAGATGGCAATCTTGAGGTTCCCTAGGGGCTACTGTTGGGGATATACCAAATAGGTATACCAGCGACGTAGTCCTAAATCAGCAAGCCAGGGTGGCCCATCAGGGGTGGTATGGCGGATTCGCCATACCGGGCGGCCCAGTTGCTGAGGATGGCACGGCGGTACTGGACGCAGGCGCTTATGGCGGATCCGGAGACTGGTCCATGGCGGGCTACTAGCGGCAAGCTTATGGCGGATCCGGAAGACGGCCCATGGCGGGTGACCTTGTAGCGCACGTGTAGGACTTAGTCTAGGACTCCAAGTTGTATCCGCTCCGGTACCAACGTGTAGCCCACGCCAGGCGCCTTTATAAGCCCGGCGTGGAGCAGCCCTTGAGGCAATCAGACCAAGCTTACGGCCAATCGCATAGCGAAACAGCCAACCTCATCATTGTAATCGAGCACTTGTTGCCATATAGTGAATTATAGCAGCACGTAGGGTCTCGCCACCGTTGCGGGATCCGAAGCTGGGTAAACTCGTGCTACCACCGTCCTGGATCGCTCCTCCGTGTTCACCCCCTTCCACAAACCGCCATATCCCTACCCCTATGGCAGATCTGTTGACGAAACCACGACAGACAGAAGGGAAGGGAGGGAAGGGGAGCAGAACTTGCTGGCGGCATGACCGGCGGCAGGGCGATTGCCTCGGCCGGCTCCGCCATAGGGCGCTAGAGCTCGAGGGAGGGTGCACGGCGGTGGAGGAGGTTGGGGGCACGACGGCGGCTGCGGTGGTTGAGGGTGGAGGGGCGCGGCGGCGGTGGTGGTGTTGACCGGAGAGGGTGGTCTGGGAAGAAGAAGAAGCACTCTTTCTCTTTTTTAATTTATTTATTTATCTGACAAGTGGGACCCGGTTTGTGCTCCACCATCATGTTGCCATGTCATCCTGTCTAGTGGGTCCCGCTGTCAGTTTTGGTGTCAATTTGCTATTAATCAGTGATTTGTTCGAATTGCAATTTTTTTTTAGAAAAGTGATAGATTTTGGTTTCCAAAACATAAAGTGATATCATTTGGTACATTTGAGCACAAAAATGGTAGTTTTGTGCTATTCACTCCAGCTGGCATGATGGTTGGAGATGTTCATGCTTCTCGTATCGTTACATTTATCAAACCGTGGCGCATTCTGACTCACTATCCTCGGTATCGTACGGCCACCTGTGGGCGCAGCTTAGCTTTGGTGCCTGCACCATGTACGCAGAGTCCACCTGGAGGCTGGAGGGCAATGTATGACCTGACCACACGCCACGAACGAGCCAATTTAGATTGGTTAAGTGAGAGCGGTTAGGTCCAACCGCCAGGACACCACACAACACAAATGACACCAACATTCAGTTAGGTCTCAGTAGCTCACAAGTCGCAACGCCCCCTCACCCAAACAGACAACATTTCCTCCACTCTTGCCAAACTCAGCCAATGCTGACCGCCGATCGCATAGTGGCTTTACCCCTTAAAATCACAAAGTAATTGGCATTAGTTTAGGCTGAACGCAGCGCACAAGAGCTTCATTTGTAGTGGCACCGCTGTTCTAGAAGGGCAGTAGCTACGAACAATCAAGCTATGGCCTTTCGTGTCGTGCGTGCATGAGTGCACAACAGGTTCAAGAAAACCAAATTACTGCCTTCCTTAAAGAGAGCTAATTGTCGAGGCTATTTGTAGTTGTAGTGTCTGAATCTGTTTCCCGCTCCTCTACTGCTTCCACATCTCGCTCTTCAGATCGACCCTTCTCACACCTGCAGCCATGGATCAAGACCTGTCGTCGGAGCTTGACCCGGCGCTCCTCCTGTCAACGTCGGCGTCCTCGTCGTCGCCGCCGGACTCCGCGTCGCCCTCCTTCTCCTCCTCCTACCAGGCCTCCCCTCCTCCGGAGTACACCCTCGCCGTCACCAACCTTTCCTGCCCCGCTCCTCGCCGCGGCAGCGCCGCTTTCCTCCCGTTCCTGTCCTCCTCCTCCACCCCAGCTGCCACCGCCAGCGCGAGCGAGGGGCTGCTCAACTCCGTCTCCTTCACCGCGTCCAGCTCCAGCATCCTGGCCATCGTGGGCCCGAGCGGCGCCGGCAAGTCGACGCTCCTCCGCATCCTGTCCGGCCGCGGCACCGGCTCCGAGATCGCCACCAAGCCGCCCGCCGTGTCCATCAACGGCCACGCCGTCACCTCCCGCGCGCAGCTGCGCCGGACGTGCGGCTTCGTCACGCAGGACGACAACCTCCTCCCGCTGCTCACCGTCCGCGAGACCATCCTCTTCGCCGCGCGGTTCAGGCTCCGCTCCGACGTGACGGCGCGGGAGCGGAACGAGAGGGTTGAGGCGCTCATGCAGGAGCTGGGCCTCTCCGAGGTGGCGGACAGCTACGTCGGCGGCGGCGACGCCGAGATGTCGTCGTCGTCGTCCCGCGGGGTGTCCGGCGGCGAGCGGAAGCGGGTCTCCATCGCGGTGGACATCGTGCACGACCCGCCGGTGCTGCTGCTGGACGAGCCGACGTCGGGGCTGGACAGCCGGTCCGCCATGGACGTGCTGGCTCTGCTGCACGAGGTGGCGCGCGCGCGGCGGCAGGTGGTGGTGCTCAGCATCCACCAGCCCAGTTACCGCATGCTCGGCTACATCTCGTCGCTGCTGCTGCTCTCCCGGGGCGCCGTCGCGCACTTCGGCACGCTCAAGTCGCTCGAGGGCGCGCTCGGGAGGCTGGGCCACAAGATCCCCACGCAGCTCAACCCGCTGGAGCTCGCCATGGAGGTCACCGAGCAGCTCCAAGAAGACCACTCCAAGTTCGCCGTGCTCAATAAGGACCAAGACCAGTCCGAGGACGAAAGCCTCGGCCTCGCCAACGGCCGCGGCGGCCTTCACGTCCCCGAGCACGGGTACCGGAGCCGAGCCGTGGAGGTGGCTGCGCTGACGGTGCGCTGCTGGCGCACGATGTACCGCACGCAGCAGCTCTTCGCGGCGCGGGCGGCGCAGGCGATCGTCGGCGGGCTCGGCCTCGGCAGCGTCTTCTTCCGCGTCCCCGCCGACCCGGACGGCGTGGCGCTCCGGCTGGGGCTGTTCGCCTTCAGCCTCAGCTTCCTCCTCTCCTCCACCGTGGAGGCCTTGCCGATCCTCCTCCAGGAGCGCCGCGTGCTGATGCGGGAGGCGTCCCGCCGCGCCTACCGCCTGTCCTCGTACGTGATCGCCAACGCGCTGGTCTTCGCGCCATGCCTCCTCGCCGTGGCGCTCCTCTTCTCGGCGCCCGTGTACTGGCTGGTGGGCCTCCGCGCCTCCCTCCCCGCGTTCGCGTTCTTCGTCCTCGCTGTGTGGCTCATCGTGCTCATGGCGAGCTCCCTGGTCCTCTTCCTCAGCGCCGTGTCGCCGGACTTCATCCTCGGCAACTCACTCATCTGCATCTTCCTCGGCGTCTTCTTCCTTTTCTCCGGCTACTTCATACCCAAGGAGAGCATCCCGAGGTACTGGACCTTCATGTACTACGTGTCCATGTACAGGTACCCGCTGGACCTTCTCCTCATCAACGAGTACGGCGGTAGCGCCGGCGAGAAGTGCGTGGCGTGGATGGGAGGGGACGTCATGAACGGCAACGGCGTGTGCCTGAGCACCGGCAGCGACGTGCTGAGGGGGAGAGGAGTCGACGAGGGCATGAGGTGGGTCAATGTGGGTGTCATGCTGGGCTTCTTCCTGGTGTACAGGATCATGTGCTGGGCTGTGCTGGTGAGGAGGGCGTCCAAGACCACGCTGTGATCCATCGTTTAACCCGTTTTTGGTTGGCCGGTTCGCTGATTTCGATATTGGACATGTAAATCTTTTTGCGAAGCGACCATATACAAATCTGATCTTGCTTGGTTGCTTTTCCCCTGTAATTTATTTATTTATTTACATGAGTTAAGAAGGAATGTAATTTATGTTTCCACTATTTGAGGAGGATTGCTATTTCTAACTGGTTTGAAATACTGGTTTTTTTGGCGCATTTTATTTATAGCGCAAAAAGGTTACATCGTTTATTATATAAACTTTTTTTCTAAAATAAACGATAATATATTAAGCAAGCAAGCCGCCTCATTAAAAACCTTTCAGTCCCCTTAGGTACCCTGGTAAGGAAAAAAAAGCGTCAGAAATTTGCTGCTTTTGTCACAGTACAATTACATCGTGGACGATCCTATCAAGGATAAAACTAGGGGGCTCATCGTCCCAGTTACAAGAGAGTTTGTTCAGAAAACTAAACTTTTCTATTTCATGCGCTACCTGGTTCGCTTCTCTCGGACAGTGGCTAAAACTAACAGACCCAATTGTAGAGGAGATATCAATGCAATCCGCGTAGATGGTAGCAGGAGTTGTCCACCAAGTTTCTTTGCCCGAACAAGCTTCGACTGTCACTATTGAGTCTGATTCAGCGATAATGGAGTTGCACCCAAGCCTCACAGCAAGTGAAAGCCCTTCCTTCATGGCTAAAGCCTCGACCATCTCCACCGAAGCTACATGTGGCAGATAGTCGCACTTAGCCGCAATGAAGTTACCTTGAAAATCACGGGCTACAGCACCCACAGCGCCTTGTGAGCAGTCAGCCATGAACGCAGCATCGACATTAACCTTAATATTTCTTGGAGCCGGTTTAACCCAAGTGACCTCCGAACTCCCCCTCTTCTTCTTCGTCTCCTTTGATGAGTTAGCAGCAATAGCGAGAATAGACATTTTGCAACGGAAAGTTGGAGGAACCATTTCACCCCTCGTTCGCTGCCTCCGAACCCACCATAAGTACCAGCATGTGATTGCGATCGTCTCCTTAATCATGACATTGGTGAAGCCATGTAGAACCTTTGGATCGGCCCGTAGCAGACCTTCAAGGACTACTGAACCCGACCTCTCATTTTGCATCTCTTGCTCTATTATCGCATGTAGATCCAAAGAACGCCAGAGATCCCTAGCAGTCTGACACTGGAACAAGAGATGGTTGATATCCTCCGGTCCTTGCTGACATATAGGACACTCACCAGAAGTTCTGATATGGCGATTAGCCAAGATGCATTTTAGAGGAAGGATCCCATGCAGGGCTCGCCACACAATTTTTTTGATCTTGCTCGGAATTTGGAGTTGCCATAACTCTTTCCAGACTGGATTATGTATAGATGAACCTGGTAAGGAAAGCTGACCAGCTGATGGCCCGAATTGATGCCACCACTGTAAATGATAACCAGACCTCACTGAGTACTTGCAGTTCGAACTAAATCCCCAAGCAATAAAGTCTTCGAAACCACGGTTATTTAGAGGGATTTGCAAAATTCTGCCGACATCAACCGGGCAGAACAAAGACTCCAGCAAACTTAGGTCCCATTGCCATGTTATTGGACTGATCAGATCACTCACCTTGTTAAAAACAGTATTACCTCTCACCGAGATAACTCTTCTATCCGGGCTACTGGGGATCCAAGGATCCAACCAGATATTGATCCTTTCCCCATCTCCCACTCTCCACAAGTAACCTCTCTTGAACGTTGCCACCCCTGCAACAATACTTTGCCACATAAAGGATGAACCAGCTTTCGGGCCAGCTTTTAGAATGTCCCCATGCGAATAATATTTGGCCCGGAGAACTTGTGCACATAACGATTCAGACACTTCTATTAGTCTCCAGACTTGTTTTGCTAGCATAGCCAAGTTAAAAGAATGAAAAGCTCTGAAGCCCATACCTCCTTCCCATTTTGGATTGCAAAGCTTCCACCATGCAAACCAATGCATTTTATTACTGTTGTCATCATCTCCCCACCAGAATTTGGATATAGCATCCATCATACGTTTACACACCCCCTTTGGGATAAGGAAGAGAGACATGGCATAGACTGGGATGGCTTGGGACACATCTTTGAGAAGAATTTCCTTTCCACCAATAGATAACATCTTCTCCTTCCACCCATTTATCCGCTGAATTATCCGCTCAATAAAGTGTTTGAAGCAGTCGCTACGATCAGCTCCAACAAGTGCCAGTAAGCCCAGATACTTATCGGAGATTGCCTCCGTGTTAATATGAAGCTCTTCACAGATTTCAGCTCTTAACAAAGCATTAGTATTAGGAGAAAAGAAAATACTTGACTTCGAAAGGCTTACCAATTGACCTGAATTTGCACAATAGGTGTCTAGCACACATTGTAAGGAGGTTGCATTGTTCATATCAGCTTTCATAAGTATAAGGGAATCATCAGCAAATAGAAGGTGTGAAACTGATGGTGCATTCATGCACACCCTTACCCCATCGATGCCACCAACCTCTTCTTCATACAACAACAAGCTCGACAGTCCTTTAGCGCAAAGAAGGAACAAATAAGGAGATAAAGGATCCCCTTGCCTTAGTCCTTGTGTTGGGGTGAACACATCAGTGTCTTCAGAATTAAATCTCACTTGGTATCAGACTGAGGTTGCACAAGCCATCATGAGAGAAATCCATCTCTCATGAAACCCCATTTTTCTCATCATATTCTCCAGAAATAACCACTCAACTCGATCATAGGCTTTATGCATGTCAAGCTTGACAGCACACAGCCCATTAGAACCAGCTCTCTTATTCTTTATTGTATGTATACTTTCATAAGCCACCAAGACATTGTCGGTAATTAAACGACCCGGAACGAAGGCACTTTGCATTGGAGAAATAATTTCTGGGAGTATCCCCTTCAACCTGGCTGCAAGCATTTTTGAGATAATTTTGTAAATAACATTGCATAAACTAATGGGCCAAAATTGTGTTACCAACTCAGGGTCATCCAACTTCGGGATTAAGACAACTGTTGTATCATTCCAGCCTTCTGGGATCACTCCTAGATTCATTGCTTGAAGTACCTCCTGGGTTATCTCATCACCACAAATATTCTAAAACTTTTTATAAAATACCGCATGCAATCCATCAAGGCCGGGGGCTTTGAAGTCCCCAATACTGAACGCCGCCATTTTAACCTCTTCCGCCGTAAAAGGAGCTAATGGTCTCTCATTCATATTTTCCGTCACCCTCGTAGGAACCTTTTCAAGCATCTCCGAGTCGATCTGATTGACTTCTGAAGAAAAAAGTTGATTAAAGTAATCGAAAATTAAAGGCTTTAGCGCTTCTGTACCTTCAACCCAGTTCTCTCCATCTTTGAGTTTCTTTATGAAATTCTTCTTCCGTCTTGCTAAAGCAAAATTGTGGAAGAAAGTTGTATTGCGATCCCCATGTTTAAGCCAATTTGCCCGGGATCTCTGCATCCAATGCGTCTCTTCTTGCTCAAGCAAGAGGTCAATAAGTGCCGCCATCTCCTTTGCTATAGCTTCATTCTCATCGTTCATTGGCCCGTTCATTGCCATGTCAAGCTTCTCCTGTGCTTTCCTGATTCGCTTCCGTGGTTGCTTCAGAACAGAAGCATCCCACTCATGTAAAGCACTATGTAGTCAGTAGTCTACCCAGCTTGTCGAACACACCACTAGGATTAGTGGCCAAAACAGCCTCCCATGTTTGTTGGACCTTCTCATGGATGTTCTTCTCCTTGAGCCATCATGCTTCAAACCGCTTAGGTTTTGTACTTGTTGAGACATGAGGTTGCTGGTAGTCAGTATCTAAGAGGATCGGCCGATGATCAGATCTTGTGAACTCGAGATGATGTAGCATGGCCCCTGGATGCATAATTGACTACGCCCCGTTCGCCACCGCCCGGTCCAGGCGTTCTCTTATTCTACCTCTCCTCCACGTAAATGGGTCACCAGTATGACCAATATCCTCCAACCCACAGTCTACTAATGCATCTCTAAACCCTTGCATACAACCTTGCCGCCGGGGGTTGCCACTTTCTTTTTCATGAGAGTAGAGAATTTCATTAAAGTCGCCAATGATCACCCAAGGTAAATTAAAAGACGGATTGAGTTCCCGCAACTTGTCCCAAGTTTTGTATTTATCTTCCCATCGAGGCTCTCCGTATAGACCGGTTAGCCTCCAAATTTTGTCCTCCTTCTCACAAATTCGGACATCAATATATTTAGGCGCCAAGAAAATTTGCTCTACCTTGATCTCCTTCTTCCAGAATAAGATGACACCTCCACTCCTCCCATTGCTCGGATTTACTATTTTACAGTCCATATTCAACTTTTGCCTTAGACTTTCAGCCGGATAAATATCGAGGTGTGTCTCCGACAAGAACATCACATCGGGGTCCCTTCGCCTTCGGAGGTTTGAAAGCGCACGAACTGTCGGGGTGTTACCCAAACCCTGACAGTTTAGAGATAATATCTTCATTGCTCCCAGACAGGCTTCCCGCGAGAGCCCGCCGATCCTAAGGAAGGAGAGTCAGCTCCATCCTTCTTTGAACGCTTTGTTCTATCCGTCGTCTTATCTTCCTCATAATCCACCAATGCTAGTATAGTCTCATCTGTTACCATAGCCTCTGGGTTATCAAAAGCCCCCTGTAGTTTGCCTTCTTCTGAATTTATAGTTTCAGTCGACAAGGCAAGTATCCTTTTTGCACCTAACTCAGAACTATTGTCGGAGTTCTCCACCTCCATCCCTGCATTTTTAACCGGGCTAGTGCCGGTGTCTTTCAGCTTGTCCTCCTCCAACGTGCCATCATCCTTGTATGGCAGTGCATTATATCTCCAGCTCTGAGGTGCTCCGTCCCCTCTTCCCGCTTGTCCCCTTCCCTGTCTAGCCATAAACGGTTCTCGGCCGCCTCCATTACGGCCTCCACGAACACCTGGGGTTGGGCGGCCATGCCATGTCGACCAATCCGCCTTTAGCCAATCTCCCCACTTTAACTTACTTTCATCGTGTTGACCAGTGCCACATTCTAGGTGGGTATGCCCAAGATAGCCACATGCACCACAGAACTTTGGGAATTTTTCAAACATAATATGGTAGAATTCCCTCTTTCCACCTCTAACAACAGTAACAAAATGGGCCAGCACTTTATGAACATCGAACTTCACCCTAACTCTGATGAAATTATTCACTCCTGGAATCGCCGTTTCAACAGAAAGCACTTTGCCCACCTTTTTCTCCACTAAGTTTTTGATCATAGACTTATCTATGTAGCCGATAGGCAGCTTATGAATTTGTATGTAAGCATCAAAAGAATTCAGATCAATAGCGTCTGTTGGAGAGAGGCCATCATATGGTTCAATAATTACCACATTCTGATGGAAAAGACATGGACCTCCTTGCTCAATCTTTAACCAATCACCCAGGCAATGGCATTGGATAGTGAACAAATTCTGTTCAAGAGCTGTGATTTTTACCTCCTCAGCTGGGCTCCATGCGACACGCATATGTTGTTCGAAGGTCTGCGGACTGAAGAAATTGGTAGTATGAACCCTAGCCAGGGCCATCCACTTTATCCCCTCCTTTGGAAGATCAGTATCCTCAAAGATCAAGTCATCAATCTCGTCCTCATCAATACCTAGTCACTGTAGCAGATCATCCAGATCATCTGGTTTTTTACTTTCTGATCCACTCCCCATGGCCGTCGAGCTCGAAGCTGGTTCCGCCATGGCGGTCGCCTTCCCCGTGCCCTCCGACTCCCACGCAACTCCAAGCCAACGAAGAGAACAAGATCAGGTACTGATGTCTACGCACTTCTATTCTTGTAGACACTTGTTGGGCCTCCAAATGCAGAGGTTTATAGAACAGCAGCAAGTTTCCCTTAAGTGGATCACCCAAGGTTTATCGAACTCAGGGAGGTTAGAGGTCAAAGCTATCCCTCTCAAGCAACCCTGCAATTACAATACAGAAAGTCTCTTGTGTCCCCAACACACCCAATACACTTTTCAGATGTATAGGTGCACTAGTTCGGCGAAGAGATAGTGAAATACAAGTGGTATAGATGATTATAAGTAGCAAACGTGATGTGAAATAAATATCGCTGTGAGCAAACATGTAACAAAACAGTAAGTAAACGGTGTGCAAAGCTTGGAAACAAGGCCTAGGGATCATACTTTCACTAGTGGACACACTCCCAACAATATAACATGACTGAACAAATAACTTCTCTTTGCTAAGGCACTCTGAATTACTCTCCTATTGAATAACACTAATCATTGTGTAGTGGCTATAGAAGCACCCCTTAAAGTTCATCAAATACTTGACAAACACCACTCATAGAGATATCCAAATCAAATCACAATTCAAGATAGAAATCATTGCAACTTAGACCAAGTACTAACACGGTGCACACACTGTCACCATTACACCATGAAAGGAGGAATAGATCACTCAAACTATCATAGCAATAATTATTCTCATAATCCACAAGAGATCACAATCATAGCCTAAACCAAGTACCACCATGATGCACGCACTGTCACCGTTACACCATAGCAGGAGGAATAGATTACTTTAATAATCACTACTAGAGTACACATAATATCTGAATAATAACATCTACTTGTTCAACATGATACAAAGCTCACGATCACATAAAGATCACATCATGGGAGAGAAAGGTGAACCACATAGCTACTGGTAGAGCCCTCAGCCCCGGGGATGAACTACTCCCTCCTCATCATAGGAGATAGCAAGGTTGATGGAGATGGCGGTGAGGTCGATGGAGATGGTGGAGACAGCGATGGAGGTCGATGGAGATGGCTCCGGGGGCACTTCCCCATCTCGGCAGGGTGCCGGAACAGAGACTTCTATCCCCCAAAATTCGTCGGTGGCGGCGGCGGAGCTACGGAACTGTTTTGGAAATTTCGCCGACTCCCTTAGGGTTTTCCGTCCCGAGGCTTTATATAGGCGAAGGGGCGATGTCAGAGGTGGAGCCAGGCTCCCTCACGCGAGCCCCGCGTGGCCAGGGCCCTGGCCGCGCCACCCCTGTGTGTGGGGCCCTGGTGGCCCCCCTCCTACTCCTCTTCGGATCTCTGGAAGCTTCCGGGTAAAATAAGACTTCAGGAACTTGTTTCGTCCAATTCCGAGAATATTTCCTGTGTATCACTTCTGAAACACAAAAACAGCAGAAACAGGGAACTGGCACTGTGGCATCTTGTCAATAGGTTAGTTCCGGAAAATGCATAAAAGTGCCACGAAGTGTAACGAAACAATAGGAAAATGGTGTAAAAACAAGCATGGAGCATTAAAAATTATAGATACGTTTGAGACGTATCAGCATCCCCAAGCTTAACTCCTGCTCGTCCTCGAGTAGGTAAGTGATAACAAAAGAATAATTTTTGAGGTGACATGCACCTACATAATCTTGATCATCTATGTAAGCATTTGTGAGCTGGGATCATAAGAGCTTAAAACATGGGCATGAAAGACATAATCTTGATAATAGAAACTTAGCAACCATGTTATAACATGAAAATGAACACAAACAAAAGATCATGAAAATGAAACAATGAAAGTCAAACGTGTGTTCAAATCATAAGGAGAAACATACAAATGGTTTTCAGCTTGTCCTTCAAAGAGAGCAAAACATAAATGCATAGGACACCTTCAAGTTTAAGAGGGCGACTAGGTACAAATAATTTAAGAACAAGTGAAACCATAGTCATGAATCAATCAATGATAAACTTTGGGACAATGCACATTATACTCAGAATGACAACTATGCTCTCTTAATGGTGCATAAAGATAGAAGGTGGTGACTCAACACAAAAGTAAAAGAAAGGCCCTTCGCAGAGGGAAGCAGTGATTAAACATGTGCTAGAGCTTATCATTTGTAAAACAGAGAGATAAAAATTGGTTTTGAGAGGTGGTTGTCTTTGTCAACGACTGGCAATGGGGTTCTTACTATCTTCCATACAAAAATGAAGCAAGTTTTTGAGAGAGAGATTGGCACTTTTGTGCTCTTTTATAAAGCTTGGCACTCCTCCCCACCTTTTTTCCTTTCATAAACCATAGCTAACCGATTCCATCGGGTGCCCACCAACATTCACATTCCATGGAGGAGTGCCTTTTTTCTTTATTTTTTCTCTTTTTTTCTTTCTTTTTGGAATAAGCAATATGGAAGATAGCAAATCCGACCACTACGTCCCCATTAGCTGAAAATAGTGTCACAAAACGAGAAGTATTTTGAAGGTTTTTGAAAGGTAGCACATGAAAATTTACTTTGGAATGGCTTACAAATACCATGCATAGGAATTTATAGTGGACACAATGGTAAACTTGGTTTTTGGGAGTTGGATGCACGAGTAGAGCTCATACTCAGTACAAAATGAGGGCTAGCAAAAGACTGGGAGCGACCAACTAAGAGAGCAATAATGGCCATAATCATGCAAAGCGACATTAAAAGAAGCATAAGATGGCATCAAAAGTCAAAAACTAAATGATCATGAAGGCTATTGGCAACTTTGTAAGAGTCTAACATGTGTGAGCATGCGCCAAGTCAACCCAAATAAAGCATCAAGGAGAAAACCAAAATAATGCTTCCATACAATAAAAACAACGCATGATTTTTTCAAAGGCTCATTAAGCAATCTCAGTTATTTGAGACAAGTCATGCTACAGCAAAACCACTAAGCATACTATCAAAAAGACATCAAGCATGACATGAAAAAGCCTAAGCCGCAGTCTACACAAGCTCCTTCTTGTACCACTATTTTGCACAAAGCTTTTTCTCTTTTCCAACACCATTTGAAATTTATAAAAACACCTCTTTTGATAAAAACCAACATAGACCAGAGGTCCAAATACACCTTGATGCAAAGATAAAACAAGATCTGAACAAAAATCAAGGTGAAAAATGCAAGCTAAACACAGTAGCAGAAAAAGAGAACACTCATTGAAACGACAAGAGTGAAAACTAGAGTGTTCTTGGCAAATGAAAAGCGAGTTCATATCCTCCAAAAGAAACATGATGTGATCTAACCATTTATTGCAGCAAACAAAACTAAACTAATAAAGAAAACTAAAACAACCGACGCTCCAAGAAAAACGCATAGTGCATGAAGCAATAAAAATATAGTGTCTTGAAAGGTGACCTGATTTTTGCCGATGAAGAAGGGGTGCCTCGGGGGCATCCCCAAGCTTTGACGCTTGTACTTCTTGGATATTTCTTGGGGTGATGCATGGGCATCCCCAAGCTTGAGCTTTTTTCCATTCTTCAACTCATCTCATCATTCTCCAATCCCTACACTTGAAAACTTCCTTCATACAAAACTAAACACAAATCTATTAGCAATATTAGTGTAGGCATAACATATAATCAACCTCTTTTTGCTTCAGGTTTCAACCCAAAACCACCACATATTAAGCATATACTACTGTAGCAACTTACCCAAAAGTTCCATGATCAAAAGAACTCAAAAGAAAGCGATAAAGCGGCAAACACAAATATTGGCAGAAATCTGTCAAAACTGAACAGCTGACAAAGGTCAAATTTTTGAGGGGTTTTCTGTTGCTCAAATCAAAAAGTGTTCAACTAATGAAAGTTTGGATATAACCTGGGGCATATGCACAAGAAATCGCAGGTACAAAAGATATACAGAGAATTTTTACGAATTTTTACGGTGCAGCACCGAAAACAGTTTCAGGACAGCAACATCCCCAAATCTTACCTCACTCAAATTAGAGGCTTCTCTTGGCACAACAACAAAATAAAAAGGATAAGGAGCGGTCATTACAGTAGTAATAACTTCCAAGACTCAAATAAAAGAAAAAGTACTAAAAAATAAACAATGGGTTATCTCCCAAGAGTGCTTTTCTTTAACGCCTTTGAGCTAGGCGCAGTAATTTGCAAAGATGCTCATGTGGGCGCCATATAAGAGCTTGAGGCAAAGGCGCCATATTAGAACTTAAAGCCAAAGAGAGCATCAAAAAAGAAAATGTGAAAGACATTTATATCTGAACCACTTCCTATGCATAGGAATCTTGTAAGAAAATAAATCAACGAGGCACATAGTAGCAAGCATGGATAGATAAAACAAGTGCCACTTCAAGATTTGCAACATAAAGAGGGGAAACTTAATATTGTTGAGATCCATCAAACCATGTTTCCCTCTCTCATAATAACTTTCAGTAGCATCATGAATAGAATTAACAATATAACTATCACATAAAACATCCCTATCATGAGCCACATGCATAAAAAAATTAATACACACCACAGGAACAATAGTAGTAGGAGCAGATTCAACAGAATAATTATTCTCATCACCATAATCATCATAAATAGGAGGCATATTGTAATCATAACTAATTTTCTCCTCAAAAGTAGGTGAACTAAAAATATTATACTCATCATCATAGCCATCATAAACTAGAGGTTTAGTATCATCACAAGCTAGAGAGCAACTATTTCGCAAAGCATATTCTTCAAACATATTATCATAAGAAGGAACATCACATATGGGAGATAAAATATTATCAGAACAAACTTTCTCCACTAAAGCTGGGGAATTAAAAATATCATGCTTAACAAAACCAGCTTCCCCAAGCTTAGACTTTTCTATAGCATTATCAACAACAGTGTTCAAAGCATTCATACTAACAACACTATTAGCATGCAAATTAAGCTCCAAAGGTTTTTCAATTTTCTCTTCAAACACTTCATATCTAAACTCAGGAAAAAGACTACAGAACTCTTTGTTTTCCATTAAGCCTAACTAGTGAAAATAAAAACAAGAAACAAAAAGATGTAATTGCAGAATCTAAAGGAAATAACTCCGAGCACTCACACAGGAGGATGCGAGTACCTTTTACCTTACCTCCCCGGCAACGGCGCCAGAAAAGAGCTTGATGTCTACGCACTTCTATTCTTGTAGACACTTGTTGGGCCTCCAAGTGCAGAGGTTTGTAGAACAGCAGCAAGTTTCCCTTAAGTGGATCACCCAAGGTTTATCGAACTCAGGGAGGTTAGAGGTCAAAGCTATCCCTCTCAAGCAACCCTGCAATTACAATACAGAAAGTCTCTTATGTCCCCAACACACCCAATACACTTGTCAGATGTATAGGTGCACTAGTTCGGCGAAGAGATAGTGAAATACAAGTGGTATAGATGATTATAAGTAGCAAACGTGATGTGAAATAAATATCGCTGTGAGCAAACATGTAACAAAACAGTAAGTAAACGGTGTGCAAAGCTTGGAAACAAGGCCTAGGGATCATACTTTCACTAGTGGACACACTCCCAACAATATAACATGACTGAACAAATAACTTCTCTTTGCTAAGGCACTCTGAATTACTCTCCTATTGAATAACACTAATCATTGTGTAGTGGCTACAGAAGCACCCCTTAAAGTTCATCAAATACTTGACAAACACCACTCATAGAGATATCCAAATCAAATCACAATTCAAGATAGAAATCATTGCAACTTAGACCAAGTACTAACACGGTGCACACACTGTCACCATTACACCATGAAAGGAGGAATAGATCACTCAAACTATCATAGCAATAATTATTCTCATAATCCACAAGAGATCACAATCATAGCCTAAACCAAGTACCACCATGATGCACGCACTGTCACCGTTACACCATAGCAGGAGGAATAGATTACTTTAATAATCACTACTAGAGTACACATAATATCTGAATAATAACATCTACTTGTTCAACATGATACAAAGCTCACGATCACATAAAGATCACATCATGGGAGAGAGAGGTGAACCACATAGCTACCGGTAGAGCCCTCAGCCCCGGGGATGAACTACTCCCTCCTCATCATAGGAGACAGCAAGGTTGATGGAGATGGCGGTGAGGTCGATGGAGACGGTGATGGAGACCGATGGAGATGGCTCCGGGGGCACTTCCCCATCCTAGCAGGGTACCGGAACAGAGACTTCTGTCCCCCGAAATTCATCGACGGCGGCGACGGAGCTACGGAACTCTTTCTGGAAAATTGCCGATTCCCCTAGGGTTTTCCGTCCCGAGGCTTCTTATAGGCGAAGGGGCGATGTCAGAGGTGGCCCCAGGCCTCCTCACACCAGGGTGGCGCGGCCAGGGCCTGGGCCACGCCAGCCCTGTGTGAGGGAGGCCTGTGGCCCCTCTCCTTCCTCTCTTCCTCTCGATGGAGACGGCGGAGACGGCGATGGAGGTCGATGGAGATGGCTCCGGGGGCACTTCCCCGTCCCGGCAGGGTGCCAGAACAGAGACTTCTGTCCCCCGAAATTCGTTGGTGGCGGCGGCGGAGCTACAGAACTGTTCTGGAAATTTCGCCGACTCCCTTAGGGTTTTCTGTTCCGAGGCTTTATATAGGCAAAGGGGCGATGTCAGAGGTGGAGCCAGGCTCCCTCACGCGGGCCCCACGCGGCCAGGGCCCTGGCCGCGCCACCCCTGTGTGTGGGGCCCTGGTGGCCCCCCTCCTACTCCTCTTCGGATCTCTGGAAGCTTCTGGGTAAAATAAGACTTCAGGAACTTGTTTCGTCCAATTCCGAGAATATTTCCTGTGTATCACTTCTGAAACACAAAAACAGCAGAAAACAGGGAACTGGCACTGTGGCATCTTGTCAATAGGTTAGTTCCGGAAAATGCATAAAAGTGCCACGAAGTGTAACGAAACAATAGGCAAATGGTGTAAAAACAAGCATGGAGCATCAAAAATTATAGATACGTTTGAGACGTATCAGGTACCTCTCGCGGACTGCCTGACCTTAAGGATTTAAAAATCCTCAAATGGGAGTAACACGAACTCCACCCCGGATCGGATTCCAGAGGCGGAGGAAGAAAACCCTAGTCGCCTGGCGGCTAGGTCATGAGTCACCGCGTATAGAGATTAGTATAAAATACTACGCCAGGTGAATTCTTTTATTACATAAACTTAGATAAACCCCGGAGGTTCTCCATCCCAACTCACTACTGAATTTGAATCATAAGAAAACTTAGCTAGTTGGTGCGCCAGTTGATTTGCATCTCTCAAGCAATGCTTAAACTCAATAGACACAAAGTTGTTCGCCATCATGAAACAATCAGCAAGTTTCGCCGAGTAGGGGCTCTATATCTCAAAAAACCAATTCTACATATATGTGGGCATCCCGGGCTTATCCTGGACGTCCACACTTGCTTTGAGATCTGTGCATCCTGTGCTCTGCAGAAAGCACCCTCCGCTACATCCATATCTAGTGAATCGATCCCTTCTATTTTGCAGAACAGAACCGTACTTCTTAGCTATCCTGCTCTGCATAGCGTCCACCATTTCAACAATCAGCATCGACATGAAGCAGAACAGCAAACGAAGAGCGATAGAATTTCCACAATGTTATTCAGGTCCCAGAATCAGCACGTAACCACTCCAGATCCAAGATTTAGTCCGTGAGCCGCAAATCTAGCAAGGGTAGCAGTATAACCTCCAGCAACGGATTCATTGGAAGATGCAAAAGGAACAGATTTGATCTCTAGGCCTCAATTTTGCGACGCCAAATCTGAGCGCTAATGTTGCGGCCGGAGGCGGGGAAGTAGGCCTCTAGTCTCCATGGGTCGGCATCCAGGAAGACGTGGTGGAAGGAGTCGAGCAAGGTCCAACATCAGCGCCGACGAGGTAGGTGGTGCAGGGGAGAGCCGGGGAGGATAAGGTGAGAGAGAGAGAGGAGAGGAAGATGGACACGTCCACTTCGGTGCCTATAGAAGCCGGAAGATGGACTTGTACAGGATCACAATGCAAAATGACGCGACACTAATCTTGACATACCTTACACCGTCGGATAAGACGGGGATGCCCGCAACATTCTAGAATCGCTGCGTTCTCTATATCTTAATGACCACTGTGCAAGCTTGAATTAATTCCAACAAATCTGATTCAATTTTCACTCTCATAACTCCCAAGCTGCCTAGGAATTCCAGATCTTTTTCAAAGCTAAAGCTTCAGCCATTGTCGCATTCAAAACATAGTTCAAAGTGCAAGAATATCCAACAATCACTTCTCCAGAATCATATCAAAGAACCATACCTGCTGCACCAGTTCCGTCAGGATGAAATGATGCTAACTTCAGTTCTCCCCAAGATGGTTTATCCCATTTAACTTCAGGATCCAAGCTCATGATAATGCCACCGGGATAAAATTAGACATCGAGGCATTTATTGCAAACATAGTGCGTATAGGATCAACGACCTTTTCTCCCTTCACTACTTTTCTTCCCTGTCACCAAGTTATAGCAATGGACTCTTTTAGATCTAACAAAACTTCTTATTTTATGAAATAGAGGTAAAAGATTGGTACACAATACGAAAACGGACTTCGCCCACCGCCGCCAAACAACCTATCTCCTGCCTCGCCCTAGTGTCACTATTTCCACAACTTTCACCATTGCCCGCGCAATGTCCTAGTGGCTTCTCATCATTAACACACTCTTCAACACCGATCCATTGACTTCATTGTCATAAAAACTATCTTGAAGACTAACATCTGTTTGAACAGATTATTTTGGGGCAAGGGCTCGATGACCCCTGGGGTCTTGGCTCTAGTATTTATATTTTATCTGAAAGGAATATGCCCAAGAGGCAATAATAAAGTTGTTATTATATTATTCTGTGTTCATAATAGATGTTTATTTCTCATGCTAGAATTGTATTAATCGGAAACATTAATACTTGTGTGATTAATAAACTAAAAGGGTTCCTAGTAAAGCCTCTCTTTTATACTAGCCCGTTGATTAACTGTTGATCAAGGTTTCCTGATCATGAACATTGGATGTTGTTAATAACGGGGTCATATCATTAGAAGAATGATGTGATGAACACTCACACCCATAGTACGAATAGCAATACGATCAAGTCATCAAGTTCATTGCTATATCAAACTCATGCGAAGTAGTTCTAATCCTTAGACCATGAGATCATGTTAATCACTGATACTGGAAGGGTACTTTGATGATATCAAACGTCACACCGTAATAGGGTGATTATAAAGGTTGATTTGGGTACTCTGAAAGTATTAGTTGAGGCTCATGGATCAAGAGTGGGATTTGTCCATCCGGATGACGGAAAGATATTCTCTGGGCCCTTCTCGGTGATATTGCATTGGAATCGCTTGCAAGCATGTGACTAGGTCACAGGAATGCATTATCACGGAACGAGTAAAGAGACTTGTCGGGAACGAGATCGAACTAGGTATGGTTGATACCAAATGATCGGATCTCGGACAAGTAATAATATCGCGAGACAAAAGGAATTAACTATGTTCGTTACCGGTTCACACGATCACTAGTTCATCGTTGAGTAAGTGGGAGTCATCATGGATTTCCAGATCCCGCTGTTGATTATTGATCGGAGAGGAGTCTCGATCATGTCCACGTTATTCACGAACCGTAGGGTGACACACTTAAGGTTCGCCGTCGTTTTTGAGTGGATACGATACTCCGACCGAATTACAGGACATCATAAGGGTTATTTCAGAAAAGCACCGAAACTGTTTCGGATATCGAAATAACTCAAGGGTGTATTTGTTAATGTTTGTTAATTGAATGAATTAACAAATATTAAAGAAATAAAAATGTTTTATTAAATCAATAAGTGTGAATTTTAATTGGCATGAATGTCATGCATTAAAATGGGGGTTACCTCATGTTGATGAGGGAGTTATCACCATAATGGGAATGAAGAGGGGACAATGAAGAGGAGGAGACCCCTTGGCTGCCCCTCCTCCTCTATATAAACCCCTCCCTCTCTCCCTTGTCACACACTTCTTGATCCTCCCCTCCCTTGCATAGTTGCTGCCCACTTTCCGTCTTGGCTTAGCGAAGCTCTGCCGGAATTGTAGTTCATAGTTCATACACTTGGAGAAGTGTGTGGAGGAGTGTCCGGTGGATCCCTTCTTCCGCTGCCCCGCTGGACCGAGGGCGTGGAGGAGTCGACGTCGAGCTGTACGTGTGACCGAGCACGGGGGCGCTGCCACTTGTGGCGCCGGGTACACGATCTTGTGATTGTCAAGTGAACCACGACGTCGACTACGTCAAGTGAACAACTACGTCGACTACGTGCGTCTTCACCAACTCTCCATCGTCAACGTTTGTGCAGGAACGTAATCCCCGCTTACGGTCGTCGAGGGTTAGTATCCGTTGCTACCATCTCGTAGAGTATCTTGGCCAGTTTATGCGTTCTTGCGTAGGAAAATTTTTGTTTTCTATGCTACGAACCCATCAGTGGTATTAGAGCCATCTCTATGCGTAGTTGGTATGCACGGTTAGAACACATGTGGATGTGGGCGTTGATGATCATGTTATTGCAATTTTTTGGTATTTTGGATCATAGTGGCATAGTAGGATTGAAGCTGCCCGAGACTAACCTTACGTGACCACGTTCACGAGACTTGTCCCACACTTGACATGCTTCAGCATATGTGGCTTTGCGGGTGCACGTTTCTCCCACTATAGTTATGATCTATTTTACAAAGAGTTGTTAATAATATTTTTATCATCGTTGTGGTTCTTGTTCGTAGGTAAGAACGGTTCTTCCTAGAAAGCCCCAAACCACGTAAAATATGCAAGACAAATTAGAAACGTCTAACTTGTTTTTGCAGGGCATGTGATGTGATATGGTCAAATTGTTTATGTTACAAATTGTATGCGATGATCCTTTTTGTAAGTTATAAACAACCGGCAGGAGCCATATGGTTGTCTTTACATTTAAATGGCCTGCGTGCCGTATATATATCCAAGTGATATATTGTAATGGAGGAAGATAACCAAGTTGGCGCGCCATGGACCTTGGTGCTACGCCGGTGGAATGATGGAGATCATGCCATGACGCACAAGATGGAGATCGAGTGCATGAAGGACCATATCATATCACATTATATATGCATGTGATGTTTATCCTTTTTATGCATCTTATTCTGCTTAGATTTGATCGCGCGGTAGCATTATAAGATGATCCCTCTCACATAAATATCAAGATAAAATGTGTTCTCCCATAACATGCACCGTCACGAAAGTTCGTCGTTTTGAGACACCTCGTGATGATCGGGTGTGATAGACTCTACGTTCACATATGACGGGTGTAAGACAGTTTTACACACGCAAATATTATGGTTCTACTTGGCGAGCCTAGCATGTACAGACATGGCCTCGGAACACGAACCGAAAGGTTAAGCATGAGTCATATGGTTGATATGATGAACATGGTGATGTTCGCCTTTGAAACTACACCGTTGCACGTGATGATCGGTTGCGGTATAGTGGATTTGGTTCGTGTAATCACTTAAGAAAACTAGGAGGGATGTTGTTTTTAAGTGGGAGTTCACGTAGAATTTGATTTAACCTGAACTCATTCTATTATGAACTTAGTCTAAGTTAACTTTGCAAATAATTTGTAGATCATGGCACCACCTGCTCTGAATTTCAATGCGTTCATGGAGAAAGAAAAACTAGCCACCAACGGTAGCAACTTCACCAATTGGGCACTTAACTTGAGGATCCTCCTCAATGCCTCTCAAAAGGGCTATGTGCTTGAGGCACCGCTAGGTAACCCGCCTGCAGAAGATGCTCCCGATGAAGAGAAAAATGTTTTTCTGACTCGTAAGGAGTACCACAGTTTAGTTCATTGCGGCATACTGTATGGACTTGAGCCGGAGCTGCGAAAACGTTTCGAGAACAGCAACGCTTATGATACAATGGGAGAGTTGAAACTGATCTTCGACTCCCATACTGCCGTGGAGAGTTATGATGCTTGAGAAAAGTTCTTTAGCTGCATGATGGAAGAGAACAGCTCCGTTAGCGAGCACGTACTCAAAATGTCTGGGTACGCCGATAAGCTCATCTCTTTGGGAATAACGATTCCCAATGAGTTGGGAATACATCGGGTTCTCCAATCTCTCCCACCTAGCTTCAAAAGCTTTGTGATGAACTACAACATGCAGGGCATGAGGAAGTCTCTCCCCGAGCTTCTCTCAATGCTTAAGACTGCATAAGTGGAGATCAAAAAGGAACATCAAGTGTTGATGGTCAATAAGACCACTAGTTTCAAGAGAGGTAGAAAGGATAATAAGTCCAAGGGTAGAAACAAGAAGGACGGCAAATCTGTTGCCGGTTCTGAGAGGAAACCCAAGGCTGGTCCTAAACCTGAAACTGAGTGTTTTTACTGCAAGGAAATGGGGCACTGGAAGCGCAACTGCCCAAAGTATCTGGCGGATAAGAAGAACGGGAAGATTAACAAAGGTATATATGATATACATGTTATTGATGTGTACCTTACTAGTAGTCGCAATAGCACCTGGGTATTTGATACTGGTTCGGTTGCTCACATATGTAACTCGAAACAGGGGCTAAAGAATAAGCGGCAACTTGCGAAGGATGAGGTCACGATGTGCGTCGGCAATGGATCAAAAGTTGATGTGATCGCCGTCGGGACGCTGCCTCTACATTTACCATCTGGATTAGTTTTAAACCTGAATAAATGTTATTTGGTGCCTGCGTTGAGCATGAACATTATATCCGGATCTTGTTTAATGCGAGACAATTATTCATTTCAGTCTGAGAACAATGGTTGTTCGATTTATATGAATAATATCTTTTATGGACATGCACCTGAGAAGAAAGGTTTATTTCTTTTGAATCTTGATAGTGATGAAACACATATTCATAATGTGAATGCCAAAAGAATTAAGTCAAATGATGATATAGCCGCATACATGTGGCACTGCCATTTAGGTCATATTGGTGTTAAACGCATGAAGAAACTTCATTCGGATGGACTTCTGGAATCACTTGATTATGAATCATTTGAAACATGCAAGCCATGCCTTATGGGCAAGATGACTAGAATGCCGTTTTCCGGTTCAATGGAACGGGCGACAGACTTATTGAAATCATACATACCGATGTATGTGGACCTATGAGTGTGCCGGCGCGTGGTGGATATCATTATTTTGTTACTTTCACTGATGACTTAAGTAGATATGGGTATATTTACTTAATGAAACACAAGTCTGAAACGTTTGAAAAGTTCAAAGAATTTCAGAGTGAAGTAGAAAATCATCGTAACAGAAAGATTAAATTTCTACGATCTGATCGTGGAGGAGAATATCTTAGTTACGAGTTTGGCGCACATATGAGAGAATGTGGAATAGTTTCACAACTCACTCCCGCTGGAACGCCACAACGAAATGGTGTATCCGAACGTCGTAACCGTACCTTATTGGATATGGTTCGGTCTATGATGTCTCTTACCGATCTGCCACTATCTTTTTGGGGTTATGCGCTAGAAACAGCCGCTTTCACTTTAAATAGGGCTCCATCTAAATCCGTTGAAACGACACCGTATGAATTATGGTTTGGAAACAAACCTAAGCTGTCATTTCTAAAAGTTTGGGGATGCGATGTTTATGTGAAGAAACTTCAGCCTGATAAACTCGAACCCAAAGCGGAAAAATGTGTCTTCATAGGATACCCTAAAGAAACAATTGGGTACACCTTCTATCACAGATCCGAAGGCAAAGTGTTTGTTACTAAGAACAGATCCTTTTTAGAGAAGGAGTTTCTCTCGAAAGGTGTGAATAGTAGGAAGGTAGAACTCGATGAGGTTATTGAACCTCCTCTTCATGAATTGGCGAGTGGCGCAGCGCCGGAAACCGTTCCGGTGGTGACTTCACCAAATGAAGTGGGAGCTAATGATGAAGATCATGAAACTCCAAAAGAGGATACTACCGAACCTCGCAGGTCGACAAGAACACGCACCACTCCTGAATGGTACGGTGATCTTATCGTAAATGCCATTGTTGAGAACGATGACCCTGCGACGTATGATGAAGCAATGATGAGCCCAGATTCCAACAAATGGCATGAAGCCATGAAATCCAAAATGGAATCCATGTATGAAATCCAAGTATGGACTTTGGTGGAACTTCCCAATGACCGAAAGGCCATTGAGAATAAATGGATTTTCAAGAAGAAAACAGACGCTGATGGTAATGTGACCGTCTATAAAGCACGACTTGTGGCAAAAGGTTTCTGACAAATTCAAGGAATTTACTACGATGAGACTTTCTCACCCGTAGCGATGCTAAAGTCTGTTAGGATTATGTTAGCAATTGCTGCATTTTTCGATTATGAAATTTGGCAGATGGATGTGAAAACCGCGTTCCTTAATGGTAACATTGAGAAAGAGTTGTACATGGTATAGCCCAAGGGTTTTGTTGATCCTAAGGATGCTGACAAGGTATGCAAACTTCAGCGATCCATTTATGGACTGAAGCAAGCATCCCGGAGTTGGAATCTCCGTTTTGACGAAGTTATCAAAGGGTTTGGATTTGTCAAAACTTATGGAGAAACTTGTATTTACAAGAAAGTGAGTGGGAGCTCTGTAGCATTTCTAATATTATATGTGGATGACATATTGCTAATTGGAAATGATACGGAACTTTTGAAGAGCGTAAAAGATTACTTAAACAGTAAGTTTTCAATGAAAGACCTTGGTGAAGCGGCGTATATTTTAGGCATCAAAATCTATAGAGATAGATAGAGACGCTTAATTGGGCTATCGCAAAGTACATACCTTGACAAGATTCTAAAGAGGTTTAGAATGGAGGATAGTAAGAAAGGGTTCTTACCTATGTTGCAAGGAAAGATCTTGAGTAAGACTCAAGGTCCGGCTACAGCTAAAGATAGAGAAGAAATGAATAAGATTCCCTATGCCTCTGCCATAGGCTCTATCATGTATGCCATGTTATGTACAAGACCGGATGTGGCACATGCTATTAGTTTGACTAGTAGGTACCAATCTGATCCAGGTTTGGAACACTGGACAGCGGTCAAGAATATCTTTAAGTACTTATGAAGGACTAAGGATATGTTTCTCGTATATGGCGGTGAAGAAGAGCTCGTCGCAAGTTGTTACGTCGATGCTAGCTTCGACACTGATCCGGATGACTCTAAGTCTCAATCCGGGTACGTATTTGTTATGAATGGAGGAGCGGTAAGCAGGAGGAGTTCCAAGCAAAGCGTGGTGGCGAGATCGACTACAGAGGCGGAATACATTGCTGCTTCAGAAGCGGCAGAAGAAGCAGTTTGGATGAAGGAGTTCATATCCGAACTGGGTGTGGTTCCGAGTGCATTGGATCCAATAGTTATCTATTGTGACAACAATGGTGCCATAGCCAATACTCAGGAGCCAAGGTCTCACAAGAAATTCAAGCATGTAAAGCGCCGATTTCACTCCATCCGTGAACATGTCGCGGATGGTGATGTAAAAATTTGCAAAGTGCACACGGACCTGAATGTGGCAGACCCGTTGACTAAAGCTCTCCCCAAGGCAAAACATGATCAGCACCAGAACTCAATGGGTGTTAGATTCATCACTATGTAATCTAGATTATTGACTCTAGTGCAAGTGGGAGACTGAAAGGAATATGCCCGAGAGGCAATAATAAAGTTGTTATTATATTATTCTGTGTTCATAATAGATGTTTATTTCTCATGCTAGAATTGTATTAATCGGAAACATTAATACTTGTGTGATTAATAAACTAAAAGGGTTCCTAGTAAAGCCTCTCTTTTATACTAGCCCGTTGATTAACTGTTGATCAAGGTTTCCTGATCATGAACATTGGATGTTGTTAATAACGGGGTCATATCATTAGAAGAATGATGTGATGAACACTCACACCCATAGTACGAATAGCAATACGATCAAGTCATCAAGTTCATTGCTATATCAAACTCATGCGAAGTAGTTCTAATCCTTAGACCATGAGATCATGTTAATCACTGATACTGGAAGGGTACTTTGATGATATCAAACGTCACACCGTAATAGGGTGATTATAAAGGTTGATTTGGGTACTCTGAAAGTATTAGTTGAGGCTCATGGATCAAGAGTGGGATTTATCCATCCGGATGACGGAAAGATATTCTCTGGGCCCTTCTCGGTGATATTGCATTGGAATCGCTTGCAAGCATGTGACTAGGTCACAGGAATGCATTATCACGGAACGAGTAAAGAGACTTGTCGGGAACGAGATCGAACTAGGTATGGTTGATACCAAATGATCGGATCTCGGACAAGTAATAATATCGCGAGACAAAAGGAATTAACTATGTTCGTTACCGGTTCACACGATCACTAGTTCATCGTTGAGTAAGTGGGAGTCATCATGGATTTCCAGATCCCGCTGTTGATTATTGATCGGAGAGGAGTCTCGATCATGTCCACGTTATTCACGAACCGTAGGGTGACACACTTAAGGTTCGCCGTCGTTTTTGAGTGGATACGATACTCCGACCGAATTACAGGACAGCATAAGGGTTATTTCAGAAAAGCACCGAAACTGTTTTGGATATCGAAATAACTCAAGGGTGTATTTGTTAATGTTTGTTAATTGAATGAATTAACAAATATTAAAGAAATAAAAATGTTTTATTAAATCAATAAGTGTGAATTTTAATTGGCATGAATGTCATGCATTAAAATGGGGGTTACCTCATGTTGATGAGGGAGTTATCACCATAATGGGAATGAAGAGGGGACAATGAAGAGGAGGAGACCCCTTGGCTGCCCCTCCTCCTCTATATAAACCCCTCCCTCTCTCCCTTGTCACACACTTCTTGATCCTCCCATCCCTTGCATAGTTGCTGCCCACTTTCCGTCTTGGCTTAGCGAAGCTCTGCCGGAATTGTAGTTCATAGTTCATACACTTGGAGAAGTGTGTGGAGGAGTGTCCGGTGGATCCCTTCTTCCGCTGCCCCGCTGGACTGAGGGCGTGGAGGAGTCGACGTCGAGCTGTACGTGTGACCGAGCACGGGGGCGCTGCCACTTGTGGCGCCGGGTACACGATCTTGTGATTGTCAAGTGAACCACGACGTCGACTACGTCAAGTGAACAACTACGTCGACTACGTGCGTCTTCACCAACTCTCCATCGTCAACGTTTGTGCGGGAACGTAATCCCCGCCTACGGTCGTCGAGGGTTAGTATCCGTTGCTACCATCTCGTAGAGTATCTTGGCCAGTTTATGCGTTCTTGCGTAGGAAATTTTTTGTTTTCTATGCTACGAACCCATCATTATCAACACGGGTTATAGGAGGATTTACAGTTGGAGTTCTATACGGACTAACAAAGTCATAATACAATGTCTAACACCCTCCCTCAATTTTAACTATGTCCAGAAATACAAAGTAAATTAAGATTGCGTCTACAACCTTCAAATATTGGCAGCGGCAGTGGCTTCGTGAAGATGTCAACAAGTTGAACTTTAGAAGAAATAAACTTGATCTGCAGCAGCTTTTGTGTAACCTGTTCTCTGACAAAATGAAAGTCAACTTCAATGTGTTTGGTGCGAGCATGAAAAATTAGATTTGAAGACATATACGTAGCACCAATTTTATCACACCAAAAGACTGGCAGAAGATTCTGAGAGACCCCCAACTCTCACAACAAAAACTACACGCATATGATTTCAGTAGTAGCATTAGCAACCGCCTTGTACTCAGCTTTAGTACTACTTCGAGACACTGTTGCTTGTTTATGAGCACTCCAGGCGATCAAATTTGGTCCAAAGAATATAGCATGTCCCCCCGTGGATCGCCGATCATCTGAACTTTCAGCCCAATCAGCATCAGAGAAGGCGGCCAGAACAGTAGATGGCTCTGATACCATGTTAGAACAGATTATTTTGGGGCAAGGGCTCGATGGCCCTTGGGGTCTCGGCTCTCTAGTATTTATATTAGATCAACACGGGTTATAAGAGGATTTACAGTTGGAATCCTATACAGACTAACAGAGTCATAATACAATGTCTAACAACATCATCCACTACAACAAGGTAAGCTAGACATGTCGCTTATATCCGCTGAGATACGTGGCTAAGTGCCGCAAGAAAAAGTTTGCGCAGCGTTTAAGGCATCCATGTGTAGCTAAAAGTGGTTTCAAATAGAGTATTTAGCTTTTGGAACTCGTTCCATATACTGCAAGGGTAGTTCCAAAATAATAAAACAGGAACCGAAGCACATAGTTGCTCCGATGCCAAATTTCTCTCTTTTATTAAAATATTATATTTTCCCCTGAGAGGTAGAAAACTAGCTTGGGACTTTTTTCTTCATTGTTTTAGTTGGAATTGAGAGCTCACATTATATATATTTAGTCATGGCTACATTGTAGAGCCGTATCTATATTACACTTTGTAGCCAAAGTCAAACTGATTCCCATGTTAGATTCAGCCATCTACACGTTGTGGATGCCCATATAGGCCACTAGACAAAATGTGTCAGACAAGGTATTTTAGTGGCTCTTTGCCTAGCTCGGCAGTTAGATATCGGCCACAAAATTGTTTCCTCGCTGGGATGATCTTTTCAAGTCACCTTATGCATAACACTTCATAAACATACAAACTCTTCAAACCACAATATGCCCTTTTTGTTTTTCCTACCTATCATCGTTGGGTTTGCATGTTTTATGCCATATTAGGATACAGATTATATAGATAAATACTAAACTCATATATATTGTTAAGCAGTAACAATTCAGTATCGAGATCATGCCACTTGGGTCCTAGTAATAAGTATGAAGCATAACAAAATTATACTAACATTCATACATAAACTTACTCAAGACAAGCACCACAAATCATGGCTGCTATGCAAGATTACATGATCAATATCATCCAATTCCTATCTACCCCATATGTATATAGACAACTACTCAGACAAGGTGATGGCAGACGAAGACATGGAGATTAGCTTGGCGATGATGGTGGCGTCACAATCCCTTCTCTCTAGCATGGATAGAAGGATCAATCTGATCCCAAAAACCTTGATTGCGATGGGACGATGCTCTGTTTGGCAAAAATCCCCATAACCCTAGGATGACCAATTTTTTTTGTATATGTAGATCTGTAGGAAAAGGAGGAGGCAATGCACCCTTTGAGGGGCTTGGTGATGGAAATATGCCCTAGAGGCAAGAATACAGTTATACTATTCATATTTCTGAGTTTATAATTAATGTTTATATTTCGTTGTACCGACAAACGAACTGATAATGCGTAAGCGCAGTGGTCATCTTATTTTATCTCATTTGGAATGTATATATTGAAAGAGCAAAATAGAAAAATTGATGGCCTCGCCTCGCTTATGTTGAAGTGACCCGTCACGTAAAATATAAGATTCGATGGCGGGCTCTTTCCTTTAGTATGGTCGCCTCTGGTGTTGGTGCAACAGAATTGCGTGCGCTAGCAATACTTTCAGTTTCAGAAGAAAGAGATCCAGGGTTATCTCTTGAAATTCTTTAAAAAAAAATACATTTTGAAGGATAGTAAGGTATTAATTTTAATGAGGGGTAGTAAAGTATTAATACCACCATCTTTAATCATATCGGTATAATTGTCTGGGCCTCTCCAAAGTGCTCTGATTCTACCCTTTTTGTTGGATCAAAGTTTCTCATTTCCTTTAGAGGACGTTGCGAGAATGTGGTGGCCTTTCTGGGTGTGTCGTTGGCGCCTAGGCCAATAATAGTTTAGTGGTGTGGATTGTAACATGCGGCATAATTGTTGCTTGTGTTCTCGTTTTGAGTGGTTGGGTGTTTGTCAGCTACTCGCTAGCCTAACTTATTTGGGTCTGAGTTATATGGCAGGTGTTCGCCCTCTCTTGAACTTGTATATAACCTTTTTTTATCAACAATGCATCGAAACACAATGTATTTTGCATTTTCACAAAAAAAAACTGACTGGGCCGAAATCTGCTCCGTGCTGCCCAATCGAGCATGAGCACGCGGGCCCACTATAACTCAATGGGTCGCGTTTCTTCCGGCTGCCCAAGTGTTCCGGCGTCGAACGCACGGGGCCGTCTCCGCCGTGCCTACAAAGGGGAGAGCGGCGTCGCGTTTCCTCGCCGCGCGTCTCCATTTTCGGCTTCCTCGCCCACCGCCGACCACACCCACCTCTCCTCCGCCACCCCCCTGCCCCTCTCGCGTACGCGACGCCGACCGCAGCCATTGACGTGAGCATCCCTCTCCTCATTGCGCTTCCCGTCTGCAGCTCCGTTCCCTTTCTTACTTGCTTCCGGTTGTCTCTAGTCTCGCCGCGCGCGCTCGTGCAGACGATGGCCTCCTCCTCCGGCACCGGCTCCGGTTCCCGCTATCTCGATCCGAACCGCGTCTTCGAGCTCGTCACCCGCCGGAAGCCGCGCGAACTCCTCGACTACTTGGATTTGATACCCGGACATGCTACTGATACATACATGAATGGTGTGCTTTCTCGATGTAATATGTACCTAGCTCTGATAGTTGTGATGTAAAGATCATATACTGATGAATAGAAATGATTACAGCTGATACGTAATCTTGATCTCTGGTGTTAAAGTCTATTGATGAGTATCCTGCTTTGGCCTACATGATGCTACAGCTTCTAGCTAATTGTCAAAATTAGTACCAAATCAAAAGCAACATGGAATTTTATGAATTGTTCAGTCTGAAGTATGAACAGAAGATGACAATAGTGGCGCTGATCTGGTGTTGGTGGTCTGAACGTAACAGAGTCACTCACGGGAAGCAACGACTATCATTTGAGGAACTACAGTGGTCTGAGACTGAATCAAAGTGAACCTCGATGGTGCCTTCCATGCGGACTCTGGGAGAGCAGGATGGGGATGCCTGGCTCGTGACCATGATAATCAACCTATCTTTGCTGGAGCTGGGACTGCCGCTAATGCCGGGGAAGCTTTGCAAGTAGAAACGTGTGCACTCCTCCAGGCCATTTCAATCACTGAACAGATGGGGATAGGAAGAAAAAAATTTCTCATTGATTTTCAGGCCCTTCAGAAAGATACCACAACGGCAAAAGATGACGCTGCTCGCCTGGGAGCCTCTTCAGAGAAGCAAAATGCATGCTCTGTCAAGCTTTTATCGATTATCAAATTGTGTTTGGTCAACCTGGGTACCGATGTCTGTGGTTAGAGAACTAGCAGCCGATGTAATCAGGGCCATGTCCGGCGATCATGCGGAGTCAAGTTAATGGAATGTCAGAATTCCATATCAAAAAGAAAAACACCATCTCAAATTCTCAATGATATCCAGGGCATGTCTCCTAGCTGATATCAAATGTCAAGGAAAGGAGCAGAAGAAGACAAAGGAAGCTTCCAGTGATGTCCCTGATATTATTGACTTGGAGACTGAGATCCCCATACCAATAATGCACATTCCGTCCAAAAGGATCACAGATCGTATTTGCAAGGATCACAGCGTCCGGGGCATTTCTTTCCCTCAGAAAAACTGTAACCTGTTCCGAAAACTCCTTCATAATGAGACAAGGTAAATCTTGTGCATCCGTCTTAATAAAACCTTCTAAGGGAACTGGATGCATCACCAGAATCCTACTTGGCTGCAAGATCAGCCATCTACAACCAAGATTAGTGGTACACACCGCCGGCTTCTATAATTTTCTACTTAACACTTACTAGCACCAACGTTTGTACAACTGTACCTCGGCGTTGCCTGTTTTGCCAACTAGGATTCTGGAGAAGTGTCCATTCAGATTGACCTCAGACGACTATATGTGATCAATTAAGAAAAAAGGAACAGACTGTGGAATAACTTGCTGGAGCATACGAGTTTCCCCAGATCTAGCACACGCATTTCCAATCTACATAGCATATTCCTTGACAGAAATGTCACGGGCTAGGAGTGGATTGGACCGGAGGTAGTACTCGTGGGAGGTTGGAGGACGAGGGCGAGGCTCTCTCGTCGACCTATGGTCGGGGAAGGAGGTGAGGAGAGGCGCCGGGGCGCAGGAGCACGAGGTGAGAAGATAGATTGTTTTTCTGCTTAGCTTTATTAATACGTGGGGTGACTTTATAAATAGCCAATTACAATTAACGTAACAGACTCAAACTCTAATTGGGTGTTGGCAGGGTAACCTTCTTCGGGACAAAACCTTTCCAACTTAGAACCCGGACTCTTTATCTAATTCTAGGAATTACAGTATTAGACTCGGACACCAACTCGACCGGCGCAGGCCCTGCGCCTACTCCACATGACATCTCCCCCTCCATTCTGAAACAGCTTGTTCTCGAGCTAGAAGCTGGGATAACGGTCTCGAAATGCTGTGACATCCTCCCAAGAAGCAGCAAATTGATACGTCTCAAACATATCTATAATTTTTGATGCTCCATGCTTGTTTATGCACCATTTGCTTTGTGATTTGTTACACTTCGTGGTGTTTTTATGTATTTTCCGGAACTAATCTATTAACGAGATGCCACAGTGCCAGTTCCCTATTTTCTGCTGTTTTTGTGTTTCAGAAAAGTTACACAGGAAATATTCTCGGAATTGGACGAAACAAAGCCCGAACCTCCTATTTTTCCCGGACAAGAGACAAAGTCCGAAGGAGAGCCGGAGGGGGGCCAGGGATCAGCCACATCCTAGGGTGGCACCCCCCTTGGCCGCGCCAGGGGGTGGTGTGGGCCCCCTGGCTGCCCTCTGACATCGCCCTTCTGCCTATAAAAGGTTTCCGATGCAAAAACCCTAAATCAATCGGTGTTTCTCCCAGTAAAGTTCCGCAGCGTCGCCATCATCGAAGACCAATTTTGGGGACATAACTCTCTGCTCCGGCACCTTGCTGGGACGGGGAAGTGCCCCCGGAGCTATCTCCATCGACTCCACCGCCATCTCCATCGACTTCACCGCCATCTCCATTGACGTTGCAGTCTCCCATGATGAGGAGGGAGTAGTTCTCCCCCGAGGCTGAGGGCTCTACCAGTAGCTATGTGGTTTACCTCTCTCTCCCATGATGTAATCTATATGTGATCATGAGCTTTGTATCTAGTTGAATTGGTAGATGTTGTTCTTCATATATTATGCTACTCCAGTGCTTTATTATTGTAATCTCCAGAGACACCTTGTACCATGATGTGAAGGATGACAATGTGCGCATTATGTGTGTCTCTTTAGCTAGTGTCTCTATGAATTGTTGGTGTTTGTTGGAACCATCTAGTGCGCTCAAGGTGATAGTGTGGGGCAATCTAGTTTAGGGAAATGCGAACTTTGAGGAGTGCTTCGTAGCCCTACACATGATTAGTGTTCGTTACCCATTGGAGAACAGTTTAGAACAACATAGTGAAGATAGTTATTTATGTGTTCAATTATGTTATCTTTGTTGAGAGTGTCCACTAGTGAAAGTATGATCCCTAGGCCTTGTTTCTAAGCATTGAAATACCATTTACATTTAGTTTTGTTACATGTTTGCTCGCAGCGATATTTATTTCAGATTGCATTTACTACTTATCATCATCCATATTACCTGTATTTCACTATCTCTTCGCCGAACTAGTGCACCTATACATCTGACAAGTGTATTGGGTATGTGATGACCCACAAGTATAGGGGGTGTATCATAGTACTTTCGATAAATAAGAGTGTCGAACCCAACGAGGAGCAGAAGGTGTTGACAAGTGGTTTTGATCAAGGATTCACTGTAAATACTAGCAAACGGGTTTTCAGGGGTATTTGGTAATGCAAATAAATAAAGTGCAAGTAAATAAAAGACAATAATAATAATTGCTGCAAGTGGCCCAATCCTTTTTAGAGCAAAGGACAAGCCGGTTGTGTAACTTATGATAACCAAACGTTCTCGAGGACACACGGGAGTTTTTGTCAAGTGCTTTCGCTTCATGCCGCTAAATAATCTTTATTGGTTTGATAAGTGTTATGGGGGTGAACCTGTGCTAGCGCACTACCCTTACTAGGATAAATACACACTTGTGATTATACCCCTTGCAAGCATCCGCAACTACAAGAAAGTAATTAAGATAAATCTAACCACAGCCTTAAACTCTAAGATCCTACGCTCCCTGGTGCAATGGTTTCCCAACGGAGGTTTAGGTTTCTGTCACTCCAGCAACCCCACAATTGGTAGCCAAATACACAATGCATCTCACTAGGCCCATAAATGGTGAAGTATCATGTAGTCGACGTTCACATGACACCACTAGTGAAATAGCACAACAACAAATAAATATCAAACCATTAAATATTACTCAACATAATTCCACTACTAAGGACTTTAATTCTCCCATGTCCTCAAGAACTAAATGAACTACTCACAAGACATCATATGGATCATGATCAGAGGTGAAATAATGGTAAATAACAATCTGAACATAAACCTTAATTCAACGGTTCCACTCAATAGCATCAACCACAAGAGTAATCAACACCGGGAAAGTTTCCCCTAAGAATTTGAAAAGATTCAACTCAAGATATTACAGCGGGATGGCGTGGTGATGGTGGAGATGAAGGTGCTGGTGATGAGGATGATGGTGATGATTATCCCGATGAAGTCCAGTGCGATGATGATGACGATGGCGATGATCTCCCCTCTCCGGGAAGGAATTTCCCCGGCAGATTTCTGCCTGCCGGAGAGCTTTTCTCTCTCTGGCGTTTTCCGCCCCGCGGAGGCGGCGGTGTCTATATTTGAGGCCCCCCTTGACTTAGGTTTTTGGGGACGATGAAATACGTGAAGGGGCGATGGCAGTAGTGGGCCAGGGTGCCCTGACCATAGGGTGGCGCGGCCAGGGGCTGGGCCGCACCCCTGGTGGTGAGGCTGCCCTGTGGCCCCTCTCAGCTCCTCCTTCTGGCTTCTTTAGTCTTCTGGCAAAATATAATTTCCTGGTATTTTTTTTGGAATTTCCTGATCTTCCGAAATATGGTGTCTTGACGGTCCTTTTTCTAGCAGAATCCCGACTCCGGCAGCAAATCCTCCAATGATCATCAAATATGTAAAAACAGAGGAAACAACATAAGTATCATCTCTAAATGTGAAATATATCAATGAATAATAGTAAATTATGATACAAAATAGTGATGCAAAATGTTCGTATCAACCCCCCAAGCTTAGACCTCGCTTGTCCCCAAGCGAAAACTAAACTCGGTAAACATGACCACAGGTTTATGGAGTGAAGTGTTGATAAACAAAATACGGACAAGAAGCATCACATTTACCAAGGCACAAATTATAATAGACAGCAACTTCCCTTTATATGATGTAGACTTGCAATAAGTAATAGGGAATCACAAATAAAGATGCATAAGGTAAACTATAATTGGTGATGGCAAACCTTAGTTCTTGGTCGGAGAACAATGAACAAACTATACTTGATTTTGAACGGATCCTTTTAAAATAGAGCTAATATAGCAAAAACCATATGCTCAATGAAACAAGCTTTTTGCAATCATAGAAAGCTTTCAAAGATATATTCCTTCAGATAAAAGCATTGTACTAAACAGACGAAGTTAGTAAACATGATTAAACGGATCAACATATGGATGAGTGAAACATAACAACTCAAATGCTTGCTTGAGATAGAAGGGAATAGGTTGACTCAACATAAAAGTAAAAGACAGGCCCTTCGCAGAGGGGAGCAGGGATTAAACATGTGCTAGAGCTTTTTATTTGTAAAACAGAGGTAAAAGTTATTTTGAGAGGTGGTTGCTTTTGTCAACGACTAGCAACGGAGTTCTTGATATCTTCCATACTAAACAAGTGAGAGCGGTTCCGAGATGTTGATTAATTGGCACAATTGTGCTCTTTTATAGCTTGGCACTCCTCCCCACCTTTGCCTTTCTCAAACTATGGCTAACCGATTCCATCGGGTGCCCACCAACTTTCACAAACCATGGAGGAGTGCCTTTTTCTTTTCTTTCTTTTTGAGATTACAATGGTCTGACCAGCTCCCTTGCAAAATTAATAATGAGCAGATGAAGCTGCCTAGTCGAGGGGTACTTAATTTAGTATGGAAGATAACAAACCCATCCACTACGTCCTCATGAGCTAAAAACAGTGGCACACAATGAGAAGTATTTGAAGGTTTTTGAAAGGTAGCACATGAAAATTTACCTGGAATGGCTTGAAATACCATGCATAGGAATTTATAGTGGACTCTTTGGGAGTAACTTGGTTTTTGGGAGTTGGATGCACGAGAAGTATTCCCTCTCAATACAGGTTTTTGGCTAGCAAGGCTGGGTAGCAAGCATAAGAGTTGCATGAAACAAACAAACATACATATAATAGAAACAATCATGCAAACTTCCTTGAAAGTACAACGATTTTAACTTTGAGAATACTATTGCTTATAAGCCAATCATGAAGGAAAACTGAAGTGATGTAACTACAAGCACTTCTTTCTTCTTTTCTACTCAAACCTCAAGGTAATGTTGCTACTGACCAAGCTAAGTTTGCCAAAACCAACTGAATTTACTCATGCTCCCAAAGTGATACAATACTAATCAACAAGACTAATCATATAAGAAACATTGCAAACTAAAATAAAGCGTATAGAAAGTAAACGATAAAACTTCTCATTAATATTTCATTACTGCAACTCACACCAAGGGATACATAGATAACCAACTAAGGAGGATACTTCCACACTGCAGACTATTCTATAAGATAACTTCTCTATTCATGATATGACTCTACTTGAAAAGTAAATGAGTAAAAGATAATGATGTGATACCGCGACACTCCCCCAAGCTTGGAACAAGCCAAGGGGATGCCAATACCAATGATGAGTTACTCCTTTGGTGGTGGTGGTAAGATCATCCTTGGACCAAGTAAAAGTTCCAGCATCATGCGAAGCCTGAGATTCTCTTCTTGAAGTATCTGTATCTCCCTCTCCAGAACTTGGTATTGGGCACAAAGTTCGTCAGTGACCAGCATACCCTCTTCTATTATAGGCATGAAATTTAGATCCAAGACTGGTAATGTTGGCCCCTGCATGTTATCAGAAAAGGCACGTCCGGCGTTCATTGATCCTACAAAAGTAGGGTCTCTTGCCCTTGATCCTCCAGCTTGCGGTTCTTTCTTCCGCTTGCGGTCTTGGTGATCCTCTTCCATTGGCTTTTTGCCCTTGTCATCGCTTGAAGGAGCCATGGTGCTCCCAAAACTGAGATCAACTCCTGACAGAAATAGCTCGAAATGAAAACACGACAAGAAAACGATATACAAATCTCGGGCAATCTGGGGGGTTATATAGGCGAAAATTAAACATCGAAATGAAATCATAGGAGGAAACCGGGACGGAAACGAGCTCCGAGGTGGTCTCACCACAGGGCGGCGCGGCCTGGAGTGGGCTCGCGCCCCTGGTGGTGAGGATCCACCGGAGTCCGTCTCCTGTCCATTTTCGTCTCGTGATTTTTCATATTTAATAAAAACAACAAAAATATTAATGAAAAAGCTTAACGTGAACCTTTTCTGACTAGAACTGTTACCTATTCAAAAATGAACTCTGCAGGTTCCTGCATATTGTCCTGGATGAATTCTTCTGGAGAAACCGTTTGAATAACATCAACATCTTCATTATATGAATCTCCAGAAATATAATGTTTGAGTATTTGCCCATTCACCACTTGTGTAGTGTCGTCTTTTAACGAAGCAATATTTATCTCACCAGAGCGGTACACCTCTTCAATGACATATGGTCCTTCCCATTTAAAGAGTAATTTTCCTGCAAAAAATCTGAGACGAGACCTATACAATAGAACTTTCTCACCAACATGAAATTCTCTCTTAAGAATTCTCTTATCATGCCATTGCTTGACTTTCTCTTTGAAAAGTCTGGCATTCTCGTAAGCTTCATTTCTCCACTCATCTAAAGAACTCAAATCTAACAACGTTTTCTTACCGGTAAGTTTAAAATCCCCATTAAGCTCTTTCACTGCCCAGAAAGCTTTGTGTTCTAATTCTAATGGCAAGTGACACACTTTTCCGTAAACCATCTTGTAAGGAGACATGCCCATGGGGTTCTTATAAGCAGTTCTATAAGCCCATAAAGCATCGTTTAACTTGCTAGCCCAGTTTTTCCTATATCTATTGATAGTCTTCTGCAAGATAGACTTGATCTCTCTATTTGAAAGCTCTACCTGTCCACTAGTTTGGGGATGATAAGCAGAAGCAATTCTATGATTAACGTCATATCTAGCAAGAATTTTTCTAAAACCGCCATGCATAAAATGAGAACCTCCATCGGTCATAAGATATCTAGGCACACCAAACCTAGGAAAAATAACATCCTTAAGCATTTTTAACGAGGTCTCACTGACAAGGGTATAGCTAATAGAGCCTGTTAGTTGAGTACCCCTGAGGCCCGTTAAGCTAGGCCCAATTGTAATGATAGTCGAGATACGAGTTCTTACCGTATGTCGATATTGTAATCTGTATCGAACCCTACCCGATCCTCGAGACCTGGCCACCTATATATAGGGGCCAGGAGGGGACGGTGTAGGCCAGATTGAAAGCGAGCCAGGTTGAACACCCAAGTTTACTTTCGATACATACTTATTTTGACTAACTTTACCTTTGAGTTCATCCGACGCCCTCTTCCCCCGATCCTAAGTCCTTCATCTAGGACATTTGTCGAGTTAACCCTCGTCAATTGGCCCCGACCGTGGGGACCTTGGGCGTTGGAATCATGAATTCGACGGCTTTTTCGCTTTTATCCAACAGCAATGCAGAAGTCGACAAAAATCAAGAGATGGAGTTAACAATCGGAAGTTTAAGCATCTTCATCGGGCCATCGGGTTCATCTCGCCTTTCAGATCCGATGAAACAAGATCCGTCGGCAAGTGAGCCTGAAACAGTAGCAATGATGGAATATTCTGAAGGCTCTTCCAGCGAGGTAAACTCGTCAGTCAGCTTAGAAGAAGTGCAAAAAGAAAAAATCGCAGAAGACAACGAAGCAATGGAAAATTTCAACGTAGGGGTCCAACTTGAAGATCTCATGATCTGCCTCGATGATATCTCAGACAAGTCAACAGATACATGGAAGACAGGGTTAGAGCTTTCTGAAGATGGGGACTCGATCTTCTCAAGCTTTAATAGTAACATCGGCAAACAATGCCAGGTGCTTGCCATCGTAGGAGACAATTCAGAAGAATTCGACAAAAACAACAATCCAGTGCTAAACCCAGCAAATATCGACAGAGGAGCAAATCATCTAGCAGAAGGGGAAACAGCAGAATCTCTCACAGCCAGGGAAAAAATTTGACTATCAGTCGACGAATGGAGAATAATAAGAGAAGCCGTAGAACACGGCATGCCAATACCATCAAATTCCAGCAAAGACATGCTTTTGGGGTATCATTATGCCCTAAGGCAGCAGGCAAAACAACTAGCAAAGGAGAAAATAGAGATACAACAAAGAAAAGAATTAGCCATTGCAGCTAGCAATGCCGCTCGCAGAGCACGAAGCGACACATCACACACTAACGCAAGGAGAAATCGTCGACATGGTTCAAGGTACGAAAACCTCGAGTACTCAGAAAGGCAAAGCATCTCCAAAAACCTCGACTCGTCCTTCCTATCGATCGATGAGCAGGGGAACATCGTACCAAAAACCCCTGAAGCGGCACTAGTAGCAGCACAAGCATATCTGCTTACAACTCGACCAAGCCCAGGGGATCCTAGGGAACATATGCATAGAGCAGCATTAAATAGACTCAACATGGTCGGCCACAAGCTATCAGCAAAAGGAGAGGAAGTATATCACCACAAGGAAGCACACAAGCCAAGGTCGCCTCGCCGTCACAACAGTCCTCGACACAGAAGTAGTAATCAACGATCTCAATCGCCATCACCAAGACAACATGGAGGAACCCGAAGATCTCGATCTCCAAATGGAAAGCGCGACTATGAAGATGACGAAAAGGAGATGGGAGCATCGTGCTTTACCCGCAGGGTTCGCACTACACCAGTACCCAAGGGGTTCAAATTACCTCATGATCAATAAAAGTACGACGGATCACAGGAACCACAATCGTGGCTCTCAGACTATCTGCAAGCAGTACAAATATTAGGAGGAACCAAAGAAACAGCAATGCAAAGCCTGCAACTACACCTCATCGGCGCAGCAAGGTCATGGTTGAGCAAACTAGAGAAAGAAACCATTGGGAGCTGGGAAGACCTCACAAAGCAATTCACAAGCAACTTCCGGTCGACATACAAGCGGCCAGCATCAATAGAAGAAGTCAAAGCATGTGTGCAACAACGCGACGAAACATTACGGGCATACATCCAAAGATGGAGTCTTATCAAAAACTCAGCAGTCGAAGTTTCAGACGAAAGAGCAATAGACGCGTTCATCATTGGATTAAGGCGAAGAGACCTAGTCGAAGAGATGGGAAGAATTAAGCCAAAAACAGTATCAGACCTCATGGACGTAGCAAATAGATTCGTAGACGGAGAAGACGCATGCAACAACAAGCATACGCGATCTCCAGAAGATGATAGGAGAAACAGATACGGAAGTCAAAGGAGACAATCCCGCAATTACGACAATTACGGCTCCCATAGCCAAGTAGCCGCAGGGTACAAGGACAATAGCTATCAAGGAAGTGATCGCAGAAGCTCGGGATATCGAAGCTACGGAAAAGAGGACTATAAAATTTTTCCCACAAGAGAATCCAAAGAGTACAACCCGTCGCCAGAAGACATGCTCAACGGACCTTGTCATATACACTCAGCGTTCGTCGATGGAAAGCGAGTATCCAGGCATGCAATGAAAGATTGCACAACATTCTTGAAGCTACAAGAAGCAGCATTAAACAAACAAACCGAAGCAAGGTGGCAAGGATACGAAGGAAGCAACAAACCTCCCACAAATCAGCAAGGGAACAGTGGAGCACCTCAAGGACAAGACCAGCCAAACCAGGGACACGATGACGACGAAGGGTACGTTCCATTCCATCTAAGGGACACATCACAACAATGATACAACCTGTGCCTAAGTCGAACAAAGAAGAAAAGAGTATTACTCGACAAGTCAATCTAGCAGTCAATTCACCTCCAGCTACAACAGAATATCTACACTGGTCAGAGCAGCCCATCGAGTTCAATAGGGAAGATCATCCTATAACAGTACCTCGGCCGGGAAACGCACCTTTGGTACTCAAAGCTCAAATCGGCGCATACGATGTCGACAGAATATTCATGGATGCAGGAAGTGGAATCAATCTGATATATGCGAAAACACTCAAAGCAATGCATATATCATTAGAGTTCCTGAAGCCAACAGATTGTTCATTCCATGGGATCGTACCAGGAAGTGCTAATTATCCACTAGGTCAAATAACATTCAACATTTGCTTCGGCAACCGGCAAAACTACAGAAGCGAAAAGCTAGACTTCGAAGTCATGGACTGGCCATCCCAGTATCATGCGATCCTCGGACGACCCGCGTTTTCGCGATTCATGGCAGTGCCTCACTATACATATCTGGTACTCAAAATGCCAGGACCAAGAGGAATAATTACAGTAAAAGGAAGTTTTGAAGTCTCAGATCTCTGCGATAGGGAGTTCCACAAGATTGCGCAAAACTTTGGCATGACAGCCAACTATGCAGAGAAGGCGAAAAGCACGACTACAGAAGGCGTCAAGCTACTCGAAGGACGCATTGCAGAGCTTGAGATGAAGAAAACACGTGTAGGAGCGTCAGAAGAAGACAAAGATACAGGAGAAGAAGAGAATGCCAAGACGGCATAAACATCAAGAACAACAAAGTAGAGTAGAAGAATAAGGCTATAAAAGCCACGAGTTATACCAGGGGCAATGCCCTCTAGATCCAGAACACAGGTCATAGGCCGGATCTCTTGGGTCACCCCATGTATCTTACATTACAAGTATAATAAAGACAAAACATTCCTCATATTCGAGTTTACGAGTCTTTCAAAGGAAAAATGCGGCAAACGCATGAATCATACAAAAACGTTCTGAGAATAAATTTCAGACATCAAGTCGGGAAATCATGAACTCTCGCATTCCACATAAGTATTACAACATCGGGTTGTCCGAATCGTCTACACCTAAAGGGTCTAAGTAGTGATACTCACGGAAAAACACGGCATCTTCTTGCAACAGCCTGGCTATAATTCATCGGGCAGGCTGCAAGGTACTCTCCAAGTGTACTCGAAGGCTAGCTCCACCTTGAGGATAGCTCAGCGACATAAAACTATAATTAAGTCTTGGCTTCCACTTGCGTATCCATCCAAGAGCAAAATTGGCACCTGCCACTAAGTTTAGCTCTATCAATCGATGCATTCGCTGGCTGGATCTAAAAGTATCAAGAAGCAGTGGGAAAGTTGTAGGCAGAGGATTGCGAGGAAGCATAACAGAGTGCATAGTTACAAGAGCTCTTCTACAGCCATCAACTGCCTCGCCAATGTGCTGGGCGCGGTCCTGAAGCAACACAATAGCACTCCGGCGTCGAGGATCAGACCACAAAGTTTCAACACCGGTGGACATTCTTTCTAGAGCCGCATTTCGCTCGGTAACCCGATGATCTTCAGCAGCGAAATCCAAACAAGAGCCTATGATAGCAAACGATATCACAAAAAAAGAAGAGGATTAAAAGGAAAAGAAAGAGGAGTCGCAAGGAACATTACATCGCAGCATCTCGCAGGCAGATTCGATAATACCAATGACAAAAGAGTCGCACTCTTCATGATGAACAATCTTCGCCATCAGACTAGATACCTTATCGTCAAGAATAGATACCTGCTTCATCAAACAAGAAGTTTTGCTAGCTTTATCAAAAGCCATCTGAGCTTGGCGTTTGGCTAAAGTCAAGCGAGCCTCAAGATCAGAAATCCTCGAAGAATACTCTGCGCAATGACTACATCGACTAGGAGGCGACAAAATCGTCGAGCCGAACGTGCGGGCAGAGGAAGGAGCAGGCCCGCAAGTCAAAGGATCATTGATGTGCATCGACTGAAAGTCAAAAGAAAAGAAAGGAGAAACATTTCAGAGAGACAGCACAAGACTTCATAAGAAGGAAACATATTTACATAAGTGCAAACCCTTTGACTAAGGTTCTCGGGTTGCACGCGACTAAAAGTTTTTACATTCAAAAGGAGAAATTGAAAGCTACATAGAAGCCGAGTCTACGCCACCTCAGCATTTTGCTCTGTGGCAGAAGAAGGCATGACAAATTTCTCACCAACAGTTGATGGAGGCGCAGGATCCTCCGCCGCTAGAGGTGGCGCAGTAGATGTCGCGGAGGCTGCCGAAGGAGAAATAGTCGCGACCAGTGCAGGCGCCAACTTCTTCGCCTTCTCAAAGAAAGCCTTCATCTCATCACGGGTGCGGCCATGGGGGGAGCTCACTTTCTCCCAGTCGAAGTCCGCACCGTGTGCATAAGAAAGTGCAATAGCACCCTCAGCACCACGCTTTAGAGAAAGCCCTTTTAGCTGGAGGGTGGGGTCTTCAGTTGTATCAAAGGCCTTGGCAAGTTTCTCCAACTTGTTCTTCGGAACCTCTGCCTTTTTCTTCAGCCACACCCCAACGAACAGCCGTGACAGAATGCGGCTAACCAACTCAAAAGTCTCCTGGATAGATATCCATTTTGCCTCGAGTAGGTTAACCGTGGTCATCAGATGATCATCGCCCGGTTGCAGGGACGACGAGGATACCCCGGTAAACCCTGCACAACAAAAGAAGACAGAGGAGAAAAGGAAAGAAAAGCATCAGCAAGTGCAAACAATGCAACAGGAGTGGAAATAGAAGACAAGGCGAAGTCTCTACCTTCTGCAGCAGCAGACATTGTGCGAAGACGCTCTGCCACGGCTTGCTCTCGCTGAGCATGCTCATTGTTGGCATCGGCTAAAGCTTTTTCGGCTTTCTTCGCCTTACCAAGTGCAGATTTTTGCGCCTTCTCAGCACTTGCTTTAGCAGCAGCCGCAACATCATAAGCCTTTTGTGAAGCACTAAGCTTGGCTTCCAGCGATGCAATTCGAGCGTTGGCTGTTGCTAGAGTAGCTATAGAAGAAGAAGAAAGGAAGTCAAGTAAACAACAAAGGATAAGCATAGAAGAAAAGTAATGACTGGATGTCAAGTATACCTTCGGAAGCTTTCGCAACCTTTAGGTACTCAGCACATTCAGTGCCCAAGGCAACGAATCTCTTCAATAATCCCTGGGAAAAAGGGCGTGTAAGAACATAAGAGAATACAAAGAGAGCAAGTCAAACAGAAGTTACTTACATCAGCGGGAGAAATTGTCGATGCATGAGCCTCAAGAGAAACTTCAGTTTCTTTTGACTTCTTCAAGCATTTGAGGTTTCGAGTCACAGGAATCTTCTTGATAGAAGCCCTGGTAACCCTTGGCGCAACTTCTTGCTCGGTAGGCTCATCAGCAGTCGCAGGTGAAGTCGAAGGAGCAGCTGTAGCATCTTTTGGAGGCTCCTCGTCATCTCTACAAAAAGAAAACAAGTTCTGTATAACATGACAGAAACAAGGCAAGAGCGGTGCAATTGAAGAACTCGAATAAAGCACTTACGATGCTAGGAGGTCGAAGTATTCCATATCTCCTGCAAGAACATAGGCCTTATCAGCCGCTGCAAAACTCGAAGAAGCAAATTCATCGACACGCTTCCTCTTCTTGTCGACACCAGTATCTTCAGTGAGCACAGGAGGAGGCGATGTCGACGAACTAGTGTCTTCTTCAGATTCTTCGGCATCATCTCCGTCCTGATTTTCTTCAGCCTCGGGGGCTTCAGATACAGAAGAGGCCAGATCAGCCGGAAGAGGCCCTTCCTCTGGAAGAGGAGGGCGCGAAACAAGGAATTGGTGCCCCTGTGCATAAACAAGTCAGCAGAGTACAAAGGCAAAGAAAAACACAAATCGAAGTAAACAAAATTTGACAATAAGTGAACAAAAAGCAAGCAGATACATACCTCAGGTAGAGGGTGCACGGAGTCAAAGTAACCAGTGGTCAAATCAGCAACCGCATGTTCCTTAGTGAGCTTGGTGAGGCTCCTGACTCGCTTGTCGACATCCTTTTTCTCTATCAAATCTTCAGAGAAGCGAGCAGGATCCTCCAAGCCAGAATAGCTCCAAAGCTTGGTTAGGCGGTGCTGCAGGGGTTGAACTTGACGTTGCACAAAGAATGCCATGAGTTGAATGCCCGACAAAGCGCCTCCTTTGCCTCCTTTCAGAGCTTGAATGCGAGATAGAAGAGGAAGAACTTGTTCTATTTCCGCATCTGAGGGAAGCGCATCCCACGACGCCAATTTCTTCACTTACTGGGAGGCATCGAAAGGGGCTAGACCATATTGGTCTTCAGGAGAAGCTTTGCGATCTTGGATGTAGAACCATTTGGTTCTCCACCCCTGGACAAACGCGGCAAAAGAAAATTCAAGGTACTGCGCCTCAGGGCACAACGAGATTACGGCTCCGCCCAATTCAGGTTTTCTGGACAGAGCAACATTGGGGCAAAGCCGAAAAATCAACCTCCAGAGAAGAAAGTGGGGCTCAATGCCCAAGAATGACTCACAGAGAGTCACGAAACAGGCAATGTGAAGGATGGAGTTAGGTGTGAGCTGGTGAAGCTGCACACCGTAAACAAAGAGAAGCCCACGAAGAAACTCATGAGCAGGGAGAGAAAAGCCGTGGAGAAGGAGAGCAAGGAACATTACCCAAAAGCCGCTCGGGGGCTGCGGGATCCGCTCAGTACTGGGGAACTTGATTGAATCAGAGCTGGAGATGAGGCCATCTGTCCTGGCCTTCTCTAACTCCTTCTTCGTGATGGCAGAGCGCACCCAGCTGGTGGCAGAAGATGTCTTGGCCATGGTTTTCTTGGTGGCTAGGTGCTTCACGCGCATCTAACGCGACGCGCTCGGGGGCTATGCACGAATGGAGGAGGAAGACAAGATCGGCAATGGAGGCGGCAGAGAGAAAGAGCTGGTAAACAGTAAAATCCCCCACTATCCTCTTTATATACCTTCTCAGAGAAGGATCATGGGCTGAGACGTGGCGCAAAGAGCGGAAACGGCAGCCCACTAACGGTCAAAAATTGCGAAAATTACAGTGCTACCCATAAAACGGTTCGCACTCATACAGAATGACGTACTCATTGATGTCATAAAGAAGATGATATAAGAAAGGGCAAAACTAAGAAGGATGGCGCCGACAAGTGCAAAATCTATAGACAAGACTATACACGAAGGACTTTCAATTATAGCCTTGGGGGCTACTACTTTCAAGAATGTTGAATGAAACTTCTAACTGGAGTGGTGGACGCGTATTTGACGACAGGTTATCATTAAAGTATTTCGAGTTGAAGTATGATGGACTACATTATATTTGAGCCTATACTCGAAAAAGTATTTTTCGACTATAGCCTCGGGGGCTACTCCCATCGGGAACGCTGAGCGTGCACCCAACGATATTTCTTGGCAAGCATTAGAACATGTGAAGTGGAGGAGTGTTACTCCCATCGGGAGCGAGTTTTCATGGTTGTATAAACCCGAATATTTTCAGTCAAACTTTGACTGCGACATGAGATTCTCGAGTTGCGTTATCGCAACGAAACTCGAATGCCGTGATTTATCACGAAGGTAATACCCCGGGATCCTTCCTGTGTGGCCTGGTATATGCACATGGATGCGCTCTGCTGGTATGTATCCGTGTCTACGACGCGAAGAAAATCCTGGTGGACGCACGGGGTACCCTGAGAATCACTGGGATTCATTCTTTGTAAGTCCTAAATGCAGCAAAAGAGTGGGTTTGACCGGTATCCCGAATTCAAATCCAAGGGGATTGAATTTGAAGTAGGTGACAAGTATTTGTTTCGGCAGTTAACTGACCTCTTGATCTGTCAGAGTTGTCAGGCTTGTTCATCAAAACCCCTTGCGAAAAATTATCATGAAAATAAGTCGAAAGACCAAGTCAAAGATTTGAAGATATGAAGAAGTCGAAGATTTAAAGATTAGAGATTCAACCCGAATCTGCAATTCTGGGAGAATCTCAGGGGCTACTGACAAGGGTATAGCTAATAGAGCCCGTTAGTTGAGTACCCCTGAGGCCCATTAAGCTAGGCCCAATTGTAATGATAGTCGAGATACGAGTTCTTACCGTATGTCGATATTATAATCTGTATCGAACCCTACCCGATCCTCGAGACCTGGCCACCTATATATAGGGGCCAGGAGGGGGCGGTGTAGGCCAGATTGAAAGCAAGCCAGGTTGAACACCCAAGTTTACTTTCGATACATACTTATTTCGACTAACTTTACCTTCGAGTTCATCCGACGCCCTCTTCCCCCGATCCTAATTCCTTCATCTAGGATATTTGTTGAGTTAACCCTCGTCACTCACCATCAGCACTCTTTGTAGGTATGGCTTCTACCCACTTGGTAACATAATCAACAACAACAAGTATATGAGTATAACCTTTTGAAGGAGGAAAATGACCCATAAAGTCAAATCCCCAACAATCAAATGGTTCAATAACAAGAGTATAATTCATAGGCATTTCATTACGTCTAGAAATATTACCAACTCTTTGACATTCATTGCAAGATAAAACATACCTTCTAGCATCTTTAAAAAGGGTTGGCCAATAAAAACCTGATTGTAGAACCTTTTGTGCAGTTCTATATCCAGCATGATGTCCTCCATAAGCACTTCCATGGCATTTTCTCAATATTTCTTGTTGCTCATATTCTGGTACACATCTTCACATGATACCATCAACTCCTTCTAAATATAAGTGTGGGTCATCCCAAAAGTAATGCCTCAAATCATAAAAGAATTTTCTTCTTTTCTGAGCTGTAAAGGTTGGAGGCAAATACTTGGAAACAATAAAGTTAGCATAATCAGCATACCAAGGAAGGTCTCGCGAAGTTACATTTATCGAAACCAACTGTTCATTTGGAAAACTATCATTAACAGGAATAGGATCAAAAGAAATGTTTTCCAATCTAGACAAATTGTCAGCAACAGGATTTTTAGCACCTTTCATATCTACAATATGCAAATCAAACTCTTGTAAAAGCAACACCCATCTAATAAGCCTAGGCTTAGCATCCTTCTTAGACATAAGATATCTAATAGCAACGTGATCAGTATGGATAGTAACTTTAGAATCAACAATGTAAGGTCTAAACTTATCACATGCAAAAACAACAGCAAGAAACTCTTTCTCAGTAGTAGCATAATTCTTCTGAGCAGCATCAAGAGTCTTACTAGCATAATGAATAACATTCAACTTATTATCTACACGCTGTCCAAGGACAGCACCAACAGCAAAATCACTAGCATCACACATGATTTCAAAGGGTAAATTCCAATCAGGTGGTTGAACAATAGGAGCAGTAGTTAAAGCCTTCTTAAGAGTTTCAAAAGCTTCCTTACAATCATCATCAAAAACAAATGGTACATCTTTTTGAAGAAGATTAGTAAGAGGCTTTGAAATCTTAGAGAAATCTTTAATAAACCTCCTATAAAAACCAACATGACCAAGAATACTACGAATACCTTTAACATCCCTGGGATAGGGCATTTTCTCAATTGCTTCAACCTTTGCTCTGTCAACTTTGATACCTCTTTTGGAGATTTTATGTCCAAGAACAATTCCTTCATTCACCATAAAGTGGTATTTCTCCCAATTTAGAACAAGATTAGTTTCTTCACACCTCTGCAAAACTTTATCAAGATTGTGCAAACAATTATCAACAGAAGTTCCATAGATGGAAAAATCATCCATGAAAACCTCCACAATTTCTTCACAAAACCCATGAAAAATAGCAGACATGCATCTTTGAAAAGTAACAGGAGCATTGCACAAACCAAACGGCATACGTCTATAAGCATAAGTTCCATAAGGACAAGTAAAAGTGGGTTTCTCTTGATCTTGCTTTTTAACAGCAATCTGAGAGAAACCGGAATAACCATCAAGAAAACAAAAAAGAGTCTTCTTAGATAACCTCTCTAGCATTTGATCTATAAACGGTAAAGGATAATGATCTTTCTTGGTAACTTTGTTTACCTTTCTAAAATCAATGCACATTCTATAACTAACTACTATCCTTTGAGGAATAAGCTCATTATTCTCATTAGGCACAACAGTCATACCTCCTTTCTTAGGAACACAATGAACAGGACTAACTCATCTACTATCAGCAATAGGATAAATAATACCAGCATCAAGGAGCTTCAATACCTCATTTCTTACCACTTCCTTCATCTTGGGAATTAAGCGGCGTTGATGATCAACTACTGGCTTTGCATCTTCTTCCATGTTAATAGCATGCTGACATATAGAAGGAGAAATCCCTTTTAAATCATCAAGAATATAGCCCATAGCTCCTCGGTGTTTCCTCAATACTTCCAATAACCTTTCTTCTTCCTTTCCTGAAAGTTTAGAACTAATAATAACAGGATATATTTTCTTATCATCTATATAAGCATACTTAAGATCATCAGGTAAAGGTTTTAATTCAAAAACAGGATCTTCCTTAGGTGGCAAAGTGGTACCAAGATCCTCCACAGGTAAATTGTGCTTAATCAACAGTGGTTGACGAAGAAAAATATCGTCAATCTCTTCTCTTTCCTTCCTGAAGACTTCACTTTCATGGTCCTCCATGAATTGCTGCAAAGCATTATTCAGAGCAAGAGCAATAGAGGCAAGCTGCTCAACTCGAAAATTTTCATTAGGCATTTCATTTTCATAAGAAGTCTTAGCAAACTTAGAAAAATTAAACTCATAAGATTCTCCATTAAACTTAGTAAAAAAATTCTCCTTCTTACAGTCTATCACAGCACTACAAGTATTCAAAAAGGGTCTATCGAAAATAATAGGACAAGTTTTACTAGCTTCCGTACCAAGTACTAGAAAATCAGTAGGATATTTGGTCTTACCGCATAAAACTTCCACATCATGAACAATACCAAGTGGCCAGACAGTCTCTCTGTTAGCAAGCTGAATAACCACATCAATATCCTCAAGTTCACACGGGCCAATCTCATGCATAATTTCTCTGTAAAGCTCTAGAGGAATAGCACTTGAACTTGCACCAATGTCACATAAACCATAATAGCAATGATCGCCAATCCCGACAGAGATAACAGGAACATTTGTTAGTAGCATCTTCACAAAAGATAATATGTTCATCCCCTACATCTTTAGTAACAAGGTCCTTCACTATAGCCACATGAGACTTAATAGTAATTTGCTCATCAGGTTCTACAGCTTTCTTAGTACTTTTATTAGACACACTTACCAAAGTAGAATACTCCTTTACCTTAGCAGGGAAAGGCGTCTTCTCGAAATAAGGTTCAGGCAAAATGCTATCAACAGTACAAACTTCAGTAGCCGTAGCAGGAATATGACTAATAGAATCTTTATAAGGCGCATGATATTTGTTCCAATCTTTCTTCGGAACATCAAGATAAGAGGCAAAAGCCTTAAAACAGTTAGCAAGTATCTGAGAATCAAGAACATAAGCAGTGCTAACATTGTGAAAGTCATCGATTCCCATAAAAGTTTTAATGCACTCATAATCATAATTTATACCTGACCTCCTACCTTTGTCATTCTCCCATCCTTCAGCATTTTCTTGAATACGGTCAAGAAGATCCCATTTAGCTTCTCCTTTCATATGAGTAAATGATCCAAAACAGGAAGCATCCAAATAATCCTTGTCATGAAGAGCAAGCCTCGCATAAAAGTTATCAATAACAATATTACTGGGGAGCTCATGAATGGGACATTTGAGCATTAGTAACTTCAATCTCCCCCACGCTTGGGCAATACTCTCTCCATCATGAAGCCAAAAGTTATATATTCGATTACGATCTTTATGAATTTCACTTGTAGGAAAAAACTTGGAATAAAAGAGAGGTACAATTTCCTCCCATGCAATAGATGGACCATCTTTATGCAGCCGATACCACTCCTCAGCTCTGCCTTTCAGTGATAAAGAGAATAGCTTCCTCTTACTTTGCTTGATGAAATACCTCCACACTTGAACAACTCGCATAATTCATGTATAAAGAGTAAGTGATCACCCGGATGGACAGTTTCATCTCCTGAATAACAGTTATCCATAACACGTTCAACAATTTTCATAGGTATTTTAAAAGGATCTAATTGAGCAGGTGGTGGTTGTGGTTCATCCACATGTGCAGCAGTGGTAGTAGTGTTCCTAAATAGGAACCCAAATGGAGAACTCTCCATAGCAAAATAAAATAAAAATAAAAGACAAAAATAAAAACAATACTCACAGCGATGGTTACCTTTACCAATTCCACTCTTCAATAGCGCTTCACTCCCCGGCAATGGCGCCAGAAAATAGTCTTGATGACCCACAAGTATAGGGGGTGTATCGTAATAATCTTGATAAATAAGAGTGTCGAACCCAACGAGGAGCAGAAGGTGTTGACAAGTGGTTTTGATCAAGGATTCACTGTAAATACTAGCAAACGGATTTTCAGGGGTATTTGGTAATGCAAATAAATAAAGTGCAAGTAAATAAAAGACAATAATAATAATTGATGCAAGTGGCCCAATCCTTTCTAGAGCAAAGGACAAGCCAGTTGTGTAACTTATGATAACCAAACGTTCTCGAGGACACACGGGAGTTTCTGTCAAGTGGTTTCGCTTCATGCCACTAAATAATCTTTATTAGTTTGATAAGTGTTATGGGGGTGAACCTGTGCTAGCGCACTACCCTTACTAGGATAAATACACACTTGTGATTATACCCCTTGCAAGCATCTGCAACTATAAGAAAGTAATTAAGATAAATTTAACCACAGCCTTAAACTCTAAGATCCTACGCTCCCTGGTGCAATGGTTTCCCAATGGAGGTTTAGATTTCTGTCACTCCAGCAACCCCACAATTGGTAGCCAAATACACAATGCATCTCACTGGGCCCATAAATGGTGAAGTATCATGTAGTCGACGTTCACATGACACCACTAGTGAAATTGTACCACAACAAATAAATATCAAACCATTAAATATTACTCAACATAATTCCACTACTAACGACTTGACTTCTCCCATGTCCTAAAAAACTAAATGAACTACTCACAAGACATCATATGGATCATGATCAGAGGTGAAATAATGGTAAATAACAATCTGAAGATAAACCTTAATTCAACGGTTCCACTCAATAGTATCAACCACAAGAGTAATCAACACCGGGAAAGTTTCCCCTAAGAATTTGACAAGATTCAACTCAAGATGTTACAGTGGGATGGTGTGTTGATGGTGGTGATGAAGGTGCTGGTGATAAGGATGATGGTGATGATGATCCCGATGAAGTCCAGTGCGATGATGATGACGATGGCGATGATCTCCCCTCTCCGGGAAGGAATTTCCCCGATAGATTTCTGCCTGCGGGAGAGCTTTTCACTCTCTGGTGTTTTCCACCCTGCGGAGGCGGCGGTGTCTATCTCTGAGCCCCCCTTGACTTAGGTTTTCGGGGATGATGAAATACGCGAAGGGGCGATGGCAGTAGTGGGCCAGGGTGCCCTAACCATAGGGCGGTGCGGCCAGGGGCTGGGCTGCGGCCCCTGGTGGTGAGGCTGCCCTGTGGCCCCTCTCGCCTCCTCCTTCTGGCTTCTTCAGTCTTCTGGCAAAATATAATTTCCTAGTATTTTTCTGGAATTTCCTGATCTTCCGAAATATGGTGTCTTGACGGTCCTTTTTCCAGCAGAATCCTGACTCCGGCAGCAAATCCTCCAATGATCATCAAACATGTAAAAACAGAGGAAACAACATAAGTATCATCTGTAAATGTGAAATATATCAATGAATAACAGTAAATTATGATACAAAATAGTGATGCAAAACGGTCGTATCAGTGTGTTGGGGACACAAGAGACTTCTTGTATCGTAATTGCAGGGTTGTTTGAGAGGGATAGCTTTGACCTCCTCCTCCCTAAGTTCGATAAACCTTGGTTGATCCACTTAAGGGAAACTTGCTGCTGTTCTACAAACCTCTGCACTTGGAGGCCCAACACTGTCTACAAGAGCAGACGCGTGCGTAGACATCACAGATGCAGGCTGACCATCCCATTGAGTTAGCACCGGTTGCACGCCTTGAGCAATACGAGCACACAAATCCTTGATGGGCGTGGGATGAACATGACCTTGGAAGAGCGGAGGAAGCACTAGCGGACCTTCAGGGGCCAGACCATGGTATTTTTTCTGTACCCCGACGTGGAAGACATCATGAATGCGGGCATGAGGTGGTAACTCCAAGCGGTAAGCAACTGTATCAATTTTAGCCATGGTCTTGAAAGGACCATATTATTTGGGCGCCAGTTTCCCTTTTGCACCTGCTCCAAGAAATGCTGCTGGACGATGTTGCAGACGTAGCCAAGCCCACACTGGTTGTACTCGTCAGTTGGAGGTTGTGGAGGCAGAGGAATGCTAGGTGTTTTAACAACACTGAGAAACAGTTCTCAGTGCAAGGGCTCATAGATCAAGTTGTGGCGGACTAGAATTAGTGGTACCTAGCAGGTGTAGGAGGGAGTAGCAATTTTGCTAGAGTAGTACACTAGGTTTTTGAGGAGGGGGGTGTGGAGTGTGTTCGACACCTGTTGCTTGTAACAGTGTTGTCACCATCTTGTAAAAAATTTCTTTCTTTTATAAAACAAAGGTACACTTTTGTGTACTCTTGAAAAAAATGACAAGGGCCGGTGCTTGCTATCATAGTAATGCGTATACTACTGCTTTGCTTGAAGGAGATGCTCGTGGACGTCGAGGAGGAACTGGTCGCGGTCTTCAGTCTGTCTTTCCACCGCCTGATTGCGAATTTCGCCTGAAGTATAGTCTCGGAGAGATGGGGGGGTCCCATCCAAAAACCACCCTGAAAGGAGTATCCTTCAGCGCTGAGTGATATGATGTATTATAGCAGAATTCAGCCCAGGGCAACCACTGGAGCCACTGACGTGGACGATCCCTAGTTACGCAACAAAGATACATAGTGATCACGTGATTTACTGCCTCCGACTGACCATCTAACTGTGGGTGGAAGGCATAACTCATGTGAAGGCGTGTCCCCGCGGCTGCGTACAAGGCCTTCCAAAATCCGGAAGTGAACACCACATCCCTGTTGGAAACGATGGACGCAAGAAAACCATGAAGACGGACGATGTTGGAGAAGAAGGCCTTGACAACAGACTCGGCAGTGTACGGATGCGCTAAAGGAATAAAATGTGCATACTTGGAGAAATGATCCACCACTCTAAGGATAACACTCTTGCCTCCTAATTTAGGCAATGCCTCAATGAAATCCATTGAGATGTCCTCCTAGATATGAGATGGCATAGTTAAAGGCTGTAGCGGGCTAGCCGAGTGAAGTTGCTCTGTCTTGTTGCGTTGACATACCGTACAAGCGCGAATATAATTCTATAGTGTTGTCCGTGCTTGAGGAAGGTGAAAATCCCGACGGAGACGATTTAATGACTTCTGTATGCCTTCATGGCTATCATCGTGGGCCGTAGCTAGGACCTCCGCTACTAGTGGCGAGGTAGGTGGCACATAATCCCGCTGTTGGAAGGTAACGATGCCATCGATGAGAGCCCAAGGATGCCCAACTTGCCTGACTCTAGCTTCTCCTGAAACGTTACCAACACTGGATCGATGTGTGCAGCCTGGCGGACAGAGTCAAAGATGTCAAAAGAAGGCCCGGTGATGGCATATGCATCGCTGGTAGGAACATCACGTCGAGAGAGTGTGTCGGCGACGATGTTTTGGCATCCTGGCTTGTATTCGACTGTAAAATCAAATCCCAAGAGCTTTGCCCACCCAATGATGTTGCGGTATGGTGGCGAGGCGCTGGTCCAGTAGGGACTTAAGGCTGTAGTGGTCAGTTTTGAGGATGAAGTCGCGCCCCCAGAGGTATGGCCGCCAGTGCCGCACAGCTTGAACCAAACCAATGAGGTCCCGCTCGTAAGCAGAGAGGGAGGTGTGTTGAGGAGCTATAGGTTTGTTGAAATAGGCGATTGGCCCCCCATCTTGATGTAGCACCGCACTAAAACCAAACCCAGATGCGTCACACTCTACAATAAATAGAACTAAAAAGTCAGGTAGCTGGAGCACTAGCGCAGTGGTGAGTGCAGTCTTGAGAGCGTCGAATGCATGGGCTACCTCAGATGTTCACATAAACCCATCTTTTTTGAGAAGCACCATCAGTGGTGCTGCAATTATGCCGAAACCGTGGATGAATTTGTGGTAGTAGCCTGCGAGGCCCAAGAACCCCCGCACAACATGGACAGTCCATGGTAATGGCCAGTCGACCACGGAGAGGACCTTGTCGTTATCCATGGCAGCCCCTGCTGCGGATATGACATGTCCTAGGTAAGCCATAGATTCCTCCCCAAATGAGCACTTGGAGCGCTTGAGGAAGAGCTGGTGTGTCCTCATAGCCTCCAAGACGAGCTTGACATGACGAAGGTGATTCGACCAAGAGGAGCTATATATCAAAATATCGTCAAAGAAAACAAGCACAAAGCGACGGAGGAAGGGACGGAGTACTTCGTTCATGAGTGCTTGGAATGTCGCTGGATCATTGGTTAGACCAAAGGCCATCACCACAAAATCGAAGAGACCCTCATGGGTGCGGAATGCCGTCTTGTGGATATCTTCAGGTGCCATCCAAACTTGGTGGTAGCTGGATCGCAGGTCCATTTTTGTGAAAAAGCAGGCGCCTTTCAGCTCATCTAGCAGCTCATCAACGACTGGAATAGGAAACGTGTCCTTGATGGTGACAAGGTTGAGGCCACGGTAGTCGATACAGAAACGCCATGTACCATCATGCTTCTTGACGAGTAGGACGGGTGACGAAAACACCAATGAACTACGGCGAATAAGGCCACAAACCAGCATCTCAGTACATTGTCTCTCTAGTTCATCCTTTTGAATAGCCGGGTAGCGGTAGGGCCGTACGGCAACAGGCTGTGTCCCGGGAATAAGGTGAATATGATGGTCATGGGCACGCGGCGACGGCAGTCCCTGGGGCTCGGTGAAAACGTCTGTGAATGAGGCCAGGAGGCTGTCGAGGAGGTCCTTGCTGCTGCACAGATGTAAATAGGCAGGCCGGCCAGGCGAGCCTAGGCCTGACCACTCCACGCGGTGATCCGTGTGCCAAAACGACATCCATTGGGTAGAGAAATCCCAGAGAATTAGTGAAGATATCACACTCCTCAGCGTCAGAAATTGGCTGCACGTGGGCAAGATTCTCAAGGAAACGTTTGGAGTAATCAGCCACGGTGCCAGAATGACGTGTCGAGATCAGCTCGCCGAAGGGGTTTGCACGTGTTGGAGGGCCGAAGTGGTTAGAGATGAGTGTTTGAAACTCTCCCCAAGATGGTTGCTGGCCCAACTTTGCCTCGAGGTGGCCGTACCATAAGGCAGCCGCGTTGGTGAGGTGGTACGAGGCTAGCCATGTTTTGTCAGAATCCTGCGTCCGCTGGCCGAGGAAGAACATGTTGCAGCGTGTGAACCACGGCCGTGGATCGCTTGCCCCGTCGAAGGTGGGAAAGTCGATCTTGTAGAGGCGCAGTGCATGTTCCGAAGGATCAGACAAGGCGGTCATGTCACCGGCGTTGGCTGTAGTCGAGGGTGATGGCAGGAGGCCCAACCCACCTAGTCGAGGCGCGGCGCGTCCCTGCTCGAGCCGTAGGAGGGCCAGATTCTGCGCGCGCTGCTGCTACGCCATGTCGGCGAGCTGGTTCTGGAGCTTTTGGAGCGCCTGTGTGATCGTCTTGAGGGCGGCGCGATCCTCGGCGCGTTCGTCCCGAGCTGTTTGATTTTCGTCGGAGGGTCGTGACCACGGCCTCATGGTCCTCATGCTGCTTGGCCGCGAGATCAGCTAGGGTTTGCGGAAGGGGCGGCGGATCGGCCATGGCGTCCGCTGGGATCGAGGATGAATCTGATACCAAGTTGTCACGGGCTGGGGGTGGATTGTACCGGAGGTAGTACTCGTGGGAGTTTGGAGGATGAGGGCGAGGCTCTCGTCGACCTATGGTCGGGGAAGAAGGTGAGGAGAGGCGCCGGGGCGCAGGAGCACGAGGTGAGAAGATAGATTGTTTTTCTGCTTAGCTTTATTGATACGTGGGGTGGCTTTGTAAATAACCAATTACAATTGACGTAACAGACTCAAACTCTAATTGGGTGTTGGCAGGGTAACCTTCTTCGGGACAAAACCTTTCCAACTTAGAATCCGGACTCTTTATCTAATTCTAGGAATTACAGTATTAGACTCGGACACCAACTAGACCGGCGCAGGGCCCTGCGCCTATAGTACGACTCCACATGACAGAAACGTCACGCCAATTAACCTCTACGTTTCGAAAAAATTAACCTGTACGTGGGGGCTTACACTCGAAGTTAAGACAGTTTGGATGCCGTGCAACAGCTAGTTGCACATAACTTGGGTCGAATTTACCACTGAACTCTAACTCCTTTAGCTTTGGAAGATTGCTGAGATCACTAATGGTGTCCATTGTGATGTCCATGCTGGTGAATGTCCAAGAAATCTTTTCAAGCTCGGGAGCTGTCTCAGTTTGAATAATAATCCTTCTTATGTGGGAGGCTCCCTCGATGGCAAGGAATTTGATATGTTGGAACTCTTCACTCTTCAAGGTAAGATCATGATATGTATATGACCCATGGCGGAGCGTGAGGCAGCGCAGGCCTTTAAGCTTGCCCAGAATTCCGAGATCTTTCAATGATGTCTCGCACAGAGTTATCTCAGCAAGTTTTGAGAGATATTCAATCCAGTTGGGCAACCCCTTGGTGATACCTTTAATGCTAAGTTTCTCAAGTAGTAACTTTTCAAGTGAGTCTTTGTTTTGTTGTATGTCCATGTCCATGTCCATGTCCATGTCCATGTGGAGAACCACATCTTCTCCTCCTTTGCGCGACGGCCTGATCCAAACTGACAATTCGAGGCATACAGCCAACTCAGTGACCACCCGGAGCAAGCGATTGATATCATCTTGTTTACCTTGAATGACCAGACCTAGTTTTCTGAGACGCTTGAGATTCTTGACATGTTCCAACTTCTTGTCATCTTTAACAACTTCAACAAATTGTAATGTCTCCATTTCTGTCATTTCCCCGATCTTGGAAGGCATTTGCACAGTGGAAATGTCCTCCTCGGGCGAGGCGTCCCCCCGATAAATGATGGGACCGGCTAGCAAGTGCTTCAGCATCGGGAGCAACAGGTCTCTTGTGGCGGAAGATGGAACATTGGTTTGTCGAATATCAAGTGTCTCCAAGTGCCGCAGCTTCTTGATTTCTCTAGGCAGCTGAGAAATTCCTGAGCCCCGTATGCTCAAATACTTGAGCAAGAACAAGTTGTTGCATATGATCTTCAGATGATGGTTCTTCAGGTGCTTGTAGGAGTACAGGTCCATCACTTTCACCCGCGCCACTTGAGAGATTGCAGGGATCGACTCAATAAATGCTGTGATTTCATCTACGGAACCTTGACCTTGCTGTTCTACCGGAGAGAAGCAGTTGCAGATGCTTCCACTGCTCTGCTGCTTCTGGTGTGAGACTTGGTGCCACTGGATATTACTGCTAAAGGAAAGGTAGCGAGCGAGGGTGGAAGGCAGGATCTTGTCTCCGAAGGTCGCTTGCTTGCGTACCTTAGTAATGAAGTCATGGACAAAAGGGTGCACCTTGCAGGAAATAACATTGCCTAATTTTTCAGCCTTGGATATGGCCAAAAATCCTCGAGCAACGAGTTCATCAAAGCAGCGCTCAGCTCTTTCCAGTGCTTCCCACCCATGTCCTCTGATTACATGACCTTCGGCAACCCATCTTCTTACCAAGCTTTGCCTGCTGACATTTGAACTTTTGGGGAAAATGGATAGGTAGAGCAAACAACTCATGTCCATCCTAGGCAGCTTTTCATAGCAGAACTTGGTCATCATATACTGCTGCCTGGAAGTAGCATCGCCATAGGGGCCGGGCCATGCTGACGAGTCTAGGCTTGTGCAGGTCCTCCACTTGTTTCTCACTCGTATAAGAATCAGCATACAGGGAACCGAGAAACAACTTCATGCACAAGTGATCCGGGTCACATTTCTCCAAGACACGACGGATGATGTCTCTATTCTTCCATTCTACTGAAACCAGCCGGTTGGCTTTCTCGAAACAAAACTGGACAAAGGAATGGGTTACAGTTTTGTTTGGAGAGAAGCGGTCGGCCAGCACACTATCCTTTGTGGTCACCATGATTGTACTCCCAAGGGAGCAGCCAGAGGAGTCTAGAATTTCTTTCATCTCATTCCATGGGGATGGATAGTCTGGATTTTCAACAACCAGAAAGAACCTTCGGCCTTTAACATGATTTCGGAGGAGTTCCGCCAGCTGCCGGTCGTCCTTGTCCTCCAGCTGCTGGTCCTCGCTTGCTCCTCCGGGAGGACGGAGCTGCTGAATCATGTCTTCGAGTACTTCCCGGAAAAACGGAGGCCTTTGGATGGTGATAAAAGCTTTGCAATCGAACAGGCTCTTTAACGACGAATGGCCGTACACTTCCTTGGCCAGGTCGCCACCGCCAGCTTCATCAGGTGCTACAACGGCGATGACTAGTATGGTGGAAGGATTCTTCGAAACTGGATCTAGGCAGCCAACAAGGGAAAGTACACTTTTCTTGAGGGAGTAAAACATTGTATTGCCATTTACCGTTGCTTCGGGTTCTTCGGGATGACCATCCTTTATTTCCTTGTACAACCAGTTGATGAGAACAACCGTGGCATCCTTGACAGGCTCAGCGCCAACCAAGCGTCGCCTGAGAGCATGCCTCTCCTCCCAGTCTTTCCCCATAGCGGCGTTACCGCCAGATGCGCCAGCGATCTCATCGACCGCTTTGGCCGGGACCTCGACGCCGTACCTCCGTCGGCGCTCGCCGACGTCGCGTGCACGGGACTTGAGGTCCTTGATCTGCTTAGCCACCCGACGGCGCGCCGGGATGGTCTGCAGGAAGAAGATGGCATGGTGCGCGCGGCCCATACACGCCTCACGCGCGGGGGCTGCGCCCATGTGGATGTGGTAACTGTAGAGGTCGACGCGATACTGCGTGTCGTTGGCGAGGTCCCGGACCTGCTTCATCCACGCACGGACCTGGTGGTCGCCCTCGTAGTCCTTGCCGGCCTCGTCGAGGTGGTGCAGGAAGCCGTTCATGCTCTCCATCTCATCCTTGATGAATTGCGCGTCGCGGTGGACGCCGCCCAGCAGCTGAGCTTCGTCGCGGATGGCGGACGAGAGGTAACCCAGCAGCGGGTCGATGGCAGCACGTACCGTAGTGCTCATCTTGCTGCCGGCGTCTTCCTTCCAGGCTCACCTCCTACGTATTTGGCCTTGGCGTCGCGTGGTTTGGCACCAATGCAACTGCATGCGCATCCGTAATTAACAGAAGCGCATCTCAAGAAGAACTAGACGACACAATGCAACACTAGTTAATTTGCCTAGGCGAAGCTTATTATTCGATCGGGCCAGTTGGCATTCCTTTACTTTTTTCCTTTTGCACTTCCCTCTGTCTAATTTATTAGTTCCTCGTACTATACTAGGTTAGCTTTGGCCATGGATATATGCTGCCTGTACAAAAGCAAACCACCCCGCTCAAGTAAAGTGACGGTCGGTTTATTAATTTAATTTGGGTTGAACGTTAGACAAGTTCCAACTCCCAAGCATCCGTAATTAATTCTATCTTTTAGACTGCTTATAGTGGGGAGTAACTTAAGTAGTAACATAAGGTACATGCAATGCCAACTAGGCATTTTGATGACATGGTGTGTCATTTAATAAAGAGAGATGCTAGTGGTAACTACTCTAAGATAAGATGAGTCTACAAGCTAATTAATGTAGTCATATATGATACCACCCTTATGTTACTATGCACTATAAAGATGGTAACATAGGCTAGTAACATATGTATGTTACTAGTCTAAGTTACCCCCCACTATGAGCAGCCTTATCCATATTCATATTCGTGGAGTACTTCGTTATGTTTATTAGGCTTCTAAGACCCTTTCATAATGGGTTCTCAGCACAGTATCATTGTTAACACTAATAGAAAATGGGGCTTTCGTCCCGGTTGGTGCGGGGCTTTAGTCTCAGTTTTGCAACCGGGACTGAAGTCCCCTCTTTAGTCCTGGTCGTATTATGAATCGGGACTAAATGCCCACTACGTGGTCGCCTACAGGTGCTCGGGGTGCATGACCTTTAGTCCCGGTTCGTAATACGAACCGGGACTAAAGGGCTCCACATGTGGCAGCCACTCCCTCTTCCTTTTTATTTTTCTACATTTTAATTCTTTTTCAATTTATGTTATCCTTTTAATTTTGTGTTTTCCATTCAATTCTTTTGTTCATTTCAAAACAAGTTTCCGTATACATATTTCTATACTACTACATAGTGTACACACCGATGCATATATAATACATCTTGTCTTAAAAACATATATACATGTATATACAACTTGTTTACATGCATAGGAGATCACAATCGGAACTAGAGCCTGTCTATTGGATTACAAAAACATTGCATGGAGGCATTAGCGATAATAGAATTCTCCATTTGGGTTTATGACTTTGTCAATCAAAAATCCCGTCAATTTCTCTTGAATTGCTACTATGCGTTCGTTCGGTGGGAGTCGATTTCGCTTTCCTTCCAACTATAAAAAAGGAGATCAATATGAATATCAATCATCATACAAAATATTATGAATGACACTCAACACAATTGATGGTAATAAAATAAAATTGTGAATATATTGTTCACGTACTTCGAGAGATTTGGATTGCCGCTCACTGACCTCCGAGCGAAGGAACTCACAAGCGTAGTATGCACATAAATGAGTCGCTAGTGGCTGCCTCATGCACTTTACGAGAATAGAATTCAATCAAATATTAATCAAGCATGATATAATTAATGGTGTTAATTTGAAATTAGAATTAAAGAGATGCGCGGACCTAGCTCGTACGACTTACCTCGATCGGACGAAAACTCAGCTCCTTTGCCAATTCACCTTTTACAGTCCTGGTGGACCATTTCCAAACCCTGCCTGGCAAAGAAAATGAATAAATTTATTATTAGTTACTTGATATCTCAGGAAATGAACGAAATAGACCGATATAGCACGGTAATGACTGAAGTTACCTCTGGAGCATATCAATGATGCTTTGGTATTGATCAAGGTCTTTTCTCAACGTGTCAAAGATTTCAACCCTCCCAAAGTCAGGTTTACTCTTTAGCAAAATCCAGTGAAAGCTGCGCACATGTTTATATACCTCAGTAACTCATCAATTACACTTAACATCGAGTAAGGAAAAGTGAATGTGTACAAGACAATAACACTCAACAGAAGTTGTAAGTAAACAATATTTTACTTTTATATTCTTGCTTCACTAAGAAATGTTACAAGTTATCCTCCGTCTCCTTGGGGTTATCATTGACTATCATTTTGTTAACTTGATTTGGATCAATGAACAAGGAAATCAACGGGAACAAGGTTATTGTTAACCATAATAAGAACATCATTAATCTTTCCCAAAGGTTTCTTCTTAGCAACATCAGCAAGAGGAACATTAAAATAACAATTTTCAAGCGGTGGTAAACCAAGCATATCATAAATTTTTCTAGGCATAATAGAAATGCTTGCACCAAGATCACATAAAGCATGGCAATCGAAATTATTCACATTCATATCAATGATGGGCTCCCAACCATCTTCTAACTTCTTGGGAATAGAAACCTTTTGTTTCAACTTTTCTTCCCTAATTTTCATGAGAGCATTTGTAATATGCTTTGTAAAAGCAACATTCATAGAACTAGCATTAGAACTTAAAGCAAGCTTTTGCAAAAATAAAATAACTTCAGAAATATTGCAACCATCAACATCAAAATCATTAAAAGAAGTAGAGATATTGTCTTCCATACTCTGATAAATTTCAGCACTTTTTGTAGAAAAAGTTTTTGCAGTTTTAGGCTTTTTCGCACAAGGAGTAGGAGTTTTCTCTACACCAATCAAAGTAAGAGGATTGCTAGAATTTGAAACAACATTACTGATACGTCTCAAACGTATCTATAATTTTTGATGCTCCGTGCTTGTTTATGCACCATTTGCTTTGTGTTTTGTTACACTTCGCGGCATTTTTATGCGTTTTCTGGAACTAACCTATTGACGAGATGCCACAGTGCCAGTTCCCTGGTTTTTTTTTCTATTTTTGTGTTTCAGAAAAGTTACACAGGAAATATTCTTGGAATTGGACAAAACGAAGCCCGAACCTCCTTTTTCCCGGACGCAAGACGAAGACCGAAGGAGAGCCGGAAAGGGGCCAGGGACCCACCAGACCAGGGGGTGGTGTGCCCCCTTGGCCACGCCAGGGGGTGGTGTGGGGCCCCTGGCCGCCCTCTGATGCCGTCTCTCTGCCTATATTAAGCCCTTTGAAGCCAAAACCCTAAATCAATCGGTGTTTTTCAAGAAATAGTTCTGCTGCTCCGCCGCCACCACCGACGAATTTCAGAGGACAGAAGTCTCTGTTTCGGCACCCTGCCGGGACGGGGAAGTGCCCCCGGAGCCATCTCCATCGACTCCATCGCCTCCATTACAGTCTCCATCGACGTTGCTGTCTCCCATAATGAGGAGGGAGTAGTTCTCCCCCGGGGCTGAGGGCTCTACTGGTAGCTATGTGGTTCATCTCTCTCTCATGATGTGATCTATATATTATCATGAGCTTTGTATATAGTTGAATTGGTAGATGCTATTCTTCATATTTTATGCTACTCCAGTGCTTTATTATTGTAATCTCCGGAGACACCTTGTACCATGATGTGAAGGTGACAGTGTGCGCATTATGTGTGTCTCTTTGGCTAGTGTCTCCATGAATTGTTGGTGTTTGTTGGAACCATCTAGTGCGCTCAAGGTGATAGTGTGGGGCAATCTAGTTTGGGGAAATGCGAACTTTGAGGAGTGCTTCGTAGCCCTACACATGATTAGTGTTCGTTATCCATTGGAGAATAGTTTAGAGTAGTATAGTAAAGATGGTATTTATGTGTTCAATTATGTTATCTTTGTTGAGAGTGTCCACTAGTGAAAGTATGATCCCTAGGCCTTGTTTATAAGCATTGAAACACCCTTAACATTCAGTTTTGTTACATGTTTGCTCGCAGCGATATTTATTTCAGATTGCATTTACTACTTATAATCATCCATATACTTGTATTTCACTATCTCTTCGCCGAACTAGTGCACCTATACACCTGACAAGTGTATTGGGTGTGTTAGGGATACAAGAGAATTCTTGCATCGTAATTGCAGGGTTGCTTGAGAGGGATAGCTTTGATCTCCTCCTCCCTGAGTTCGATAAACCTTGGGTGATCCACTTAAGGGAAACTTGCTGCTGTTCTACAAACCTCTGTACTTGGAGGCCCAACACTGTCTACAAGGATAGAAGCGTGCGTAGACATCAAACTCTTTTCTGGCTCCGTTGCCGGGGAGGTAAGGTAAAAGGTACTCATATCCTAGTGTGTGAGTGCTCGAAGTTATTTCCTTTAGATTCTGCAATTATATCTTTTTGTTTCTTATTTTTGTTTTCACTAGTTAGGCTTAATGGAAAACAAAGAGTTTTATAGTATTTTTCCTGAGTTAGGACTTGAAGTGTTTGAAGAGAAAATTGAAAAACCTTTGGAGCTTTATTTGCATGCTAATAACAATGTTATTTGTATGTATTCTTTGAACACCATTATTGCCAATGCTATAGAAAAGTCTAAGCTTGGGGAAGCTGGTTTTGATAAGCATGATATTTTTAGTTCCACAGCTTTAGTGGAGAAAATTTGCTTTGATGATATTTTATCTCCCATATGTGATAATTCTAATGATGCTTGTGATCCTCGTTCCTTCAAAATACCTATAAAAATTGTTGAACTTGCTATGAATAACTGCTATTTAGGAGATGGAACTATCCATCCTGGTAATCATTTGCTCTTTATACATGAATTATGCGAGCTGTTCAAGTGTGCAGGTATTTCAACAAGCCAGGTTAAGAGGAAGCTATTCTCTCTATCCCTGAAGGGCAGAGCTGCGGAATGGTATAAGATGTTGAAGGATGGCCGATCTATTGGTTGGGAGGAAATTGTACCTCTCTTTTATTCTAATTTCTATCCTTCTAGTGAGGTTCATAAAGATAGGAATTATATTTATAATTTTCATCCTCATGATGGAGAAAGCATTGCCCAAGCGTGGGGAAGATTGAAGTCACTAATGCTCAAATGTCCCATTCATGAACTCCCCCGTAATATTGTTATTAATAATTTTTATGCAAGGCTTTTAGGACATTACAAGGACTATCTAGATGCCTACTTTGAGGGGTCTTTCACAAGCAAGGAGGTTGAAGCCAAGTGGGATCTGCTTGAAACAATTCAAAGAAATATTGAAGATTGGGATTGTGACAAAGGTAAAGAATCGGGTATAAACTATGAGTATGATTGCATTAAGTCTTTCGCTGAAACTGCTGATTTTCAAGAGCTTAGTGCTAAATATGACCTTGATTCTCAAGTTATGGTTGGTTTCTATAGAGCCTTTGCTTCGCATATTAATGTTCCTAAAGGAAATTGGGATGTGTACCATGAACCTTTTAAAGACACTTGCATGGAAAGTGATATTGTTATTGATGGTTGCAATAAACATGCTCAAACTTCTGAAAGTACTATTTCTTATACGCATGTTAATTTTTGTGGAGCACTTAGACCTTGTGAAAAGAATCACATCAAAGAAGATTATTGTATCCACCACAGGAGTGAAGAAACTAGAATGTGGGACAAGGCTATAAATGAGCTTGGTGAAAAGGTTTGTACACTCTATCCTTTTATTTGTGAACTTTGCTATAAAGTGGGTAATTTCAATTTCCAATGTTCAAGCTATGATGGTAGCCTTTCTAATCCAATGAGTACTACAAGTTTGTATTGTGATGACATGATCACTCCTAATCAGCATGATGAGCTTACTTTATTTTTGGGGTGTGAAGAGTTATCAAGACAAACTTCTTTGGTAGATATGAGTGCTTTTGATATTAATAGCATCTTGCATGGTTGTCATCTTTATTGTGTTAATGATTGCCTCGCAAATACTTACATACAAAACATTGTAAAGGATGAGGCTTTGCCAAAATATGACAGGACTAATATGTGTTTCATTCTTATTAATGAGAAGGAGGAATCCTCCAAAGTTTCTTCTATCGTTTCTGTCGGTAAACCAGGATATGTGGAGAAGCTTCCTTTCAAGCCTCTCCCTCCTAAAGAAGCGAAAAAGAAGAAGAAGAGGAGTAAAAGGAGAGAGGAAACGGTATTTTCCCCTAAGCATGTTGCTCCCATTATAGTTTTTAATGATTCTGAACTCGATGATGTTCCTATGCCTGTTACCTATAGTAGTGATCATGATTGGGAAAAGCACACTACTTTTGATATTGAAAATCTTTTTGGTACCAATTCTAAAAATTATGAGGTTAATAATTGTTGTACTATTAGTGCTATCTATGTTTCTTCCAATGATGATGTGTTTACAACTGAACGCACTCCGGAAGATAGCTATTTTGTTGAACTTGCTCCTACTACGATTGCTAAGAATGACTATGTTCATGTGGGGAGTATTAATTCTTTTATGCATATGGCTCATGATAAGAATGTTTTATGTGATAGTTATATTGTTATTCTATTCATGATGCTACTGAAAGTTATTATGAGAGAGGGAAACATGGTTTGAGGGATCTCAACAATATTAAGTTTCCCCTCTTTTTGTTGGAATTCTTGAAGTTGCACTTATTTTGCCTTCCTATGCTTGTTGCTTTGTGCTTTCATGACTTGTTGATACGTCTCAAACGTATCTATAATTTTTGATGCTCCATGCTTGTTTTTACACCATTTGCCTATTGTTTCGTTACACTTAGTGGCACTTTTATGCATTTTCCGGAACTAACCTATTAACAAGTGCCACAATGCCAATTTCCTATTTTCTGCTGTTTTTGTGTTTCAGAAGTGATACACAGGAAATATTCTCGGAATTGGACGAAACAAGTTCCTAAAGTCTTATTTTTCCCGGAAGCTTCCAGAGATCCGAAGGAGAGTAGGAGGCGGAGGACCAGGGGCCCACACACAGGGGTGGCGCGGCCACCTGGCCCCTCTTCTAACGACGCCCCTTCGCCTATAAAGACCCCCCGATGGAAAAAACCTAAGTACCCGATCAGATTTCCAGAACACATCGCGATCCGCCGCCACCGTCGACCCGAAGATCGGGAGGGTCCAGAAGCTCTTCCCGGCACCCTGTCGGAGAGGGGAATCGCCACCGGAGGTCTTCTTCATCGCCATGCTTGCCTCCGGAGCGATGAGTGAGTAGTCTACCTTGGACTATGGGTCCATAGGAGTAGCTAGATGGTTGTCTTCTCCACCATGTGCTTCATGTTTAGATCTCATGAGCTGCCCTACATGATTGAGATCACCGTTATGTAATTCTATGATGTTGGTTTGTTGGGATCTGATGAATATTGGTGTTTATGATTAAGTTGCTATACTGAATTATATCTTTTGTTATCTCTATGTTGTTTATGATCTTGCATGCTCTCCGTTGTTAGTAGCTATCTTGGCCGAGTAGTTGCTAGTGACTCCAAGAGGGGGTATTTATGCTCGATAGTGGGTTCATGCCTCTATTTCACCTGGGGGAGTGACAGAAACCTCTAAGGTGGTAGATGTGTTGTTGCTACTAGGGAGAAAACAACATTTATATGCTCAAGGGCATATGCTTTGTTTACATTACACACTTTGCTTAATGCAATTATCTGTTGTTCGCAACTTAATACTTTTGGGGTGTTCGGATTGATATCCCCGGGGGTGGATTATTAGTCATAGATGCAGTTGGATGGCGGTCTATGTATTTTGTTGTAATGCCTAGAGTAAATCTCATAGTGATCTTCTTGACATATCACGTTATCTCTATTCTATCAATTGCCCAACTGTAATTTGTTTACCCAGCATGTTTTATCTATGGAGAGACACCACTAGTGAACTGTGGACCCCGGTCCTATTTACATCATATTGCAATCACCTGTTTACTTTACTCATACTGTTTACTTTACTCGCATACTATATTGTTTTCCACTCGATACGCTCATAATCTTTGTTTCAAGCAAAGCGGTGAGATTGACAACCTCATCGCAAGTTGGGAACAAAGTACTTGGTTGTGTGATACGTCTCAAACGTATCTATAATTTTTGATGCTCCATGCTTGTTTTTACACCATTTGCCTATTGTTTCATTACACTTAGTGGCACTTTTATGCATTTTCTGGAACTAACCTATTAACAAGTGCCACAGTGCCAGTTTCCTGTTTTCTGCTGTTTTTGTGTTTCAGAAGTGATACACAGGAAATATTCTCGGAATTGGACGAAACAAGTTCCTGAAGTCTTATTTTACCCGGAAGCTTCCAGAGATCCAAAGAGGAGAAGGAGGTGGGCCACAGGGGCCCCACACACACAGGTGGCGCGGCCAGACCCCTGGCCACGCCAGCCATGTGTGAGGAGGCCCTGGCCCTCCTCTGACATCGCCCCTTCGCCTATAAGAAGCCTCGGGACGGAAAACCCTAGAGGATTCGGCAATTTTCCAGAAATAGTTCCATAGCTCCGCCGCCGCCGTCGACGAATTTCGGGGGACAGAAGTCTCTGTTCCGGCACCCTGCCGGGACGGGGAAGTGCCCCCGGAGCCATCTCCATCGGTCTCCATTGCCGTCTCCGCCGTCTCCATCGACCTCACCGCCATCTCCATCAACCTTGTTGTCTCCTATGATGAGGAGGGAGTAGTTCATCCCCGGGGCTGAGGGCTCTACCGGTAGCTATGTGGTTCACCTCTCTCTCCCATGATGTGATCTTTATGTGATCGTGAGCTTTGTATCATGTTGAACAAGTACATGTTATTATTCAGATATTTTGTGTACTCTAGTGATGTTATTAAAGTAATCTATTCCTCCTGCTATGGTGTAACGGTGACAGTGCGTGCATCATGGTGGTACTTGGTTTAGGCTATGATTGTGATCTCTTGTGGATTATGAGAATAATTATTGCTATGATAGTTTGAGTGATCTATTCCTCCTTTCATGGTGTAATGTTGATAGTGTGTGCACCGTGTTAGTACTTGGTTTAAGTTGCAATGATTTCTATCTTGAGTTGTTCTTTGATTTGGGTATCGCTATGAGTGGTGTTTGTCAAGTACTTGATGAACTTTAAGGGGTGCTTCTGTAGCCACTACACAATGATTAGTGTTATTCAATAGGAGAGTAATTCAGAGTGCCTTAGCAAAGAGAAGTTATTTGTTCATTCATGTTATATTGTTGGGAGTGTGTCCACTAGTGAAAGTATGATCCCTAGGCCTTGTTTCCAAGCTTTGCATACCGTTTACTTGCTATTTTGTTACTTGTTTGCTCGCAGCGATATTTATTTCACATCACGTTTTGCTACTTATAATCATCTATACCACTTGTATTTCACTATCTCTTCGCCGAACTAGTGCACCTATACATCTGACAAGTGTATTGGGTGTGTTGGGGACACAAGAGACTTTCTGTATCGTAATTGCAGGGTTGCTTGAGAGGGATAGCCTTGACCTCTAACCTCCCTGAGTTCGATAAACCTTGGGTGATCCACTTAAGGGAAACTTGCTGCTGTTCTACAAACCTCTGCACTTGGAGGCCCAACAAGTGTCTACAAGAATAGAAGTGCGTAGACATCAAGCTCTTTTCTGGCGCCGTTGCCGGGGAGGTAAGGTAAAAGGTACTCGCATCCTCCTGTGTGAGTGCTCGGAGTTATTTCCTTTAGATTCTGCAATTACATCTTTTTGTTTCTTGTTTTTATTTTCACTAGTTAGGCTTAATGGAAAACAAAGAGTTCTTTAGTCTTTTTCCTGATTTTAGATTTGAAGAGAAAATTGAAAATCCTTTGGAGCTTATTTCGCATAGCAATGTTATTAGTACGAATGCTTTGAATACTGTTAATGCTAATGCTATAGAAAAGTCTAAGCTTGGGGAAGCTGGTTTTGTTGAGTATGATATTTTTAGTCCCCCAGCTTTAGTGGAGAAAGTTTGCTCTGATGATATTTTATCTCCCATATGTGATGTTTCTAATGATGCTTGTGCTCCCCGTCCTTTTAAAATACCTACGAGGATTGTTGAACGTATTAGGGATAACTGCTATTTAGGAGATGGAACTGTCCATCCTGGTGATCATCTGCTCTTTATACATGAATTATGCGAGTTGTTCCAGTGTGCAGGTATTTCGATGAACCAAGTTAAGAAGAAGCTATTTTCTTTATCACTGAAAGGCAGAGCCGAGGAATGGTATCGGCTGCTTAAAGATGGTCCATCTGTTGGCTGGGAGGAAATTGTACCTCTCTTTTATTCTAAATTCTATCCTCCAAGTGAGATTCATAAAGATCGTACTCAGATATATAATTTTTGGCCTCATGAGGGAGAAAGCATTGCCCAAGCGTGGGGAAGATTGAAGTTACTAATGCATAAATGTCCTATTCATGATCTTCCCCGTAATATTGTTATTAATAATTTTTATGCAAGGCTTTCAGGATATTACAAGGACTATCTAGATGCATGCTTTGATGGGTCTTTCACGAGCAAGGATGTTGACACCAAGTGGGATCTGCTTGAAACAATTCAAAACAATATTGAAGGTTGGGATAGCGACAAAGGTAAAGAACCAGGTATGAATTACGAGTTTGATTGCATTAAGTCTTTCGCTGAAACTGCTAATTTTCAAGAGCTTAGTGCTAAATATGGTCTTGATCCTCAAATTATGGTTGATTGCTTTAAATCCTTTGCTTCCCATATGAATGTTCCTAAAGGAAATGGGGACGTGTATCATGAACCTTTTAAGGACACTTGCATAGAAAGTGATATTGTTATTGATGATTGCAATAAACATGCTCAAACTTCTAAAGGTACTATTTCTTATAAGCATGTTAAATTTTGTGGAGTACATAGACCTTGTGAACAGAGTTACAACAAGGAAGATTATTGCATCACCCACGCAAATGAAGAAACTACTATGTGGTACAAGGATATAGGTGAGATCGGTAAAAAGGTTTGTGAGCTTTATCCTTTTCTTTGTAAACATTGCGATGACATAGGTCATTTTAATTTCCATTGCTCAAACCCTAATAGTTACTCTTCTAGTACCTTAAGTTTGTATTGTGATGACAAGATTACTCCTAATCAGCATGATGAGCTCACTTTGTTCTTGGCGTGTGACGAGATATCTAGAAAGATTGCTTTGATAGATATGAATGATGTTGATATTAATAGCACCCTTCGTGGTTGTCGTCTCTATTATGCTAAAGATTGCCTGGCAAATACTTACATTCAAAATCTTATTAAACTTGATATTTTGCCAAGCTATGACAGGACTGATAGATGTTTTTATCTTATTAATAGAGAGGAGGAATCCTCCAAAGTTTCTTCTGTTGTTTCTGTCAGCAAGCCAGAATATGTGGAGAAGATGCCCTTCAAGTCTCTCCCTCCTAAAGGAGAGAGTAAGAAGAGTAAGAAGAAGAAGAAGAAGAAGAGGAGTAAAAAGCGAGAGGACACGGTATCTTCCCCTAAGCGTTATGATCCTGCTATAGATTATGATAATTCTGATTGGGATGATGTTCCTATGCCTATTACCTATGTTAGTGATCATGATTGGGAAAAGCACTCTACTTTTGATATTGAAAATCTTTTTGGTACCAATTCTAAGGTTAATAATTGTTGTACCATTAGTGCTATGCATGTTCCTTCTTATGATGATATGTTTGATGAGTATGCTTTGCGACATAGTAGTTCTCTAGCTTGTGATGATGGGTATAATATTTTCAGTTCACCTACTTTTGAGGAGAAAATTAGTTATGATTGCAATATGCCTCCTGTTTTGATGATTATGGTGATGAGAATAATTATTCTATTGATTCTGCTCCTACTACTATTGTTCATGTGGGGAGTATTAATCCTTTTATGCATGTGGCTCATGATAGGGATGCTTTATGTGATAGTTACATTGTTAATTCTATTCATGATGCTAATGAAAGTTATTATGAGAGAGGGAAACATGGTTTGATGAATCTCAACAATATTGAGTTTCCCCTCTTTATGTTGCAATTCTTGAAGTTGTACTTGTTTTGCCTTCCTATGCTTTTTGCTTTGCGCTTTTATGACTTGTCTCTTTACAAGACTATTTTTCATAGGAAGTGGTTTAGATTTAAATGTGTTCCACACTTGCTTTTTGATGCTCTCTATTGCTTTAAGTTCCTATATGGCGCCTTTGCCTCAAGCTTTTATATGGCGCCCACATGAGCATCTTTGCAAATTACTGCGCCTAGCTCAAAGGCGTTAAAGAAAAGCACTCTTGGGAGATAACCCAATGTTTTTACATTCAGTACTTTTTCTTTTATTTGAGTCTTGGAAGTTATTACTACTGTAATAACCGCTCCTTATCCTTTTTATTTCGTTTTTGTGCCAAGAGAAGCCTCTAATTTGAGTGAGGTAAGATTTGAGGATGTTGCTGTCCTGAAACAGTTTTCGGTGCTGCACCGTAAAAATTCGTGAAAATTCTCTGTATATCTTTTGGACCTGCGATTTCTTTTGCATATGCCCCAGGTTATATCCAAACTTTCATTAGTTAAACACTTTTTGATTTGAGCAACAGAAAACCCCTCAAAAATTCGACCTTTGTCAGCTGTTCTGTTTTGACAGATTTCTGCCACTATTCGTTTTTGCTGCTTTATCGCTTTCTTTTTGGGTTCTTTTGATCATGGAACTTTTGGGGAAGTTGCTACAGTAGTATATGCTATATATGTGGTGGTTTTGTGCTAAAATCTGAACTGAAAAGGGTTGATTCATTACTATGCTTACACTAATGTTGCTAATAGATTTGTGTTTAGTTTTGTATGAAGGAAGTTTTCAAGTGTAGGGATTGGAGAATGATGAGATGAGTTGAAGAATGGACAAAAGATTAAGCTTGGGGATGCCCATGCATCACCCCAAGAAATATCCAAGAAGTACAAGCGTCAAAGCTTGGGGATGCCCCCGAGGCACCCCTTCTTCATCGGCAAAAATCAGGTCACCTTTCAAAACACTATATTTTTATTGCTTCATGCACTATGTGTTTTTCTTGGAGCGTCAGTTGTTTTAGTTTTCTTAGTTGGTTAGGTTTGTTTGTTTGCTGCAATAAATGGTTAGATCACATCATGTTTCTTTTGGAGGAGATGAACTCGTTTTCATTTGCCAAGAACACTCTGTTTTTCACTCTTATCGTTTCAATGAGTGTTCTCTTTTTCTGCTACTACTTTTGGTTTTCGTTTTTGCCTTGATTTGCATTCAGACATTGTCATATCTTTTCATCAAGGTGTATTTTTGCCTCTGATCTTTATTGGTTTTCACCAAAAAAGGTGTTTATAAAAGTTTCAAATGGTGTTGGAAAAGAGAAAAAGCTTTGTGCAAAATAGTGGTACAAGAAGGAGCTTGTGTAGACTGCGGCTTAGGCTTTTTCATGTCATGCTTGATGTCTTTTTGATAGTATGCTTAGTGGTTTTGATGTAGCATGACTTGTCTCAAATAACTGAGATTGCTTAATGAGCCTTTGAAAAAAATCATGCATTGTTTTTATTGTATGGAAGCATTATTTTGGTTTTCTCCTTGATGCTTTATTTGGGTTGACTTGGCGCATGCTCACACATGTTAGACTCTTACAAAGTTGCCAATAGCCTTCATGATCATTTAGTTTTTGACTTTTGATGCCATCTTATGCTTCTTTTAATGTCGCTTTGTCGCTTTGCATGATTATGGCCATTATTGCTCTCTTAGTTGGTCGCTCCCAGTCTTTTGCTAGCCCTCGCCTTGTACTGAGTATGAGCTCTACTCGTGCATCCAACTCCTAAAAGCCAAAGTCTTTCAAAGTGTCCACCATACATACCTACTAGCAATTTGCTATTCCAAGTAAATTTGACTTGCTTTTATATTCTCTTCAAATTAAACTCTTACCAGTGTTATGCGAAATTCGGTCAGTAAAGCTCTCACGAACCGGAAGGCACACTTTACTTTTTCCTGTTCTTAAAAATTTGACATTGTGGTCTCTTATGTTGAGTTGTTATGCTTGCAAGTTGTAAGTTGGAGACTAGCCCAGCCATGCAGTCATGGGTAAGCTTTCAACATTGCACTTCTTTTTGAGTTGATATCGTGATCTTTTGTTTATGGATGCCCGCGGTGTGAAATGAATTGGGAATCTTGTAGGGATCATGGAGTTTGTATATGTGTTAGGGAAACGCCGGGCCGCCAATCTAAGCCATGCATAATTCATGGTGGAAATTTGCAGCATACCCATGGTGAACATTCGACGACGCATCTCACAATAAAAAGCTAAGCAATATAGCAAATAAAAGAGATGTTGAGGTGTTCATTGTCTGCTTGTCCTGTCATTTTGGTGTGGGCTTTTTCCATGTCATCGGGCACGGAGGTACCCCATTGGCGGTTCTCAATGATATGCATATACTTACAATGACAAGAGCCTTGCTTGGGACTCTAAGTAAAGTAGCATGAGGTTTGGGTACTCGTATTCACGGGACACGAGGTTTTCAACTTATGATTTGTCAAGCATATGCATCATAATTGTTCTCGCATTAACTTTAACCATTCAAGATGCTTATGATGGGGGCAATGAGAGCTCAAAGCCGGTAAGTACTATAATTTTTGAAGGTTATAAAACTTGCAATCACTGCTTCCCTCTGCGAAGGGCCTTTCTTTTACTTTTATGTTGAGTCACCACCTTCTTTCTTTATGCACCATTAAGAGAGCATAGTTGTCATTCTTAGTGTAATATGCATTGTCCCAAAGTTCATTGATTGATTCATGATCATGGTTTCACTTGTTCTTAAATTATTTGTATCTAGTCGCCCACTTAAACTTGAAGGTGTCCTATGCATTTATGTTTTGCTCTCTTTGAAGGACAAGCTGAAAACCATTTGTATGTTTTTCCTTATGATTTGAACACACGTTTGACTTTCATTGTTTCATTTTCATGATCTTTTGTTTGTGTTCATTTTCATGTTTACAACATGGTTGCTAAGTTCTTATTGTCAAGATTATATCTTTCATGCCCCTGTTTTAAGTTCTTATGATCCCAGCTCACAAATGCTTACATATATGATCAAGATTGTGTAGGTGCATGTCACCTCAAAAATTATTCTTTTGTTATCACTTACCTACTCGAGGACGAGCAGGAGTTAAGCTTGGGGATGCTTGATACGTCTCAAACGTATCTATAATTTTTGATGCTCCATGCTTGTTTTTACACCATTTGCCTATTGTTTCATTACACTTAGTGGCACTTTTATGCATTTTCTGGAACTAACCTATTAACAAGTGCCACAGTGCCAGTTTCCTGTTTTCTGCTGTTTTTGTGTTTCAGAAGTGATACACAGGAAATATTCTCGGAATTGGACGAAACAAGTTCCTGAAGTCTTATTTTACCCGGAAGCTTCCAGAGATCCGAAGAGGAGAAGGAGGTGGGCCACAGGGGCCCCACACACACAGGTGGCGCGGCCAGACCCCTGGCCGCGCCAGCCATGTGTGAGGAGGCCCTGGCCCTCCTCTGACATCGCCCCTTCGCCTATAAGAAGCCTCGGGACGGAAAACCCTAGAGGATTCGGCAATTCTCCAGAAACAGTTCCGTAGCTCCGCCGCCGCCGTCGACGAATTTCGGGGGACAGAAGTCTCTGTTCCGGCACCCTGCCGGGACGGGGAAGTGCCCCCGGAGCCATCTCCATCGGTCTCCATCGCCGTCTCCGCCGTCTCCATCGACCTCACCGCCATCTCCATCAACCTTGCTGTCTCCTATGATGAGGAGGGAGTAGTTCATCCCCGGGGCTGAGGGCTCTACCGGTAGCTATGTGGTTCACCTCTCTCTCCCATGATGTGATCTTTATGTGATCGTGAGCTTTGTATCATGTTGAACAAGTACATGTTATTATTCAGATATTTTGTGTACTCTAGTGATGTTATTAAAGTAATCTATTCCTCCTGCTATGGTGTAACGGTGACAGTGCGTGCATCATGGTGGTACTTGGTTTAGGCTATGATTGTGATCTCTTGTGGATTATGAGAATAATTATTGCTATGATAGTTTGAGTGATCTATTCCTCCTTTCATGGTGTAATGTTGACAGTGTGTGCACCGTGTTAGTACTTGGTTTAAGTTGCAATGATTTCTATCTTGAGTTGTTCTTTGATTTGGGTATCGCTATGAGTGGTGTTTGTCAAGTACTTGATGAACTTTAAGGGGTGCTTCTGTAGCCACTACACAATGATTAGTGTTATTCAATAGGAGAGTAATTCAGAGTGCCTTAGCAAAGAGAAGTTATTTGTTCATTCATGTTATATTGTTGGGAGTGTGTCCACTAGTGAAAGTATGATCCCTAGGCCTTGTTTCCAAGCTTTGCATACCGTTTACTTGCTATTTTGTTACTTGTTTGCTCGCAGCGATATTTATTTCACATCACGTTTTGCTACTTATAATCATCTATACCACTTGTATTTCACTATCTCTTCGCCGAACTAGTGCACCTATACATCTGACAAGTGTATTGGGTGTGTTGGGGACACAAGAGACTTTCTGTATCGTAATTGCAGGGTTGCTTGAGAGGGATAGCCTTGACCTCTAACCTCCCTGAGTTCGATAAACCTTGGGTGATCCACTTAAGGGAAACTTGCTGCTGTTCTACAAACCTCTGCACTTGGAGGCCCAACAAGTGTCTACAAGAATAGAAGTGCGTAGACATCATTGTGTGTGTGCAGGTTCCATATCACCTTCAGTCGTCGCCGTCTCTCCTCTCCTGATCGATAAACCTTGGTATCTTAACTGAGGGAAAACTAGCCGCTACACTCATCATACCTTCCTCTTGGGGTTCCCAACGGGCTGGTCATCACCACGCACAAGGACTGTCTGCTCCCACGTCAACTTGGCACTAGCAGCTAATTTTCTGGCGCCATCACCAAGTAGCAGCTAATTTTCTGGCGCCGTTGCCGGGGAGGAAGAGAAGACTTCTGCGAGGGGAGTTTTTCGCACACACATCCTTTACTTTGTTATTGTTTTGCTTTACTTTGTTTATTTTACCTGCATCGTTTTATATCAAAAACCCAAAAAATTTAGAATCCTTGGTAGCTATTTTTACTTGTTTACTTTCGTTTTGCTGAAATGGCCAATCCTGAAAACACCAAGTTGTGTGACTTTACTAGCACAAACAATGGTGACTTTAACTGCACTCCTATTGCACCACCTGCTACTGCTGCAAACTTTTATGAGATTAAGCCTGCTTTATTGAACCTTGTTATGAAAGAGCAATTTTCTGGTGCTAGTACTGAAGATGCTGCAGCTCATCTCAACAATTTTGTTAAGCTATGTGAGATGCAGAAATATAAAGATGTTGATAGTGATATTATTAAGCTCAAGTTGTTTCCTTTTTCTTTGAGAGGAAAAGCTAAAGATTGGTTGCTGTCTTTGACTAAGAATAGTATTGATTCATGGGCTAAGTGTAAGGATGCTTTTATTGGTAGATACTATCCTCCTGCTAAGATTATAGCTTTGCACAGCAATATTATGAAGTTTACTCAGTTTGATAATGAACATGTTGCTCAAGCTTGGGAAAGAATGAAATCTATGGTAAAGAATTGCCCCACTCATGGACTGACTACTTGGATGATTATCCAAACTTTTTATGCAGGACTGAATTTTTCTTCAAGGAACCTACTTGATTCAGCTGCTGGAGGCACTTTTATGACCCTTACCTTGGGCGCCGCATCAAAGTTACTCGACAACATGATGGTAAATTATTCCAAATGGCACACCGAGAGAGCTCCACAAGATAAGAAGGTAAATTCTGTTGAGGAAACCTCTTCCTTGAATGATAAGATTGATACCATTATGGCTATGCTTGCTAATGATAGGACTCATATTGATCCTAATAATGTTTCTTTGGCCTCTTTGGTTGCTCAAGAAGAGCAAGTTGATGTGAATTTCATTAGAAACAATAATTTTAACAACAATGCTTATAGGAACAATTTTGCTAGTAACAATTATAGGCCGTATCCTTCTACCAATGGTAATGGTTATGGTAATTCTTATGGTAATTCCTACAACAACACTAGGGCCGCGCCCTCCGAGCTTGAGGTAATGCTCAAGGACTTCATCGGTAAGCAAACTGCTTTTAACAAGTCTGTTGAGGAAAAGTTAGGCAAAATTGATATTCTTGCTTCTAAAGTTGATAGCCTTGCTCATGATGTTGAACTTTTGAAATTAAAAGTGTTTCCTAATGATGTGAAAGTGAGCAATGTTGTTACTACCGCTAATGCTATCCAAGTTGGAATTGATGAAAATATTAGATTGTTAGCGGAATTGCATGCCAGGTGGGAAAGAGAAGATGAGATGGCTAGAGAGATGAAGGTATGCACCATTACTACCTCTAATGATGTTGCTCCTACTGGTAGCAATCCTCTTACTTTGATTGGTGTAGAGAAAACTCCCACTCCTTGTGTTAAAAAGCCTAAAACTGCCAAAACTTTTTCTCAAAAGAGTGCTGAAATTTTTCGGAGTGTGGGAGATGATAGCTCTATTTCTTTTAATGATTTTGATGTTGATGGCTGCAATATATCTGAAGTTATTTTGTTCTTGCAAAAGCTTGCTTTGACTCCTAATGCTAGTTCTTTAAATATTGCTTTTACTAAGCATATTACCAATGCTCTTATAAAGATTAGGGATGAAAAGTTGAAGCAGAAAGCCTCTGTTCCCAAGAAGTTAGAAGATGGTTGGGAACCCATCATTGATATGCATGTTAATGGTTATGATTGCCATGCTTTATGTGATCTAGGTGCTAGTATTTCTATCATGCCTAGAAAGATTTATGACATGCTTGATTTACCACCGCTTGAAAAATGTTATTTTGATGTTCCTATTGCTGATGTTGCTAAGAAGAAACCTTTGGGAAGGATTAATGATGTTCTTATTGTGGTTAACAATAACCTTGTTCCCGTTGATTTTCTTGTTATGGACGTTGAATGCCATGCTTCATGTCCTATTATTTTGGGAAGACCCTTTCTTCGAACTGTAGGTGCTATCATTGATATGAGGGAAGGCACTATCAAATATCAATTCCCATTAAAGAAAGGTATGGAACACTTCCCTAGGAAAAGAAAGAAATTACTTTTTGACTCTATTCTTAGAGCAAATTATGAGCTTAATGCTTCATCTCTTGATATTACTTGATTCGCAATTTTCTGCGCCTAGCTCAAAGGCGTTAAAGAAAAGCACTCTTGGGAGATAACCCAATGTTTTCTTTTCAGTACTTTTTCTTTTATTTGAGTCTTGGAAGTCATTACTACTGTAATGACCGCTCCTTATCTTGTTTATTTCGTTTTTGTGCCAAGAGAAGCCTCTAATTTGAGCGAGGTAAAGATTTGGGGATGTTGCTGTCCTGAAACTGTTTTCGGTGCTGCACCGTAAAAATTCGTATAAATTATCTGTTTATCCTTTGGACCTGCGATTTCTTGTGCATATGCCCCAGGTTATATCCAAACTTTTCTTAGTAGAACACTTTTTGATTTGAGCAACAGAAAATCCCTCAAAAATTCGACCTTTGTCAGCTGTTCAGTTTTGACAGATTTCTGCCAATATTTGTGTTTGCCACTTTATCACTTTCTTTTGAGTTCTTTTGATCATGGAACTTTTTGGGGAGTTGCTACAGTAGTATTTGCTATATATGTGGTGGTTTTGAGTTGAAACCTGAAGCTAATAGAGGGTTGAATATATTTTATGCTTACACTAATGTTGCTAATAGAATTGTGTTTAGTTTTGTATGAAGGAAGTTTTCAAGTGTAGGGATTGGAGAATGATGAGATGAGTTGAAGAATGGACAAAAGCTCAAGCTTGGGGATGCCCATGCATCACCCCAAGAAATATCCAAGAAGTACAAGCGTCAAAGCTTGGGGATGCCCCCGAGGCACCCCTTCTTCATCGGCAAAAATCATGTCACCTTTCAAAACACTATATTTTTATTGCTTCATGCACTATGTGTTTTTCTTGGAGCGTCAGTTGTTTTAGTTTTCTTAGTTTGTTAGTTTGCTTTGTTTGCTGCAATAAATGGTTGGACCCCAACAAATTTCCTTTGGAGGAGATGTACCCGTTTTCATTTGCCAAGAACACTCAGTTTTTCACTCTTATCGTTCGAGTGTTCTTCTTTTTCTGCTACTGCTTTTGGTTTTCGTTTTCGCCTTGATTTGTGTTCAGATCTTGTCATATCTTTTCATCAAGGTGTATTTTTGCCTCTGATCTTTATTGGTTTTCATCAAAAGAGGTGTTTATAAAAATTTCAAATGGTGTTGGAAAAGAGAAAAAGCTTTTTGCAAAATAGTGGTACAAGAAGGAGCTTGTGTAGACTGCGGCTTAGGCTTTTTCATGTCATGCTTGATGTCTTTTTGATAGTATGCTTAGTGGTTTTGCTGTAGCATGACTTGTCTCAAATAACTGAGATTGCTTAATGAGCCTTTGAAAAAATCATGCGTTGTTTTTATTGTATGGAAGCATTATTTTGGTTTTCTCCTTGATGCTTTATTTGGGTTGACTTGGCGCATACTCACACATGTTAGACTCTTACAAAGTCACCATTAGCCTTCATGATCATTTAGTTTTTGACTTTTGATGCCATCTTATGCTTCTTTTAATGTCGCTTTGTCGCTTTGCATGATTATGGCCATTATTGCTCTCTTAGTTGGTCGCTCCCAGTCTTTTGCTAGCCCTCGCCTTGTACTGAGTATGAGCTCTACTCGTGCATCCAACTCCTAAAAGCAAAAGTTTTCCATGGTGTCCACTATAAACTCCTATGCATGGTATTTGTAAGCCATTCCAAAGTAAATTTTCATGTGCTACCTTTCAAAAACCTTCAAAACACTTCTCGTTTTGTGACACTGTTTTCAGCTCATGGGGACGTAGTGGTCGGATTTGCTATCTTCCATATTGCTTATTCCAAAAAGAAAAAAAAAAGAGAAAAAGGAAAGAAAAAAAGGCACTCCTCCAAAGAATGTGAATGTTGGTGGGCACCCGATGGAATCGGTTAGCCATGGTATGTGAAAGGAAAAAGGTGGGGAGGAGTGCCAAGCTTTATAAAAAGAGCACAAAAGTGCCAATCTCTCTCTCAAAAGCTTGCTTCATTTTTTTATGGAAGATAGTAAGAACCCCATTGCCAGTCGTTGACAAAGACAACCACCTCTCAAAACCAATTTTTATCTCTCTGTTTTACAAATGAAAAGCTCTAGAACATGCTCAATCAATGCTTCCCTCTGCGAAGGGCCTTTCTTTTACTTTTATGTTGAGTCACCACCTTCTTTCTTTATGCACCATTAAGAGAGCATAGTTGTCATTCTTAGTGTGATATGCATTGTCCCAAAGTTCATTGATTGACTCATGATGATTGGTTTCACTTGTTCTTAAATTATTTGTATCTAGTCGCCCTCTTAAACTTGAAGGTGTCCTATGCATTTATGTTTTGCTCTCTTTGAAGGACAAGCTGAAAACCATTTGTATGTTTTTCCTTATGATTTGAACACATGTTTGACTTTCATTGTTTCATTATCATGATCTTTTGTTTGTGTTCATTTACATGTTTACAACATGGTTGCTAAGTTTCTTATTGTCATGATTATATCTTCATGCCCTTGTTCTAAGTTCTAATGATCCCAGCTCACCAATGCTTACATATATGATCAAGATTGTGTAGGTGCATGTCACCTCAAAAATTATTCTTTTGTTATCACTTACCTACTCGAGGACGAGCAGGAGTTAAGCTTGGGGATGCTTGATACGTCTCAAACGTATCTATAATTTTTGATGCTCCATGCTTGTTTTTACACCATTTGCCTATTGTTTCGTTACACTTAGTGGCACTTTTATGCATTTTCCAGAACTAACCTATTAACAAGTGCCACAGTGCCAGTTTCCTTTTTCTGCTATTTTTGTGTTTCAGAAGTGATACACAGGAAATATTCTCGGAATTGGACGAAACAAGTTCCTAAAGTCTTATTTTTCCCGGAAGCTTCCAGAGATCCGAAGGAGAGTAGGAGGCGGAGGACCAGGGGCCCACACACAGGGGTGGCGTGGCCAGCCCCTGGCCCGTGCCACCACCTTGTGAGGCCACCTGGCCCCTCTTTTGACGACGCCCCTTCGCCTATAAAGACCCCCCGACGGAAAAACCTAAGTACCCGATCAGATTTCCAGAACACATCGCGATCCGCCGCCACCGTTGACCCGAAGATCGGGAGGGTCCAGAAGCTCTTCCCGGCACCCTGCCGGAGAGGGGAATCGCCACCGGAGGTCTTCTTCATCGCCATGCTTGCCTCCAGAGCGATGAGTGAGTAGTCTACCTTGGACTATGGGTCCATAGCAGTAGCTAGATGGTTGTCTTCTCCACCATGTGCTTCATGTTTAGATCTCATGAGCTGCCCTACATGATTGAGATCACCGTTATGTAATTCTATGATATTGGTTTGTTGGGATCCGATGAATATTGGTGTTTATGATTAAGTTGCTGTACTGAATTATATCTTTTGTTATCTCTATGTTGTTTATGATCTTGCATGCTCTCCGTTGTTAGTAGCTATCTTGGCCGAGTAGTTGCTAGTGACTCCAAGAGGGGGTATTTATGCTCGATAGTGGGTTCATGCCTCTATTTCACATGGGGGAGTGACAGAAACCTCTAAGGTGGTAGATGTGTTGTTGCTACTAGGGAGAAAACAACATTCATATGCTCAAGGGCATATGCTTTGTTTACATTACACACTTTGCTTAATGCAAGTATCTGTTGTTCGCAACTTAATACTTTTGGGGTGTTCGGATTGATATCCCCGGGGGTGGATTATTAGTCATAGATGCAGTTGGATGGCGGTCTATGTATTTTGTTGTAATGCCCAGAGTAAATCTCATAGTGATCTTCTTGACATATCACGTTATCTCTATTCTATCAATTGCCCAACTATAATTTGTTTACCCAGCATGTTTTATCTATGGAGAGACACCACTAGTGAACTGTGGACCCCGGTCCTATTTACATCATATTGCAATCACCTGTTTACTTTACTCGTACTATTTACTTTACTCGCATACTATATTGTTTTCCACTCGATACGCTCATAATCTTTGTTTCAAGCAAACCGGTGAGATTGACAACCTCATCGCAAGTTGGGAACAAAGTACTTGGTTGTGTGTGTGCAGGTTCCATATCACCTTCAGTCATCGCCGTCTCTCCTCTCCTGATCGATAAACCTTGGTATCTTAACTGAGGGAAAACTAGCCACTACACTCATCATACCTTCCTCTTGGGGTTCCCAACGGGCTGGTCATCACCACGCACAAGGACTGTCTGCTCCCACGTCAACTTGGCACTAGCAGCTAATTTTCTGGCGCCATCACCAAGTAGCACTTGTCTCTTTACAAGACTCTTTTTCATAGGAAGTGGTTTAGATTTAAATTTATTTTGTATTTGATTTTTGATGCTCTCTCTTGCTTCAAGTTCTTTCCAGTACTTATGTGAGCATCTTCTCAAATTACTGCGCCTAGCTCAAAGGCGTTAAAGAAAAGCACTCTTGGGAGATAACCCAATATTTTCTTTTCAGTACTTTTTCTTTTTGTTGAGTCTTGGAAATTAATACTACTATAATGATCTCTCCTTATCATTTTTATTTCGTTTTTGTGCCAAGAAGAACCTCTAATTGGAGGAAGGTAAAATTTGGGGAAGTTGTTGTCCTGAAACAGATTTCTGCGCTGTACCGTAAAAATTTGTGAAAATTCTCAGAATATCTTTTGGATCTGCGATTTCTTGTGCACATGACCCAGGTTATTCCAAAACTTTTATTAGCTTTTCACTTGTCCATTTGAGCAATAGAAGGTCCTCGGAAAAATCGATCTTTGTCAGTTGTTCTGTTTTGACAGATTTCTGCCACAATTTGTGTTTGCCTCTCGATCGCTTTCTTTTTGAGTTCTTTTGATCACGGAACTTTTGAGGAAGTTGCTACAGTAGCTTATGCTTTAATGGATGCTATATTTGAGTTTGAAACTAAACCAAAAGAGTAGATTTACTATCATGCTTACACTAATATTGCTAATAGAATTGTGTGAAGTTTTGTATGAAGGAGGTTTTCAAGTGTAGGGAAAGGAGAGTGATGAGATGAGATGAAGTATGGACAAAACATCAAGCTTGGGGATGCCTGATACGTCTCAAACGTATCTATAATTTTTGATGCTCCATGCTTGTTTATACACCATTTGCTTTGAGTTTTGTTACACTTCGTGGCGTTTTTATGCATTTTCCGGAACTAACCTATTAACAAGATGCCACAGTGCCAGTTCCCTATTTTCTACTGTTTTTGTGTTTCAGAAAAGTTACACAGGAAATATTCTCGAAATTGGATGAAACAAAAGCCAAACCTCCTATTTTTACCGAAGCTTCACGAAGACCAAAGATGAGACGGAGGGGGGCCAGGAGCCAGGCTCACCACAAGGGGGCGCAGTCCAGCCCCTGGCCACGCCACCCCATGGTGAGCCTAGCTGGCCCCACCTCTGACGATGCTCTTTCGCCTATAAAGTCCCCTCAACGGGAAAAACCTAAAGGACGGATCGCTTTTCCTTGAAACATACTGCAAGCCACCGCCGTCGTCGAAGCGAGATCGGGAGGATCCAGGAGCTCTTCTCGGCACCCTGCCAGAGAGGGGAATCCCTGCCGGAGGCCTTCTCCACCACCATGGTCGCCTCTGGAGTGATGAGTGAGTAGTCTACCTTGGACTACGGGTCCATAGCAGTAGCTAGATGGTTGTCTTCTCCACCATGTGCTTCATGTTTAGATCTTGTGAGCTGCCCTACATGATCAAGATCATCTTTATGTAATCATACATGTTGTGTTTGTTGGGATCCGATGAGTATTGGTACTATGTCAGGTTGATGTGCTAAATCATATATCTTTATGTTATCTCTATGTTGTTTATGATCTTGCATGCTTTCAATTGCTAGTAGCTATCTTGGCCGAGTAGATGCTAGTGACTCCAAGAGGGAGTATTTATGCTCGATAGTTGGGTTCATGCCTCTATTTAATCTGGGGGAGTGACAGAAACCTCTAAGGTTGTAGATGTGTTGTTGCCACTAGGGGGAAAACAACATTCTTGTGTCCAAGGACATTTGCTTTGTTTACTTTGCGCACCTTGCTTAATGCAGTTATCTGTTGTTCGCAACTTAATAATCAAGGGGTACTCGGACGACTCCCCGTGAGTGGATTATTAGTCATAGATGCAGTTGGATTACAGTCTATGTATTTTGTCATAATGCCCAGAGTGAATCTCATAGTGATCCTCATGACATATGTATGTTATCTTTATTCTATCAATTGCCCAACTATAATTTGTTTACCTAGCATGTTGTTATTTATCTTATGGAGAGACAGCGCTAGTGAACTGTGGACCCCGGTCCAATTTACTTTACATTGTTATATCGTTTTACTTTACTCGCACTGTTTACTTTCTTGCATACTATTATCCTTTTACCACTTGATACGCTCAATCCTTTGTTTATGGCAAACCGGTGAGATTGACAACCTCATCGTAAGTTGGGAGCAAAGTACTTGTTTGTGTTGTTGATATGTCTCAAACGTATCTATAATTTTTGATGCTCTATGCTTGTTTTTACACCATTTTCTTAGTGTTTCGTTACACTTCGTGGCATTTTTAAGCATTTTCCGGAACTAACCTATTAACAAGATGCCACAGTGCCAGTTTCCTGTTTTCTGTTGTTTTTGTGTTTCAGAAAAGTTACACAGGAAATATTCTCAGAATTGGACGAAACAAAAGCCGAACATCCAGAAATTTACCGAAGCTTCCAGAGAACCGAAGAGGAGACGGAGAGGGGCCACAGGCCGGCCACATAGTAGGGCGGCGCGGCCTAGGCCCTGGCCACGCCCCCTATGTGTGAGGCCGCCTCGGTCCACTTCTGATGCTGCCCCTTCGCCTATAAAGACCCCCCGACGGGAAAAACCTAAACACCCGATCACTTTTCCAGAAACACATCGTGATTCGCCGTCGTCGTCGACCCGAGATCGGGAGAGTCCAGAAGCTCTTCCCGGCACCCTACCGGAGAGGGGAATCGCCACCGGAGGTCTTCTTCATCGCCATGCTTGCCTCCAACGCGATGAGTGAGTAGTCTACCTTGGACTATGGGTCCATAGCAGTAGCTAGATGGTTGTCTTCTCCACCACGTGCTTCACGTTTAGATCTCGTGAGCTGCCTTACATGATCAAGATCACCGTTATGTAATTCTACATGTTGTGTTTGTTGGGATCTGATGAATATTGGTGTTATGTTGAGTTAATGTGCTGAATCATATATCTTATGTTATCTCTATGTTGTTTATGATCGTGCATGCTCTCCGTTGTTAGTAGCTATCTTGGCCAAGTAGATACTAGTGACTCCAAGAGGGGGTATTTATGCTTGATAGTTGGGTTCATGCCTCTACTTAATCTGGGGAAGTGACAGAAACCTCTAAGGTTGTAGATGTGTTGTTGCCACTAGGGAGAAAACAACATTCTTATGTCCAAGGGCATATGCTTTGTTTACATTACACACTTTGTTTAATGCAGTTATCTGTTGTTCACAACTTAATACTCATGGGGTGTTCAGACGATATCCCCGTGGGTGGATTATTAGTCATAGATGCAGTTGGATGGCGGTCTATGTATTTTGTTGTAATGCCCAGAGTAAATCTCATAGTGATCCTCGCAACATATGCACGTTATCTTTATTCTATCAATTGCCCAACTGTAATTTGTTGGGGCACAGAACATTGTCGCTGATGCTCTTTCCCGCCGTGACGCTGAATCTGGGTTGGTTTTTTCCATCTCGAGCCCTCGGTTCACCATCTTCGACGACTTGAAGCAGGCGGCCTCTGATGATCCAGCCATTACCAGCCTACGCACCCGCATATTGGCTAGCGAGCTAGGCCCACCCTGGGGCATGGTGGACGGCGTGGTTTGCTACGACCGTCGGGCACATGTTCCAGCTGACTCAGCTTTTGTGCCAACAGTCTTAGCTGCTGCCCACGACACCGGCCATGAGGGTATCCAGAAGACCCTCCACCGCCTCCGCCAAGATTTCCACATCTCTCAAGATCGCCAAGTGGTCCGTGATTACATCCACGCTTGTACCATTTGTCAGCGTAATAAGACATAGCATCTTCATCTCGCGGGACTGCTTCATCCTCTGGAGGTACCTTCAAGCGTGTGGTCAGATATCTCAATGGACTTTATTGAGGGCTTGCCCAAGGTTGGCGGCAAATCCGTCATTTTGACGGTGGTTGATCGCTTCTCCAAGTACGCTCACTTCATCCCGTTGGCACACCCCTACTCAGCATCAACTGTGGCACGCGCCTTCTTTGATGACATTGTGCGTCTCCACGGCATTCCGTTGTCCATTGTCTCTGACCGTGACCCTGTGTTCACCTCCAACTTCTGGAAGGACCTATTTGCCATGTGTGGTACCTCTCTTCGGATGAGTACTGCGTTTCACCCACAAACAGATGGCCAATCTGAGGCCGTCAACAAGACGATTGCTATGTGCCTCCATTGCATGACAGGGGATCATCCCCACCAGTGGGTGCGTTGGCTTCCATGGGTAGAATTCTGCTACAATTCATCATTCCACTCCGCACTCAAGACAACACCGTTTCGGGTGGTGTATGTCCGGGACCCTCCTGCCCTTCCAGACTATGAGCCAGGACACTCACGAACTTCGGCTGTTGATTCTGAGCTTCAAGACCGTGATCTCTTCCTCTCTGGTGTGCGGTCTCGCCTGCTGCAAGCCCAGGAGTACGCCAAGTTGTACTATGATGGTCATCACCGCGAGCTTCACTTTGCTATTGGTGACTTGGTTTGGCTCCGCCTGCATCACCATGCTGCCAATTCTCTCCCAGGGGCAGCCAAGGGCAAGCTGGGCCCTTGCTACTATGGTCTGTATCATATCAGCGCCAAGATCAATGAAGTCGCCTATCGCCTTGAGTTGTCGCCCTCAGCTCGCATTCATGATGTATTCCATGTCAGCCTCCTGAAGATGTATTATGGACCCCCTCCAAATGCTCCACAGCCACTACCGCCCCTTCTACATGGCAAGGTGGTGCCTATGCCAATAAAAGCCATTCGAGCACGTCGAGCTAGTGATACCTGGCAGGTGTTGATTCAGTGGGAGGGCATGTTTGCCGCTGACGCTTCTTGGGAGGACCTTGCTACTTTCTGGGAGCACCATCCTTCATTCCAGCTCGAGGACGAGCTGTTTGTCGAGGGAGGGAGAGATGTTATGTGGGGACAACTCTATAAGAGGAGGGGCCACCAGTAGGTGCTAGGACCACAGCTGCACCTTCTTGTCCCTCAAGTTGGGACTCTTTTTATTATTCCAAATAAAGACTTTGTATTCCTTATTTTGTGGGTGTCTCCATCGATATAAGGAGACCCCCAGCGATTGAACAAAACAAACGAGAATTACCCTAAGGATTCTCACGTCTCCTCTTATTCCTCTAAACCTAGCCGCACTACTTCTCCCCCTCAACCCATCTGATCCACGGGCTGTAACAGCTACCCAGCATGTGTTATTTATCTTATGGAGAGACACCAGTAGTGAATTGTGGACCCCGGTCTAATTTCCTTTATATTGCTATCACCTGTTTACTTTACTCGCATTGTTTACTTTCTTGCATACTACTATTGCTTTCCACTCGATACGCTCATACCTTTGTTTATAGCAAACCGGCGAGATTGACAACCTCATCGTATGTTGGGAGCAAAATATTTGGTTGTGTTGTGTGCAGGTTCCACGTTGCTACTAGTTGAAGATGCGCTAACACGTTATCATTAACGGCGCCCTTGTTGGAGTGTCACTAGGCTAGCAAGCATCACCTTCTGGAGTTTGGCTTTTTCCTGGACTGACAAACCTTGGTTTCTTACTGAGGGAAAATTTGTTGTTGTACTCATCATACCTTCCTCTTGGGGTTCCCAACTGGACGGTCAAATTACATCAACACCGTGCCGCATCAAGCTATTTTTCGGGCACCGTTGCCGGGGAAAAAGAAGACTTCTGCAAGGGGAGTTTCGCACACACATCCTTTACTTTGTTTTAGTTTTGCTTTTACTTTATTTTTACTTGCATCGTTTTTATCAAAAAACACAAAAAATTTAGTTTCCTTTATAGTTGTTTTTACTTATCTACTTTTAGCTTTGCTCGAATGGGTACTCATGAGAACACCAAGTTGTGTGATTTTACTAGCACTAATAATAGTGATTTTATCTGCACTCCTATTGCGCCACCTGCTCCTGCTGCTGATTTTTATGAGATTAAGCCTGCTTTGTTGAACCTTGTTATGAAAGAGCAATTTTCTGGTGCTAGTACTGATGATGCTGTAGCTCATCTCAACAATTTTGTTGAGCTATGTGAGATGCAGAAATATAAGGATGTAGAGAGTGATATTATTTAAGCTTAAGTTGTTTCTTTTTTCTTTGAGAGGAAAAGCTAAGGATTGGTTGTTGTCTTTGCCTAAAAATAGTATTGATTCATGGGCTAAGTGTAAGGATGCTTTTATTGGAAGATACTATCCTCCTGCTAAGATTATAGCTTTGCATAGCAATATTATGAAGTTTAGCCAGTTTGATAATGAACATGTTGCTCGGGTTTGGGAAAGAATGAAATCTATGATAAAAAAATGCCCCACTCATGGACTGACTACTTGGATGATTGTCCAAACTTTTTATGCATGACTGAATTTTTCTTCAAGAAACCTATTGGATTCAGCTGCTGGGGGCACTTTTATGTCCCTTACCTTGGGCGCCGCAATGAAGCTTCTCGACAATATGATGCTAAATTATTCTGAATGGCACACTGAGAGAGCTCCACAAGGTAAGAAGGTAAATTCTGTTGAGGAAACCTCTTCCTTGAGTGATAAGATTGATGCTATAATGCTTATGCTTTCTAATGATAGGACTCATGTAGATCCTAATAGTGTTCCTTTGGCCTCTTTGGTTGCTCAAGAAGAGCATGTTGATGTAAACTTCATTAGAAATAATAATTTTAACAACAATGCTTATAGGAACAATTTTGCTAGTAACAATTATAGGCTGTATCCTTCTACCAATGGTAATGGTTATGGTAACTTTTATGGCAATTCTCCAACAACACTAGGGCTGCGCCCTCTGAGCTTGAAGTCATGCTCAAGGACTTTATTGGTAAGCAAACTGCTTTTAATAAGTCTGTTGAGGAAAAGTTATGCAAAATTGATATTCTTGCTTCTAAAGTAGATAGCCTTGCTCTTGATGTTGAACTTCTGAAACAAAAAGTGTTGCCTAATGAGGTGAAAGAGAACAATACTTTTGCCACTGGTAATGCTATCCAAGTTAGAATTGATGAAAATGTTAGGATGTTAGCAGAATTGCATGCCAGGTGGGAAAGAGAAGATGAGATGGCTAGGAAGATGAAGGTATGTACCATTACTACCTCTAATGATGTTGTTCCAAATGCTAGCAATCCTCTTACTTTGATTGGTATAGAGAAAACTCCTACTCCTAGTGTTTAAAAGCCCAAAACAACAAAAGCTTTTTCTCAAAAGAGTGCTGAAATTTTTTGGAGTGTAGGAGATGATAGCTCTATTTCTTTTGATGATTTTGATGTTGATGGCTGCAATATATCTGAAGTTATTTTGTTCTTTCAAAAGCTTGCTTTGACTCCTAATGCTAGTCCTATAAATGTTGCTTTTACTAAGCATATTCCCAATGCTCTCATGAAAATTAGGGATGAGAAGTTGAAGCAAAAAGCCTCTATTCCCAAGAAATTAGAAGATGGTTGGGAACCCATCATTGATATGCATGTTAATGGTTTTGATTGCCATGCTTTATGTGATCTAGGTGCTAGTATTTCTATTATGCCTAGAAAGATTTATGACATGCTTGATTTACCACCGCTTGAAAAGTGTTATTATGATGTTCCTATTGCTGATGTTGCTAAGAAGAAACCTTTGGGAAGGATTAATGATGTTCTTATTATGGTTAATAATAACCTTGTTCCCATTGATTTTCTTGTCATGGATGTTGAATGCAATGCTTTATGTCCTATTATTTTGGGAAGACCGTTTCCTCGAACTGTAGGTGCCATCATTGATATGAGGGAAGGCACCATCAAATATCAATTCCCACTCAAGAAAGGTATGGAACACTTCCCTAGGAAGAGAAATAAATTGTGTTTTGACTCTATTCTTAGAGCAAATTATGAGCTTGATGCTTCATCGCTTGATATTACTTGATTTGCACTTTCTACGCCTAGCTCAAAGGCGTTAAAGAAAAGCACTCTTGGGAGATAACCCATTGTTTTACTTTCCGTACTTTTTCTTTTATTTGGGTCTTGGAAGTTATTAATACTATAATAACCTCTCCTTATCCTTTTTATTTCGTTGTTGTGCCAAGAGAAGCCTCTAATTTGAGTGAGGTAAGATTTGGGGATGTTGCTGTCCTGAAACAGATTTCGGTGCTGCACCGTAAAAATTTGTGAAAATTCTCAGAATATCTTTTTGACCTGCGATTTCTTGTGCATATGCCCCAGGTTATATCCAAACTTCCATTAGTTATACACTTTTTTGATTTGAGCAACAGAAAACCCTCAAAAAATTCAACCTTTGTCAGATGTTCTGTTTTGACAGATTTCTACCACTATTTGTGTTTGCCTCTTTATCGCTTTCTTTTTGAGTTCTTTTGATCACAGAACTTTTGGGGAAGTTGCTATAGTAGTATATGCTTTATATGTGGTGGTTTTGAGTTGAAATCTGAAGCAAAAAGGGGTTGATTCATTATTATGCTTACACTAATGTTGCTAATAGAATTGTATTTAGTTTTGTATGAAGGAAGTTTTCAAGTGTAGGGATTGGAGAATGATGAGATGAGTTGAAGAATGGACAAAAGCTCAAGATTGGGGATGCCCATGTCACCCCAAGAAATATCCAAGAGGTACAAGCGTCAAAGCTTGGGGATGCCCCCAAGGCACCCCTTCTTCATCGGCAAAAATCAGGTCACCTTTCAACACACTATATTTTTATTACTTCATGCACTACGCATTTTTCTTGGAGCGTCTTGTATTTATTTTTTAGTTTTGTTTTGTTTTTTTTGCTGCAATAAATGGTTGGACCCCAACAAATTCCATTTGGAGAAGTTGCCTTGCTTTTCATTTACCAAGAACACTCCGTTTTTCACTCTTATCGTTCAACGAGTGTTCTCTTTTTCTAGAACTGCATTTGGCTTTCTTTTTTGCCTTGATTTTTGTTCAGATCTTGTTATATCTTTATATCAAGGTGTATTTTGACCTCTGATCCATGTTGGTTTTCATCAAAAGAGTTGTTTCAAAAAGGTTCGAATGGTGTTGGAAAAGAGAAAAAATTTATGCAAAAAAGTGGTACAAAAAGGAGCTTGTTTAGACTGCAGCTTAGACTTTTTCATGTCGTGCTTGATGTCTTTTTGATAGTACGCTTAGTGGTTTTGCTGTAGCATAACTTGTCTCAAATGACTGAGATTGCTTAATGAGCCTTTGAAAAAACCATGCGTTGTTTTAGTTATTTGGAAGCATTATTTTGGTTTTTTCCTTTGATGCTTTATTTGGGTTGGCTTGGCGCATGCTCACACATGTTAGACTCATACAAAGTCTCCAAAAGCCTCTATGATCATTTAGTTTTCGACTTTTGATCCATCTTATGCTTCTTTTAATGTTGCTTTGTCACTCTGCATGATTATGGCCGTTATTGCTCTCTTAGTTGGTCGCTCCCAGTCTTTTGCTAGCCCTCATTTTGTACTGAGTATGAGCTCTACTCGTGCATCCAACTCCTAAAAACCAAGTTGTTCCAACGTGTCCACCATACATACCTATTAGCAATTTGCTATTTCCAAAGTACATTTGACTTGCTTTTATCTATCCTTCAAATTAAACTCTTTTGGTGTTATGCGAAAATTGGTCAGTAAAGCTCTCACGAACCTGATGGCACACTTTACTTTTCTTGTTCTTAAAAATTTGAAATTGTGGCTCTCTTATGTTGAGTTGTTATTCTTGCAAGTTGTAAGTTGGAAATTATCCTAGCCATGCCGTCATGCGGCAAGCTTTCAACATTGCACTTCTTATTTGAGTTGATATCGTGATCTTTTATTTATGGATACTCATGATGTGAAATAGTTTGGGAATTTTGCGGGATCATGGAGTTTGTATATGTGTTAGAGAAATGCATGGGCTGCTAATCTAAGCCATGCATAATTCATGGTGGAAATTTACCGCATGCCCATAATGAACATTCGACGACGCATCTCACAATAAAAAGCTATACCAATGGTAAATAAAAGAGATGCCGAGGTGTTCATTATTTGTTTGTTCTGTCATTTTGATGTGGGCTTGTTCCATGTCATCGGGCACGGAGGTACCCCGTTGGCGGTTCTCGATGATACGTGTATACTTATAATGACAAGATCTAGCTTGGGACTCTAAGTCAAGTAGCATGAGGTTTGGGTATTCGTACTTCACGGGACACAAGGTTTTCAACTTATAATTTGTAAAGCATATGCTTCATAATTGTATTTGCATTAACTTTAACCATTCAAGATGCCTATGATGGGGGCAATGAGAGCTCAAAGCTAGTAAGTACCATAATTTTTGAAGGTTTATAAAACTTGCAATCACTGCTTCCGTCCGCGAAGGGCCTTTCTTTTACTTTTATGTTGAGTCACCACCATCTATTTTTATGCACCGTCTAAGAGAGCATAGTTGTCATTCTGAGTATAATGTGCGTTGTCCCAAAGTTTTCATTGATTAATTCATGATGTTGGTTTCACTTGTTCTTAAATTACTTGTATCTAGTCGCCCTCTTAAACTTGAAGGTGTCCTATGCATTTATGTTTTGCTCTCTCATGAAGGACAAGCTGAAAACCATTTATATGTTTTTCCATATGATTTGAACACACGTTTGACTTTCATTGTTTCATTTTCATGATCTTTCGTTTGTGTTCTTTTTCATGTTATATAACATGGTTGCTAAGTTTCTTCTATCAAGATTATATCTTTCATGCCCATGTTTTAAGTTCTTTTGATCCCAGCACTCAATGCTTTACATAGATGATCAAGATTATGTAGGTACATGTCACCTCAAAAATTATTTCTTGTGTTATCACTTACCTACTCGAGGACGAGCAAGAGTTAAGCTTGGGGATACTGATATGTCTCAAATGTATCTATAATTTTTAATGCTCCATGCTTATTTTTACACTATTTGCTTAGTGTTTTGTTACACTTCGTGGCATTTTTATGCATTTTCCGGAACTAACCTATTAACAAGATGCCACAGTGCCAGTTCCCTGTTTTCTGCTATTTTTGTGTTTTAGAAAAGTTACACAGGAAATATTTTTGGAATTGGACAAAACAAAAGCCGAACATCCAGAAATTTATCAAAGCTTCCGGAGAACTGAAGAGGAGACGGAGAGGGGCCACAGGCCGGCCACACAGTAGGGCGGCGCGGCCCAGGCCCTGGCCGCGCCCCCTATGTGTGAGGCCGCCTTGGTCCACTTCTCACGCTGCCCCTTCACCTATAAAGACCCCCCGACGGGAAAAACCTAAACACCCGATCACTTTTCCAGAAACACATCGCGATCCGCCACCGTCGTTGACCCGAGATCGGGAGGGTCCAGAAGCTCTTCCCAGCACCCTGCCGGAGAGGGGAATCACCACCGGAGGTCTTTTTCATCTCTATGCTTGCCTCCGGCGCGATGAGTGAGTAGTCTACCTTGGACTATGGGTCCACAGCAGTAGCTAGATGGTTGTCTTCTCCACCATGTGCTTCATGTTTAGATCTCGTGAGCTGCCTTACATGACCGAGATCACCGTTATGTAATTCTACATGTTGTGTTTGTTGGGATCCGATGAATATTGGTGTTATGTTGATTTGATGTGCTGAAACATATATCTTATGTTATCTCTATGTTGTTTATGATCTTGCATGCTCTCCGTTGTTAGTAGCTATCTTGGCCAAGTAGATACTAGTGACTCCAAGAGTGGGTATTTATGCTCGATAGTTGGGTTCATGCCTCTACTTAATCTGGGGGAGTGACAGAAACCTCTAAGGTTGTAGATGTGTTGTTGCCACTAGGGCGAAAACAACATTCTTATGTCCAAGGGCATATGCTTTGTTTACATTACACACTTTGCTTAATGCAGTTATCTGTTGTTCGTAACTTAATACTCATGAGGTGTTCAGACGATATCCCCGTGGGTGGATTATTAGTCATAGATGCAGTTGGATGGCGGTCTATGTATTTTGTTGTAATGCCCAGAGTAAATCTCATAGTGATCCTTGCAACATATGCACGTTATCTTTATTCTATCAATTGCCCAACTATAATTTGTTTACCCAGCATGTGTTATTTATCTTATGGAGAGACACCACTAGTGAACTATGGACCCCGGTCCAATTTCCTTTATATTGCTATCACCTGTTTACTTTACTCGCATTGTTTACTTTCTCGCATACTACTACTGCTTTCCACTTGATACGCTCATACCACTAGTGGAAAAAAGGCTATTAGTGGCGCACCTTTTTGGACTATGCGTGGCGCATATGGGATGCGCCACCACTGCCACGCCACTAGTACATATTTATCAGTGGCACATCTCAATATGCGCCACGCATAGCTTGAACTTTAGTGGCGCATATGGAATATGCGCCATTATTATCTTATATGTGGCGCTTATTACAAAAAATGCGCCACTGATAAGTCTGTCACCTTTTCAGAGGTGTGGGTCCCACTTGTTATGCGTGGCGTATATAGCAATATGCGCCATTGATATTTGAATTATTAGTGGTATATGCGCCACGCATAACCCTGGTAGAGGTCAGGCCAGTAGGGCCCAGGTGGGGCCCACACGTTATCAATGGCGCATTTTTTATGATGTGCGCCACTAAAAGGTCAAATATGCGTGGCGCATATAGAAAATGCGCCATTGATAAGACAGGATATTTTGTCGATGATCCTTCTGGTGGGTCCCACGTGGATATTAGTGGCACATTCTGAACAATATTCGCCATTAGTAAGAAAATTATCAGTGGAGCATATTTGCAAATGCGCCACTAGTAAATACTAGTGGAGCATATTGAATAATGTGCTCCACTGATAAAACATCTATCTATAAGCCTTTTTCCACTAGTGTACCTTTGTTTACAGCAAACCAGTGAAATTGACAACCTCATCGTAAGTTGGGAGCAAAGTATTTAGTTGTGTTGTGTGCAGGTTCCACGTTGCTACTAGTTGAAGATGCGCTAACACGTTATCATTAACGGCGCCCTTGTTGGAGTGTCACTAGGCTAGCAAGCATCACCTTCTAGAGTTTGGCTTTTTCCTGGACTGACAAACCTTGGTTTCTTACTGAGGGAAAATTTGCTGCTATACTCATCATACCTTCCTCTTGGGGTTCCCAATAGATGGTCAAATTACATCAACACCGTGCCGCATCAGTTGTGTGAAGGTTTCACATTGCTGCTGGGTGAAGACACACCAACAATATTTCTGGCGCCATTATCCAGAGTGTCACGAAGCTAGCAAGCATCACCTTCTTAAGTTTGGTTCTTTCTCCTACTGGTTCGATAAACCTTGGTTTCATAACTGAGGGAAGACTTGCTGTTGTGCTCATCACACCTTCTCTTGGGGTTCCCAACTGGTCGGTCATCTACATCAACACCGCACCATCAACAAGTTTTCTGGCGCCGTTGCCGGGAAGGAAGAAGACTTCTGCAAGGGGAGTCTCTCACGCACAATATTTTTCTTTTTTTTTCTTTTGCTTTACTTTATTTTTGCTTGCATCTTTTTATCAAAAATACAAAAAAAAATTCCTTTATAGTTGTTACTTTTACTTGTCTGCTTTGTAGTCTTGTTAGAATGAGTAATCCTAAAGTTGAAGTTCGTACTTTTAAGCAATGGGGGGAGAGAGTTTGAAAGATGCTTGGTACCGTATTAGCAATGCTCATCATAGGTGTATGAAGAAGCATTCTACCATGATCCTCCTTAGAAATTTTTATGTTGGTATATCTAGTTGGAATAGGTACGTTCTTGATACTCTTGTAGGAGGTAATTTTCTGGGTACTCCCGCTCTTGAAGCATGCACTTTAATTGAAAGTTTAGTGGGAGTACCACCTATCCATGTTGTTAAAAATGAGGTTACTTTGGATGAAGTTTTAGAGAAACTTAGCTCTTTAGAATTTTTTTTGCCAAATATCCTTGATAATGCTAGCCAGGTTAATGAATTGATAGAAAGTATCGGTAAGAGAATCACCGTTTTAGAGGCTAGTACTACTCTTGATAGTCAAAACCCTAGGATTGGTAAACTAGAGGAGTCTATGGAAACTTTAAGTTCAATTTTATCTTCTCTTAAGTTTAAGAAGGAGAAAGCTTTTGTTGGAAAAGAGCAAAAATTTATGTATGTTCCCAAGGTGTCTGTGCCTAAACCACAACATGTTTTTAAGATTGGTAAGACTTTTAGTTCAACTAAGAGTGACTTGCAGGTTGAATCATCTTCGGGAACTTCTAAAGTGCCTAGTGTGGTAGGTGGTGATCTTGAGGAAATAGTTGATCTTAATGCCTCTTTCGAAAATACTTGATTTCCATCTTTCTGCGCCTAGCTCAAAGACGTTAAAAAAAGCACTCTTGGGAGATAACCCAATGTTTTCTTTTCAGTACTTTTTTTTGTTTTGAGTCTTGGAAGTTATTACTACTGTAATGACCTCTCCTTATCATTTTAATTTCATTATTGTGCCAAGAGGAACCTCTAATTTGAGGGAGGTAAGATTTGGGGAAGTTGCTGTCCTGAAATAGATTTCTGTGTGCACCCTAAAAATTTGTGAAAATTCTCAGAATATCTTTTTGATCTGAAATTTCTTGTGCATATGCCCCAGGTTATATCAAAACTTTATTAGTTTTGTACTTTTAGATTTGAGCAACAGAAGGTCCTCGAAAAATTTGACCTTTGTCAGCTGTTCTATTTTGACAGATTTCTACCACTATTTGTGTTTGCCTCTAGATCGCTTTCTTTTTGAGTTCTTTTGATCATGGAACTTTTGAGGAAGTTGCTACAGTAGTACGTGCTTTATATGTGGTAATTTTTGAGTTGACACCGGAACCAAAAAGGGTTGATTTACTATTATGTTTATGCTAACGTTGCTAATAGAATTGTGTGAAGTTTTGTATGAAGGAAGTTTTCAAGTGTAGGGATTGGAGAATGATGAGATGAGATGAAGAATGGACAAAAGCTCAAGCTTGGGGATACCCATGTCACCCCAAGAAATATCCAAGAGGTACAAGCGTCAAAGCTTGGGGATGCCCCCGAGGCACCCCTTCTTCATCAGCAAAAATCAGGTCACCTTTCAACATACTATATTTTTATTGCTTCATATTCTATGCATTTTTCTTGGAGCGTCTTTACTTTTGCTTTCAGTTTTTTTTTGTTTGCTGCAATAAATAGTTGGACCCCAACAAATTTCTTTTGGAGGAGATTTACCTTGTTTTTCATTGCCAATAACACTCTATTTTTCACTCTTATCGTTCAACGAGTGTTCTCTTTTTCTAGAACTACGTTTACTTTCATTTTTCACCTTGATTTTTATTCAGATCTTGTTTTATCTTTGCATCAAGGTTTATTTAGACCACTGGTATATGTTGGTTTTCATCAAAAGAGTTGTCTCAAAAAGGTTTAAATGGTATTGGAAACGAGAAAAAGTTTCATGCAAAAAAGTGGTACAAAAAGAAGCTTGTTTAGACTGCGGCTTAGACTTTTTCATGCCATGCTTGATATCGTTTTGATAGTATGCTTAGTAGTTTTTGCTGTAGCATGACTTGTCTCAAATGACTGAGATTGCTTAATGAGCCTTTGAAAAAATCATGCATTGTTTTTATTGTATGGAAGCATTTATTTGGTTTTCTCCTTGATGCTTTATTTGGGTTGACTTGGCGCATGCTTACAACATATTTGACTCTTACAAAGTCGCCATAAGCCTCTATGATCATTTGGTTTTTGACTTGTGATGCCATTTTATGCTTCTTTTAATGATTTTTTTCGCTATACATGATTATGGTCGTTACTGCTCTCTTAGTTGGTCGCTCCCAGTGTTTTGCTAGCCCTCATTTTGTACTGAGTATGAGCTCTACTCGTGCATCCAACTCCCAAAAACCAAGTTATTCCAATGTGTCCACCATACATACCTATTAGCAATTTGCTATTCCAAGTACATTTGACTTGCTTTTATCTATCCTTCGAATTAAACTCTTTTGGTGTTATGTGAAAATTAGTCAGTAAAGCTCTCATGAACCTGATGGTACACTTTACTTTTCTCGCTTTTAAATTTTTGACATTGTGGCTCTTTTATGTTGACGTTATGCTTGCATGTTGTAAGTTGGAAATTAGCCAAACCATGCCGTCATGGGGTAAGCTTTCAACATTGCACTTTCTCTTATTTGAGTTGATATCGTGATCTTTTGTTTATGGATACTCACGATGTGAAATAAGTTGGGAATCTTGCGGGATCATGGACTTTGTATATGTGTTAGAGAAACACCTGGGCCGCTAATCTAAGCCGTGCATCATTCATGGTGGAAATTTACAGCATGCCCATAGTGAACATTCGACGACGCATCTCAAAATAAAAAGCTATACCAATGGTAAATAAAAGAGATGCCGAGGTGTTCATTGTCTGTTTGTCCTGTCATTTTGATGTGGGCTTGTTCCATGTCATCGAGCAAGGAGGTACCCCGTTGGCGGTTCTCGACGATACGTGTATACTTACAATGACAAGAGCTTGCTTGGGACCCTAAGTCGAGTAGCATGAGGTTTGGGTATTCATACTTCACGGGACATGAGGTTTTCAACTTATGATTTGTCAAGCATATGCTCATAATCATTCTCGCATTAACTTTAACCATTTAGATGCCTATGATCGGGGCAATGAGAGCTCAAAGCTAGTAAGTACCATAATTTTTGAAGGTTTATAAAACTTGCAATCACTGCTTCCCTCTGTGAAGGGCCTTTCTTTTACTTTTATATTGAGTCTCCACCTTCTACCTTTATGCACCGTCTAAGAGAGCATATTTGCCATTCTGAGTTTATTGTGCATAGTCCCAAAGTTTATCATTCATTGATAAATGATTATGGTTTCACTTGTTCTTAAATTATTTGTATCTAGTCGCCCTTTTAAATTTGAAGGTGTCCTATGCATTTATGTTTTGCTCTTCCATGAAGGACAAGCTGAAAACCATTTGCTATGTTTTTCCATATGATTTGAACACACGTTTGACTTTCATTGTTTCATTATTCATGATCTTTCATTTGTGTTTCTTTTCATGTTATAACATGGTCGCTAAGTTTTTATTGTCAAGATTATTTCTCTTATGCTCATGTTTTAAGTTCTTTGATCCCAGCACTCAATACTTACATAGATGATCAAGATTGTGATGGTGCATGTCACCTCAAACATTATTCTTTTGTTATCACTTACCTACTCGAGGACGAGCAGGAGTTAATCTTGGGGATGCTTGATATGTCTCAAACGTATCTATAATTTTTGATGCTCCATGCTTGTTTATATACCATTTGCTTTGAGTTTTGTTACACTTCATGGCATTTTTATGCATTTTCCGGAACTAACCTATTAACAAGATGCCACAGTGCTAGTTCCCTATTTTCTGCTATTTTTGTATTTTAGAAAAGTTACAAAGAAAATATTCTTGGAATTGGACGAAACAAAAGCCAAACCTCCTATTTTTACCGAAGCTTCGCAAAGACCGAAGATGAGACGGAGGGGGGCCAGGAGCCAGGATCACCACCGGAGGGCATGGCCTAGCCCCTGGCTGCGCCACCCCATGGTGAGGCTAGCTGGCCCCACCTCTGATGATGCCCTTTCGCCTATAAAGTCCCCTCGACGGGAAAAACCTAAAGGATGGATCGCTTTTCCTCGAAACATACTGCAAGCCGCCGCCATCGTCGAAGCGAGATCAGGAGGATCTAGAAGCTCTTCCCGGCACCCTGCCGGAGGCCTTCTCCACCACCATGGTCACTTCCGGAGTGATGTGTGATTAGTCTACCTTAGACTATGGGTCCATAGCAGTAGCTAGATGGTTGTCTTCTCCACCATGTGCTTCATGTTTAGATCTTGTGAGCTGCCCTACATGATCAAGATCATCTTTATGTAATCATACATGTTGTGTTTGTTGGGATCCGATGAGTATTGGTACTATGTCAAGTTGATGTGCTGAATCATATATCTTTATGTTATCTCTATGTTGTTTATGATCTTGCATGCTTTTCGTTGCTAGTAGCTATCTTGGCTGAGTAGATGCTAGTGACTCCAAGAGGGAGTATTTATGCTCGATAGTTGGGTTCATGCCTCTATTTAATCTAGAGGAGTGACAGAAACCTCTAAGGTTGTAGATGTGCTGTTGCCACTAGGGGAAAACAACATTCTTGTATCCAAGGACATTTGCTTTGTTTACTTTACGCACTTTGCTTAATGCAGTTATCCGTTGTTCGCAACTTAATACTCAAGGGGTACTTGGAAGACTCCCCGCGAGTGGATTATTAGTCATAGATCAGTTGGATTACGGTCTATGTATTTTGTCGTAATTCCTAGAGTGAATCTCATAGTGATCCTCATGAAATGTGTACGTTATCTTTATTCTATCAATTGCCCAACTGTAATTTGTTTACCTAGCATGTTGTTATTTATCTTATGGAGAGACACCGCTAGTGAACTGTGGACCCCGGTCCAATTTCCTTTACATTGTTATACCGTTTTACTTTACTCGCACTGTTTACTTTCTTGCATACTATTATCCTTTTACCACTCGATACGCTCAATCCTTTGTTTACAGCAAACCGGTGAGATTGACAACCTCATCGTAAGTTAGGAGCAAAGTACTTGTTTGTGTTGTGTGCAGGTTTCATGTTGCTGCTGGGTGAAGACACACCAACAATATTCCTGGCGCCATTGTCTAGAGTGTCACGAAGCTAGCAAGCATCAACTTCTTAAGTTTGGTTCTTTCTCCTACTGGTTCGATAAACCTTGGTTTTATAACTGAGGGAAGACTTGTTGCTGTGCTCATCACACCTTCTCTTGGGGTTCCCAACTAGTCAGTCATCTACATTACTGCCACACTATGAATGCCCATGTCACCCCAAGAAATATCCAAGAAGTACAAGCGTCAAAGCTTGGGGATGCCCAGAGGCACCCCTTCTTCATCGGCAAAAATCAGGTCATCTTTCAAGACACTATATTTTTATTGCTTCATATACTATGCATTTTTCTTGGAGCGTCTTTACTTTTGCTTTCAGTTTTCTTTTATTTTGTTTGATGCAATAAATTGTTGGACCCCAATAAATTTCATTTGGAGAAGACACACTCCGTTTTTCATTGCTAAGAACACTCTAGTTTTCACTCTTATCGTTCAACGAGTGTTCTCTTTTTCTAGTACTGCGTTTAGCTTTCGTTTTTTGCCTTGAGTTTTGTTTAGATTTTGTTATATCTTTCTATCAAGGTTTATTTAGACCACTGGTCTATGTTGGTTTTCATCTTAAAGAGTGGTTATAAAAAGGTTTGAATGGTGTTGGAAAAGAGAAAAAGTTTCATGACTATAGTGGTACAAATGGGTGCTTGTTTAGACTGTGGCTTAGACTTTTGCATGTCATGCTTGATGTTATTTTGATAGTATGCTTAGTATTTTTTTCTGTAGCATGACTTGTCTCAAATGACTAAGATTGCTTAATGTGCCTTTGAAAGAATCATGCATTGTTTTTATTATATGGGGCTTGGAAAAAAATCCGTAGACCTAAGACTCAAGGAGGATTGGGTGTTCTTGATTTAAATATTCAGAACAAAGCTTTGCTCCTTAAGAACCTTCATAAATTCTACAACAGATATGATATTCCCTGGGTGCAGTTGATCTGGAGTACATACTACTCAAATGGCTCAATCCCTGGAAATCAATTGGAGGGATCATTCTGGTGGAAATCTCACCTAAAAATGGTTGATCTTTATAAGGCAATGGCCAAATGTAACTTGGGTGATGGAAAATCAGCTTTTTTCTGGTCAGACCTATGGACAGACTCATGTATGCAGCAGAAATTGCCTCACTTACTATCTTTTGCTAAGAATGCAACTGCAACTATTGCTGAAATAGTCAACACTGAATTTCTAGAAGACTTGTTTCATCTACCACTTTCACAACAAGCTTTTAAGGAGCTAGGAGAATTTGAAAATATATGCAACCAAGCTCTTCTCACAATTGCTGGAAATGAATCTGATTCATGGTCATACATTTGGGGCAACAATACTTTCTCAGTGAATAAGGCATACAAAGTAATGTGTAGTTCTTAACCCACACCTCCACACTTCTCATGGATTTGGAATTCCTCTTGTCAAGCAAGGCACAAATTCTTATTTTGGCTCCTCCTGCTGGACAGACTGAACACAAGAAATCTTCTTGGCAGAAAACAATTTCACTTGCCTTCATATGCGTGTGCAACTTTTCAATGTATGCTTTAGAGAATACAAATAGATGAATGGTACATGTATATATTCAGAGTACTCACTTGACCAGATGCTAACCTAAACTGTAGAAACATAGAGCGAAGAAGCAGCGATGGATTTCCTCTTCTCCTCTTGCTCCTGCCTCCTCTTTGCTGCTACAGAAAGTAACAACGGTCCAAGTGAAGAGATATAGACAGACCTTCTGAACGTGAGGTAAACTGCTAGAATAAATGTAGGATACGAAGAACAAAAATGAAATCACCTCCCGGAGAGTAGAGGATGATTCGACTGCGAATCGCCTCGCCCATGGATAGGCATCTCCATATGGTGCGACCAACCACCACACACGACAAAGAGGATGGGGGTCGAGGCATAAGAGCTTTGGTCGCAGCTGTCTGTCCACGAAGCGCGCTCCACTTGCTCTGAGGATGGCAGAGCTATATATTGGTTTATAAAATGAAAACAATACCATTGGCGCATAAGAACAAACACTTCAAGACTGTTATTTTTCTAGTTTTAGCAAACAGAACCTCCAAAAATGAAATTCTTAAAATAGATGTTGTTTTCCATAGTGATACCTGTTCAGGGTCCATGCAGGTTATTTGTACTCTGCAGAAGAACTCCTTTTAAATTCAGTAACCATGTTGGCACTACAACTTGCTAATTGCCTATAGACCTGATAAGCCAATAGCCCCATGTGACACTGATGACTCAATGCTGTTTGGGGCTTCCAATAAAGAAATAATATTAGTTCTGATGCACCCCATGTACATAGATTCCAAGGAGATTGTACTAAGAACTAACTGTTCCACTGAAACGAAAAAAAATGCTATAACAAACTCACTTCAACGCCAAAGTGGACTCACTTTATCAATTTAATGGTGGCACACCTATCATTGAACATCACATGATAGCTCTGCTCAGATTATGGATAAAAGCCTGAATACACACCTGCACTATTTGCCTCCCAAACCCAAGCACACCCAACCATACATAACGGTTAGCTAGAAACCAATTACCAATTTAACATAAACCTACATCAAAGGGAAAAACCTACCAATAATAAATCGGTACCAGCCGAGTAGTGAAAATTATATCGCCTGCAACAACCCCAAGCAGCTTATATATTACAGAAAGTTAAAAGCATCTTTTTATCACAATATAAGGACGAAACACATGTATAGATAGTAAAAAGAATGAAGAATAGGATTTTGGTAATATATAAGCTCAGGAGACATACCATTCTACCATTTAGTTACCTTGCTACAACAGTGATCTGTGCCTACAGTTCATAATTATAACACCAATAAAATTTCAGTTAGCATGGTAAACAACACATGTGGCTACCAATATTGTCAGGCTGGTGCTGGTGTTTCTTTGGGATCCACACACACACACACATGGAGTGACCTAAATTACAGGCAAGGATTCAAGGCATTACAATAACTTTTGTCTGCCTATCTGTGTACTACAGAGATGCACGTTTCTAAATTTTTCAAATACATTAGGAAATTACATCAGCTCCCATACTTCATTTAGCGCCAGAAAATTCAGATTTTTTTGTGTTGAACTGATCTAACATACTCAAGTCTGATATATACCTGATCCAACATCCAGAGCCCACACTCCAGGCTGCAGATGATCCTCCAGGAGCTCCCAGCAAGCTATTCACCTCATGCTTGTGCCCTCAATCTAGGGAAGCGGGCATAACCTATCGAGCAAAAAAATCCATGAAGTGTACAATTTGGGGATGAACAATACCGTATTGAGCAAAGGCAAAGCAAAAGGTTTCTTCACATCTATACTAACAAAATTCAATCATGAGCGTTTGCGACCTTTTTCATAGCAAAGGCAGATCTTGAAGGAGCTAAGTGTGGCCACTGTCGGGAAACGATTGACATCATTAATCATCCCACATCATCACCATCATCTAAACCATTGGAAAATCAAAGATCGGTTCCAAGAGCATGCGTCAATGTACCAACCATGGACACAATTAATAGCCAAGAGTATAAAAAGAGAATTCAGAGCATACCTCGACGCTAGATGCGATCACAGCCGGCCAACAGAACCTCTGTTGTTCCTCCTCTTGCAATGGTGCCTTGATTTTTCTTGCTGAAATGGCCAGATCTCCCTGCAAGTATGACATATGCATCCAAACATATTCTAGAAATACCATAGCAAAACAATCAGCACATATGATAGTGAATTACTCAAGTAAAAATTGGCTCTGGCCTCTTACCATGTGAGTCACTGCAGGTAGAAGATGTTGCTAAATGACCACTACAAAAAAAACACCAACAACTTGTTTTCACCGCTGCGACTAAATGGCTAAACCAAATTGGGTGAATGACCCCTCGAAATGACCATAGGAAAGAAACCTATAAAATACTCTAAATTAACCTCCTCTGATTCGGCCATATGCATACTCGAAAATAAAGATTTTTGTCACTGTTTGTATAGAAACGGGAATATTGAAAAAGTCCCTTCTAATTTTCACTTGATCTTGACAATCCCCCTGCCCTAAGAACATGACAATCACCATGTACAGCACATGAGAGAATCATGGAGGGTGGGGAACTCACCCTTTGAGCTGGAGAAGGGAAATCGGCAGGGACGGGAGGATCTTCTCTTCCTCTTGTTCTTCTTTTCTTCCTTCTCTCCTTTTGCTCCCCTTCTTGTTCAATCTTCTTCTACCTAGAGAAGAGGCCCAAGGCTGACTTTAGAGAAGGATTAGAATGTTCTGTAAGTGGGGGATTCAAAGAGGAATAGTGGAGGCGCCAGCCTATCGCCGCCATGGATGCCTGTCGCCGCCCGTCCGACAACGATGTGGCCGTTGCCGTCGCCGCCCGTCGCCGTCCTGGCCAGCCGCCGTTCTGGCCACGGAGTTCACACTAGTAGGAAAGCCCTTATAGATGGGATGCAATTCTGTGGCGCACCAGCTACTAGTGCGCCACAGAAATAATATATGTGGCGCTCCAAACTAGGTGCGCCATAAAATATGTTATTTCTGTGGCGCACCAACAGATCATGCGCCACAGAAATAGGGTGGGAACCACACCCTGCCAGCCCCAATCATTGGTTCCTCTATTTCTGTGGCGCATCAGGGCCAGTGCGCCACAGAATTAGAGCATTCTGTGGTGCACCAAGACCAGTGCGCCACAGAATGCAGTAATTCTGTGGCGCACTACCCCTGGTGCGCCACAGAAATAAGTCATTCTGTGGCACACTTGTCTTGGTGCGCCATAGAATTAGCTCGTCCCACCTAGAAAAGTGCCAACCTCCCACCTACCACACTCCCAAGCCATTCATCTTCCTCTCCTCCATCTAGCTCGTCCCCCCCTTCCCTCTCATCCCATTTTGGCCATACTTTTCACTTTTTTTGGTACTTATTGCACTTACTTTTGTTGATACATAATTGGTGGTGAGGAGAAGCCTCTCCATACTCTCTCCTCCTCCCCAACTCATCGATCGCGGTCTCGTCTCGGTATCGAATCTACAATGTGAGTATTTAGAGGGGACATGCATATGCATGTCGATCTTGTGTATGGATGATTGTTGCACGTGAAGCGCTTGTGTGTGTGCCGGTGTGGTGCATGGATGTTTGTCGAGACGTTGATTCATTTCTGTTTCGGCAAATTTTTGCACTACCCATACGTCCTACCTTTAGGAGAGGTCATGCCGAATTTTTCTGCTGTATGTATACCTTTAGGAGAGGTCCATGCATGTGTGTGCATGTGTTGTGATTCCAATTTTCTGCTCTATGTATACAATTGGTAGGCAACCATGGTCCTCTCAATGAGTTCCGCTTGAATTAGTAGATACAAGAAAGACGCGAAGGAGGATATGATTTGGAACAATAGGCGCCACATAAGATGTCCGTGTCGATCATGCAAACTCGAGCGCTGGATCAACCCTGATTCTGGACAACTGGAGGAGCACCTGCTGAGGCGCGGTTTCATGCAGGACAACCAAGCGTGGCCAGCCCCAACAAATGGTGCGCATGAAGACCATGGTGGCGAGCGAGATGACGAAGCACCACATGTCGGCGGAGAATATCATCATGAAGAAGAAGTCGGCGGAGAAGATCATCATTAAGTAGAAGTTGCCGGCGGAGAAGATCATGATGAAGAAGAAGATTCTGGCGCGACTCCACTAATTTCGGCCTTACGGGACTCTCATGTTCAAGATCTGCTCCTCCAGGAGACGAGCAACGACAGAGCTGCAGCCAGAGAGAGAGCCAAGCTGGCGCAAATGGAGAAAGACGGGATGACTCCGATCTTTCCTTGGTGCCATCCGCAGGATACGCGCTTGCATGTAATGCTTGATTGTCTGCAGATGAAGACGCAGAACAAATGGACCGATTCCAGCTTTAGTGAGAACTTGAAATTCTGGCACGATCGTCTCCTAGAGGGGAACACATTGCCAAGTAGTATCGAGGAGGCTAAGAAAGTTGTGTGCCCTCTTGACCTATCGCACGAAAGATACCACGCCTGCATCAATGATTGCGTGATTTATCGGGGCGAGTACAAGGACATGATCACATGTCCGGTGTGCGGCCACGGACGGTACAAGGTTGGGAACAAGAAGGTACCTCGAAAAGTGGTATGGTACTTTCCTATCACTCCCCGTCTGCAGCGGTATTTCGTGGACCCTAAGGAAGCAAAGCTCATGCAATGGCACGCGGAAAGGGAGAAGCCCGAAGAAGATCCAGAGATGGGCTATGTGCTGACACACCCTTCAGACGCTGGCCAGTGGGAAGCATTGGACATCGCCTTCCCTAGGTTCGGGGGCGACGGAAGGAACATCAGGCTGGATATGAGCACCGATAGACTCAATCCGTTCGGCAACCAGAGTAGCACGCATAGCATCTGGCCTATGTTTGTATGGCCTTACAACCTACCCCCGTGGCAGTGCACCAAGCAAAGGTACATACACCTGAGTATTCTCATTCAGGGGCCGAAACAACCAGGTGTCGACATGCATTTGTATCTCGGGCTGCTGAAAGAGGAGTTAGACACGTTGTGGAAGACACCACCCCGTACGTGGGACTGATACGTCCAAAACATATCTACTTTCCCGAACACTTTTGCTATTGTTTCTCCTCTAATTTGTGTGTTTTGAATTCAACTAACACGGACTGACGCAGTTTTCAGCAGAATTGCTCTGGTGTCTCGTTTTTGTGCAGAAATCCAACTTCCAGTAAAAATTCGGGAAAAATCATGAAAAATCCTATTTCATCAGAAGACCCACGGAGCCAGAAGACAGGATGGAGAGGAGGCATGAGGGCTCCTCACACGCTGGTGGCGCGGCCCAGCCCTGGCCGCGCCACCCTGGCATGAGGGGGCCCCAGCACCCCTCTCGGCCTCCCCTCTCGCCTACATATACCCTCTAACGACATAATATCGGAGATGGCGTTTTTCCCAGATAGACTTCCGCTGCGCCGCTGCCATCAGAAACCGCGATTCGGAACCAGAAACTCCGTTCTGGCACCCTGCCGGGATGGGGATTCGGAGGAGATCTTCATCACCATCATCACCGACGCTCCTCCATCGACCATCCATGACTCCCCCATCCATGTGTGAGTAATTCCCCCACTGTAGGTGAGGGGATGGTAGGGATTGGATGAGATTGTTCATGTAATTTGATATGAGATTGTTAGGGCATAGTGCCTAGTATCTTTATTTAGTGCCTACGACATTGTTGCAACTTGTTGTGCTTAATGCTTGTCACTTTGGGCCCGAGTGCCATGATTTCAGATTTGAACATGTTATTATTTCTATGATGATACTTGTTGTTTATGGTCTTACCTACAAGTTGTATAGACATATTGTTGTCCGGAACCCGAGGCCCCAAAGTGATAGAAATTGGGATAACCGGAGGGGATGGCTATGATGTGAGGATCTCATGTGTTCACTGAGTGCTAATGCTTTGCTCCGGTACTCTATTAAAAGGAGTACCTTAATTACCAGTAGTTTCCCTTGAGGCCCTGCTGCAACAGGCTGGTAGGACAAAAGATGTCATGCAAGTTTCTCCTTGTGAGCACGTACGACTATATACGGAACACATGCCTATGATTGTTTATACTAGGATGCTTTATTATTATTTATCTGCAATGTCCATGTCTCATTGATTTCATGAATTATCTTATCCATGCAACGCCCGTAATCCATCCCTATGCCTACAGTATTTGTTCCTACTGTTTACAACTATTACTATTACCGCTGCTATTTTACTACTGTTGTTACTGTTTCACTACTGTCACCACTATAAAACTGTTGCTACTGATAAACCACTGCGAGCAAGACTATTTCCAGGTGCAGCTGAATTGACAACTCATCTGTTAAGGCTTACATATATTCTTTGGCTCCCCTTGTGTCGAATCAATAAATTTGGGTAATACTTCCCTCGAAGACTGTTGCGATCCCCTATACTTGTGGGTCATCAAGACTATTTTTTGGCGCCATTGCCGGGGAGCATAGCTTTATTTGTAAGTTCACTTGGTATTCATATTGTTCGCTGCAATCCTTTCATCATGGGTAAACCTCGTGATGGAAAAGTTCCTATATTGCCATCCACTACAAGAAGAGGTACGACTTTGAACACTTATGTTGCTCTTGATTCACCGTCTGTTATGAGTAAGTTGCTTACACCACCACACCCACATGCTACTGCTACTACTTCTGCTGAGATTAAAAATGCCACTGATAATTTAGATGATGCTTCTACTGTGCTTGATGAGAGTGGTTCACTAGGTTCCTTTTTAGATGCTACTATTGCTAGAGCTAAGTTGGGAAACACCACTATTACACCTGTTAGTTCACCTGAGTCCAGGGAATGTCCTAGTGATGATTATGATGATGATGCTTATATTGAGCTTAATGATGATTTTATTGTTGAAGCACGTGCTGCTCGTAATGCTGGTAATGTTAAAGAACTTCTTGCAAGACGTTCTGTTAGATATAATTTGTCTCCTGATCCTAAGTTTGCTGCTTCTCCCATAAATATTAGGGACAAGGATTATGATTTCTCTTTGGATTTATCTTACATATCTATTGTTGAGAAAACTCCTTTTTGTGGTACTAAAGATGAGAGTGCTATGGAGCACATATATGAGCTTTCTACTTTGAGTAATTTATTTTCTGATGATATTAAGCTCCGCACTTACTTTGTTGCCAAGATTTTATCCTTTCTTGTTGAAAGATGCTGCTAAAACTTGGTTTAATAGCTTGTCTCCTGGATCTCTTACTAGTCCTATTGCTTTGGTTAATGCTTTCTTTCAGAAATATTTTCCCGCTAGTGCTCAACATGCTGCTGTGCAGAAAATCTTTGATTTTGAACAGGGAAAAGGAGAGATATTGCCTGAATCTTGGACGAGGTTTTGTTCTTTAATTAGAGCTCTGCCTAAAGAACCATTGCCTAAAAATGAACTCATTGATATATTTTATAATGGACTAACGGATGAATCTAAGTCATATTTGGATAGTTGTGCTGGTTGTGTTTTCTGGGAAAGAACTCCGGCTGATGCTGAAGAATTAATGGCTAAAATAAGCCGGAATCATGATGATTGGACTTTAGTTGAGCCAACACCAGCACCCACCCCTGCGCCATCTACAGAGCCTACGCCGAAGAAGAGAGGGATGATTGAATTAAATGATGAAGTTATGAAGGAAGCTAAGAAATCTCTTAAGGAGAAAGGTATTAAGGCCGAAGATGTGAAGAATTTACCTCCTATAGAAGAATTATGTAAGCCAATCCCTCACTCATCAACTATTGAGGTACACTCTCTCCAACGCTTTGATGAAAGAGATATTCCTTATACTAAACCTCCTGATCAATGCTTAGATGAATTTGATAATTTTATTGTTAAGCAAGAAAATTTTAATAGAATGGTGCATAATCATTTGTTGGAAAATTCTAGAGCTATTAACAAGTTGCAGGATATTGTGGAGAGAACCGCCAATGATGTAAAGATACTTGCTAAACATTTTCAAATGGTTCAAACACAAATTGATCAGCTTACCAAGGTGCAAAAAGACTTGCTAGTTAATGCTGCAAGAGAGAAGCAAGCATGTGAAATACGCACAAGAAGTGGTGCTGCTACTCAAGACCCATTATATCCTGAAGGACATCCTAAGAGGGTCGAGCAAGATTCTCAACGAACTGCAAGCGATGATATTCCTTCTAAGAAGAAGAAGAAGAAGCATAAAACAACGGCAGAATCCTCTGATGCAGGTAAAGACCCTAACAGTGTTTCTATTTCTGATGCTGAAACTGAACCAGGAGATACTTCCGATAAAGAAGAAGTTGAAGAGGAACCAGAAAAGAGTGATAAAAATGTAAAGTACACCAAATAAGACTTCATTGCCAACAAGCATGGTAAAGAGAGAGAACCTTGGGTACAGAAACCAATGCCTTTTCCTAGTAAGAAACACAAGTCTAAGGAAGAAGAACACTACAACAGGTTTTGTGAATGGATGAGACCTTTATTTTTGCAAATTCCTTTAACTGATGCTATTAGAATGCCTCCTTATGCAAAGTATATGAAAGATATTGTCACTAACAAAAGGAAAATTCCTAGTGAAGAAATTTCCACACTACTTGCTAACTATTCTTTTGATGGTAAAGTTCCAGAGAAGCTTGGAGATCCAGGTATACCAACTATTCCTTGCTCCATTAAAAATAACTATGTTAGAACTGCTTTATGTGATTTGGGAGCTGGAGTTAGTGTCATGCCTTTTTCTCTTTATAAAAGACTTGATCTAGAAAAATTAGTATCAACTGATATATCTTTGCAAATGGCTGATAAGTCTACTACTATTCCTATTGGTATATGTGAAAATGTTCCTGTTCAAGTTGCTAACAGCTGTTTGATTTTAACTGACTTTGTTATGTTGGAAATGCCTGAAGATGGTAATATGTCTATTATTCTTGGGAGATCTTTTCTAAACACCGCAGGTGCTGTTATTAATTGCAATCAACAAAAAGTTACTTTTAATGTTAATGACAAAGAATATACGGTTTATTTTCCCAAGAAGATTGATAGGAAGAATGCTCTAAGTTCAATCAAGCATGTTGAGACCATCAAAGTGGGTCAAATTATTTGTTCAGAGCGAAAGCCCAAGGAAGAATATCAAATTGTTATGGTTGGGACTATGCCTATCAAAGTTGAGGTAACATAAGCATTTAGTGAAGTGCAAAGTTTTGCCTCATACAAAGTTAGTTTGGTAACAAGACTTGATCAACCTTGTTAACAAAGTGATTTTATATGAACGAAACTACGGTTTCACCGCATCCACTCCACCTCACTTGTATTTACTTTCATCAGTTTTGTTCCTTCAGTTTAGTTGCATGATTAAGAGTATCTCAGAGCTGCTGCATGCTTAGTTTTGATTTGCTCAAAATCCTTTCATCCTCGTTTTTCTGAGTTTTATTGATATGCCAATTTCTGAAAAATCCTCGAATATAAAGTTTCTCGAAAAATTCCAGATAATTCTTTATAAATTTTTATATCAAAAATGGGACAGAGAAACAACTGGGAGGCACCAGGAGGGGCTGCCACGCCACCTCACACATAGGTGGCGTGGCCCAGCCCTGGCCGCGCTACCCAGGTGTGAGAGGGCCCCACCAGGCCCCTCACTCATCTCTTCTTCCCTAGCTCTTTCTCTCTCTCGAAAACAATGACACACTCAGCTCAAACTCGAGTTCTTGCTGTTCTTCACCTCGATTTTTCGATCTCCTTGCTCAGCCCAACATTTCTGCTAGAATTTGGATCATTTGTTCTCTGGTATGTGACTCCTCCACTTGTCCAAGTAGAATTTCTTTTGGTAAAGTATTTCTTGAGTATTTTAGCTTTGTAGGTGACAGTATAAATGAGTATGCATGCTTGTTCTATTGCTTAGAAAGGTTATTTTGATGCATGATAGATCTCTAGTAACCCACTATAGTAGTTTCCTACACTTGCTTGTCTTTAAATCACTTTTTATGAGTTTGTTGAAAAATTTCAGAGAAGGGAGATGGACAACTTCACATATGGAGAAGTGTTTCAAAGTGATGCACCAAGGTCATCAAGGCCCTCAAGATCCACTGCTCAATATAGGATGTCTTATAATGAGGATCTCATGTCACCAAACCTTGAAGGGGACGATGGAGATGCACATCCATCCACCTTCCCTTGTTTTAACTTTTTGAGTGATGTAGGGATTCTTGATGATTTCTTGCTCCTTATTAACAGGGTTGGGTTGACTGATTACATGACAGATGAAAGAGACCAATATGCTTTGCTTACAAAGACTTTCGTTGAAAGTTTTAAATTTATTAACGCTCATTTCAATCCTTCCATTGCATTTAAGATTTATGATAAGTCTATCACCATGTCTTTGGGGAGGTTTTGTTCTATTTTAGGTATTCCCATGTTTGGAACGGCCAAGAGGATACAAAATCACCCCACTGATTTGGTGGAGCTTTACCGAGGAGTGACCAATGATGATGACCGCACTGCACAGCGTGGCAAGATAAGAAACATTCAGCTCCCAGCTATTAGATATTTCACTTACTATCTCGCAATTAGTGTACTTGGTAGAGAAAACACTAGCAATATCTCCAATTATCATTTAGCTTTTCTAGCTACCGCTCTTGATGTTAGTAGGAAGTATAACATTGGTGCTTTTATTGCTCGTCGCCTAGCCGCTAGGGGACCTATTTATGGAGGTATTATTGCCGCTCGCATTTTTGCTAAGCTAGGACTTTCTATTGCTCCTAATGATGTATTGTTGGCTCCACAGAGGCTTAATCTTGCTGCTATGAAACTCCATCATTTTGTTATTGCTAACTCTTGTGCAGGGAAATTAGTTTACAGGATGTTATTTATTGATGGAGAGGAAAGGGAAATTCCCTTTCCTCAGCCTAACTTGTTCAGCATTCACATGAGACCATGGTCGCGCACGAAGGTGGAGTTGGACGATCAGCTTAGGTTGCTTGGTTTCAATGTCCAACACGGTGCAGTGGTCCAGGAGGAAGAGGAGGAGCCGGCCTATCACTTCACCACGTACCACTCCGGGGCATCCTCGAGCTCATATCAGGACGATGGTGCTTCTTCGTCACACTACGGAGGCGCCACCTCATGGCCGAGTTGGCCGAGTTGGGATTGATCTCCACTTAGGCCAAAAGCCTAAGCTTGGGAGGAGGTACGCCGACGATTCACTCATCTACATATCATATCTTGTCGGACCTTTGTATATCCATGTTTCACCTTCTTTAGTGTTCTCGTTCTTATTTCCACTTTTCCAATACATAAAAAGACCAAAAATATTTCCGTTGTTTCTCTTTGATTGGTTCTTTAGTTTTCTACCTTTGGTTTGCTTTACTTGCTATTTTCGGTTTGCTATTTGAAAAAATCCAAAAATATTTTGCTTTGTTTGCTATTTCCTTCTGCTTTTGTTTCAAAAATCGAAAACCCCAAAAATATTTGTTGTTCTTCTTCGGTTTTGTAAAGTTTGTTGCAGAGTTCAGTCTCCCGTTACTCCATTGGAGCTTGGTATTCACTTTATATTATTCAAGCCACTCAAGTGAAGAGCAATAATGACGACATATGACAATCCGAGATGTGGTAAGAGGCTGGTATGAACTCTATTTGTTTTCATTTTTGTACATATACTCATCTATGCGGACATGCTTAGCCGGTTCATGTAAGGTATATGTTATCAAATGGATGCTTTGTAGTTCTTGCTCTCATATGATTAGTTTCAATTTACTATTAGCCTATAGCATGTCATGTAGACGCTTGCATGCTTTGTTTTATTCATAATATGGTATGTTATTGTGGTATCCACCTCTGAAAGTTTCATTTGAATCGACTTGGCACATGCTCAAGCATGCATATGACTGAACAAAAAGTCAATTAAGCCTCGATGATTTACTTTGCCTCAGAGTTCTTGTATCATTTTTATGCCTATATTAATTTTGTTTTGTCGCAAGCATGATTATGATAGTTATTGCTCTATCGATTGTCGCTTCCCAGTCTTTTGCTAGCCTTCACTTGTACTAAGTATGAGCTCTACCCATGCATCCAATTACCAAAAACCAAGTCTTCCAAAGAGTCCACTATAAATTCCTATGCATGGTATTTGTAAGCCATTCCAAGTAAATTTTCATGTGCTACCTTTCAAAACTTTCAACTACTTCTCATTTTGTGCCACTGTTTTTAGCTCATGGGGACGTAGTGGTCGGAATTGTTACCTTCCATATTAAATTAAGTACCCCTCGACTAGGCAGCTTCATCTGCTCGTCATTAATCTTGCAAGGGAGCTGGTCAGACCATTATAATCTAATTCTGAAAAGAAAGAAAAAAAGGGCACTCCTCCAAGGAATGTGAAAGTTGGTGGGCACCCGATGGAATCGGTTAGCCATGGTTTGAGAAAGGAAAAAAGGTGGGGAGGAGTGCCAAAGCTTTATAAAAGAGCACCAATGTGCCAAATTTCAAAGAACTCGGAACCGCTCTCACTTATTTATTATGGAAGATAGCAAGTCCCCATTGCTAGTCGTTGACATAGAACAACCACCTCTCAAAATAAATTTTTATCTCAGTTTTACAAATGAAAAGCTCTAGCACATGTTAAATCCCTGCTTCCCTCTGCGAAGGGCCATTCGTTTACTTTTATGTTGGGTCACCATCTTCTAACTTTAAGCACTTTTTGAGAGCATAGCTGTTATTCTTAGTGTAATGTGCTTGTCCCAGAACACGGTTAATTGTGGTATAACTTTGATGCTTGTATCTTTGATATCTTTAATTTCTAATCTTCCCTTGAATTTCAGAGGTGCCTCAGTATTTATGTTTTGCTCTACCGATAAAGGCAAGCGGGATACCACTCTTTCATATCATCTATGCATATTACAATCTTGTAGCTTCTTATGTACATGTTACTTGTTATTAGTGCATTGGCACTCTTTCATAGTTTGCTTAACTATGAGGTGACATTAGTTGCATATTTCTTATTATGAATTGCCTGAGTACTTGATCACATAGTTAGTATATATACATCATATGAGCAAATGTGTTCGTGAAAGTTTCTTTTATCGCTCTCAGTTGTTAACTGAATTGCTTGAGGACAAGCAAATAGCTAAGCTTGGGAGGAGTTGATACGTCCAAAACGTATCTACTTTCCCAAACACTTTTGCTATTGTTTCTCCTCTAATTTGTGTGTTTTGAATTCAACTAACACGGACTGACGCTGTTTTCAGCAGAATTGCTCTGGTGTCTCGTTTTTGTGCAGAAATCCAACTTCCAGTAAAAATTCGGGAAAAATCATGAAAAATCCTATTTCACCAGAAGACCCACGGAGCCAGAAGACAGGATGGAGAGGAGGCCTGAGGGCTCCTCACACGCTGGTGGCGCGGCCCAGCCCTGGCCGCGCCACCCTGGCGTGAGGGGGCCCCAGCACCCCTCTCGTCCTCCCCTCTCGCCTACATATACCCTCTGACGATATAATATTGGAGACGGCGTTTTTCCCAGATAGACTTCCACTGCGCCGCCACCATCAGAAACCGCGATTCGGAACCAAAAACTCCGTTCTGGCACCCTGCCGGGACGGGGATTCGGAGGAGATCTTCATCACCATCATCATCGACGCTCCTCCATCGACCATTCATGACTCCCCCATCCATATGTGAGTAATTCCCCCGCTGTAGGTGAGGGGATGGTAGGGATTGGATGAGATTGTTCATGTAATTTGATATGAGATTGTTAGGGCATAGTGCCTAGTATCTTTATTTAGTGCCTACGACATTGTTGCAACTTGTTGTGCTTAATGCTTGTCACTTTGGGCCCGAGTGCCATGATTTCAGATATGAACATGTTATTATTTCTATGATGATACTTGTTGTTTATGGTCTTACCTATAAGTTGTATACACATATTGTTGTCCAGAACCCGAGGCCCCAAAGTGACAGAAATTGGGATAACCAGAGGGGATGGCTATAATGTGAGGATCACATGTGTTTACTGAGTGCTAATGCTTTGCTCCGGTACTCTATTAAAAGGAGTACCTTAATTACCAGTAGTTTTCCTTGAGGCCCTGCTGCAACAGGCTGGTAGGACAAAAGATGTCGTGCAAGTTTCTCCTTGTGAGCACGTACGACTATATACGGAACACATGTCTATGATTGTTTGTACTAGGATGCTTTATCATTATTTATCTGCAATGTCCATGTCTCATTGATTTCATGAATTATCTTATCCATGCAACGCCCATAATCCATCCCTATGCCTACAGTATTTGTTCCTACTGTTTACAACTATTACTATTATCGCTGCTATTTTACTACTGCTGTTACTGTTTCACTACTATCACCACTATAAAACTGTTACTACTGATAAACCACTGCGAGCAAGACTGTTTCCAGGTGCAGCTGAATTGACAACTCATCTGTTAAGGCTTACATATATTCTTTGGCTCTCCTTGTGTCGAATCAATAAATTTGGGTAATACTTCCCTCGAAGACTGTTGTGATCCCCTATACTTGTGGGTCATCAGGGACGCCTACACTAGAACTTATTTCGATATGAGAGCCGCATTGATCACGACGGTCATGGACTATCCTGGTTGTGCATACGTATCTGCCCAGGTCAGCCATGGATTCTGCGGCTGTGTGAAGTTCATGGATGAGACCCCGCATCTACAGCTACCAAGGAATCCCGGGTCCTCGAAAACCATGTACCCAGGTGCTCGAAGGTGGCTTCGCTTGGATCACCCGTGGAGAAAACGTGGTGATCTGTTCAATGATAAAGATGAGCCCGATGGACCCCCGCGCTAGAGAAGCGGCGCAGAAATCGACGATCTTCTGAAAAATTGGAAGGAGTGTCCAGCGCCGGGAAAGAAGCGACCGAAGCTAGAGCCGCTGCTCGGTGTGTGGAAAGCGAGGTCTATTTTCCACAACTTGGAGTACTGGAAGGTCCTCCACACGCCCCACAACCTCGATGTCATGCACATTATGAAGAACATTACCGAGAGTCTGCTTGGCACTCTTTGCAACTCGGAAAAGTCCAAGGATGGGCCGAAAGTAAGATACGATCTAAAACATTTTGGCATCAGGAAAGCTCTTCAAGCCCCCGATACTGATGACAATGACGACGATGATGATAATCAGATGGAAATGACTCAACGTCTCCGCAAAAGGGCTAAGAAGAACATGGTGGTGCTTCCCGCTGCCTGCTTCACAATGAGTCCGGAGGAGCTCGAGCAGTTTTTCAAGTGCCTCCTACGAGTGAAAGTTCCTCACGGTTACTCGAGGAATATAAGCAGATATCTGGATGTAGCGAAGAAGAGGTTCACCAGGATGAAGTCTCACGATTGTCACGTGCTCATGACGCAGATACTTCCCATTGCGATCCGAGGGATAATGGACAAGCACGTCCGTGATACGCTATTTGGCCTTTGCAACTTTTTTGACATTATCACCAGGAAGTCGATCGGTGTGAGGCAGCTCAAGATGCTACAGGATGAGATTGTGGTGATACTATGTGAGCTTGAGATTTACTTCCCGCCCGCATTCTGTGATATATGTGTCCATCTCGTTCTCCATGTCGTTGATGACATCAGACAGCTCGGCCCGACGTTCCTCCACAACATGATGCCTTTCGAAAGGCAGAACTGTGTCATGAAAGGATACGTTCGCAACAGGGCCCGTCTAGACGCAAGCATGGCCAAGGGGTTTCTAACCTATGAGTGCATCTCCTTCTGCCAGAATTATCTAAGCACCGAGGACGACCAGGATCATGTTGGTCTGCCCACCAGGACGCACCTCGGCAGGCTCGCTGGAGTCGGTCACCGCGAGGGCTACCGCTCAGTCCATGTCGACATTGTCAATCGACACGATGACTTTGAAAGGGCTCATCGGGTCACGCTACAACACTTAAAATTGATCGACCCTTTCGTGCAAGAGCACAAAAGCATAATCGAGCAGAATTACATCGATATGGGCCGGCCAAGGAAGATGGGAGACGTAACTAAAGAGCACAACTCCAGCTTCACGCGTTGGTTTAATCAAAGTCAACTGCTTCAAGCACAAAGCAGAAGGCCTTCTACCGAAGATGAAAAACTCATATACACCATATCACAGGGCCCCGGGCATAACGTAAGGACCTATCAGGGGTACGACATCAACAGTTACAGATTCTACACCGAGGAAAAGGACAGGAATAGTGAAAATCAAAACTCAGGAGTAACTATGCTATCATACGCCGATGACGAGACTAATGTCAAGGAAAGATTTTTCGGAAGGATCGAGGAGATATGGGAGCTCAATTACTGTGGAGAGACGGTGCCAATGTTCCGTGTGAGATGGGCCAAGAAGGTCGAAAAAGAAGGCCGATATTTCACCATCATGATTATACCGGATGCCAAATCGAAGAACGCATCCGCAAAAAATGAGCCATGGGTACTCGGTAGCCAAGTTGACCAATGCTTCTTCATCACCGACCCGTCGAGGCCTAGCCGTGTTATCGTGAGGAGGGGCAAGAGAAGCATCATAGGAATGCAAGGAGACGCAAACGAGGAAGACTTGGACAAGAATGGTGACCCAAAGATTGAGGAGGAATTCGACAAGCACTTCGACATGCCTACTACTAGTAAAGTAAGAAGGAAGACCTCCCTACCTACTAAAGGTTGTCCGTTCACACGAAGAAATCTCAAGGTGGCCGAGAGTGAGCGGCCCGGCGCCGGCACCGACGCCCTTGTATCGACATTAGCCGAGATCAACGCCGTCAAGAAGGTAACTCATTAGTTAGTCCTCCGCGTCATCTTCTTTAACTATATATGCCTTGTGCTGGTCTTATCCAATATGCCCCTGACTCAGGACGAACCTTGCATACTCCTGCATGTGGTGGAGCCCGGCGGCAAGTTGATAGATGTTGCTAGCGGCACTGCCATGCCCGGCCGAACTATGCACCACAGAATAATTGCAGAAGATTTGATGAAGGTCAAGTTGGCAATGGTAGTGCCGGAGTACCGCGACATCCTCCCCCCCATCAACCTCCGAGCGCAGAGGAGGACGACGTTATGGTCTTTGGGAATTGCACCGGTTGGCTTATGACATGGCTGAAGAACCAGATTCGTCTGGGGGGGTCTTTCGGGTGTTAGGCGCAACATCAGCGCCACCTCCCCTATCATCCGGCCCAAGATTGTCCGGCCCCGCTGATACGTCTCAAACGTATCTATAATTTTTGATGCTCCATGCTTGTTTTTACACCATTTGCCTATTGTTTCGTTACACTTAGTGGCACTTTTATGCATTTTCCAGAACTAACCTATTAACGAGTTGCCACAGTGCCAGTTCCCTGTTTTCTGTTGTTTTTGTGTTTCAGAGTGATACACAGGAAATATTCTTGGAATTGGACGAAACCACATCCTGAAGTCTTATTTTACCCGGAAGCTTCCAGAGATCCGAAGAGGAGTAGGAGGTGGGCCACAGGGGCCCCACACACACAGGTGGCGCGGCCAGGCCCCTGGCCACGCCAGCCATGTGTGAGGAGGCCCTGGCCCTCCTCTGACATCGCCCCTTCGCCTATAAGAAGCCTCGGGACGGAAAACCCTAGGGGATTCGACAATTTTCCAGAAGCAGTTCCGCAGCTCCGCCGCCGTCGTCGACGAATTTCGGGGGACAGAAGTCTCTGTTCCGGCACCCTGCCGGGACGGGGAAGTGCCCCCGGAGCCATCTCCATCGGTCTCCATCGCCGTCTCCGCCGTCTCCATCGACCTCACCGCCATCTCCATCAACCTTGCTGTCTCCTATGATGAGGAGGGAGTAGTTCATCCCCGGGGCTGAGGGCTCTACCGGTAGCTATGTGGTTCACCTCTCTCTCCCATGATGTGATCTTTATGTGATCGTGAGCTTTGTATCATGTTGAACAAGTACATGTTATTATTTAGATATTTTGTGTACTCTAGTGATGTTATTAAAGTAATCTATTCCTCCTGCTATGGTGTAACGGTGACAGTGCGTGCATCATGGTGGTACTTGGTTTAGGCTATGATTGTGATCTCGTGTGGATTATGAGAATAATTATTGCTATGATAGTTTGAGTGATCTATTCCTCCTTTCATGGTGTAATGTTGACAGTGTGTGCACCGTGTTAGTACTTGGTTTAAGTTGCAATTTTCTATCTTGAATTGTGATTTGATTTGGATATCTCTATGAGTGGTGTTTGTCAAGTACTTGATGAACTTTAAGGGGTGCTTCTGTAGCCACTACACAATGATTAGTGTTATTCAATAGGAGAGTAATTCAGAGTACCATAGTGGAGAGAAGTTGTTTATTTGTTCAATCATGTTATATTGTTGGGAGTGTGTCCACTAGTGAAAGTATGATCCCTAGGCCTTGTTTCCAAGCACTGCACACCGTTTACTTGCTATTTTGTTACTTGTTTGCTTGTAGCAATATTTATTTCACATCACATTTGCTACTTATAATCATCTATACCACTTGTATTTTACTATCTCTTCGCCGAACTAGTGCACCTATACATCTGACAAGTGTATTGGGTGTGTTGGGAACACAAGAGACTTTCTGTATCGTAATTGCAGGGTTGCTTCAGAGGGATAGTGACGAAGGAATGACAGATGGGCCCTCGACATTCGCCTACCTGGTTGTCGGTCCAGGTGGGGTGTCTCAGGAGAGGCTTTCGAGGCCCGTCAAGGCAGTGTTTCGATGCGGCCCAGGAGTATTACTTGGTGTACAAGCGAAGTTTCGAAGAGTCCAAACTAGATTAGGTCTCGGTTGATCCGATCTGTACTTGGCTTGAGAAACACTCCTGAGACCTAGCCTTATCTTATAAAAGGCTAGGAGGGAGGTTTCGAAAGCCTAGAATCACTTCCACCCACCTCACGCCGGAGCGCTCGACAACTTAGAGCTCTCTGGTTTTGGCCAGATCCAATCTGCGCCGCCATTGTAACACCATCATCGTCACCACCACCTCAATACAAAAGTCAGACAAGCAGGACGTAGGCCTTTTACCTTTCGAGGGGGCTGAACCTGGGTAAATCCTCGTGTCCTTCTGCTTTCGTCTGATCGCCGTCGAGTTCGCCAGGTTCCTAATACGCTTCCTAGATCGAAAGCCCTTCGACATGGGCATTGCCGGGGATAAACCTCGTCAATTGGCGCCGACCGTGGGGACGACGGGATCTGGATCTACGGATTCGCCGGCTCCATCACCAATCGCAACCAAGATCGGCATCGACACCGCTGTCGGCATCGCTGCGCCGACCAACGTCGGCACCCCCGTCAAGATCGACGCTATCGTCGGCATCACTGCGTCGACCAACGACGACACCACTTCCAAGATCGGCATCGACACCATCGCCGGCATCGCTGTGCCGGCCATCGTCCACACCAGCCCGATGGAATTCGAGACTGGCGCCGTCGAATCGACTGTCATCGATGGCATCTCGCCAAGCACCATCAACCTCACCTCGACGATGAGCGCCATCGACCCCGTCCCGAGCGCGGCAAGGGCAGCGCCCGAAGGCTACGACATGGCCTTCGGACTGTTCAATTTCCATGTGGACAGCAATGGAGCAATGGAACTGCTCTCCATCGGCGAATCGGCTCCGCTCGTGGCCGAAGCGACGACACCACCATCCGTCGGGTGCAAACCCTCGGCAAACGCGTCACCAGCGTCGTCGAAGGAGGAGCTAAGACTGAAGATTTCGACCCCATCAGTAGGGTCGAACGATTTCGAAGATCCGCCTCCATCCCCGACCACCGCATACTGCGTCGACTGCGACGCATACCACTACATAGGCGCCGGAGATTTCTCACTCCATGAGATCGCCGGCTGTGAAGATCCGCGGGGAGGTACAGCAGCTATCTACCCAACGATATCCGAGTGCGATCGGGCTCTCAACGCCCTCACGCTTCGTACGGCACCCTATGATCCTGACTACGCGAAGGATTATACTCGGACTACACGTGCTCTGACGACGACGACGTCTACCCCGAAGCTAAGGGGAAAATCGGCAATTCGGTGAGCTCTGCCTCACTATGCGAATCTAACGCATCCAGCGACGGCTATATGGCTGATCATGACTCTGACTTCATGGTCGAAGTCGGACCCTACGTCGAAAACGACGACGTCTATCCTCCAGCGCTGGGCGAGATCAGCGATGACTCAACCCCGTGGCCCGGGGGCCACTGCATGATGGCATCGCACAACGACGGAAACGACAACGACGGTCGAAACCGATCAGACAGCGGTCGCCAAGTGGTCACACATGACCAGATCCGGTTCGCAAGAAGGGTCTATGCGGGCGAAGTAAACTTCGGACCCAACCCAAGTCCAAGCGATCTGGCTGCACTCCGATTCGTCGTTCAGGAGCAAAAAGATCAGATCAGCGCTGATAGGCGAGTGCTGGAACGACGCAGAGAGGAGGCCGACGCATCCAGCAGGAGGAGGGCAGAAAGGTCATCGCATTACTCTTCGAGCGTTCAGCACAGATCAAGATCGCGCACTCAGCAGGGGGCCGATATACAGAATGTCGCTCGAAACCTGGAGGCAGAATTCAACGAAGCCGAGTTAATGCCCAAGACAAAGGAAGCAGCAATCATGGCTGCGGCGGCATACATTGCGGCGAATGCGTCGAATGGTGACGAACATATGCGACACCTGCGAAATCTAGCACTCGAAGGGGTAAGAGTGCTGCAAGGCACGCCTGGCTCAGCACATGATGCGACAACAGCAAGAACCCATCCACCACCGGAACAGGCCAGGCACCCAGCACCAGCGCCAGCCGTAGCGCCTCGGGCGCAAGTGGTCGAACCTATCAACGGGGAGCTTCGGCATGGTCTGGCCCAGCACAGAGTCGACCAAGGGCGAGCGCGACGCGAGGCAGAAACGTTCGGCGGTCCTAGCGATGGACTCTGCGGGGCAGAATGCTTTAGCCTTCTGATTCGCTCGGCACCATTGCCGAGAGGGATCAAGCTCAGCGACGGCATAGTCAAGTTCAACGGGCAGCAGGATCCCCAAATTTGGCTAGATGACTTCATGACCGCTGTCAAAATCAGCGGCGGATCTAGAGACAATGCTCTCCAGTTGTTGTCACTACATCTAAAAGACAACGCAAGAGCGTGGTTAAACAATCTCGCCACAGATAGCATCCGCTCCTGGGAAGAATTTCGGCAAGCTTTCATCGCAAACTTCCGAGGCACTTCGCGACGCCCTACGTCGTTCGAAGAGCTTCGCTTATGCGTGTAGAAGACCGGCGAAAACCTGAGGTCATACATCTCACGATGGATTAGCCTTCGGAACACGACAGAGAACATCTCGCCCGAAAGGGCCATTGATGCATTTCGGGACGGCTTATTTCGGCGTGACTTCAAGGAGGAACTGGGGCGCTGCAAGCCCAGAACCATCGACCACCTCATGAGTTTGGCGAACGAATGGGCCGATGGCGAGGACTCCATCTCGGCTCCCAGAAGCCGCCGTCGATCAGCAGAACGCGATGGCGATGCGAAGGACCAATTCCATCCTGGATCTCGAAAGAAAGGTCGCCGAAGCCGCTACGACAACGCGGAGAACGTAGACATGATAGCAGCTGGCTACGTCCACGAAGACCACGACGACAATCGCGACTTACCGCGACGAGGAAACACCTACTACGGCAGCAGTAGTCGTGACTCGAAGCCCACTAAGGAGTGGCGTCGCCGGCAGCCTCAGCTGTCGGCAGAGGAGATGCTTGATAGCGGATGCCCGAGGCACACGTACCTCGACAAGGACGGAGTACGAAAACCTGCACACCTCCTCATCGAGTGCAGGGAATTTCTTCGTCTTAACTGGGCACTTCAGGAGAGAATGAACGTCGAGCAACCAGTGGCAGGGGCGATAGCTTACAACGCTCCACCGCCACCGCCGAATCCACCAGCAAACGTCGTACAGCAAAGCCATCAGGCCGCGACGATCCAGCAAGCTGAGCAGCGACAGCCGGCCAACGAGGAAGAAGAGTTCCCGCCACCAAGAGGTTTCGTGCCAATGATCCAGAGGGGGCACCCGACAAACAAAGTCCGGCGAAAACGCGCGAGAGAAGTGTTCCACGCCGAGCACGCGCCACCAGCTACTCCCGAATATCTGAATTGGTCTGAACATCCTATCGGTTTCGATCGGTCAGACCACCCACCGAAGATCCCACGCCCAGGACACCATGCTCTGGTTCTCGAGGCGCAAATAGGGGGTTTCACCTCGAAAAAGGTGTTCATGGACGGAGGCAGCAGCCTGAACCTAATCTACGCAGACACACTGCGAAAGATCAAGATTCCACTAAATAATCTCCTGCCAACGGAGACTTCCTTCCACGGAATCGTCCCAGGGAAACCGACGTATCCATTGGGAGCGATACACCTCGACGTCATCTTCGGCACTAAAGCCAACTTCAGAAAGGAGAAGATCGAATTCGAGGTGGTCGACTGGCCCTCACAGTATCATGCTATCCTCGGACGACCAGCGTTCGCCCGATTCATGGCCGTGCCACACTACGCCTACCTCAAGTTACGGATGCCCGCAAATAGAGGACCACTGACTATCAGCGGCAGTTTCGCGCGGTCAGAAAACTGCGACAAGGACTTCAACGACATGTCCCAGACTTTCGGGGTGCACGAGGAACTGCACCACATTCGGGAAGCCACTGTCATGGACATCGACCCACCGGCGCAGCAGAACGCCCCAGAGCTGTCTTTCGATGCCACCAAAGACACCCGAGAACACCAGATCCACCTGACTGATCCAACCAAGACGGCGCGGGTGTCGAACTCCCTTTCCCCCGCATAGAAAAGCGCGCTCGTCGAGTTCCTCCGTGAGCACTGGAGGATGTTCGCCTGGTGTCCAGCAGATATCCCAATACCACCAGGTGTTTTCTTCGAGGAGATATTCGAACGCTCCGTCAAGATCAAACCCACACCTGACCCGGCGTTAACAACACGTCCGGGGGCTCGGACAACCGACACCGCCCCAGCGGCAGGAGCAGCAGACCTCCCAAAGGATGCAGCCGCGGTCATGCTCGTCGAAGCAATATGGACAAAGCCGTACTTGGCGTACCTGACGAGGGGCGAACTCCCAGAAGACCCCATCCACCGCCGACAAGTCATGCGGCGCTCTAAGGCCTTCACGATAATCAACGGGGAACTCTACAAGCGAAGCACTTCGGGGGTGCTCCAGCGGTGCATAGCGCAGGAAGATGGAATCGCCCTCCTCCGAGAAATCCATGAAGGAACCTGCGGACATCATGCTTGCAGCCGAACCCTCGTAGCGAAGGCCTTTCGGTCCGGATTCTACTGGCTATCCGCCCTCTACGACGCTAGGAACATCGTCCAGCACTGCGAAGCGTGTCAGATGTTCGCCACCAAGCCGCACGCGCCGGCATCGGAACTGCACACCATCCCTGTGGCATGGCCCTTTGCACAATGGGGGCTCGACCAAGTGGGGCCTCTCCCCAAATCATCTCGAGGAGGGCATACGTACTTGCTCGTCGCTGTGGACAAGTTCTCCAAGTGGATAGAAGCTACCCCGGTCACCAACCAAGAGGCGACCACGGCAGTCAAGTTTTTCGAGTCCATCGTCTATCGGTACGGCGTCCCGAACAGCATCATCACCGACAACGGCACCAACTTCACTTCGGGCGAATTCCAGGGCTTCGCTAAAGACCTCGGCATCAAACTCAAGTACGCTTCGGTATCACACCCCAAGTCCAATGGCCAGGTCGAAAAGGCCAATGGACTTGTCTGCGGAGGCCTGAAGAAGCGACTGCTTCGACCCCTCAAGCGCGCAGCAGGCGCCTGGGTCGAGGAACTGCCTTCGGTGCTATGGAGCCTGCGAACAACGCCCAACTCCTCGACAGGCTACACGCCCTTCTTCTTGCTCTTCGGGGCAGAAGCCGTGCTGCCCACGGACGTGCGCTACAGCGCGCCCCGCGTCACCGCCTATGTCGAGGAAGACGCGGACAAGGCGTTAGCAGACGCCCAAGATCTGCTGGACGAAGCTCGAGACGTCGCTCTCGTTCGATCGACGGTCTACCAGCAGAGCCTCTGCAACTACCACAGCAGACGGGTACGCGGACGCTCTTTCGAACCAGGAGACCTTGTGCTCCGACTCAAGCAAACAAGCACGTCGAAGCTGGAGCCACCATGGGAAGGCCCGTACCTTATCCACGAGGTCATCCCAGGAGGAGCATATCGCCTACGCAACCCGAAGACGGGGAAGGACATAGACAACCCATGGAACGCTGCGCAGTTGCGCCGCTTCTATCCTTAGCTAGCAAAGCTGTTTCCCCTACCCCCTCTACCATGTAATCAAGTGTCGGCAGCAGTCCGCACTCAACATTGTGCCTTCGGCACCCAGCAATAAAGTTCAAATTAACCCGTTCTATAAATCAACATCCGTGCACGCTCGGGGGCTCGACCCTTCGACCCACGCTCGGGGGCTCAATCCTTCGACCCACGCTCGGGGGCTCGACCCTTCGACCCACGCTCGGGGGCTCGGTCCTTCGACCCACGCTCGGGGGCTCAATCCTTCGACTCACGCTCGGGGGCTCGGTCCTTCGACCCACGCTCGGGGGCTCAATCATTCGACTCACGCTCGGGGGCTCGGTCCTTCGACCCACGCTCGGGGGCTCGGTCGTTCGACTCACGCTCGGGGGCTCGGTCCTTCGACCCACGCTCGGGGGCTCGACCCTTCGACCCACGCTCGGGGGCTCGGTCCTTCGACCCACGCTCGGGGGCTCGGTCCTTCGACCCACGCTCGGGGGCTCGGTCCTTTGACCCACGCTCGGGGGCTCGGTCCTTCGACCCACGTTCGGGGGCTCGACCCTTCGACCCATGCTCGGGGGCTTCGCCCGTGCTCGGGGCCTCGACATCTCGACCTATATTGCGCTCTATGAACCCGAATTCAAGTACTGCGTTGTCCTCAACCTACGCTTGTGGATCTTCGTCTAAACTGACCTAAGCTCGAAAGCTCCGCCTTTTCGGCCGCAAACGACGAAGATATATACACAGATTGGAGATACAAACACAGCCACAAGGATAGTTCATGGCGCCGCGGCGCCCTGATTCGCCTTTTGCCGATCACTTTCGACGACAATTTGCCGAGCGATACAGTCACCAGTGTTTCTACAAGCAGCATAATGTCGCTCCATGTTGTAGCGACCACTGGGCGATGAAGGAGGCATCTTCAGAAGCTCTAGGTCGACTTCAGGGTAGTGCGCATGCACGAAAGCAAGTGCGACCACAGCTCCACTTCGCAGGTGCGCCCTGACAAAGGAGTGTATAGCGTTGCCATTCTCAAATCGATCGAGCAGCGCCGGCAAACCTTCGGGCTGATCGTTTAGAGGAAACATCGCCTGGTGCACCAGCGCAAGAGCGCTTCGGCTCGTCTCAGCCAACACACCAGCTTGAGCAATCCTATCTTGAAGGAGTGTCAGCTTCATGGCCTTCGACCGATCAGCCCAGAAGTTATCAGCGACGGAGTTGGCATGATTTTGGGCAGCAATAATATGCGCATTTACGCATCGGGCCTCGGCGGCACTGTCAAGACACACATCTGCGAAAAAGAGAACGAAGATTAGATCCTGCACGCTCCGGTCAACACAAAGCTAAAGGGGTCTAAAGACTAACACTGAAGAGATTTCCCAAGATTTTCGATCTCGTCGAGAAGGAATTTCTCGCAGTCTGCAGCGTACGACGCCTTCGACAGGGCGACGTCGACCTTGGCAGTAACAACCTTCAGCTAACGCTGCGTACTTTGGAGCTGATCACGCAACGATCGAATCAGTGACAACTCGTTCGAAGAGGGCGCTCTTCGCTCAATGGCACCAGAAGTACTGCTAGCTGTTTCGTACGAAACAGGCCAAGCACCAGAAGTTAGCGACGGATCCTGCATGAGGAGTCGAGCATCACACGCAAGCAATGGCAACCAAATGGCACGAAGATTAACATAACAGCAGAACAAGTTTTACAGCCAAAAGAGTTCTAATCGGGGCCACAGCCCTCGATGTGGACTACCAGAACTAATTACAATTGGGCATCAGAAGCGCTGCTCGCACTACGCCGAACTACCAGCCTTGCTAGACGGTGCGGCGGACACGCCACGCTTCCGAGCCCTCGCTGCCGCACGCTTCTCGTTCCTATCGGCCAGGAAGCTCGTCATTCGAGCAGCCAGTTCACGAGCACGCGCGACGTAAGTCTTGGCGGACTTGTCGCGTCCGTCCTTATCCTTTGGGTATGTGCTCGTGACCTTGTCAGCGTCGAACTCCACGTCGTGCATCATCATCATGGAGAAGACAGACTCGGTGCCGATAGTTACCTGACGGCGCACTGCAGCAAATAGCGGGTCTTCGTCACCCGCCTTCACCGCCACAGCGTCAAGGATCCCCGCCATGGTATCACTGGTCGAGTCGGGTACAGACGTATCCCGAACGCGGACCAGTGTCGACTGCACCCGCGCTAAGAGGTTGATAACCTCTCGACTCAGGCGTTCGGCAAAGCCGATACTGGATTCGATTCCAGCAGGCCCCTTCATCGCCCCGGCGTCTAATTCGGCAGCAGCTACATAAACCAGAAGGCACCCAGGTCACAACACCACTTTTCGGCACGGAAATTACTCCGGACAAAGCTCGAAGAACTTACCACGTAAGGCGTCAAGCGAAGTCTGCAGTCGCTGGGTTAGCTCTCCCTCTCGGGCTTCGGCGTCCAGACGGCTCTTCTTTGCACGCTCCTCAGCTTCGGACGATTCGCCCTTCAGTCGGGCGATTTCGTCGTTCAGCTCGGTGACCTTAGCCTTCAAACCCAAATTCTCAGTGGCAAGATTGTCCAGCTGAGATTTCAGGGAAGTCTTATCAGCAGCAGCCTGGGCCCCAATCCCTAATCAATAAAGGGAGGCGTTCAACAAACGAAGCGTCATACACAAAACGAATTACAAAGAAGGGGGCGCTACTCACGTCGAGTCTCGTCAAGCTGTTCAGTCAGTTTTCGATTCTCTTCTTCCAAGGCGAGGAAGCTCCTACAAACCTTCGACAAGTCCCTAACAATGGGCTAAAGAAAGTTGGGCGGAAAATTAACCTTCGAATCATGGTTCGGAGGGCAAGCCCAAGTGTAAACACTTCGACTCACCCTCGGGGGCTACTAATGGTTAAATATGCGAAGCGCAAGTTGAAAATATTCGGACTTACATGATTGCTAAGACCGGAGGGCCCATCAGATGAGGAGACAAGCACGAATTCTTGTTCCGTTGTCTTCTTCTTGGAAGAGGTCGAAGGCTTTGTCAAAGCAACTTCGGGGGCAGTGACGTCGGCAGCCTTCTCCTGCGAGTCTGCTGTTTGTTCGAGGGCGTGGTCATGGGGTCGAATCTGGTATTGTTCATGACCCCCAGGACCGGTCGACGTTTCCTCGGAGGAAGATCTGAAACAAGCATCGACGAGAGAACTAGACAGTTAGTTCGAAATAAGATCACGAGATGTACGAGTTCGGCAAGGTACACTCACGATGCGTCGATCCCGAACTTCGGGAAGACTTTCTTATCCGTTCGAGGGGGAGCGCGGCGGCTCAAAGGCGAAGCGGGGATAGCGCTGTTGACGTCATCTCCCGAAGTAAAGTGAGTGTCATCGAGGTCTTCCGAATCTTCGACAACGTCCGCAATTCGTTGCCTCTTCGGAGCCCTTGGTGGCGATGGAACAGCGGAGGTAGATTCTTCCAGGACTTCGGCAAAGTCACGCCCCGGATATTCGCCCATCTCGGGCTGGGGCGGATAGCATGGAGCTATGTCAATTACCTGCACAAGGATGAAGACGGCATTTGATACTGGATGATTCGGTTAAGAAACAAGGACGAAATTCGACTACGGACCAGATCATACCTCAGTGCGGGGAAAGGCCTTACTAAAGGCTACGGCGCCGAAAATCTTCGGCACAGGATCCTTCTTCTTGATGTTTGTAACGGCGCGTACGCACTCGTCGATTTCGGCTTCGTGCAGCTCATCCTGAGAGATGCGAGTCGAGTCCCGGCGATCGCTGTAATCCCACATGCAGTGGGCTCGAGCAGCGAGCGGCTGGATTCGGCGCTCGATGAAGGTTCGAATGAGCTGGACTCCCGAAAGTTCCTTCTTCGGAGTAGCTCGAAGCTGTTGGATCTTCTCCATCAGCGGCTTTGTAATCTTCAACTCCTCGTCCGAAAGGTCATGCCTCCAGGAGACGCGGGGTCGAAGAACGCCGGAGGGATGGAATTCCTCAAGTCCGAAGTTTTCGCCGTCGGAGGATTTGTCCTTGGCGTAGTACCACTTCGTCCTCCACCCGGGGTTGTTCTCGGGTGTTTGGAGGTTGAAATACTCGACGTCTGGGCGCACTTGGACGCCGAAACCGCCGGTCTGGTAAGGCAGAGGGTGCCGAATCACGAAGATTCGGCGCCACAGTGCCCAGTGGGGTTCGATCCCCAGGAAGCACTCACAAAGCGTGATAAAGCACGCAATGTGAAGAACAGAGTTGGGATTCAGGTCATGGAGCTGAATCCCGTAAGCAAAGAGAAGGCCGCGGAGAAAAGGATGCGGGGGAAAAGACAGACCCCGCAGCAGAAAGGCGATGAAGATTACCCGGAAACCGAGGGGAGGCCGGGGAACGATCTCCGGGCCGGCGGCAAGCGATTCCGCCGGCGCGTTCTTCAGCAGGCCCATCTTCTCGGCCTGGGTCAGCTCCTTGTTGCCAACCTTGGATTGGACCCAGCGGCCAACGCCGGAGCCTTCAGCATCGGCCGTCTTGGCTTTCTTGGCGGCAGCAGTGGCGCCGGCGGCTGTGGAGCTCCTCTTGCCCATGGTCAGGGCGCAGCAAAGATCGCGGAAATGGAGATGGAAAGGAAGAGCTACAGGGACGCTGCGCGAGGAAGGAGACGATGGCGGCGGTGTGAGACGAACTGTTACCCTGCCACCGTCATTTATTCCAGCTCTAGAGATCTGCGCCAGATCCCAGCCGTCCGCGACGAAGTGGAAATGGCCGGGTTGATCTGGCCGTCCACGTGTCAGCACGCGAGCACCGCGGCGTCCACTACGCACGGTATTCAAGGAAACTGCGCCGGTTATTTCTCACCCACGCGCGGGACGTGCGGTCAAACTCTGCCAACGGCCGCGATGCGCGGCTTGAGGGCCCACCATACGTCTCGTCCTGGCAGGGTCAGGCCTGCCCTGCAGAAGATGAGGTGACGACTCGACACAGTGTGTCGTCAGCGATGACGCGTTTTCTTGGGTAGGTTGTTTTCTTTTCGACTCAAAGAGCAAAGACTGGCAAAAGTTCTTTCGAGTTTCGAAGGTATGTGCCTCTTATACTTGAACAGAGTCTCGACTGGGTTTTCTTCCGAAACTCTTTGAGTGCCTCTCTTTCGTGTCATTCGAATCTACACAGAGTTTTTTCGACGGCTCTGTCCTTTTGTTCTTCGAGTTATTTCTTTCGGGCCAGCAGCGCCTTCGATGTATTCGAGGCAGGACTTCGGTCCCTCGAGCTATCTCTTTCGGGCCAGCAGCGCCTTCGACATATTTGAGTCAGGGCTTTGATCCCTCGAATTATTTCTTTCGGGCCAGCAGCGCCTTCGACATATTCGAGTCAGGGCTTTGATCCCTCGAATTATTTCTTTCGGGCCAGCAGCGCCTTCGATGTATTCGAGGCAGCATTTCGGTCCCTCGAGTTACTTCTTTCGGGCCAGCAGTGCCTTCGATGTATTCGAGGCAGGACTTCGGTCTCTCGAGCTATCTCTTTCGGGCCAGCAGCGCCTTCGAGTTATTCGAGGCAGGACTTCGGTCCCTCGAGCTGCTTCTTTTAGGCCAGCAATGCTTTCGAAATATTCGAGGCAGGGCTTCGATCTTTCGAGCTGTTTCTCTCGACCAAATAATACTTTTAGAGATTCCGGTTCGAGTTTCGGACTTTTGAATCATCTTGTTCTAATCTGTCTTTCGGGCTATCAACGCTCCTCAATCAACATACCCGAATTTCGGTGGCAATATACCAGTTCGGATGCCGTATGTCAAATACGAAGGTAAGACCACGATTTGCAACATCGATGGCCCGGTATTCGTATCAAACGCGCTCTGCCGGAAATTTTCCATACCTACGGTATGAAGCTTGCACCGATGGACGCATCGGGTGCCTCACAAATGAACTGGGCTTCGACCTGGTAAGTCCAACGCGGCTCAGGTCGAGGTAGCGCCAGCCCACGCGGGTTCGAGTCGGGGGACTCGAATCTGAGTAAGCTAACCGAATGTCTTTGCAGCAATGCAATTAACTGAGACCCGGCGTGAGTCTCAGGCCGGTTATGCGCATCCCTCTGCAAACCCAACTTAACGCTTTCGAGGCTCTACATGAGAGCAGCTCGAAAATCATGTATCGAAACGAGCATATTATTCGAATGACTTCTATACATTTGCAGCTTTGCAGGCCAAGTGCTCATGTCGGGTACGGCTGGGAAGACTTTCGGGAGGAGTCCCTGCCATAGTCTTCGGCTATCCCAGGCACTCGGGGGCTACTGACGAAGGAATGACAGATGGGCCCTCGACATTCGCCTACCTGGTTGTCGGTCCAGGTGGGGTGTCTCAGGAGAGGCTTTCGAGGCCCGTCAAGGCAGTGTTTCGATGCGGCCCAGGAGTATTACTTGGTGTACAAGCGAAGTTTCGAAGAGTCCAAACTAGATTAGGTCTCGGTTGATCCGATCTGTACTTGGCTTGAGAAACACTCCTGAGACCTAGCCTTATCTTATAAAAGGCTGGGAGGGAGGTTTCGAAAGCCTAGAATCACTTCCACCCACCTCACGCCGGAGCGCTCGACAACTTAGAGCTCTCTGGTTTTGGCCAGATCCAATCTGCGCCGCCATTGTAACACCATCATCGTCACCACCACCTCAATACAAAAGTCAGACAAGCAGGACGTAGGCCTTTTACCTTTCGAGGGGGCTGAACCTGGGTAAATCCTCGTGTCCTTCTGCTTTCGTCTGATCGCCGTCGAGTTCGCCAGGTTCCCAATACGCTTCCTAGATCGAAAGCCCTTCGACATGGGCATTGCCGGGGATAAACCTCGTCAGATAGCTTTGACCTCTAACCTCCCTGAGTTCGATAAACCTTGGGTGATCCACTTAAGGGAAACTTGTTGCTGCTCTACAAACCTCTGCACTTGGAGGCCCAACAAGTGTCTACAAGAATAGAAGTGCGTAGACATCAAGCTCTTTTCTGGCGCCGTTACCGGGGAGGTAAGGTAAAAGGTACTCGCATCCTCCTGTGTGAGTGCTCGGAGTTATTTCCTTTAGATTCTGCAATTACATCTTTTTATTTCTTGTTTTTATTTATTTTCACTAGTTAGGCTTAATGGAAAACAAAGAGTTCTTTAGTATTTTTCCTGATTTTAGATTTGAAGAGAAAATTGAAAATCCTTTGGAGCTTATTTCGCATAGCAATGTTATTAGTACGAATGCTTTAAATACTGTTAATGCTAATGCTATAGAAAAGTCTAAGCTTGGGGAAGCTGGTTTTGTTGAGTATGATATTTTTAGTCCCCCAGCTTTAGTGGAGAAAGTTTGCTCTGATAATATTTTATCTCCTATATGAGATGTTTCTAATGATGCTTGTGCTCCTCATCCTTTTAAAATACCTATGAAAATTGTTGATCATGTTAAGAATAACTGCTATTTAGGAGATGGAACTGTCCATCCTGGTGATCATTTGATTTTTATACATGAATTATGCGAGTTGTTCCAGTGTGCAGGTATTTCAATGAACCAAGTTAAGAAGAAGCTATTCTCTTTGTCACTGAAAGGCAGAGCTGAGGAATGGTATCAGCTGCTTGAAGATGGTCCATCTATTGCATGGGAGGAAATTGTGTCTCTCTTTTATTCTAAGTTTTATCCTCCAAGTGAAATTCATAAAGATCGTAATCGGATATATAACTTTTGGCCTCATGAGGGAGAAAGCATTGCCCAAGCGTGGGGAAGATTGAAGTTACTAATGCATAAATGTCCTATTCATGATCTTCCCCGTAATATTGTTATTAATAATTTTTATGCAAGGCTTTCAGGATATTACAAGGACTATCTAGATGCATGCTTTGATGGGTCTTTCACAAGCAAGGATGTCGACACCAAGTGGGGTCTGCTTGAGACAATTCAAAACAATATTGAAGGTTGGGATAGCGACAAAGGTAAAGGATCAGGTATGAATTATGAGTTTGATTGCATTAAGTCTTTCGCTGAAACTGCTAATTTTCAAGAGCTCAGTGCTAAATATGGTCTTGATCCTCAAATTATGGTTGATTGCTTTAAAGCCTTTGCTTCCCATATGAATGTTCCTAAAGGAAATGGGGACGTGTATCATGAACCTTTTAAGGACACTTGCATAGAAAGTGATATTGTTATTGATGATTGCAATAAACATGCTCAAACTTCTAAAAGTCCTATTTCTTATAAGCATGTTAATTTTTGTGGAGTATATAGACCTTGTGAACAGAGTTACAACAAGGAAGATTATTGCATCACCCACACAAATGAAGAAACCAGTATGTAGCTCAAGGATCTAGATGTGCTTGGTGAATGGGTTTGTGAGCTTTATCCTTTTCTTTGTGAATTTTGCGGTGAAAAAGGTCACTTTAATTTTCAATGCCCAATTAATCGAACGAATACCGCAGATTTGTATTGTGATGATAAGATTACTTTCAATCAGTATGATGAGCTTACTTTGTTTTTGAATTGTGAAGAGATATCTAGAAAGATTGCTTTGGTAGACATGAATGATGTTGATCTTAATAGCACCCTTCGTGGTTGTCATCTCTATTGTGCTAAAGATTGCCTCGCAAATACTTACTTACAAGATCTTATTAAACATGATGTTCCTATGCCTGTTACCTATGTTAGTGATCATGATTGGGAAAAGCACTCTACTTTTGATATTAAAAATCTTTTTAGTACCAATTCTAAGGTTAATAATTGTTGTACCATTAGTGCTATCCATGTTCCTTCTTATGATGATATGTTTGATGAGTATGCTTTGCGACATAGTAGTTCTCTAGCTTGTGATGATGGGTATAATATTTTCAGTTCACCTACTTTTGAGGAGAAAATTAGTTATGATTACAATATGCCTCCTGTTTTTGATGATTATAGTGATGAGAATAATTATTCCGTTGAATCTGCTCCTACTACTATTGTTCATGTAGGGAGTATTAACCCTTTTATGCATGTGGCTCATGATAGGGATGCTTTATGTGATAGTTATATTGTTAGTTCTATTCATGATGCTACTGAAAGTTATTATGAGAGAGGGAAACATGGTTTGATGAATCTCAACAAACTTGAGTTTCCCCTCTTTATGTTGCAATTCTTGAAGTTGTACTTGTTTTGCCTTCCTATGCTTTTTGCTTTGCGCTTTTATGACTTGTCTCTTTACAAGACTATTTTTCATAGGAAGTGGTTTAGATTTAAATGTCTTTCACATTTGCTTTTTGATGCTCTCTTTTGCTTTAAGTTCCTATATGGCGCCTTTGCCTCAAGCTTTTATATGGCGCCCACATGAGCATCTTCGCAATTTTCTGCGCCTAGCTCAAAGGCGTTAAAGAAAAGCACTCTTGGGAGATAACCCAATATTTTCTTTTCAGTACTTTTTCTTTTATTTGAGTCTTGGAAGTCATTACTACTGTAATGACCGCTCCTTATCTTGTTTATTTCGTTTTTGTGCCAAGAGAAGCCTCTAATTTGAGTGAGGTAAAGATTTGGGGATATTGCTGTCCTGAAACTGTTTTTGGTGCTGCACCGTAAAAATTTGTATAAATTCTCTGTTTATCTTTTGGACCTGCGATTTCTTGTGCATATGCCCCAGGTTATATCCAAACTTTTCTTAGTTGAACACTTTTTGATTTGAGCAACAGAAAATCCCTTAAAAATTCGACCTTTGTCAGCTGTTCAGTTTTGACAGATTTCTGCCAATATTTGTGTTTGCCACTTTATCGCTTTCTTTTGAGTTCTTTTGATCATGGAACTTTTGGGGAGGTTGCTACAGTAGTATATGCTATATATGTGGTGGTTTTGAGTTGAAACCTGAAGCAAATAGAGGATTGATTATATGTTATGCTTAAACTAATGTTGCTAATAGATTTGTGTTTAGTTTTGTATGAAGGAAGTTTTCAAGTGTAGGGATTGGAGAATGATGAGATGAGTTGAAGAATGGACAAAAGCTCAAGCTTGGGGATGCCCATGCATCACCCCAAGAAATATCCAAGAAGTACAAGCGTCAAAGCTTGGGGATGCCCCCGAGGCACCCCTTCTTCATCGGCAAAAATCAGGTCACCTTTCAAGACACTATATTTTTATTGCTTCATGCACTATGTGTTTTTCTTAGAGTGTCAGTTGTTTTAGTTTTCAGTATTAGTTTAGTTTAGTTTGCTGCAATAAATGGTTAGATCACATCATGTTTCTTTTGGAGGAGATGAACTCGCTTTTTCATTTGCCAAGAACACTCTAGTTTTCACTCTTATCGTTCAATGAGTGTTCTATTTTTCTGCTACTGCATTTAGCCTTTGTTTTTCACCTTGATTTGCATTCAGATCTTCTTATATTTATTCATCAAGGTGTATTTTTGCCTCTGATCTTTATTGGTTTTCATCAAAAGAGGTGTTTATAAAAAGTTCGAATGGTGTTGGAAAAGAGAAAAAGCTTTATGCAAAAAAGTGGTACAGGAAGGAGCTTGTATAGACTGCGGCTTAGGCTTTTTCATGTCATGCTTGATGTCTTTTTGATAGTATGCTTAGTGGTTTTGCTGTAGCATGACTTGTCTCAAATAACTGAGATTGCTTAATGAGCCTTTGAAAAAATCATGCGTTGTTTTTATTGTATGGAAGCATTATTTTGGTTTTCTCCTTGATGCTTTATTTGGGTTGACTTGGCACATGCTCACACATGTTAGACTCTTACAAAGTCACCATTAGCCTTCATGATCATTTAGTTTTTGACTTTTGATGCCATCTTATGCTTCTTTTAATGTCGCTTTGTCGCTTTGCATGATTATGGCCATTATTGCTCTCTTAGTTGGTCGCTCCCAGTCTTTTGCTAGCCCTCGCCTTGTACTAAGTATGAGCTCTACTCGTGCATCCAACTCCTAAAAGCCAAAGTTTTTCAAAGTGTCCACTATAAATTCCTATACATGGTATTTGTAAGCCATTCCAAAGTAAAATTTCCATGTGCTACCTTTCAAAACCTTCAAAATACTTCTTGTTTTGTGACACTATTTTCAACTCATGGGGACGTAGTGGTCGGATTTGCTATCTTCCATATTGCTTATTCCAAAAAGAAAAAAAAAGAAAAAAAAAGAGAAAAAAGGCACTCCTCCATGGAAAGTGAATGTTGGTGGGCACCCGATGGAATCGGTTAGCCATGGTTTGTGAAAGGAAAAAAGGTGGGGAGGAGTGCCAAGCTTTATAAAAAGAGCACAAAAGTGCCAATCTCTCTCTCAAAAACTTGCTTCATTTTTGTATGGAAGATAGTAAGAACCCCATTGCTAGTCGTTGACAAAAGCAACCACCTCTCAAAACCAATTTTTTATCTCTCTGTTTTACAAATGAAAAGCTCTAGCACATGTTTAATCACTACTTCCCTCTGCGAAGGGCCTTTCTTTTACTTTTTTTTGTTGAGTCACCACCTTCTATCTTTATGCACCGTCTAAGAGAGCATAGTTGTCATTCTGAGTATAATGTGCATTGTCCCAAAGTTTTCATTGATTGATTCATGATCATGGTTTCACTTGTTCTTAAATTATTTGTATCTAGTCGCCCTCTTAAACTTGAAGGTGTCCTATGCATTTATGTTTTGCTCTCTTTGAAGGACAAGCTGAAAACCATTTGTATGTTTTTCCTTATGATTTGAACACATGTTTGACTTTCATTGTTTCATTTTCATGATCTTTTGTTTGTGTTCATTTTCATGTTTACAACATGGTTGCTAAGTTCTTATTGTCAAGATTATATCTTTCATGCCCATGTTTTAAGTTCTTATGATCCCAGCTCACAAATGCTTACATATATGATCAAGATTGTGTAGGTGCATGTCACCTCAAAAATTATTCTTTTGTTATCACTTACCTACTCAAGGACGAGCAGGAGTTAAGCTTGGGGATGCTTGATACGTCTCAAACGTATCTATAATTTTTGATGCTCCATGCTTGTTTTTACACCATTTGCCTTGTGTTTCGTTACACTTCGTGGCGTTTTTATGCGATTTCCGAAACTAACCTATTAACGAGTTGCCACAGTGCCAGTTCCCTGTTTTCTGTTGTTTTTGTGTTTCAGAGTGATACACAGGAAATATTCTCGGAATTGGACGAAACCACATCCTGAAGTCTTATTTTACCCGGAAGCTTCCAGAGATCCGAAGAGGAGTAGGAGGTGGGCCACATGGGCCCCACACACACAGGTGGCGCGGCCAGGCCCCTGGCCGCGCCAGCTATGTGTGAGGAGGCCCTGGCCCTCCTCTGACATCGCCCCTTCGCCTATAAGAAGCCTCGGGATGGAAAACCCTAGGGGATTCGGCAATTTTCCAGAAGCAGTTCCGCAGCTCCGCCGCCGTCGTCGACGAATTTCGGGGGACAGAAGTCTCTGTTCCGGCACCCTGCCGGGACGGGGAAGTGCCCCCGGAGCCATCTCCATCGGTCTCCATCGCCGTCTCCGCCGTCTCCATCGACCTCACCGCCATCTCCGTCAACCTTGTTGTCTCCTATGATGAGGAGGGAGTAGTTCATCCCCGGGGCTGAGGGCTCTACCGGTAGCTATGTGGTTCACCTCTCTCTCCCATGATGTGATCTTTATGTGATCGTGAGCTTTGTATCATGTTGAACAAGTACATGTTATTATTCAGATATTTTGTGTACTCTAGTGATGTTATTAAAGTAATCTATTCCTCCTGCTATGGTGTAACGGTGACAGTGCGTGCATCATGGTGGTACTTGGTTTAGGCTATGATTGTGATCTCTTGTGGATTATGAGAATAATTATTGCTATGATAGTTTGAGTGATCTATTCCTCCTTTCATGGTGTAATGTTGACAGTGTGTGCACCGTGTTAGTACTTGGTTTAAGTTGCAATGATTTCTATCTTGAATTGTGATTTGATTTGGATATCTCTATGAGTGGTGTTTGTCAAGTACTTGATGAACTTTAAGGGGTGCTTCTGTAGCCACTACACAATGATTAGTGTTATTCAATAGGAGAGTAATTCAGAGTACCATAGTGGAGAGAAGTTGTTTATTTGTTCAATCATTTTATATTGTTGGGAGTGTGTCCACTAGTGAAAGTATGATCCCTAGGCCTTGTTTCCAAGCACTGCACACCGTTTACTTGCTATTTTGTTACTTGTTTGCTTGCAGCAATATTTATTTCACATCACATTTGCTACTTATAATCATCTATACCACTTGTATTTTACTATCTCTTCGCCGAACTAGTGCACCTATACATCTGACAAGTGTATTGGGTGTGTTGGGGACACAAGAGACTTTCTGTATCGTAATTGCAGGGTTGCTTGAGAGGGATAGCTTTGACCTCTAACCTCCCTGAGTTCGATAAACTTTGGGTGATCCACTTAAGGGAAACTTGCTGCTGCTCTACAAACCTCTGCACTTGGAGGCCCAACAAGTGTCTACAAGAATAGAAGTGCGTAGACATCACCCGCGCCGCCGCCATCCTTAAGGAACTGGCGGTCACCACCGCCACTACCCTGAAGGAACCGGCGGTCGCCTCCGCCACCCGAAAGGAACCGGCGGTCGCCTCCGCCACTACCCTGAAGGAACTGGCGGTCACCGCCGCCACCCGGAAGGAACCGGCAGTCGCCGCCGCCACCCGGAAGGAACCGACGATCGCCACCACCACCACATGCCACCAACAGCTGGTGGGAAAGCTACCGCAACGACCGTCGACCAAACGCAAGGTACGCCAAGCGGCGGCATCGCAACCACCACCACCTAACTTCTAGGACATGGCGCCACTTGATGGCAACAATGATGATGATGACATCGATGCCTACATCAACACTGGCGCCTGCAGCCAAGATATGTACATGCCTCGTATGGATGAAGAAGCCTTCCGCACTCACGGCGATCAACTTGGTCATCCCACTACAGTCACGCAGCGCCTGACCTTCACGGGTTTTTCTCTGCAAGACACTCCTCCGGAGGCTGGCAATCCAGCTCAAGTCAAGCCGGCTACCATTTTCAGCCCTAACACGCTGTATAAAGATGATCGTCGGGGAGCCACGCGAATCAACCCCAGCACCCCAAGCAACCCCAGCACCCGAAGCACCACCATCAGCACCACCAGCACCCCAAGCAACCCCAGCACCCGAAGCACCACCATCAGCACCACCAGCACCCCAAGCAACCCCAGCACCCGAAGCACCACCATCAGCACCACCAGCACCCCAAGCAACCCCACCATCAGCACCACCAGCACCCGAAGCACCCCCAGCAGGTCAGGTGAAGAAGCCAAGGAAGAGAGGAAATAAGAAGGGCGCATCTTCGAGCCAGCCTCTTCCTAAGAGGATGCGGGACGACGACATGGTACCACGGACACCGGATGGCTTGCCCCGGCTTCATGAAGCTGGTAAACTGATACTGCCTATGGACATCGAACACTTCGCAAGTGGACCAATGATCACTTTGCAGCAAAATATTCAATTTCTAGAGACCCTCCTTCTTAAAGACAAGGATTCAAATTACCCGGTGTTCACGGTCAAGGTGCTAGCAGCAGACCCGAACTTCGTCCAAGCAGACCTCACGGATATCTTCTTCATAGCGTTCGAGGATGTCGTCAATCTATTTCACTGGAAACGGCTCGACTATAACTTGGTTCGCCTATACGCGATCAATCTTCAGATGAAGATCAAGAGAGAGAGATCCCCCAACGTCGCAGTAGTGGATCCCTACTACATGCGCGATAGCCAGCTGGTGGATGGCTCAAGCACACGGACCAAGGCGGTGCGGTACCTCCAGAGCTTCATGCTCATGAACAAAGAGAAGAACAACATTCTTCTGCATGTCTTTCCCGAGTAAGTACACATCGCTCGCGGCCGTCGTAACTTATGCTTTCTTATATATTTCTTCCATTGCCGATCCTTTCCAACATTCCATTTCAATTGCATGTGTTGAGCAGGGACAAATACTGCACACTCGTCATCCTTTGCCCGAAGTGGTCACTAGCCCAGTATTTCGACTCGTCGAGTACGACAACGAAGAAAGACTACAAGAGAATAAGGGGTGTTCTCGATGAGGCTATCCTTTTCTACTCCAAAAATGGAGGCATCTTCCACGAGAAGGGGAAATTTATCAGGCCGGACTCTAAAGAGCACGGGTTCAAGCACGCGATCAACTTCCCTGGCATCAAGCAGCCAGATGACAGCATGAAGGAGGCCTTCTATGTCCTCCATCACCTTAAAGGGTTTGTCGCGGATGCAGAGATGATGCGTCTGCCACCTAGTATGCGAGACACCAATAAAATGGTGGGGGAGATCAGCGATGCTGATCTTAGAGAAGACTTCCATCGCATCCAAGTAAAGCTATCGAAAATTATCGTAGAAGATGTATGCAACAGATCGGGGCTCTTACACCAACTCAGAGGGTTGTGTAAGAGGGATATCGAAGAACGCCTACATAGGCAGGGTGATAGAAGGACGTGGACGACGAAGGACATGTACAAACCGTTCTCGGAGCCCATTAACAAGACGTCTCGTTGATCGAGAGGCCGATGTGCCTACCATTACTTTGAATCGATGGACAATGTGTGTACTGTGTTGTAAACTAAAATTGCTTAATTTGCTCGAAACGGTCGTCGTTGTTGGACTTCAATTACTATTGTAGTCGTTGTCGTTGAACTTGATTACTTATGTGATACCGATGCTATATGACTTTTAGGTTTATTATTATTTCCTTGCTTTAATTCTGGTGAATATGTATGCATGTGAACCCTCTAATTCTTTCTATTGCATTATATACTAATATGCCTTGTGTCCATAGAGATGACGTGGTATGTCGTGTTCGAGGGGCGGGTTCCAGGAGTCTACGAGGAGTAGGCGGACTGCAAAAAACAGGTGCACAAGTTCAGCGGCAACTGCTACAAAGGATACTCGACTCAACAAGAGGCGGTTGCCAAGTGGAGGAAGCACGAGTCGAACAAGAGCAAGATGAAGACCTTCGTTGTGCTCTCGCTCTTGCTCACCATCGTCGCAGCAGTACTCTATTTCATTCTAGTGTAGGCGGCGGCCAGTGTCACTTCATTTGTATCTCGAGATGATACACTTAATTTGCATGGATTATGAGTTGTATGGAGCTATATGTATTATGAGTTGTATGGAGCTATATGTATAACTCGATCGGGCTCTAAGTAATGTGATGATGATGTATAATGTTGCTATATTATATCTGTCTATATTCTATCTGTATATAACCTGTATATTGTATATAAAATTTGTATAAAACCTGTATATCTACACCGGACAGAACAAGATCGAGTATACCTGTACATTATTTCTGTGGCGCACTAAAACTTAATTTAGTGGCGCACCTATTTCTTTGGCGCACCTAGGACACATGCACCACATAATGCCTTATTTCTGTGGCGTATAGTCACTGGTGCGCCACAGAATGCCTTATTTCTATGGCGCATGGACTGGTGCGCCACAGAATTCTTATTTTTGTGGCGAAGATTCTGTGGCGCACCACCCATGCGCCACAGAATATGTATAATGGTGCGCCACTAATGAGGCTTTTCCTACTAGTGTCACCGTGGGCGAGCAGGTGTTGGGCTGGTGGCGGCTAGGGTTTGGGAGGAAATGATTGGGGAGGAGAGACATGGAAGGGATTGGAGGAGCAGCCATGGAAGGGGATTGGAGGAGGACGAGGAGGAGAGCGATAGGATTGGAGAGAGGATGCGTGCTAGGGGATTGGGGGATGGCGGCTAGGGTTTTCCTTCCTAGAATACACCTTTTATACCATGCCGTGAAAAATAGATGGACGGCCGAGATTCGCTGCAAGGCACGATCTGACGGCCCGTAAAATCAGATTTACCTGAAGGCGAGTTGTGGTGGCACCAATTATACCTTTAGATTCATGTGCGTCATGACTCCGTTTATTAATATTATTATTTTTGTTATTTATTTTCTGGTGGATCGACCCTATCTCGCATAACCACAATTCCACAAACTACACTGAAATGGTATGCAACAGTTTATTAGGGTGGTGTGGCCGGCCTCTATTGTATGTGGCTTTGTCATGGAATCAACGGATTGCTTGGTTCTTAAGCTGCTGGTTTAATTTACTGCTTGGATTCGTTCCGTGTGCCAAGAGAAATAACGAGCACGATGAAGTATTACCCAATTGCTCAATGAACGCTGCCATTAGTAGCCTTCGGTACTTTCTCATGTGTACTTTTGCTTTTCATTTTGTTAGTAATTACTACTTTATTTTGTTTAACGCAGGCATCTCACTCTTACGTGTAGATACATTATACATACCACTGTCCTCGCAGCACATCTAATATCTAATATATAATAAAAGCACAATACATAATTTTAAAATAGAGCCACCACGATTAATCTAGATAGGCTGAAAATAATTATACCATTAATTTTACTACTAACAGTTAAGATTTAATAGATCTAAAAGTTACGCAAAACATTGACATTTGACAAGTTGGTTGCACATCTACACACCACGGTTGATTCTCACGATTAAACGAAATTCTACTGATTTGATATACTTCTCAATATTTAGCATCTGTTGGATTATATTTCTTTACGACCCTTCATCATAGCCACCGCTCAGGGCAAACACCCTCACGTTGAAAGGAAGACCAATCCGTCAGGCCTCGTTCGGTTATTCCCTTCCCTGCGGGGATGGGCCGGGATCCACGGGGGTTAACACCGCGAGTATTGTTTCCACGCCAACTAATTTTTGTGTGTTCGGTAAAACCCGACCGGGGTGAATCACCATCTCAAACCCGGCCAATCCCGTCAATTTTGGGGGATCCCGTCAATTTTTTTGGGGGGGAGGGGGATAATCATCTATCAACCCGTGGATTGAATCCCACGATGGGAGAGAGGCGACGCAAACTGAGTCACTGGCTCGGTGCCATATCAGGGCGAATTAACCGGCGACCGGAGGTAGTATGTCCAATCCAGCAATAGCACGCAGGCCCATTTCGATGCTCCACCATGGCCCAATGGGCCGCTCTTTCTTTCGGCTGCCGAAGTGTTCCGGCGTCGAACGCACGCGGCCGTCTCCGCCGTGCGGGAGCTCCTATACGCTGCCCGTTGGCGGCGCGGGCATGAGGGGCCACGTACCCCGCCCACGGGGTGTCTAATTGGGCCGCGGCCCATGAAGTTTACTGTTTTTCTTTTTTCTTTTTCTTTTTTTCTTTTAAATTTGAACAAAATTCGAAATATGAATAATTTTCAAGTTTGAACAAAAGTCAAAATATGAATAATTTTTAAATTAAAAACAAAATTCAAAATATGAACAATTTTCAAAATTCAAAATATGAACAATTTTCAAATATGAACATTTTTCATATATGAACATGTTTCATATATGAACAAATTCGAAATATGAATAATTTTCAAATTTGTACAAATTTCATATATGAACATTTTTTATATATGAACAAATTCGAAATATGAATAATTTTCAAGTTTGAACAAAAATCGAAATACAAATAATTTTCAAAATATGCAAAAAAATCGAAATATGAACAATATTCAAATTTGAACAAAAATACAAATTCTGAACAAAAAAGAAAAAAGAAAAATAAAAATAAAAACAGAAGAAAAACACAAAAGAGAAAAAACAGAAAACAAATCGCTGACTAATATGGGCCAGGCCCAAATATGCCCGGGTGCCTGGGGGTACGCGGTGCGGGGCGAAAATGCGCCGCCAACGGGCGGCAAATAGGAATTCCGCCGCCGTGCCTACAAAGGGGAGAGCGGCGTCGCGTTTCCTCGCCGCGCGTCTCCATTTCCGGCTTCCTCGCCCACCACCGACCACACCCACCTCTCCGCGACTCCGCCGCCACCCCCTACCCCTCCCGCATACGCGACGCCGACCGCCGCCATTGACGTAAGCATCCCTCACCTCTACCATTGCGCTTCCCCTCTGCAAGCTCCGTTCCCTTTCTTACTTGCTTCCGGTTGTCTCTCGCCGCGCGCGCTCGTGCAGACGATGGCCTCCTCCTCCGGCACCGGCTCCGGTTCCCGCTATCTCGATCCGAACCGCGTCTTCGAGCTCGTCACCCGCCGGAAGCCGCGCGAACTCCTCGACTACTTGGATTTGATACCCGGAGGATCCCGAGACCTGAACTGCCACCGGATCAAGCTTCTCGGGAGGGTTATCCTCACCTTCGTGTCGCAGCCGAGGTGCGGTTCTTGGCGTCATCTCGTTTAATCGCCCCAGTTCTTGCACTCCTTCTCCTGCTTCCTCCCGGGGCGTTCTTGCTCTGATCTTGCCGTTCTTCTCGGATTTCTCAACTGGTTCTCTCGCCCGCTCTCCCCCTGGGAGGCTGGGACTAATTGATTGCGTTCTTGCTTGCGATGATTTTTCTTCTCCAGATCATTACCGCCACCGGCGATGTGGAACCTGTGGGCGCAACTCGCGTTGTTTCACGCGGTAAATAGCAGGTCAGTAATTGAAATCTTTTCCTGTAGACTCTTCTTGTTCTTGTTCATGTCGTGTTCCTACCATGCCACCCGCAACCTGTTCGATGTTTGTACCCAAAGGAATGGCCTCAAGCATCTTTGACTTACGCTACGGTTAATTCCACCTGGTCTATGGTGCGGATTTCCTGCTCGTGCAGTGGGCGATTTAGTTTTCTACGGTGCGTAGAATTTCTTGCTATAGGAATGAGTCACTGCATGCGTGCTTAAGCACCTGTTCATTTGCTTTAATCTCTTGTGCAGAAATTTTGCAACTGGGACGAATGATTATGGTAATTTCTGTGCAGTTTTGTTCTTTCCCTTGAAAGGTTTGGTTTAGTCTGGTGTTATAGGACACATCTTCTATCGAATTGTTTCCCTGGAAGTTTTATATTGGCGAAGCACCATCACCGTTTTACAATAGGTTACATCAGCTAACCTCTTAAATGTTGGGTATGCTATCAGCTAGCTCGATATATTATTGTGTGAGTCTATCCTTGCATCTAAATTACATGATTTTTCTATTGTTCGCAGATTTTGTGCACCTGATCAGATGGTTGGTAATCAATCCGATATTACTTCAGATGCAGGTTTGGCACTTAAACCTTTAACAAATTTTCTTCCAATGTTACTGAGCATGTTTTTCAATGCCATTGACAGATTAACCTGCGGATTTTCCCTATTATTATGAGCTTATGACTCACACATAAATGGCCTTTTCGTATTGCCATTTTTTTTCAAGATTACCTTCACACAATTGAATCTTGTGAATATATGGCTGTACTTTACGATCAAGATTATTGCCACAAGGATTTTTTTTACTACCATGTTTATCCAAGATTAAACATACAAGTGTCGGTTACGTCATCTTTCAGGTAATTCAGTTATTCTTAAACTCCTATCAACTACTACTGTGTGGTTTCCTGGAATAGGATAAACGTTTGATATAGATTATCATATTCTGCTTCGTTCACCAAGTATTCTGCGGTCAATATACACTTCTTGACAAGGTTTCTGTGTACTGCTCCTTGTCATGTATCGAACATCACTTTCATAGGCTATCACAAATAGTTTCAGGTCAATGGATTTTTATCTATGGTGGATGATCGGTGCCATTCTTTTGCAGGTCATTATACGCATCAACACAATCCAAGTTCATATTCTGGAAGGATGTTGACCCATGAACCTGATAGTATTGGTATAGATAAAACCCATTTTTTACTTCTGTACAAACTGTATATTTCACTAACAATCATGTCACATGTGTGCAGAGCTCAGACATGCTGCTGTGCATAACCAACTATCGGCTTCTAACTCAACGATTCATGATGTAACATCTCTTCCACTGCGGGCAAGCTCAACTGATGGTTAATAAATGTTCCATGCTTGCTTACTCTACATATTTTGCCCTTAAATATCGAACATTACTTGACAAGGTTTCTGTGTACTGCTCCTCGTCATGTATGCAATATTACTTTCATAAGCCATCACAAATAGTTTCAGGTGAATAGATTTATATCTATGGTGGATGATTGGTGCCATTCTTTTGCAGGTCATTATACACATCCACACAATTCAAATTCGTATTCTGGAAGGATGTTGACCCACGAACCTGATACTATTGGTATAGATAAATTCCGTATTTATTTTTGTATGAACTGTGTATTTCACTAATAATCATGTTCTTTGGTCATGTTGGTCGTTTGGTTGATTTGGCAAGAAAGGAACAATAGAGTTTTCGAAAAGGTTTTTATACTTCTACCGCAACTCATTGATCAGATTCAGGCGGAGGCTAGAGTTTGGGCGTTGGCTAGCGGAGGTCGTTTCACTCTTTAGGATACCTTCCAAGTAGTCGTTGATGGTAGTTCTGGTAGTAGTTTCAGTTTGTAATTCTCTGGTCGGGGCGTCTTTTGTTTGGAACATTTGTACTTTGCCCTTGTGGGCAATGTTTTTCCTATCTTAATATATACATGCAGCTCTCCTGCATGGTTCGAAAAAAAAAATCATGTCACATCTGTGCAGAGCTCAGGCATGCTGCTGTGCATAATCAACTATTGGCTTCTAACTCAATGATTCATGCTGCAACATCTCTTCCACTGCGGGCAAGCTCAGCTGATGGCTAATAAATGTTCCATGCTTGCTTAATCTACATATTTCCCCCTTAATTATCGAATATTACTAGACAAGGTTTTAGTGTACTGCTCCTCGTCATGTATCGAATATTACTTTCATAGGCTATCACAAAAAAATTCACGTGAATGGATTTATATCTATGGTGGATGATCGGTGCCATTCTTTTCCAGGTCATCATACGCATCCCACACAATTCCAGTTCATATTCTGGAAGGATGTTGACCCATGGACCTGATATTATTGGTATAGTTAAATTTCGTAATTTACTTCTGTACGAACTGTGTATTTCACTAACAATCATGTGATTCATGTCACATGTGTGCAGAGCTCGGATCTGCTGCTGTGCATAATCAACTATCAGCTTCTAACTCAACAATGTATGCTGCAACATCTCTTCCCCTGCGGGCAAGCTCAACTGATGGTAATAAATGCTCCATGCTTGCTTACTCTACATATGTTCCCCTTAATTATCTATTTACGTGAATCATTATGTCTGGTTTGTAGTGATCAGATTTCCCACCAGACGTGCTAGAATGCTTGATGAAACATCTGCTTTTAACTCAGGAACTCATGCTTCAGCCTTTGTTCCATTGCGGGGTAATTCTACGCTTGGTTAGTAACACTTTCTCTCTTTCTACCCACATACATTATGCATCACTTAACTTTTTTATTATTCTGAATTTCTGATTGCCATGCAAATTCACAAAAGAACGATATCCCGATGAATTGTTTGCTTTGCCTATTAATTTAAACTAATGCCGACAATTTTCTTGCATTGTACTTATGGTAAGTTAGTCTGTTGCCTTGATACAACAAGGAAATATCGGTTCGATGTTTGTTTATATACTGGAACGATTCAATGTATTAATTATTCAAGTTTCAGCTTGGGCATTGTAGTCTTGAATGTTTATTATTAAACATGCAGCTTTTGGTTACAAATATGTTTCAGGTGATTCCTATGAAATACTACAATGATCTAACTAGAATGAACATTCGCTAATAGGAACTAAAGTTAGCACACACTGGTATACTTGTTGATAAGGTTTCTGTGTACTGCTCCTGTTCATGTATCTATGTACTTTCGTAGTCAATCAAAAACAGATCCAAGTATGTGACTGGACATATATCTGTGGTGGATGATATGTGTCATTCTTCTGCAGATCATTATATGCATCCACACAGTTCAAGCTCATATTCTAGAAGAATGTTGAAGCGTGAACCTGATAGTTATGGTATAGCTAATTTCCGGTTTTTAGTTCTATCTGAATTCTGTATGTCCACTAAATATCATGTCACGTATGCAGGGCTCATACGTTCTGCTGCTTCTAGCTCAAGAATTCCCGCTGAAACGTTACTTCCACTGCAGGAAAATTTCGATGATGGTTTGTCAATGACAGTTGTTTATTTTTTATATTTTTTGTCACTTAACTGCTGTAAACATGCATACATTTTTTGTCAATGACAGTTGTTTATTTTTTTATATTTTTTGTCACTTAACTAATCATCTCATCTCATATATGCAGTGCACAGACAGGCTGCATTGCATAATCAATTATCTGTTTCTAGCTCAAGGATTCATCCTGCAATGCTTCCTCCACCGCATGCAAACACAAGTAAATGTTGAATATTTACTTGCTCCACTTTTTCTCACTTAAGTGTGTATTAACACGGATCATCATGCCTCCTGCGTAGTTATAAATTTTCCTACCAGACATGCTGGAATGCGTGATGAAACATCTGCCTCTAACTTGGGAACTCATGCTTCAGCATATGTTCCGTTGCGCAATAATTTTATGCTTGGTTAGGAACATTACTGTTTTCTAACCCCACATACTTCAGTTAACATGTTTATTTATTTGGATCGCTTATTTCTTTCTTCTGCTTTAAATTCAGATTCCCAGTAAAAGAACTAAATCAAACTTGCAAGCTCTTCCTGCTAATTTACAATGAGTGCTAATAAGTTTCTTGCATTGTACCATAGTAATTCACAAGTCTGATGTCTTGATAAAACAAGGAAATATGGTTCACTACTTGTTCATAAATAAATAATATACTGAAAGGATTGCACATGCAGTGTATAATGATTGAATTTCATCTTGGGTAATGTAGTCTGGAATGTTTGGGACTTTCAATTTGCATTTCTTGCTACTCTTCAATGGTTAATTGACAGAGTCGATAAACCATTGGACATGTTTTCTTTATAATACAGCAGAATCTTTGTTGTCAAATATATGCAGATACCTAGTTACCATAAAAATACATTATTCAATGTTATGATATTGGTATGCATCTCTCTCGTGGCCATGTTATAGCATTTCGACCAAATATGTTTCAGCAATTGCTTTGGAAGGTGTGCTTCTAACGTTTTATCTGATGGTTATTTCCCTGATGTTATTCAAGCACAAGAATTTGCAGAACTATCTCTCGGCCAACCTGGATCAGAACAATTAACTCCACGGATGCTGATGTGGAATACAGAAGGTTGGATTTCTTTCAACACCTGTTGTCTCCAGATGGAAATAAAATTAAATATGCATTAAATTCAATATCATATTGCGGTGCGTCCCACAGTTGATATCAAAGGGAAGAGACCTGCATCAGAAGTAGACCAGATAAAGGAGAAGATCCTGAGGTTGAACGTTGCTTCTGGGACTATATCGGTTGGGCCAAAAAGTGCTGTAGGGGTGTTGATTAGGGATGATAGCACGGCGCAGTTCATGACTGCATCATGCTTTCGTCCGATGCCGTACATGGATCCAGCTCTTCTTTTTGCAGCTGCTTGCTGTGAAGGGATCAAAATTGCTGTTTTGATGTATGAGCCAACTACCATTGTGCTGGAGTCCCATCAGGTCCCTCTGCTTCAGAACCTAGATGCCACTCAGAGTGGAGCGGCTGAAGCAGTACAGTTGAACCAATATCTGCACTCGAGATCGCCAAATTTCATAATCCGGACTATTCCGGTAGAATCCAATGGTGCTGCTTGGGAATTGGTCTGTCATGCTTTGCAAATGGAGCAGCCAAAAAAGGTCTGCAAGGATCTTCCGTATTGGCTTGTCCCTTACTTAGATCAGTGAGGTTAGTTACTCTGAGTTTGGAAACGATTCACTGGCAGCTTATCAGAAAGTTTCAACCAAAGGGTGCATGGTGTAATTGGCAGCTACAGCTTTAGTCTTTGATACATACATGAATCGTGTGCTACAGTAACATTCATTGTATCATACATGCTACTGATACATACATGAATCGTGTGCTTTCTCGATGTAATATGTACCTTGCTCTGATAGTTGTGATGTAAAACCTGTATTGGATCATAATACTGGTGAATAGAAATGATTACAGCTGATATGTAATTTTGATCTCTGGTGTTAATTCTACTGATGAATATCCTACTTTGGCCTGAATGATGTTACAGCTTCTAGCTAGTAAAAAATTGGTTCCACGTTGCTTTTCCCTACATATTACAAATTGCATCATAAGCTACAGTTATACATTTTGGACAACGGCGTTTACAAACTTTACTTGTTTTATAGAAAACGAAATGACTATTATTACAATTTCAAAAATAGCAAATTGTTCGGATTGCTCCTTAGAGTTGTGATATGGCCGACTTTTGCTGCAAACGTACCGGTGAGTCTCTGGTCAAAGTGACTCAAATTGACCCTTTTCTGAAATTTGAATACAAAATGAACCGGATCTATAAAATTTTTACGATCTGACCCTTTTGCACGGCGCCCAACTCCAAGGCGCCATGGTTATATTGCATGGCGCCATAGGCTAGGGCGCCATGGTCGCATGACGCCATGACTTTGTTGCAGTTTTCGGCGTCATGCAAGACCATGGCGCCGTACCCCATGGCGCCGTGCAATGTAACCATGGCGCCGTACCCCATGGCGGCATGCAAAAAGGGTCAGATTGTGAAATTTTTGCAGATCTGGTTTATTTTGCGTTGAACTTTCCAAAAAGGGTTAATTACTGGAGCTACCCCGAGTCTCTGGGGCGGCGGATAGTACGACGATTGAATTGGCAGGTGGATTCGGAAATTGTGTTGCTTAATACTGGGAGGGGTAGTCCGAGTCCGGCCGAGTATCAACTTGCTGCCGATGGTGTTTCCACTTTTCACCTCCACTCCGAATACTTCCAGCGCCAACCCAAGGTCTTCCCGATTCCGTATCGAATCGGCTTCACCTTCCTCCATCTATATATAACTGACGAATCTCCTCTCATCGCCTCGCCAATTGATCAGTTCTGATCCCAGCGACATGGCTACTGTCGACAGCGGGGAGATGACCACGATCGCCTCCCGGGTCGCGTCCATCTGTGCCCTGATCGACGACGACGTCGCTGAGGAGACCCTGAGCGGCAGACGAGTCGCCGCCATCTCCGCCATGATCCTAAACGTCGCCACGGATGATGCGACGACCAGCAGCAGGAGCAGAAGGAAGCGGCAGCACATGGACAGCGCACGCAACTACGAGGAGACGTCCACGCTCGGGGAGGGCGGCTTCGCCGTCGTCTCCAAGGCACGCCACCACACCACCGGCCAGACCGTCGCCCTCAAAGCCCTTCGGAACCACTGCGGCGGCTCAGCCGTCGGCATGCTCCTACGTGAGGCCTGCTTCATGGCGGCCTGCCGCGACCACCCCAACGCCGTCGCTCTCCACAGCATCGCGCGCGTACCCGGCACCAGCGGCTACTCCATCGTCATGGAGTACGTCGGCCCGACCCTGCACAACGTCCTCGACGACCGCATCGCCCGCATCGGCCGCCCGTTCACGGAGGCAGAGGTGCGCGGCATCATGCGGCAGCTGCTGTCTAGCGCGGCCGCAATGCACCACCACCGCATCATCCACCAAGACATCAATCCCAGCAACGTCTTCGTCGTCGGCAGCGGTGACGACGACGGCACCGCCCTCGTCGTCAAGATCGGCGACTACGGGCTGGCGATGTCAACAGCCGAGCAGAACGCCTACGACGGCCCATACAGGTACGGCGGAACGAGCAGTTACATGGCGCCAGAGGTGCTGCTGTGGAAGCCGGACTACGGCACGCGCGCCGACACCTGGTCCCTGGGCTGCGTCATGGCGGAGCTCCTCACTGGCGAGGTGCTCTTCGAGACGGCGGAGGCGGACAAGGTGACGGTCCTGCTCTACAAGATCTTCCATCTGCTCGGCGTCCCAGGCAAGAAGGCCTACAACAAAGAATTCAAGTCACCCTTCTACTCGGACGAGGTGGACCTGTGGCGGCGAGAGCAGCAGCAGCGAGCCCGGCACCGTAGCCGGCTGCGCGAGATGTTCCCGGAGAAGACGTTGTCCAAGGAAGGGTTCGAGGTCTTGAGCGGGCTCCTCACCTGCATCCCCAGCAAGCGGCTCGATGCGGCCGCCGCGCTCCGGCTTCCGTGGTTTGCTCACACCGATGCTCTGGCTCCGTCTCCGGGAGTTGCCGCAGTTTCCAAGATGGGCGGTGCCGCCGCGAGCATTTGGGCGATGGCGTCCTACTCCTGGCAGGTGGCCCTGTCATGCTTTGATCGCGCGCTCAGATCGGTTAGGCTCGCACCCAAGGAAGTGTACAAATCCTAGCTAGCGGTAATAGTGTGCTGAAAGTGTTGTAAGCAGGTCTTTGGAGCTATTGTGCTGAAGTGTTGAATTCAAGGAACTTTATACAATTCTGTTTATAAGAAAAGAATTCTATAATCTATCTCGCATTATATTTTAGAGAAACAAAGCTCTGCTTAGTTTATTTTTTTTTAAAGATAACTACCATATGTATTTGTTTAGTTTCTCTGGAAAAGAATAGCTCAAGCCCAAGTGTGACGATTCCACGGTAAACGTGATACAGCGTACGTGCATGCCCACGTTCTCCCTTCCTCCACCCTTTTACAGCTACTACTGTGTATAAGGGCACATCTACGAATATGCATATTAATCCGTTTCCAAAACTTAAAACAACTTTCGAATAATGTATTCAATTAATTATACTTAACATTTGAGTTCCTAACTATCAGGAGTTTTTATAGTGCCTCCAGTATTAGCTCTATTCCTTTCATGCCACCATAGCCAAAGCAGGGTACAAACCTTAACACGCTCTTCTTCAGTCAGCCAAAAGATCTCTTCGAAAAGGGCTAGAGGATCATTGCACAGTACTATCTTCCTCACAGGTTTGCATTTGAAAAAGCAGTGCCCTCTGTCTTCATCAAATCTGTAGCAGATAGGGCATCGCGTGTCCACATCCATGCCTCTTCTTCTTAGTTTCATTCTTACAGGCAGACTATATGTTGCCGTGCGCCAAAGAAAATGCAGTATTCTATCTGGAAGAGGTAGGCTCCAAATCTTTTTCCATTTGAAACATTTGGCTTCATCATTGTTTGCGGCTCCCGAATGCTGCCCCCGAGTTGATTCCCGCTCTGCATAGTCTATTGCCACTTGGTAAGCCGATTTAGCCGAGAACATACCTTTTTTATCAAAATGCCACGCAATGAAATCGTTGGTCTGGCCATGGATGGGACTTTGTAGAATCATTTCAGCATCTTCAGCATTAAAGATTTGATGTACCAGCCAAGTGTACACTGGGATTTTGTCAAGTCGAAACAAGGGCTGATTGGGAGAACCGCCGGACTGGGGCGTCATGTCGTTTCCCTCTTGGGGGCGTCGTTGTGGTTATCCTTCTCGCGCTACGGCTCCGGGTGAAAACCCTTGACCTTGTGGTCTCGACGGCGGTGGCGCTTTGCGCCGTTACCTTTTTGGGGGCGCCGTCGTGGAGTCCCAAGTCCACTCGATTTCGTTTCTTTGTTTTCATAGTTTTGGTTTTCTGTGTTTTATGTTCTTTATCTTTGATCTGCTTTGTAAGAGGTTCTCCTCTCCACCTTGTATCGGTTTGGCCGTTGGTTGCAATATAATATATAGCGGGGCGAAAGCTTGTTTCGTGAGAATGAATATTATTTCCAACATTTAAAATGAATATACGTCAGATCATGTGCTCCGATGGAAGACATGCATTATAGCTGCGAGAACGTACATGTTGTGGATAGATCGGGACGACGGCCATCATGCAGGGAAAAAAGAAAGCCTGAGACAGTACATGCGTACTACTCCATCCCAAGCGCACGGAGCTACACTAACTTCTACTTCCTCCGTTCCGATTAAATTGACGTGAATGAAACCTGGCGCCAACGAGATGCACGTCGATTATAATGGAGCTGAGGTAGTATCTACTATAATTTCTTTCTAAAAACACATTTCCATTTTCTTCAATGTGAAGCTCTTAGGGGATTAGGGGATGGAGTGGCCAACCAACGCCCTGATTGCAGCGTCGTGACGTTGCCTATGACCTTCTCGCCGACGTTGTTGGTGTGGCTATGCGCATTTCCTCATGGCACAAGTGTGCGCACAGGACAGGCGGTCCCTGTTTAGAAGGAGCATGCCTCAGCCGTCCATGCCCCAGACATGAAAATTGCATGCCTTCTGTCGGTGTGGGCGCATTTCCCGCAAATTTGAGCTGGAGATAGGCCGACGGACGCTTACGTTTATGTCGCCTCATTGTCCATGCCATTTGTCAACGTGGACCAACATGGACACGAGGTTAATTGATGCAATAGTTAATTATTACATAAGCCCAAATGGGTAGAAAGGGCTAGACTATTTTTTTTTTCGAATAGGGCTCTGGCATTAAAAGAAATATCGAACAGTACAAAGCATCCCAAGAAAAACAAAAATTACAACAAGATCCTTGAGAAGCCCTTCATTTTCAACCTCTAGACCTTGTCGACGGCGCGCCGCCGCTGCCGCTCCTCCGTGAGTCGGCATGATATAGTTGATCGCCCCTTACATCTAGGCTGGACATACAAGAAAACCATAGGCATGCGATCGATGAAAGGCCGCAATTATTGAACTATATTAAATATTGTGTTACCCGGGTCTTGAAATGAAGACAAAAGTCTAAACTTAAGAAAGTGGTTAGGCAACATATTTATTTTAACACTCCTCTAACGATATAGGCTATTTTACTCATATGCCATGAGTTCGATGGAGCTGCTGAATATTTCTTTAATAGTTTGGAGGGACGCCTTGTTGGTTTTCATGGATTTAGGGTTTTTTCATTGGATGTAGCGGTGCCTCTCTGTCGTGATATTGTTTGCAAGCAAATCTACCAGACGTGAAACTAGGAGTAGTACTAGTAGTATTCAGTTGACGTTCCCGCCCACCAAAAAAATAGATTTGGGCTTGGGATCAATTTCCGAGCGCGTCTAGCTAGGAAATGAAATTTGGCCTGCTCGCGTCGCATGGATGGAGAGGTGGGCTTCAAAACTAAACCGTATCAGAGGCGCTATTCGTGGATCATTAATCTACACCGTCCGCACCCGTTGATCCCGCGTCTCACACCACCTAAACCAAACCCTCACAAAACTTCTGCAGCGTGCGACACCCAGTTCGATCCCCATCATCGCTGAGCCGCCGCCACCCACCCAAGACCCTCTCGCCTGCCACCTCCGCCCCCAGTCCCCCACCGCCGTCGACCAGAATCAGGCATGGCGTCTCCACTGGACAGTACACCTCCGCCGCCTTGTCTCTTCTCCGCCCCATCCCGCAGCGCCGCTCCTCGTGGACGAACACCACATGGACGTGGATGCCCTAGTGGCCGGCGAGGACGACCGGCGAAAGCGGCGCAGTAATGGCGACGAGAGGCCCGGAGGATGGCCTGGTTGTCGCCAGCACTAGGTGCTGCTGCCGGCGACCATCTCTCCGACCTGCTACTCCTCACGCCGGCAACCGCTCCGTCACGCTACTGCCTTCCCCGATCTGCCCCTGCCAGTGAGGTTCCCCTTCTCCTCCATGTATTCATTCCCAATTTCGTTTCTTTCCATCAGGTTACATGTGTAACCAGCGGAAAATAACACACATGGGTCCCTCGTGCCACCGAGCCGCAGCCTTCTAACTTTCTAAGGAGTAAGGGTCGTCATTTTTGACGTTCGATTAGATAGAATATAATCGACCCAAGGGAATTTGGGTCCGAAAACCATCTAGGGGTTAGGGTTTGGACCCAATGTGTGACGATTGATCGGGTTGTTATCGCATCCACCAATCTTCAACAGAGGAAAAAAACTCCCTAGTCTTTGGCGCTTTACTCCCTCCTGAAGAATAAAAGCTTTGGTTGCTGTAATTTTAGATTTTTTGTATCCACATTGACTTGTTACTAGTACTAGTAGTATACAGCATCAAGTGATGTGAAGGTATTTTGGATAGAGTAAACTGCATGGGAGGTCCTAATTCTTTTCCCGTGCCTTCACTTAGGTCCTAGTTTTTTCAAAATGCACATTTAGGTCCCAATTCTTTTTTCGTACCTACAATTAGGTCCTAGTTCTTTCAAAATGCATATCTAGATCCTAAATCTTTTCTAAGTAATTCACGCGAGGTCCTAAATTATTCTAACCTGCGTTGATCGGTGCCACGTTGGTAGTGGGGCCCATAAAGCATACTGACCACCCTATATATTTGTGAATAGACCCCTGAGGTTGTATTTATTCTGAAATACAGTTAATGTTTCTCTCTCCACCTGGTGTAGTCCTAAGCATTCGCATTCTAGCACTTCCGTCTCCTATGTGTGCGTCAGTAGCCGAGTGACGACTTAGGAACTAATGATTTAATGGGCTTCAGAGAGATGGCGAGAACATGCATGTTGGCAAAGGTCTGCACCAACATGTTCCCATTGTTAGTCACGACATCGCATAGAGCGCATGTTAGAGCAACTAGGCATGCGTTGCGGGGGCAGATGCACTACGGCTGCCCGGTAGGCTTGCCGATTGACGAGCAGATCCACACCCCGACCGAAAAGTTTGCCTGGATGGCGCTCATGTCGTGGAGGCTCCTTCATGGCAGCAGTGCCCCCGCGTGTGAAGCATCTGACTGCCGATGTTCCACCGCAATTGCGAATCCTGGACTAAACTTTTTTGGGTGCGGTGTTGCTCTCTGCATTGCAGGGCAATAACTGAGCGCCACCACAAAGATGTGGCAAGGCTTGAGCAAGATAGCGAGAATGACTGCCGTCGTGGGCCCCATTATCCATGTGGACCGAGTTTTGGAAGATATATAAACTAGGGGGCTATTCACAAATATACATGGTGACCATATATCTCGTGGGCCCCACTATCTATGTGGAAGTGGTCAACACGCATGCGATCGATTTAGGACCTCTGAGGAATCACTTGCAAAAGATTTAGGACCTATATGTGCATTTTGAAAGAACTAGGACCTCTGATGAATCACTTACAAAAGATTTAGGACCTAAATGTGCATTTTGAAAGAACTAGGACCTAAGTGAAGGTTCACGAAAAGAATTAGGACCGCCCATGTGGTTTACTCTTTTCCGAGCTTGATATCTTGATTTTTGAAGCGTGTCCTGGCTACAGGAATGCACACTTGATTGATTTTTGTTGCTGTTCTTTATATTGATGACTGGATGTGTAGGCCGGACAGAGAATAATTCATGTGTGAAAGATGGAAATATGTTTTTTCACTCAATCAAAAACTTATCGCTACATGTATAGGGCTTGATTCTTTTTTACATTTTTTCTACTTATCATGCGTAGGAGGTGGTGAAACTGCTATTTTGCTTGAAAAGCTACTAGTCATTTCGAAATGAATGGTTGCTATCTCATTTTTCACTAAATAAAGTTTGCTTACTAACGGTTGCAGATACCCGTGGTCGTGGTTTCTTGCGATGCCTACCTAAATCTTGGGGTGTCTGGCTCGCAGATACCCGTGATCGTGGTTTCTTGCGATGCCTACCTAAACCTTGGGGTGTCTGGCTCGTCATCAAAATTGGCAGCAGATGCGGGATGCTGTTGGGGTCGCCGGAGAGGACACACTGTCCTCGTGTCCTGCTGCTCAATGGCAACTATGGCGACCGATGTAATCCCTCACTCTCTCTCACTCCAACCCTACTGGTTTGCTATGTATTTTAGAGAAACAAAGCTGTGCTTAGTCTAAACTTTTTTTTGAAAGATAACTACCATATGTATTTGTTTAGTTCCTCGGGAAAAGAATAGCTCAAGCCCAAGTGTGACGATTCCACCGTGAACGTGATACAGCGTGCATACCCACGTTCTCCCTTCCTCCACCCTTTTATAGCTACTACTGTGTATAAGGGCAAATCTACGAATATGCATATTAATCCGTTTCCAAAACTTAAAACAACTTTCGAATAATGTATTCAATTAATCTTTACTATTAGTTTTGAGTTGGTGAAGGCACTTTCTCTTTAATTACATCTTTTGATTTCTGATTTTACCCCTATAAGATTAGGCATAATACAACCTTTACCACCGCCCAGCCCACGCGAGGAAAAAACCCTCTCGCCCTCCCAGCACTACCGCTCATGACCTCATCTCGTCTTCTCTCCCTCCCTGCTCCATCTCTCCAACCATCGGCCTCCCCTTCCCATCTTCTCTTTGCCCCACCTCCCCAATAGCAGCCACCCCTCTACCTCTATCGAGCTCCAATTGGCCGAGGTACGCGACCTGCTCGAGCTCTGACCAGCGGAGGTGCCCGAGCTCGTCAAGCACGACCAACACGCCTGGTTGTGAACCGGACGGAGATCCTGACCTGGCCGCTAGGCTCTTGTTCGTGTGGAATCGGAGAAGGCCTCCTCGATAGGATCTGTAGCACCGGCCGCCGGGACCCTGCTCGTGTGGAATCGGAGAAGGCCTCCTCGATATGATCTGCGACGCTGCGGACCCACCAAAGAAGTTATGACGAAGCCCAATCCGCTGGCGAGCGCGCGACCAGCAATTTGGACCTTCACAAACTGAGAAATCCACCTGCAGTCGCTATCCCTCCCTCTCCTTATCTTTTCGCCCGTGCCTGCCCTCCTGGCGAAGGAGAGAAGGCGGAGGTCCTGCAAAACCTCTCTTCTACCGAAACCGGCGGGAGCGGCTTCGGGGCGCTGTGGTAGAGGTGCTCAGCGGTGGCGCTTGAGAGTCGGAGCGGTAGAACATGGTTATGTGAAGATTTCCAGCAGGGTGAGGCGCTGCAACATGACGTTTGGGTCGGTCGCGAAGACGAGCTTCTGGCGGCGGACATGGGGCCGATGAGTTCCTAGCGGCAAGGTCGAGGTCGAGTTTCGAGCATCCGCGGGTGCGACAGGGCCACGGTCGTCTCCGGCGATAGCATCCCTCCACAGCGACACTTTTCAACTATATTTATTTTAGTTACTACTAATTGAGGGCATGACAGCTAGAATTTATTTTTACAATAATTTATGGTAGTGAAAAATAAAAATGAGACAACAAAATAAGAGAGAGAGAAAGTTAGCCATACTTTTCAGACGCGTTGTTCAACATTTGATTTTTTTTTTTTTTTGCAAGCACATATGTGGCGAACTATTGATTTTAGCTACTATTACTTTGAGACATGGGTAGAATTCACTTCTAGACGAATTTGAAACAATAAAATAAAGGATGGGTGATAATATCAGACATGGATTTTGTACCCTGCAATTGGCTCAATAACAAGTGCCCCCACATCAGATGGCCCTATATATCAGTGATGCTATGTCAGGGGAGCCTACGTCATAGGATCTTCATCCATGGAATGGTACCGTCTTAACTATGATAAATGAAGGAGAAATTAAAATTTCTTGTACTTGTAAATAGCATGAATATACTTGAAGCGAAGTGGAATCTCACTCATATGTATGCTATCGAGTTATAGTGAATTACATTTTAAGAAAGGCAAATATTATCACATTTCAAAAATATGCATTTATCGTTTTCTATACACATCGATTTTTTCATGTATAATATGTTTACACATGTGGTAAGGAGTCTGTGGCAATGCACGGGTATTTAGCTAGTTATCCTTAACATTTGAGTTTCTAACGATGAGAGCTTCGAAACAAGACCGATATTTATTGCACATCTTTTTGACAAATTTTAAATTTCAAAAGATAACACTTGGTGAAAACTTTATGAAACAAGATATTCTTAAGCTTATCGTGTGTTGTGGTCACAGGAGGTTTTACTATATTAGCATTGTGTACTTTGGTGCACTACCAGGAAATTCAAAGTTGTCGTGTATCTATGGCCTTGAGTGTTGAAGTTTTGGAACTTAGCAAAAAAATGATCCTTAGTAAACTGAAATTTTGCTGAGTGTTACACTAAGCAAACAAAACACTCGGGAAATTAAAATTTGCATAAAAACACTGTACAAATTGCAAACTTCTTCGACTGTTTTATACAAGACACTTGACAAAGTTTTGGCCAAACTCTAAATTCAATAAAAGGAACTTAAAAAAAAAACTTGCGCGTTTAGTCTTTTTATGTGGCTAGTTCCTAGAACGGACAATATGGCGAAGAACTCTAAATTCAATAAAAGGAACTTCAAAAAACAAGAAAACTCGCGCATTTAGTCTTTTTTTATGTGACATAGTTCCTAGAACGTGCAATATGGCAATTTACCCAAAAAAAAACATCACAAAAAATGCTAACATGCATGACTTAACTTGCCTTTCTACCTAGATGACCATGTTGATGCCCAAATCCAAGCCAAGCTTTATTGTAACCACCCAAAAAATTTCCACACGTGTGCATCTTGTTATGACAAACAACATTGCCAAATAGAGTTTCCAAGTTTTATATTAAAAATGATTTTCTGTTTTATTAGTGCAAAAGGAGCAAAATGTGTCCTTTTTTGCAAAGCAACTAACAAAAAAGAAGTTGCACAATGCCATCATTGCAATTTCACGCAAAGTATACCTTATAGGATGAACAACTATGAAAGATGAAGATTTATCTCAAATTGCAGGTAGTTCATATTTATTTTTTTACTTTTTGGTGATTTTAGAAAATTTGATCTCTAGGTATCATAAATACGGTCCCAAAATTTGGGAGAAAATATGTAGACTACCCTGGTAGCATGCTATGCATAGTGCATGACAATACTTCAAAACTCTATCCCCCTTATACGAATGACAGGGCCAACAAATTTGAACCGGTTTCTAAATTCAACAAATCAAACTTAAAAAAAATCAGAACTTGCACATTTTATCTTTTTATCTGACCCAGTTCCTAAAAAAGTTCCAAATTTTTAATATGAAAATTTGATAAAATAAACTTCACAGGCATCTGATACGTCGCAAATGTATCTATAATTGTTGATGCTCCATGCTTGTTTTACACCAATTACTTTGTATTTTGTTTACACTTCGTGGCGTTTTTATGCATTTTCCGGAACTAACCTATTAACAAGATGCCACAGTGCCAGTTCCTGTTTTATGTTATTTTGTGTTTCAGAAAAGTTACAGAGGAAATATTCTCGTAATTGGACGAAACGAAGCACGAAGTTCTTATTTTTCCCCGACACGAGACGGAGTCCAATGCAGAGACGGAGGAGGGTGATACGTCTCAAACGTATCTATAATTTTTGATGATCCATACTTGTTTTTACACCATTTGCCTTGTGTTTCGTTACACTTCGTGGCGTTTTTATGCAATTTCCGGAACTAACCTATTGACAAGATGCCACAGTGCCAGTTAAAAGATCATATCGAGCCCCATGTGTGGTTTTGGTAATTAATGACAATCCCTATAGACTAATGGTTGCATTGAGTTATATGTGTAGGACTTGTCCATAGACAATGCTTGAACCATTTGTTGGAGTCAAGGTTGTAAGAAGAAGATTATGTGTTGACCAAGGTGTTATTCAAGGAGTGATCCAAAGATTGGTCCTAAGGGAGTTGAGCTTATGTCAAGTGTGTCTTGAAGAATAAGATTGAGTGAGCTCTCGTGTATCCTCAAGACACCATCATTATGGAGAAAGAAGAATTGATTCGAGGATTGATCAAGTCAAAGCGCAAGTTCAAGATGAGCAACTAGAAGAGAACATATGCTTGAAGCTTGCCATCTATATTGTGATCATGGATATGTGAAGATATGCTTAAAGAGAGTCTCTTCCATAGTAGAGTATGGGGGAGCAATCCGCAAGACTTCACCAAGCAAGCTCAATCAAGAAAGGTGGTCCAACTTGAGAAGATCAAGATCGTCTTTATCCACCTCAAGTGGAATGCTCAAGGCAAAGGTATGATAGTGTTAGGGTTTCTTTCTTACTGGTCTCATGGTGTTATTTGTGAGACCGGGTTATAGGATCGGTAGCCGTACTATCAAGAGGGGCTCTCGAGTGAGTAACTTAATTGTAACGTTCAGAGAGAGCTCAAACCTTTGCATACTTGGCATCATCTTTCTTGATTCTTATTTGGATTTTATCCATGTGAGGTTCTAGAGCTTGTGGTTATTTCCATGACAAGCTCTAGCTCATCAAAAACGGATTTCGCATAAAACTCTTATTGCGTTTTTGATGTTTGGAGGTTTTACCAGTTTGTCTTCGTAGAGAGGTCAAACCTTTCATCATTTGGTTTTATACTCCCTTGTTGGACTATGATGTTTCTATGGATGAAGTTGTAGAGCTCGTTGTGATGATTCCAACGAGCCCAAGATCATCGAAAACGGAGTCCGGATGCTCAAGTTATTGTCGTTTTCGTTTTGGTATTTCTGCTGTTTCAGTGGGGGCGGAAATAGCCGGTTAGCCGGTCTGAGGGCCGGCTTTAGCCGGTCTGCCCAGATTTCGTCTCTGTTTCAACCCGGCTTTTTGTCCGGCTATTTCTGGCCAGGGCCGGATATTTCAGGCCGGCTATAGCCGGTGTTAAGACCGGCTTTAGCCGGTGTTAGTGGCTGTAACGGTCAGATTTCGGAGGGGGGGTATAAATACCCCTTCTTCCTCCTTGGAACAGCCACGTTTTGGGCTTCTCTCTCCTCCATTGTTGACTTTGCAAAGCTTGCCCTTCCTCCTCCATTCCTCCCATGATTCTTGCATCTTTTTGAGGGAAAAGAGAGAGGAGATCTAGATCTATCTTTCCACCAATCAAAATCTCCTCTTAGTGAGGGGAACCTCTTGTGGATTTAGATCTTGGAGTTCTTTGTGGATTTCCTTTGTTCTTCCTCTCATATCTCTCCATAGCATTAGTTGCTTTGGTAGGATTTGAGTGAGAAGGATTTGAGCACCTTGTGTGCTCTTGCTATTGCATAAGTTGCATCGGTTTGAGTTCTCCCCGGAGATTCGAGTAAGTGAAAGTCTGTGAGCTTATTTCTCTTGGGTTCTTAGAACCCTAGACGGCTTTGTGGCTTTGTGGTGCCTTTGTGGCTATTCTTGGGAGCCTCCAATTAAGTTGTGGATGCGTGCCCCAAGCTTTGTGTAAAGGCCCGGTTCCGTCTTGAGGAACCCCTTAGTGGAAGAGTGAGCTAGGCCTTTGTGGCGCAAGCTCACACCGGAGAATAGGGTGAGGCCTTTGTGGCGTTGGTTAGGCCTTTGTGGCGATACCACACCCCTCCAACGAGACGTACTCCCTTTCAAGGAAGGAACTCGGGAATACATCATCGTCTCCGCGTGCCTCGGTTATTCCTATACCCGAGCTCTTTACTTATGCACTTTACATTGTGATAGCCTTCGTGCTTGAAGTTATATATCTTGCTATCACCTTGTTACTTGTTTTGCTTAGCATAAGTTGTTGGTGCACATAGGTGAGCCTAGTTTATTTAGGTTTTGTGTGCTTGACAAAATAAACGCTAGTTTAATTCCGCTTTTGTTCAAGCCATTCGTAAAATTTGATATCGCCTAGTCACCCCCCCTCTAGGCGACATCTGTGTCCTTTCAATTGGTATCAGAGCCAGGTTTCTCATTTTAGGCTTCACCGCCTTGAGAGCAAAGATGTCGGCTAGGGGATTAGTGCACAATAATACTTCTATATTTGATGGCACAAATTATGATACTTGGAAAATTCACATGCTTAATTATTTTTGGGTCATGGACCCATCTATGGAGCGAATTGTAGATGCGAGTTTTTCTCCTCCAAAGGATACTCAAAATCTATCTTTAGAGGATGAGAAAAACTTGTATCTCAATGCTCAAGCTACTCATGTGATTGTTAATGCTTTGAGAAATGTAGTTACCTTCTCCATCACGCCTTTTCGGAGCGCTCATGAGATATGGACAAAGCTTCAAGAAAAATATGGTGTGTCCAAGATTATTGAGGATGATTGTATTCCTTCCACTTCCGGCCGCAATGAACTTTCATCCACTTCACCAAAGTGTGGCAAGACACAAGGTAATGATATGGTGAGTGATGATGAAACTTGCAATGGTGATAGTATGCTTACTTTTGATGACCCTTCATCTCTATCTCATTGCAATGCTTCATCTTTGGACTTAAACACTTGTAGCCCCATAAATGTTTTACATGCTTGTGTTGATAGTCCTTGCATATCATGTGTAAATTTCTTGAATAAATCTCATGATGATATGCTTGCTTTGTCTTGTTGCCATGATACAAATGCTTCTATTTCCTCTAGTATTTGCGATGCTAACCATATAGAGGAAACCAAAGAGTCTTTGGGCCAAGACAAGGTCTTGAATGGAGCTTCAAGTATTTCTTCATCTTCTTCTTCTCACGGTTCCAACATATGCCTTATGGCTAGGTCTTCAAATCATAATGATGTTGAGGACAATGGTGAGGATGAGGAAAATGAAGAAGACTATATTGAGTATTTAAACAAGAAGGGTAAGGTGGTCTTTGATGCTTTGCATAACCATAAAAATATTTTGCCCAACTTCTTTGAAATCATGAGTTGTGCTATTGAGAGCACGAAACTCATTGAGATGAAGGAAGAACAAATTGATAATATGTTTTCTCTTGAGCGTGAGTATGCCAATGATATCCATGATTTAAAATATGCTCTAGAGGAAGAGCAAGAGCTTCGGGTTTCTCTTGAGGAGAAGCTTGAATCCATTGAGGAGTCATGTAATGAAGTTATTTCTAAACTCACTAAAGAACGTGACCTCGCTCTTGCCAAGTTGTCTTCTCCTATTCATAATGATAATGATGCATGTGCTACTAACTCTACTTCTTGTGAAGCATCTATTTTGAAGGAGAATGTTGAGCTAAGGGCTCAACTTAAATTGCTAACTACCAAGTATGGGAAATTGGAAGAAATTCATGAAAAGCTATCTAGCTCTAATGAGGATCTTCTAGTGTCCCATGCTCGCCTAAAGTTAGCGCATGAGGCTATATCTACAAAGGTAACATCTTGTGAGCCTCATGTGGGCACTAGCACTATTTCCCAAAATGCAATATTGCCATGTGCTAGTACTAGTAATTCATCCACTCATACTATTTCTACATCTAGTGATGAATTACCCTCCTTGCCTTGCTGCTCTAACAATGTAGCCTCTACTTCCTCTAGTACTTGTGTTGTCACTAACCATGTAGAGGAAATCAAAGAGCTCAAGGCCCAAGTTACTTCGTTGAAGAAAGACTTGGAAAAACGTCATGAAGGGAAGTCCACACTCAATAAGATCTTGAGTGTGCAAAAATCCCCCAATGACAAGAGTGGACTTGGATTTATCTCTAACAACAAGAAGAAGTCCAAAATATACAAGAAGAAGAAGGGCCAAGAACAAGTCAAGAATTTGGCCAAGATTGTTTGCTTCAAGTGCAAAATTGAAGGGCACCATGTTAGATCTTGTCCTTTGAAGAAGAAGCCTCTTAGTGAGAAGCAACAAGGGAAGCGGCCTCAAGTTCAAGCCCTTGCTCAACCTCAAGTTGAAGAAAGGTCACTTCCCAAGAATAATCAAGCTAATACTCCCCTTGTGGAGAAATCAAGTGAGAAGAAGGTGAAGAAAAGAACTTGCTACATATGCCATGAGAAGGGTCACCTATCTTCTTCATGCACTAGTGGTAACTCATCCAACCCTATCATAATTGAAGATGTTTATTCACTTTGCAAGGATAAGGTTGGCAATGTGTTTGCCAAATTTGTTGGTACTCAAAGTGGTGTCAAGAAAAGAACCATTTGGGTTGCCAAACCTATTGTTACTAACCTCTTAGGACCCAACTTGGTTGGGGACCAACAAGCCATTACTTGAACAATAGGTGTTATTGGAGGGCATTGGAGACTTGGCAATATCATGAAGAATTAAGGGATCTTCATCAATTATATTTTCTCAAGTCAAGTCAAGGGATTATCTTGTGTCTATCATATATCCAATGTTCCTCCTTGCGGTAACATGTATTCAACTTATCTACATTGAAAGTTACTCGCCCCTTTGCATGTGTTGGGTTTTGTATCTTGCATATGTTTGTATATGTTGTGCTTCCTACTTGCTTCATTTTGAGTAATCAAGCATGTGCATGTTGGTTTGCACACCATGTACGGTTGTTCTTGTTGAGCCTTTTGCATATTTCTTGTATCTTGTTGGCTCTTGTGAAAGATTAATGGTTCATCCCATTTTGGGAGAGTGATATGCTTTTGCACTTCATAATCCTAAAAATGTGTGTACATGAGGAATACCACTTAGTGTTGATATTTAAAGATTATCTAGTCTCTATGTGGTATGTCATTCTCATGAGAAATTCAAATTCTATAATGTCCATTAATCATCTTGTTGGTTTTTATTTGCCTCTTATGAAAAATAAATGTTTTATCACATTATGGGGGAGTAATATGCTTTGTGCATACTACAAACCAATATAATGTGTATATTTGAGGTTGTGTCACATAGTGTTGATATTGTAAATAATCTTGCTTCTATGTGGCATGTTTTCTCAAACAAATTCCAATTTGCCAAATTGTTTTATTGCTCTTGTTTTGGATCTGGTTTGTGAGATACTTTCTTGATAGGGTTTTCCTAAAATGTGGAATGCTACATCAAAGTTGGAAAACCATTAGCTTCAAGTTTTCTTAATCATTGCTTTGCATGATTGTTTAACTATTTGAGTCTATCAAGAATATCTTCTTTAGCATGGTGATTAATTCTTATCCTTCTCCGTATGCTTCTTTGTTGTGAAGATGATCTTGGATTTATATGTAAACTACCACCGGGAAATAAATCCAAATACCTCTTGTTCTTGGACAATTGGTACTATATCATGTGGCACATGTATATTGATCATCTTTACATTGGCTATTGCTTTCAATTGCCTTATCTCTAGCCAAAAATGTATTTGTTTTAGCTCCCATTGTCTTCCATGACTTTTGTTATCCCATTTGATTTCGTTGAACTTGTTTTGTGTTATTTATATGTTGGTAGATGTGATGATCCCACTTGTGTGCATTTTGTATTCAAATGCAAAATCATAAATAATGCACTAATCTTGGGGGAGCTCTCCTATATTTGTTATAACACACTCTTTGTGCTTATTTCAATTGGTATTGGTTTTTTTTGTTGGAAGACAAATCTTTTCTTTTTGGTACTTAGTGTGCCATCATAAAAAGTGTGGAGAGTTTGGTTTGTTTATTTGAACCTTGCTCTCTTTGGGAGTTGGTGATCTCATTCCTTATTATTTATTTCTTACTCTTAAAATGAGATATGTCTTTGAGCATGTGTGTTTTAGTTATGTTTTATGCTCATTGGCTTTTGCTTGGTTCACTAGTTGAACTTTGGAGTCAATCTTGTGTTGATTTGATTCTTTGATATAATTTGGACAACCTTTTGTAGCTTCACAATTTTGTGTGCTCGCTTGTCCTTCTTGGTGTTTTGTCCAAATTGTATCTCCTTTGGCTCTAGAAAGTCTTGTGCATGCATATTTACTAAATGTATACTTTATGGCATGCTTTGCTTTCTTTGATCAAATATATAGGAGAAGCTTCATCAAATCCTAAATTGGCTAAGATGTGCATGAAATTCAGTTTCATATATATGCACCTATTTATGTGGAGTTTGTCCTATATGTTGTTGTCTCTAACTACTTTGGACCCAATGAGTTTGGGGACCATCTTGTACTTGAACTTTGTTTTAGGTACATGGAGATATATTGGTGCTTGTCTCAATAATAAGGATGAAGTGGTGACTAAATGATAATTTGAGGCAAGCTAGGATTATTGAAGAACTCCTATCTACTACATCCTACCTTTAATATCTCGGTAACAAGTATCTTTTTATGCATACTTTTCTAGCGTCCAACCTTGTGTAGGTTGTTTCTTGGCATGGATATCTTTATTTGAAAATCATGTGGTTCTTGCAAGGATTCTAATGAAACCTCTTTATTGCAAATGTGAGCAAGTTGAGATGAGGACATATTATTGGGAATATATAAAAATCATGCTCATGATTCTCCTATCCCATATATGTCAACTTAGCAATCTTTTTGCATATCAATTCTTCAATAAGCTCACATGTGCAATATTGATGAAATTGCAAATTTATTTCTTCTGTTTGGTATCCATCGTTTTGATACTTGTTGTTTTTATCAAAGCATCCCAACTATCTTCTTTCCCTTGTTGATATTTGTGATGTCTTTGACATGTTGGTGGTTGAAGTTCGTCAATATACAATAAGATAAATTAAGCCTTTGGCCATGCTTTAAAAGCAAAAATCTCATTGGTATATTGCATGACTTCATTTTAGATATCATGTTCTATTCTTAGTATCTATTTTGTGTGTACATGTTTCTTTGTGATAATTATCTTTGTGATATTGTCTACTTAGAAACTTATACACATGAGAGATGATATCTCATTATTTGATATCTTATTTGAACATTATGTGTTGGGATGGAATGCTAAGCAATATCATTCATTGAAGACTATGTGGATGCTCTATGCTAATCCTTGTATTAGTCTTATAATATGTTGTGTCATTTCTCTCACACATTCCTTGGTTGAGCCTTTTATATGTTATCCCTTACTTGTTGCTTAACCATTTCTTTGATGCAAGTGTTAAGCTTAATTTCTTCTCTATGATCTCTTGCAAATGGTTGCGTTTTAAATGTTATTGAGGGAGTGAGGATTCCATGTTGTGCAAATTGTATTCAAATACAAACATTCCAATTTTTGCACGTACCTTGGGGAGCTTCCTCATTTCATTTAAAGCACCATTTTGCGGTTAGCATAGTATTTAAATTCACTTGGTATCATTTTGTTTTGAATAATATTGAGGGAGTGATGATTCCATGTGTGTGCACCTTATACTTCAACTCAATAGAATATTTTGTGCACACACCTTGGGGAGCTTCCTCATATTATTTAGAGCACCTTTTCGATCTTATCATAAAATCTTTATTCAGTTTGTTCTTTGGATTGTTTGATTGCTCTCTTCATTTGTTGAAGTTTATCCATCGTGTTATCTTATTTTTTTTGCAATCTTTGATCCTCAATATAGTTTGGTTTCCTTCATATATTTGTCTTTGTATATGTGCATGTGTCTTCACTTATTTCTTTTGGATATGCACACCATTTTGGAGGAACTCACACTATATTGGCCTTCTAAGTTTTTCGCCCATTTTGGCAATGGATGCCAATGGGGGAGAAGTTTCGAGGGTTTAAAGGGAATTGGCTTTTATGCTTTGGTTTGTTCTTAAGCATTTGCCTTGCATGCTTTGTATGGTTGAGTATATAGTGGAAACTCCACCAACAACCTTGGTTGGCAATATATGCAATGAAATCAAGATCATTCACACGTGCATAGATTGTGGGGGAGTTTGCTCTATATATGGTGGTTTTACTAACATCACATACTTTTGTAGTATTTGATGTTAGTATAACCATTTTAGTTCTTTGAATTCATAATATAAACCCTCTCAAAGAGATTGTCATCAATTACCAAAATGGAGGAGATTGAAAGATCATATCGAGCCCCATGTGTGGTTTTGGTAATTAATGACAATCCCTATGGACTAATGGTTGCATTGAGTTATATGTGTAGGACTTGTCCATAGACAATGCTTGAACCATTTGTTGGAGTCAAGGTTGTAAGAAGAAGATTATGTGTTGACCAAGGTGTTATTCAAGGAGTGATCCAAAGATTGGTCCTAAGGGAGTTGAGCTTATGTCAAGTGTGTCTTGAAGAATAAGATTGAGTGAGCTCTCATGTGTATCCTCAAGACACCATCATTATGGAGAAAGAAGAATTGATTCGAGGATTGATCAAGTCAAAGCGCAAGTTCAAGATGAGAAACTAGAAGAGAACATATGCTTGAAGCTTGCCATCTATATTGTGATCATGGATATGTGAAGATATGCTTAAAGAGAGTCTCTTCCATAGTAGAGTATGGGGGAGCAATCCGCAAGACTTCACCAAGCAAGCTCAATCAAGAAAGGTGGTCCAACTTGAGAAGATCAAGATCGTCTTTATCCACCTCAAGTGGAATGCTCAAGGCAAAGGTATGATAGTGTTAGGGTTTCTTTCTTACTGGTCTCATGGTGTTATTTGTGAGACCGGGTTATAGGATCGGTAGCCGTACTATCAAGAGGGGCTCTCGAGTGAGTAACTTAATTGTATCGTTCAGAGAGAGCTCAAACCTTTGCATACTTGGCATCATCTTTCTTGATTCTTATTTGGATTTTATCCATGTGAGGTTCTAGAGCTTGTGGTTATTTCCATGACAAGCTCTAGCTCATCAAAAACGGATTTCGCATAAAACTCTTATTGCGTTTTTGATGTTTGGAGGTTTTACCAGTTTGTCTTCGTAGAGAGGTCAAACCTTTCATCATTTGGTTTTATACTCCCTTGTTGGACTATGATGTTTCTATGGATGAATTTGTAGAGCTCGTTGTGGTGATTCCAACGAGCCCAAGATCATCGAAAACGGAGTCCGGATGCTCAAGTTATTGCTGTTTTCGTTTTGGTATTTCTGCTGTTTCAGTGGGGGCGGAAATAGCCGGCCCAGGGCCGGAAATAGCCGGTTAGCCGGTCTGAGGGCCGGCTTTAGCCGGTCTGCCCAGATTTCGTCTCTGTTTCAACCCGGCTTTTTGTCCGGCTATTTCTGGCCAGGGCCGGATATTTCAGGCCGGCTATAGCCGGTGTTAAGACCGGCTTTAGCCGGTGTTAGTGGTTGTAACGGTCAGATTTCGGAGGGGGGGTATAAATACCCCTTCTTCCTCCTTGGAACAGCCACGTTTTGGGCTTCTCTCTCCTCCATTGTTGACTTTGCAAAGCTTGCCCTTCCTCCTCCATTCCTCCCATGATTCTTGCATCTTTTTGAGGGAAAAGAGAGAGGAGATCTAGATCTATCTTTCCACCAATCAAAATCTTCTCTTAGTGAGGGGAACCTCTTGTGGATTTAGATCTTGGAGTTCTTTGTGGATTTCCTTTGTTCTTCCTCTCATATCTCTCCATAGCATTAGTTGCTTTGGTAGGATTTGAGTGAGAAGGATTTGAGCACCTTGTGTGCTCTTGCCATTGCATAAGTTGCATCGGTTTGAGTTCTCCCCAGAGATTCGAGTAAGTGAAAGTCTGTGAGCTTATTTCTCTTGGGTTCTTAGAACCCTAGACGGCTTTGTGGCTTTGTGGTGCCTTTGTGGCTATTCTTGGGAGCCTCCAATTAAGTTGTGGATGCGTGCCCCAAGCTTTGTGTAAAGGCCCGGTTCCGCCTTGAGGAACCCCTTAGTGGAAGAGTGAGCTAGGCCTTTGTGGCGCAAGCTCACACCGGAGAATAGGGTGAGGCCTTTGTGGCGTTGGTTAGGCCTTTGTGGCGATACCACACCCCTCCAACGAGACGTACTCCCTTTCAAGGGAGAAACTCGGGAATACATCATCGTCTCCGCGTGCCTCGGTTATTCCTATACCCGAGCTCTTTACTTATGCACTTTACATTGTGATAGCCTTCGTGCTTGAAGTTATATATCTTGCTATCACCTTGTTACTTGTTTTTCTTAGCATAAGTTGTTGGTGCACATAGGTGAGCCTAGTTTATTTAGGTTTTGTGTGCTTGACAAAATAAACGCTAGTTTAATTCCGCTTTTGTTCAAGCCATTCGTAAAATTTGATATCGCCTATTCACCCCCCCTCTAGGCGACATCTGTGTCCTTTCACCAGTTTCCTGTTTTCTGCTGTTTTTGTGTTTCAGAAAAGCTACACAGGAAATATTCTCGGAATTGGATGAAACAAAAGCCAGAAGTCTTATTTTTCCCGGAAGCTTCCCGAAGACCGAAAGAGAGCCGGAGGGGGGCCAGAGGCCGCCCTCACACATAGGTGGCGCGGCCCAGGCCCTGGCCGCGCCACCCTGGTGTGAGGAGCCCCTGGCTGCCCCCTGACGACGCCCCTTCGCCTATAAGAAGCCTCGGGACGGAAAACCCTAGGGGAGTCGGCAATTTTTCTAGAAAGAGTTCCGTAGCTCCGCCGCCGCCGTCGACAAATTTCGGGGTACAAAAGTCTCTGTTCCGGCACCCTGCCGGGATGGGGAAGTGCCCCCGGAGCCATCTCCATCGGTCTCCATCGCCGTCTCCGCCGTCTCCATCGACCTCATCGCCATCTCCATCAACCTTGATGTCTCCTATGATGAGGAGGGAATAGTTCATCCCCGGGGCTGAGGGCTCTACCGGTAGCTATGTGGTTCACCTCTCTCTCCTATGATGTGATCTTTATGTGATCGTGAGCTTTGTATCATGTTGAATAAGTAGATGTTACTCTTCTTCATTATGTGTACTCTAGTGTGTTATTAAAGTAATCTATTCCTCCTGCCATGGTGTAACGGTGACAGTGCGTGCATCATGGTGGTACTTGGTCTAGGCTACGATTGTGATCTTTTATGGATTATGAGAATAATTATCACTATGATAGTATTGAAGTGATCTTTTCCTCCTTTCATGGTGTAATGTTGACAGTGTGTGCACCGTGTTAGTACTTAGTCTAAGTTGCAATAATATCTATTTTGAGTTGTGATTTGATTTGGATATCTTTATGAGTGGTGTTTGTCAAGTACTTGATGAACTTTGAGGAGTGCTTCGTAGCCTACGCAATGATTAGTGTTATTCAATAGGAGAGTAATTCAGAGTACCATAGTGAAGAGAAGTTTTCTATTTGTTCAATTATGTTATATTTGTTGGGAGTGTGTCCAGTAGTGAAAGTATGATCCCTAGGCCTTGTTTCCAAGCTTTGCACACCGTTTACTCGCTGTTTTGTTACATGTTTACTTGCTGCCATTTTTATTTCATATTGCATTTACTACTTATAATCATCTATACCACTTGTATTTCACTATCTCTTCGCCGAACTAGTGCACCTATACATCTGACAAGTGTATTGGGTGTGTTGGGGACACAAGAGACTTTCTGTATCATAATTGCAGGGTTGTTTGAGAGGGATAGCTTTGACCTCTTCCTCCCTGAGTTCGATAAACCTTGGGTGATCCACTTAAGGGAAACTTGCTGCTGTTCTACAAACCTCTGCACTTGGAGGCCCAACACTGTCTACAAGAACAGACGCGTGCATAGACATCAAGCTCTTTTCTGGCACCGTTGCCGGGGAGGTAAGGTAAAAGGTACTCGCATCCTCCTTTGTGAGTGCTCGAAGTTATTTCCTTTAGATTCTGTAGTTACATCTTTTTGTTTCTTGTTTTTATTTTCACTAGTTAGGCTTAATGGAAAACAAAGAGTTCTATAGTCTTTTTCCTGAGTTTAGATATGAAGTGTTTGAAGAGAAAATTGAAAAACCTTTGGAGCTAATAGTGTTGTTAGTATGAATGCTTTGAACACCGTTGTTGATAATGCTATAGAAAAGTCTAAGCTTGGGGAAGCTGGTTTTGTTAAGCATGATATTTTTAGTTCCCCAGCTTTAGTGGAGAAAGTTTGTTCTGATAATATTTTATCTCCCATATGTGATGTTCCTTCTTATGATGATATGTTTGATGAGTATGCTTTGCGAAATAGCTGTTCTCTAGCTTGTGATGATACTAAGCCTCTAGTTTATGATGGTTATGATGATGAGTATAATATTTTCAGTTCACCTACTATTGAGGATAAAATTAGTTATGATTACAATATGCCTCCTATTTTTGATGATTATGGTGATAAGAATAATTATTCTGTTGAATCTGCTCTTACTACTATTGTTCCTGTGGTGAGTATTAATTCTTTTATGCATGTGGCTCATGATAGGGATGTTTTATGTGATAGTTATATTGTTAATTCTATTAATGATGCTACTGAAAGTTATTATGAGAGAGGGAAACATGGTTTGATGGATCTCAACAATATTAAGTTTCCCCTCTTTATGTTGCAAATCTTGAAGTGGCACTTGTTTTATCTATCCATGCTTGCTACTATGTGCCTCGTTGATTTATTTTCTTACAAGATTCCTATGCATAGGAAGTGGTTTAGATTTAAATGTGTTTCATATATGCTTTTTGATGCTCTCTATTGCTTTAAGTTCCTATATGGCGCCTTTGCCTCAAGCTCTTATATGGCGCCCACATGAGCATCTTTGCAAATTACTGCGCCTAGCTCAAAGGCGTTAAAGAAAAGCACTCTTGGGAGAAAACCCAACGTTTTATTTTCAGTACTTTTTCTTTTATTTGAGTCTTGGAAGTCATTACTACTGTAATGACCGCTCCTTATCTTGTTTATTTTGTTTTTGTGCCAAGAGAAGCCTCTAATTCGAGTGAGGTAAAGATTTGGGGATGTTGCTGTCCTGAAACTGTTTTCGGTGCTGCACCGTAAAAATCCGTATAAATTCTCTGTATATCTTTTGGACCTGCGATTTCTTGTGCATATGTCCCAGGTTACATCCAAACTTTCGTTAGTTGAACACTTTTTGATTTGAGCAACAGAAAACCCCTCAAAAATTCGACCTTTGTCAGCTGTTCTGTTTTGACAGATTTCTGCCAATTTGTGTTTGCCACTTTATCGCTTTCTTTTGAGTTCTTTTGATCACAGAACTTTTGGGGAAGTTGCTACAGTAGTATATACTTAATATGTGGTGGTTTTAGGTTGAAATCTGAACCAAAAGGGTTGATTCTATGTTATGCTTACACTAATGTTGCTAATAGATTTGTGTTTAGTTTTGTATGAAGAAAGTTTTCAAGTGTAGGGATCGGAGAATGATGAGATGAGATGAAGAATGGACAAAAGCTCAAGCTTGGGGATGCCCATGCAACCCCCAAGAAATATCCAAGAGGTACAAGCGTCAAAGCTTGGGGATGCCCCCGAGGCACCCCTTCTTCATCGGCAAAAATCAGGTCACCTTTCAAGACATTATATTTTTATTGCTTCATGCACTATGTGTTTTTCTTGGAGCGTCAGTTGTTTTAGTTTTCTTTATTAGTTTAGTTTTGGTTGCTGCAATAAATGGTTAGATCATATCATGTTTCTTTTGGAGGAGATGAACTCGTTTTCATTTGCCAAGAACACTCAGTTTTTCACTCTTATCGTTCACCGAGTGTTCTTCTTTTTCTGCTATTGCTTTTGGTTTTCGTTTTCGCCTTGATTTGCGTTCAGACCTTGTCATATCTTTTCATCAAGGTGTATTTTTGCCTCTGATCTTTATTGGTTTTCATCAAAAGAGGTGTTTATAAAAATTTCAAATGGTGTTGGAAAAGAGAAAAAGCTTTGTGCAAAATAGTGGTACAAGAAGGAGCTTGTGTAGACTGCAGACTAGGCTTTTGCATGTCGTGCTTGATGTCTTTTTGATAGTATGCTTAGTGGTTTTGCTATAGCATGACTTGTCTCAAATGACTGAGATTGCTTAATGAGCCTTTGAAAAAATCATGCGTTGTTTTTATTATTTGGAAGCATTATTTTGGTTTTCTCCTTGATGCTTTATTTGGGTTGACTTGGCGCATGCTCACACATGTTAGACTCATACAAAGTCACCAATAGCCTCTATGATCATTTAGTTTTTGACTTTTGATGCCATCTTATTCTTCTTTTAATGTTGCTTTGTTGCTTTGCATGATTATGGCCATTATTGCTCTCTTAGTTGGTCGCTCCCAGTCTTTTGCTAGCCCTTATTTTGTACAGAGTATGAGCTCTACTCGTGCATCCAACTCCCAAAAACCAAGTTTGCCATTGTGTCCACTATAAATTCCTATGCATGGTATTTGCAAGCCATTCCAAGTAAATTTTCATGTGCTACCTTTCAAAAAACCTTCAAAATACTTCTCATTTTGTGACACTGTTTTCAACTCATGGGGACGTAGTGGTCGGATTTGCTATCTTCCATATTGTCTTATTCCAAAAAGAAAAAAATAAGAGAAAAAAAGAAAGAAAAAAGGCACTCCTCCAGGGAATGTGAATGTTGGTGGGCACCCGATGAAATCGGTTAGCCATGGTTTGTGAAAGAAAAAAAGGTGGGGAGGAGTGCCAAGCTTTATAAAAGAGCACAAAAGTGCCAATCTCTCTCAAAAACTTGCTTCATTTTTGTATGGAAGATAGTAAGAACCCCATTGCCAGTCGTTGACAAAGACAACCACCTCTCAAAACCAATTTTTATCTCTCTGTTTTACAAATGAAAAGCTCTAGCACATGTTTAATCACTGCTTCCCTCTGCTAAGGGCCTTTCTTTTACTTTTATGTTGAGTCACCACCTTCTACCTTTATGCACCATTAAGAGAGCATAGTTGTCATTATTAGTATAATGTGCATTGTCCCAAAGTTTATCATTGATTGATTCATATTGTTGGTTTCACTTGTTCTCAAATTATTTGTATCTAGTCGCCCTCTTAAACTTGAAGGTGTCCTATGCATTTATGTTTTGCTCTCCATAAAGGACTAGCTGAAAACCATTTGTATGTTTTTCCTTATGATTTGAACACACGTTTGACTTTCATTGTTTCATTATTTATGATCTTTTGTTTGTGTTCTTTTTCATGTTATAACATGGTTGCTAAGTTTCTATTATCAAAATTATGTCTTTCATGCCCATGTTTTAAGTTCTTTTGATCCCAGCTCACAACGCTTACATAGATGATCAAGATTGTGTAGGTGCATGTCACCTCAAAAATTATTTCTTTTGTTATCACTTACCTACTCGAGGACGAGCAGGAGTTAAGCTTGGGGATGCTGATACGTCTCAAACGTATCTATAATTTTTGATGCTCCATGCTTGTTTTTACACCATTTGCCTTGTGTTTCGTTACACTTCGTGGCGTTTTTATGCGATTTCCGAAACTAACCTATTGACAAGATGCCACAGTGCCAGTTCCTGTTTTCTGCTGTTTTTGTGTTTCAGAAAAGCTACACAGGAAATATTCTCGGAATTGGATGAAACAAAAGCCAGAAGTCTTATTTTTCCCGGAAGCTTCCCGAAGACCGGAAGAGAGCCAGAGGGGGGCCAGAGGCCGCCCTCACACATAGGTGGCGCGGCCCAGGCCCTGGCCGCGCCACCCTGGTGTGAGGAGCCCCTGGCTGCCCCCTGACGACGCCCCTTCGCCTATAAGAAGCCTCGGGACGGAAAACCCTAGGGGAGTCGGCAATTTTTCTAGAAAGAGTTCCGTAGCTCCGCCGCCGCCGTCGACAAATTTCGGGGGACAGAAGTCTGTGTTCCGGCACCCTGCCGGGACGGGGAAGTGCCCCCGGAGCCATCTCCATCGGTCTCCATCGCCGTCTCCGCCGTCTCCATCGACCTCACCGCCATCTCCATCAACCTTGCTGTCTCCTATGATGAGGAGGGAGTAGTTCATCCCCGGGGCTGAGGGCTCTACCGGTAGCTATGTGGTTCACCTCTCTCTCCCATGATGTGATCTTTATGTGATCGTGAGCTTTGTATCATGTTGAATAAGTAGATGTTACTCTTCTTCATTATGTGTACTCTAGTGTGTTATTAAAGTAATCTATTCCTCCTGCCATGGTGTAACGGTGACAGTGCGTGCATCATGGTGGTACTTGGTCTAGGCTACGATTGTGATCTTTTATGGATTATGAGAATAATTATCACTATGATAGTATTGAAGTGATCTTTTCCTCCTTTCATGGTGTAATGTTGACAGTGTGTGCACCGTGTTAGTACTTGGTCTAAGTTGCAATAATATCTATCTTAAGTTGTGATTTCATTTGGATATCTCTATGAGTGGTGTTTGTCAAGTACTTGATGAACTTTGAGGAGTGCTTCGTAGCCCTACGCAATGATTAGTGTTATTCAATAGGAGAGTAATTCAGAGTACCATAGTGAAGAGAAGTTTTCTATTTGTTCAATTATGTTATATTTGTTGGGAGTGTGTCCACTAGTGAAAGTATGATCCCTAGGCCTTGTTTCCAAGCTTTGCACACTGTTTACTCGCTGTTTTGTTACATGTTTACTTGCTGCCATTTTTATTTCATATTGCATTTACTACTTATAATCATCTATACCACTTGTATTTCACTATCTCTTCGCCGAACTAGTGCACCTATACATCTGACAAGTGTATTGGGTGTGTTGGGGACACAAGAGACTTTCTGTATCATAATTGCAGGATTGTTTGAGAGGGATAGCTTTGACCTCTTCCTCCCTGAGTTCGATAAACCTTGGGTGATCCACTTAAGGGAAACTTGCTGCTGTTCTACAAACCTCTGCACTTGGAGGCCCAACACTGTCTACAAGAACAGACGCGTGCGTAGACATCAGAGGGCCAGGAGGTGGCCACACCACCTGGTGGCGCGGGTCCACCCCTGGCTATGCCACCACCCCTGGTGTCCTCTGACATCGCCCCTCCGCCTATATAAAGCCTCCGACCCTAAAAACCCTAAATGAATCGGTGTTTTCCCAGATAAAGTTCCGCAGCACCGCCACCATCGCAGATGAGATTCGGGGGACATAAGTCTCTGTTCCGGCACCCTGCCGGGACGGGGAATTGCCCTCGGAGCCATCTCCATCGACTCCACCGCCATCTCCATCACTGTTGCTGTCTCCCATGATGAGGAGGGAGTATTTCTCCCCCGGGGCTGAGGGCTCTACCGGTAGCTATGTGGTTCATCTCTCTCTCCCATGGTGTGATCTTTATGTGATCATGAGCTTTGTATCTAGTTGAATTAGTAGATGTTACTCTTCATCTATTATGCTACTCAAGTGCTTTTATTCTTGTAATCTCCGGAGAAACCTTGTCCCATGATGTGAAGGTGACAGTGTGTGTATTATGTGTGTCTCTTAGGCTAAATTTTACAGTAATACTTATCATGAGTTATGATCTGAGTTGGATATCTCTATGAATTGTTGGTGTTTGTCTGGAACCGTCTAGTGCACTCAAGGTGACAGTGTGGAGTAATCTAGATTGGGGAATACGAACTTTAAGGAGTGCTTTGTAGCCCTACACATGATTAGTGTTTGTTATCCAACCAGAGAGTAGCTCAGTGTAGCATAGTGAAGAAGGATATTTATGTGTTCAATTTTGTTATTATTGTTGAGAGTGTCCACTAGTGAAAGTATGATCCCTATGCCTTGTTTCTAAGCATTAAAACATTGTTTACAACAAGTTCTGTTACATGTTTGCTCGCAACGATTTTACTTGTATTTCACTATCTCTTCGCTAAACTAGTGCACATATACATCTGACAAGTGTATTGGGTGTGTTGGGGACACAAGAGACTTCTTGTATATTAATTGCAGAGTTGCTTGAGAGGGATACCTTTGACCTCTTCCTCCCTGAGTTCGATAAACCTTGGGTGATCCACTTAAGAGAAATCTGCTGCTGTTCTATAAACCTCTGCACTTGGAGGCCCAAAACTGCCTACAACAATAGAAGCGTTCGTAGACATCAGCATCACGCATGACTTAACTTGCCTTTTTTTAATCCAGATGACCTTGTTGGCGGTCAAATCCATTTCATACTTTGTTATAAACACCAATTGTTTTGCACGATATGCATCTTGTCATGACAAAAGAATCATTTGCCAAATAGTGTTTCCAACCCTTTTTTGTTAAAAACAATTTCCATCTCGTTAGTGCAAAATGGAGCAAAATTTGTCCTTCTTTGTGAAGCAGCTAACAAAAATAAGGTGCACAATGCCAGGATTGCAATTCACGCAAAGTAAACTGTATAGGATTTATGGGAGATGGATATTTATCTCGATATATCTGTAGCTACAATTAGATTAATTTTTTAGTTTGGGCAATGTTATTCAAATTTAAACTCTAGACATAGTAGATATTATTCTTATTTTTGGGAGAAAATATCATTTGGATGCCCTAGTAGGATGTTTGCGAGGGAAGAAGCCCGTTTGTGGTTACCTTGTTTGATCTGGGGTAGTTGCTATCTAAGATTGCTTTTAACATGCCCCGTATAAACCAACACCATAGACTAAAGATTATAGTTTAGGAAAAGTCAATTAATATATTAGGTTATTATCTTTAAGAAATTTTGGATGAAGAGCAAAATATGTGCTTTCAGCGAAATCATCTTTTAACGCATTTGTTGAAGCAACATAATGACAAATGTTTATGTTGATTGTGCTATGAAATTATATAGCTACTGTATCTCATAGTTATGAGCTCGGACTTATTGTACCAATCCGAGAAAATGGAGTATATACGAAGTACAACATAACATAATCTTAGGTATTGCTTTCTGATCTGATTAGACGAGCTTTCTTCAGCAAACGGGATTTTTCTAGACAAGTAACCTCTCCCATACCTTTAAAGACATGGCCTGCCAATTAATTTTATATTTGCATTCACTCTTGTAGACACATTTAGCTCTCAACATCTCTCCATAATAGGCATCATCAGCTCTACGTACAGCCTGCAGAATGGTATAACACCTAGGTAACTATTTGTACTCCTCAGTATAAAATAGGTGTTGTTGTCATGTTATATGAGGCAATGGTGATTTTGTCTATATATCTTTAGCCCTATTTGGTTCTTGTTACATCAGTGAGAGGCTCTTCGTGAGCGAAAACAGGCCGACCAACCAGCTCTACAAGATCTTCGACCTGCTCGGCGTCCCAGGCAAGAAGGCGTACAACGCTTGTGTCGCATGAACTTGCCAAGCAAAATCACTAGATAAGTAGCACATGCTACCAGGATTTCAGATAAACATGCATACGAATGAAATGGGCGCTGTAATTCATACAACACTTAAAGAAATTGAGGGAGGTAGGAAGGAGAGACTGGCCAAACCTGCGCACGGCGAGCACAGGCTGCACAGCCCCGATGCGCTGGGATGACCCAAGTTTAAACTATAGACATCGAAAATATTATTCTTATTTTTGGGAGAAAATATCGTTTGGATGCCCTAGTAGGATGTTATGCAAAATGCATGACCAAACTACGAGATTATAACACATTAAATGATTTTTATTTTATTTAGTGCAAAAAGAAGAAAATGTGTGTTTTTCGTGAAGCGGCAATAATATATAAGGTTCACAATGTCACCATTGCAATTTTCACGCACATTACATATTTTTTTGTTATTCCATTGACCAGTGTCTTGCTTTTCCCTACATAATGATATGCAACATCTTTCATGATTCTACCTTCTTGGAAAATTGGTATCAGAATCTTGTTTGCATATTCCATGATAAATTTGTTTATTTGAATATGGCTAATACCACATGTTTTGAAGGAATGTGCTGGAGATATTTTATCCCGTGTTTAGTAGTACTAGAATTGTTTTGTTTTTCTATACAACAATTATCACCTTCAGGTTGTGTAAACGCCGAGTAGTGTAGTTGAATTCAGAAATAGCCAACTGTTTGGGTTGCTCCTTAGAGTTGTGATATGGCAACTTGCTGCAAACGTGCCGGTGAGTTCTGGAGCGGCGGATAGTAGGGACGTCTGAATTGACGAGGTGGATTCGGAACGTGAGTTGCTTAACACTGGCAGAGTCCGAGTCCGGCAAGGATAGGATCAACTTGCTGCCCTCGAAGAACTTCAGCGCCAACCCAAGGTCTTCCCGACTCCGTATCGAATCGGCTTCACCTTCCTTGATCTATATATAGTGGACGAATCACCTCTCATCGCCTCGCCAATTGATCAGTTCCAATCCTAGCGAGTAGAGACATATGGCACCTGTCGACGAGACGTACAGCGGGGAGATGACCACGATCGCCTCCCGGGTCGTGTCCATCTGCGCCATGATCGGCGACCTCGCGGAGGAGACCATGAGCGCCAGACGAGTCGCCGCCATCTCCGCCATGATCCACAACGTCGCCACGGAGGAGGCGACGACCAGCAGCACGAGCAGGAAGAAGAGGCGGCGCATGGGCAGCGCACGCAGCTACGAGGAGACGTGCACGCTCAGCGAGCGCGGCAGCGCCGTCGTCTCCAAGGCGCGCCACCGAGCCACCGGGCAGACCGTCGCCCTCAAGGCCTTCCAGCACGAGTGCGGTGAGTCAGTCTCGATCGTCGGCATGGTCCTGCGCGAGGCCTGTTTCATGGCGGCCTGCCGCGGCCACCCCAACGCCGTCACCCTCCACGGCATCGCGCGCGCACCCGGCACCACCGACTACTCCATCGTCATGGAGCACGTCGGCCCGACCCTTGACCACATCCTCCACGACCGCATCAGCCGCCTCGGTCGCCCGTTCACGGAGGCCGAGGTGCGCGGCATCATGCGCCAGCTGCTGTCTGGCGCGGCCGCAATGCACGACCACCACATCATCCACCAGGATATCAATCCGGAAAACATCTTCGTCGACGGCACCGGCGACGACGACACCTCCCTCGTCGTCAAGATCGGTGGCTACAAGGTGGCGATGTCAACGGCCGAGCCGGACGCCTATGACAGCGTGTATAGATTCGCCGGAAGGAGCGAGTACATGGCGCCAGAGACTCTAGTGTGGAAGGACTACGGCACGCGCGTCGACACCTGGTCCCTCGGCTGCGTCATGGCGGAGCTCCTCACTGGCGAGAGGCTCTTCGTGAGCGAAAATAGGCCGACCAACCAGCTCTACAAGATCTTCGATCTGCTCGGCGTCCCAGGCAAGAAGGCCTACAACAGGGAATTCCAGTCGCCATTCTCGTTACCCACGGACGAGGTGGTAGACCTGTGGCGGCGAGAGCAGCAGCAGCGAGCGCGGCACCGTAGCCGGCTGCGCGAGATGTTCCCGGAGAAGACGCTGTCCAAGGAAGGGTTCGAGGTCTTGAAAGGGCTCCTCACGTGCATCCCCAGCAAGCGGCTCGATGCGGCCGCCGCGCTCCAGCTTCCGTGGTTTGCTAACGCCGACCACCACGCTCCGGTTCCGGGCTTCCGGCTCTGGCTCCATCTCTGGCTCCGGCTCCGGTAGTTGCTGTAGTTTCCAAGAGCGGTGGTGCCGCCATGAGCATTTGGACGATGGCATCGTATTCCTGGCAGGTGGCCTTATCATGCTTTGATCGGTCAGGCTCGCGCCCAAGGAAGTAGGAGACTGTAGGAGTAACCTGAATTAGTGTGCTGAAAGTGTTGTAAGCAGGGCAGTTCAAAGGAATTTTAGACACTTCTAGTTATTAATAAATTTTCCTACAGTATAATCTATATTGCAATACATTAAGCTCCGCTGAGTCTAAAACTTCTATTTTTAAAGATAACTAGTATATGTGTTTAATCTCTCTGGAAAGGATAGCTCAAACACGAGTGTGACGAGTCCACGTAAACGTGTGCGTGCATGCCCACGATCTCCCCTACCTCCACCCTTTTGCAGCTACATCCAGCTTCACAAATGCATATGCACTTTAATCCCTTTCTCCAACTTAAAACAATTTTTGATTAATATATTCAATATATTACCCGTTTAAACATTTGAGTTCCTGATAGTGAGAGCTTCGAAGGAAGACCGATATTGCACATCTTTAGACTTTAAATTTCAAAATATGACACTTTGTGAAACTTTATGAAACAAGGAGCAACCAGCTAGCAGCGAGCAGCATCTCTTCAACCAGTGAGGCTTTATATAGCCAACCAAATTATCTCGAGTGGATTTTGGATGGCGGTGTGTTTCGCCATCACCGCCATCTATGTGCTATCGTCGAGGACAGAGGGACATAACTCCAGTGGATATTTGGTTTGGCGGGTGATCCTTTTTCGCTTGATCTGTCAAGTCAGTTGCATGTCATAGAAGAGTTCCACTGGTGGTCACGAGTAACTAGTCCAGGAGGACTCCATGATTGTTTCAAGTAGTAGCAGAGGGTTTGGGCTTATTCTTACTTCCCAAAGGATGACCGGGCCGCCGTTTCATCGGCGCAGGAGAAGAAGAAATCATCGTGGAAGCTTCTTTGGGCTTGTTCTTGCTGCCGCGAGGACGGCCACGCCCACGCTTCTCCACCACGACACCAGTATCCAGATTGATAACGCCGGCGTCAGCCATGGAGATCTCTTAATCGATTGACAAGCAAATACGAAGGGAATCCTAACCGATTTGGGGGAGAAGATGATGCGGCGAAGAAAATCCACAGGTTAGGGTTTCCCCTAAGTGAAGAAGGAGCCCTTATTTATAAGCTACCTTTAATGGGCCTTTGCGAAATAAAGGTCCAAATAAATTACGGGCCTCAAAGGCTCAGTCAAAGAGAGAGGAAAAATACTATGGTGCAAAGTAAAAAAAGAAGGAAGATTTATTCAGTCTCGGCAAAAAAAAAGTAAGAATGCATAACAGGAAATATTTGAGTCTATAAAAGGTTGCAAGCACCCCCTTATAGCCTCGGGGGGCTACTCCCATCGGGAGCGCTGGTCGCGCACCCGATGAAATAAAAGCAAGTAGAAGAAGTTGAAAAGAAGAAAAAGTAAATTTCGAGCCTATACTCGAAAAACTTTCTACTATAGTCTCAGGGGCTACTCCCATCGGGAGCACTGGTCGTGCACCCAATGAACAGTGGGAAATACGGATTATTGATCAGGAGACTCATCGACTTCATGGTCGAGAAAATGAAACAAGTGAATTCGATGTTTTCACTCCTATCGGGAGAGATTTGTGACTAGTTGAAGAAAAACAACCCGAAGATTTTGGGTACTGAAATAGCCAAACAAGGCTCACGATAAATTCATGATTCTCAAGCCGCGTCGTCGCGATAAAAAGCTTGAATGCCATGGTCATCAAGATCATGAAGGTAAGACATCAGGATCCGTCCTGAATGGCCTAGTATACGCACATGAATGCGCTCTGCTAGTGAATTTCTGTATCCACGATGCGAAGAAAATCCCGGCGTACGCACTGGGTACCCTATGAACTACTGAAACCTTGTCTTTGTAAGTCCTAAATGCGGCAAAAGATTGGGTTATACTAGGTACCAGACTCAAGTCCAGGGGCTTGAGTTTGAAGTAGGTAACAAGTATCTGTTCAGGCAGTTAGCTGGTCTCCTGATCCATCAGAGATGCCAGACTTGTTAACCAAAATCCCCTTGAGAAATGAATAATATAAATTGTTTAAATGAATATAGGGAAAAAGAAGAAGTCAAAGATTGATCAAGTCGAAGATATAAAGATTTGAGATTCAACCCGAATCTACAATTCTGGTAGAATCTCGAGGGCTACTGACAAGGGTATAGCTAATAAGGCTCATTATCTTGGTACCCCTGGGGCCCGTTAGGGAGGCCTAGGCATAGATGTAGTCTAAATACGAGTTGACATCATATACGAACACTGTAATTTGTATTGAACCCGACCGGATCCTCAAGATCTGGCCACCTATATAGAGGGGCCAGGAGAGGCCGGCCAGGGACAGATTGAGATTGAGCTTATTGACTACCACACTTATTCTCGACACACACCGAAACTCGCCTTGTTTGGCTGATTACCTTCGAGTTCATCCGACGCCCTCTTCCCCCAATCCTAAGTCCTTCATCTAGGGCATTTGCCGAGTTAACCCTCGTCACCAACCTTTTTGTTAAAAAATAATTTACATCTCACTAGTGCAAAATGGAGCAAAATTTGTCATTCTTTGTGAAGCAGCTACCAAAAATAAGGTGCACAATGCCAGGATTGCAAATTCACGCAAAGTAAATTGTATAGGATTTATGGGAGATGGAGATTTATCTCGATCAGTAGCTGCAATTAGATTAATTTTTGAGTTTCAGACAATGTTACTCAAAATTTAAATTCTAGGCATCGTAAATATTATTCTTATTTTTGGGAGAAAATATCTTTTGGATACCCTAGTAGGATGTTAAGCTAAATGCATGACCAAACTACAAGATTATAACACATTAAATGATTTTCTATTTTATTTAGTGCAAAAAGGATAAAATGTGTGTGTTTCATGAAGCATCAATAATATATAAGGTTCACAATGCCACCATTGCAATTTTCACGCACATTACATCTTTGTTGGTTATTCCATTGACCAGTGTCTTGCTTTTGCCTACATGATGATATGCGACATCTTTCATGATTCTACCCTCTTGGAAAATTGGTATCAGGATCTTGTTTGCATATTCCATGATAAATTTGTTTATTTGAATATGGCTAGTACCACAGTCTTGAAGGAATGTGCTGGAGATATTTTATCCCGTGTTTAGTAGTACTAGAATTGTTTTGTTTTTCTATGCAACAATTATCATCTTCAGGTTGTGTAAACGTCGAGAGTAGTGTAGATGAATTCAGCTTCTTGAATGTATCTCAAAAATAGCTAACTGTTTGCGTTGCTCCTTACAGTTGATATGGCAACTTGCTGCAAACGTGCCGGTGAGTCTGGAGCCGCGGATAGTAGGGACTATTTTAGATCAAGATTTTTTTGGCAGAGTGATGGGCATAAAAGAAAATATAGATTAACTAGATGGAATATAATTTGTAGGCCGAAAGACCAAGGGGGTCTAGGCATTGAGGTCCTTGAAATAAAAAACAAATGTTTATTATGCAAGTGGCTTTTTAAATTGTTATCCGAACAAGGTGTATGGCACGAATTAATAAATAACAAGTATCTTCATTCTAAGGCTTTATCTCAAGTAAAGGTGAAGTCTTTAGATTCCCCGTTCTAGAAAGGTTTAATGAAGTTGAAAGAAGATTTTTTTGAACGAGGTTCTTTTACAATAGGTAATGGAGAGAATGCTCGTTTCTGGGAGGATACTTGGCTTGGTAATACCCCTTTGGCTAACCAATACCCTTCTCTTTATACCATAGCACAAAGGAAACAAGTTTCTATAGCTACGGTTATGTCCCAAGCGCCGCTAAACATAGGTTTTCGGCAGGCGTTAACGGGTACTCGTGCAAATAGATGGCTTCATCTCTGTACACGTTTGTTGGATGTTCACTTAACATCTCAGCCAGATGTCTTTAAATGGGGTCTAACTAAGTCCGGTCGTTATTCGGTCAAGTCTATGTATATAGATTACATGGATGATCACACAAAATATCTTCATAAGTATCTTTGGAAAATTAAAGTACCACTAAAAATAAAAGTATTTATGTGGTTCTTAAATAAAAAGGTTTTGTTAACAAAGGATAATTTGATTAAAAGGAAGTGGCAAGGTAATGAGAAGTGTTGTTTTTGTGATCACAAGGAGACAATTCAACACCTCTTCATACAATGTCCCTTAGCAAAAATGGTGTGGCGCATTATTCATATGACTTTTGGTATTAGCCCACCAAAGAATATAAAAAACCTTTTTGGTAAGTGGTTGGACGGTGTTGCAAAAACTGATAAGGCACACATCCGAGTGGGTGTATGTGCTCTAGTCTGGGCTATATGGAGGATCAGAAATGATTATATTTTTAACAATGCAAAATCTTCTTCATTCATGCAGGTAATTCCTTTGGCTACTCATTGGATCCGTATGTGGTCCTTCCTACTGCCAATGGAGAAACGCGAGGTTTTGGATACTGGGTGCAACCGGCTAGAGAAGGTTGCACGGGATTTATACAGCCAGTGCAACTGGCGTTTTGATCTACGACTATCATGTTGATGCTTTCAAGATCTTACTTGGCTAGTTTGTTTCGATGGCTAATTCATGTTTCAACTTTGAGTGACCCGTGATGTAAGTTTTTGGAATAATTGTTACTAATAAGTTAATAAAAAGCCGTATGCATCGCTCGATGCAGAGGCTGGGGCGCTTTATGCCTCCATTTCGAAAAAAAAGTAGGGACGTCTAAATAGACGAGGTGGATTCGGAAGCGTGAGCTGCTTAACATTCGCAGAGTCCGAGTCCGGCAAGGATAGGATCAACTTGCTGCCCTCCGAGAGTCCGAGTCCGAGTCCCATGGTTTCTCTCCACCTCCACTCTGAATACTTCAGCGCCAATCCAAGGTCTTCCCGACTCCGTACCGAATCGGCTTCACCTTCCTCCATCTATATATGGACGAATCTCCTCTCATCGCCTCGCCAATTGATCAGTTCCAATCCTAGCGAGTATAGCGACATATGGCACCTGTCGACGAGACGTACAGCGGGGAGATGACCACGATCGCCTCCGAGGTCGTGAACATCTGCGCCATGATCGGCGACCTCGCGGAGGAGACCATGAGAGCGAGACGAGTCGCCGCCATCTCCGCCATGATCCACGACGTCGCCGCGGAGGAGGCGACGACGATCGGGAAGAAGCGCCGGCGCATGGGCAGCGCGCGGAGCTACGAGGAGACGTGCACGCTCGGCGGGCGCGGCAGCGCCGTCGTCTCCAAGGCGCGCCACCGAGCCACCGGCCAGACCGTCGCCCTCAAGGCCTTCCAGCACGAGTGCGGCGAGGAAGTCACAATCGTCGGCATGCTCCTGCGCGAGGCCTGTTTCATGGCGGCCTGCCGCGGTCACCACAACGCCGTCGCTCTCCACGGCATCGTGCGCGCACCCGGCACCAACAACTACTCCATCGTCATGGAGTATGTCGGACCGACCCTGCACGACATCCTCTACGACCGCGTCGCCCGCATCGGCCGCCCGTTCACGGAGGCCGAGGTGCGCGGCATCATGCGCCAACTGCTGTCTGGCGCGGCCGCAATGCACGACCACCGCATCATCCACCAAGACATCAATCCCGAAAACATCTTCGTCGACGGCACCGGCGACGACGACACCTCCCTCGTCGTCAAGATCGGCGGCTACAAGGTGGCGATGTCAACGGCCGAGCCGGACGCCTATGACAGCGTGTACAGATTCGCCGGAAGGAGCGAGTACATGGCGCCAGAGACTCTAGTGTGGAAGGACTACGGCACGCGCGTCGACACCTGGTCCCTGGGCTGCGTCATGGCGGAGCTCCTCACTGGCGAGAGGCTCTTCGTGAGCGAAAACAGGCCGACCAACCAGCTCTACAAGATCTTCGATCTGCTCGGCGTCCCAGGCAAGAAGGCGTACCACAGGGAATTCCAGTCGCCATTCTCGTTACCCACGGACGAGGTGGTTGACATGTGGCGGCGAGAGCAGAAGCAGCGAGCGCGGCACCGTAGCCGGCTGCGCGAGATGTTCCCGGAGAAGACGCTGTCCAAGGAAGGGTTCGAGGTCTTGAAAGGGCTCCTCACGTGCATCCCCAGCAAGCGGCTCGATGCGGCCGCCGCGCTCCAGCTTCCGTGGTTTGCTAACGCCGACCACCACGCTCCGGTTCCGGGCTTCCGGCTCTGGCTCCATCTCTGGCTCCGGCTCCGGTAGTTGCTGTAGTTTCCAAGAGCGGTGGTGCCGCCATGAGCATTTGGACGATGGCATCGTATTCCTGGCAGGTGGCCTTATCATGCTTTGATCGGTCAGGCTCGCGCCCAAGGAAGTAGGAGACTGTAGGAGTAACCTGAATTAGTGTGCTGAAAGTGTTGTAAGCAGGGCAGTTCAAAGGAATTTTAGACGCTTCTAGTTATTAATAAATTTTCCTACATTATAATCTATATATTGCATTACATTAAGCTCTGCTGAGTCTAAAACTTCTATTTTTAAAGATAATTAGCATATGTGTTTAATCTCTCTGGAAAGGATAGCTCAAACACGAGTGTGACGAGTCCACCGTAAACGTGTGCGTGCATGCCCACGATCTCCCCTACGTCCGCCCTTTTGCAGCTACATCCACCTTCACAAATGCATATACACTTTAATCCCTTTCTGCAACTTAAAACAACTTTTGATTAATATATTCAATTTATTACCCGTTTGAACATTTGAGTTCCTGACAGTGAGAGCTTCGAAGGAAGGCCGATATTGCACATCTTTAGACTTTAAATTTCAAAATATGACACTTTATGAAACTTTATGAAACAAGGAGCAACCAGCTAGCAGCGAGCAGCATCTCTTCAACCGGTGAGGCTTTATACAGCCGACCAAATTACCTAGAGTGGATTTTGGATGGCGGTGTGTGTCTCCATCACCGCCATCTATGTGCTATCGTTGAGGACAGAGTGACATAACTCCAGTGGATATTTGGTTTGGTGGGTGATCCTTTTTCGCTTGATCTGTCAAGTCAGTTGCATGCCACAGAAGAGTTCCGCGGGTGGTCATGAGTAACTAGTCCAGTAGGACTCCGTTATTGTTTTAAGTAGTAGCATGGGTTTTTTCGATATGGAGAATGAAAAACTCTGGTGTCTCCTTGTTGAAGGATTTGCCTTCACGCCGAAGATCTGACTTTGAATGGATGTATTTAGCTCCATCATGAAAGTTCTGTTGGTTTTGATGAGATACATGTGTAATCTACATGAGTACATTGTATAGGAATAATTGTACAACTTAGTCGTATTTTGATCCTTTTCGAAACATATACTTGTCACTTTATGTAACTTTCTTCTTATTCAATGTGTTTAATCTTGATGCTTGGCATCTTCATTAACAAAAATTAAAAATAAGTTATGTACATCCAAGGATGCAAAGGCCAGGAGGTAAAAATAAAATATTATCACAATAAATCATGTGTATTTCAAATGGTGAACCAAACAATACATATTACATAATCCTGTGTTTCGAGTCAGGTATAATTCAACAATGCCATCACATCTAAATCCAACATGTTTTCTGTTCTTGCACTTTTGAAATCCTATGAACAAATAAAAACCTATAGTTCAGTTTTTTTCGGGGCATGTAGAATGCACTATACACTTTAGGTGTAGACATACTATGCATTTACAACAACGTGGTCGAAGAGTGTGTGCTTTAGATGAGAAGAGGGACCTCCCACCTACAAGTTATGATATATCCCATGGAGATTTGTAATTTTACCAAGAAAATGTGGTTTCACACATGGATTTCACTAGAATATCATCTATGAATGAGCGTAGTTTCTAGCATGTATATATATATATATAGAAACACTATTCAGCACCCAGGGTGCAGAATAGTTATTCTGCACCCAACATAATTTTATGTTGTTATAAATAATAATTTTATGTTTGTATACTAATAGTTATGTTCGTATTGACTCATAACAAAAAAAAATGACATAAAAATATAGTGTATGAGTTATTACAGGGTAAAATAACACAAAAATACGTATTTTATATCATATTTTTTACGACAAGTAAATAATTTTTTTTACGTCATTTTTATTTTTTCTTACGTTCTGCTCGATTTCTGAAGTAAGTCAAAATTTACGTGACGTAAAAATCATCTACGGTTGCAAAGATAGGGGGTGGGTGTCAACGGCGGCGCCAGGAATTGGCTGGTGGGTATTCCCACAGGCCAAAAAAAAATTTCAAAGCATACAAAAACAGGAGCAAACCGCCTATATTTTTTTCACAGCACAGAAAATCACAAACAAATGCATATATATGACATATGGCTATATTTTCAGTATGACAATAAATTCAGTAGGACTATAACAATTATTCCAGTACAATACATAATACTAAAGTGCATAAATCCATTGAAATCGAAGTATAACAACAAATTCTAATAGAAAGAGGTGTACCTCTTACAATATAACTTTGCGGTTGCCTTTTTGGAAGAGATTGATCACATCCTCATCCTTCACTTGATTGAATAATTCTCTCTCAACAAATGTAACCATGCAATTGTTCAAGTATTGCAAAATGACCACCATCAAGTTCTTCAATGAGTAGTTTAGTAGTCTCCTGCGCACAACATTTGATCAGCTCATGTTGTATGTCATGGTGAATCATCCTGCAATTATATGGAGCATTGTTGAGAACCACCTTGTTAACCTCTTCAAAATTTCTTGCAAGCCAATTTAGGAGCTCAAGGAAATTTCCTTTATTTAGTGAATCTTCACTTTCATCGTGTCCTCTAAATGCCAAGCCTTGATGCAATAGAAACCTCAAACACTTGAGTGTCCATGTCAAACGCTGCAAATACAAAGCCTTGTATTGTGAGTTGCTTGAAGAAAGAGACGCTTGGATTGATGCTCTTGGTGTACAGAACATATCAAATTTCTCCTGGGCTTCAGCATGAGCACTGCCAACACCACCTTCATGTCTCACCAATCTCTGCTTCAAGTTCCAGTTCCTAAAACCATCCATTTAGAGGACACGATGAAAGTGAAGATTCACTAAATAAAGGAAATTTCCTTGAGCTCCTAAATTGGCTTGCAAGAAATTTTGAAGAGGTTAACAAGGTGGTTCTCAACAATGCTCCATATAATTGCAGGATGATTCACCATGACATACAACATGAGCTGATCAAATGTTGTGCGCAGGAGACTACTAAACTACTCATTGAAGAACTTGATGGTGGTCATTTTGCAATACTTGCAGATGAGTCCAGTGATGTGTATCAGAATGAGCAGTTGGCTGTTTGCTTGCGCTATGTTGATAAGAAAGGAAGGGCAGTTGTAAGATTACTTGGTCTTGCTCATGTTGAAGACACTACCTCTTTGACACTTAAAGCTGCAATTCAACAAATGCTTATGGAGTACAACTTGACATTTGCCATGGCCCGTGGGCAAGGCTATGATGGAGCTAGCAACATGAAACGTAATGCCAATGGTCTGAAAAAACTAATTATGGACGAGTCTCCTTCAGCCTATTATGTGCATTGCTTTTCACATCAACTACAGCTAACTCTTGTAGTTGTTGCTAAGGAGAGTGGAGATTGTACTTGGTTCTTTCAGCAGCTTGCACACTTGTTAACTGCTCTTGGTATGTCTTGCAAAAGATGAGGATGCTTCGGATTGCTCAAGTAGAGGAACTGATTGATGCACTGGATTTGGAAGAAGTGCAAACAGGGACTGGGCAAAATCAGGAAATGGGTTTGGGAAGGCCATGTGATACACGTTGGGGCTCTCACTTCAGGACAGTGAACCGTGTACTTTCTCTATATGGTGCAATAAAGAGAGTCCTAAAGAAGATTGGAAAAGAGTACCATGGTGCGGAGGCTCAAGCGGCTCTATCAGTGGAGACATCAATTTTGTCATTTGAGTTTGTTTTCATGGCACACTTGTTGCAAGAAATATTTGGATACACAGATGACTTGAGCAGAGCTTTGCAAACAAAAGACCAAGATATTGTTCATGCTATTGAGCTACTTGATGATACAAAGTATCTCTTGGGGTGCTTGAGGTCTGATCCTGGATGGGACGGTTTCCTTCAAAATGTAACATCTTTCTGTACAAAGCACAATATCAAAGTTGTTGATATGAAGGCGCGTTACTATCCTGTTGGGCGACCTAGAAGAGGTGATCTCTTTAATGGTGCTGATAATTACCATCGCTTCCATGTTGATATGTTTGTGAGTGTCATTGATAGGCAACTTTCATAACTAAATGGAAGATTTGATGAGGTAAACACGGAATTACTTACTTGCATGGCAGCATTCTCTCCTGTTCGCTCATTTGCTGCTTATGATCAAAATAAGTTGGTCAAGCTTGCTTCACAATTTTATGTTACTGATTTCGCAAGTGATGAATTGGCAAGACTTCCATGGCAACTAGACATGTATATTACTCATGTGCGCAGAGATGAAAGGTTTAAAAACTTGAAGAATATAGTTGAGCTTTCAGTTATGCTTGTGGAGACAAATATGCATGCCCAGTATTTCATTGTTTACAAGCTTCTTAAGTTGGTACTGATTTTGCCAGTAGCTACTGCCAGTGTTGAAAGGGTATTCTCCTCAATGAATTATCTAAAGAATAAGCTAAGAAACAAGATGGGTGATAACTACTTGAACAATTGCATGGTTACATTTGTTGAGAGAGAATTATTCAATCAAGTGAAGGATGAGGATGTGATCAATCTCTTCCAAAAAGGCAACCGCAAAGTTATATTGTAAGAGGTACACCTCTTTCTATTAGAATTTGTTGTTATACTTCGATTTCAATGGATTTATGCACTTTAGTATTATGTATTGTACTGGAATAATTGTTATAGTCCTACTGAATTTATTGTCATACTGAAAATATAGCCATATGTCATATATATGCATTTGTTTGTGGTTTTCTGTGCTGTGAAAAAATTATAGGCGGTTTGCTCCTATTTTTGTATGCTTTGAAAAAAAAAATTGGCCTGTGGGAATACCCACCAGCCAATTCCTGGCGCCGCCGTTGGGGAAGAGTAGTAGAAGAGGCAAGACCGCCAGAGAGGAGAGGCCTCGCAGGCTCACCGTGATTCGGCCGCCGGTCAGGGGCTCGCCGGTGATTCGGTCGCCGGTGAGGCGGTCGCCGCCGTCCGGCCGTCGCCGGTCGCCCCTTGCCCTTGCCCGTCGCCGGTCGGCCGGTGCCCAGTGCCCAGCCGCCAATCGCCTAGGGTTCGCCCAACCACTTCGCCCGCCTGTGTTCGTGGCTGGAGCCTGGAGGCTGGGAACGATACGAGCTCGCTCATCTGTCGTTCCATGGGCTTGGGCAGTTGGGCCTAGTAAAAAAAAATTTGGGCCAAAATGTTTTGGTATGCCTGGGCATATAGGGGCATACCCCTGGCGCCGCCGATGGTGGGTGTAGAATAAGCTATTCTACCCCCAGGGTGTCAAATAGCGCGACTCTATATATATATATATATATATATATATATATATATATATATGTCTTTGTTCATCCATTTTTTAGAAAGCAATTTAGTAAATTTCATGAATTTAGCAATTCTTGAAAATTTGGAAATTTGGTGTTATTCTCATAGATTTCACGTAGGTTTCATAGCCATATTCCCGTCTTACATGTGGTTCGCACATGCTTCACATGTTTTTCACATAGGTTTATTTTATGTTTATCATGAGGCCTCCAAAGTAAAATTCGAACCACTATGGAACCTATTGTAACCCGTGTGAAATCATGAAGCGCGGCGAAGCTAATAATTGTTTCATTCAACTTGCAAAATAGAAGATTTAGATTTCAGAAACATATTCATTATTGGTCTTGTAACACCCCTTCCGCCCCTTGGCCGAGGCCTGTTACTCCTGGCAGCTCTCTAGGATATCTAGACTGTTCCTATAGATCAATACTAGTCTTTCCTATGCACTTTTTTCCTCACTCATGCGCAACTGGGAACAACTTCCCAGTCGGTCACCCATCCTCAGATCGCTCCAAACCAAGCACGCTTAACCTAGAGTTCTTTTTAGACCAGCTTTCGGAAAAGAAGGTATCCCTTGTAGATATGTGTATCCTATCAATTCTATTAAACCCTGGGCCGAGATGTCACACACTCACCCCCTTAGAAGACCGACGTCCTCGTCGGTCAACCCCAGACAAAGAACTTGCCCTCTTGGACACGTCCATGCTTCCAGTTCCAGCCCATGTGCCTTGACGGCCACATGTCCGCGCACCTGACCTGCACATGTCTGTGTTACTTTGAGGGTCAGCTCTGATACCAAATGTAACACCCCTTTCACCCAGTGGTCCGGCTTGTTACCCCCTGGGAGTTCTCTAGAATCTCTAGACTATCCCCACAGATCAACACTAGTCTTTCCTGTGCACTTTAGGCTTATTTGCTTTATGCCCAGAGTTGCCCAACCAAATATTTGGCTAGCTAAAATTTTGGTTAATGTTTTGCTTGCCCATGAATTGGCCAACATTGCCTATAAAAATAAACTAGAGTTGGTAGTGGGGCATTGGCATGCCAAAAAGTTGGCAGCCATCCAAACACATATGAACTTTTTGGTCATAGCCAGTAAATTGGTAAGGTATAGTTTGGTCGCAATCCATACACGCCCTTTATCTCCAGTCATGTGTAACCAGGAACAACTTCCCAATCGGCGATCACCCATCCTCAGATCACTCCAGGCCAAGCACACTTAACCTGGTTTTCTTTTTAGATGAGCTTCCGAAAAAGAAGGTATACCTTATAGATATGAATATCCTATCAATCCTCTTATACCTTGGGCGGGCCAAGATGTCACGGGTCTTATTTCGAAGAACTCGTGAAAATAGAAAAACTGACAATGAAAACAAATCCCATTGGGATATGTGGTTCAAAAGGTATGGTCCTTTGTTTTACTTTGGACAAAAAAAATGCAATGCATGGATTGGATTGTGGGACAGATATAGGTGGATTACAATGAGGATACAAATGTAAAGATGACCAAACGATTAGAACTAGGCCGAGGAAACAGAAGAATCATACAGTGTGTTTCATAAACCCCTTAGCTAGTCCATTTAAGGTGCAACTTGCAGATGGATTCAACGGTCCTAATATGCCAGTAGTGGTTTACGCTGTATTTTTAACTTACAAATTCTTCAAACTCTACCATGATCCTCCCCCCCCCCCCCCCCCCCACACGCAACCATCTAGATTACGTACACAATGTTTTAGCTAGTAATGTGCAGTTCATCATACATAAGAAATATCCTAAAATTTGAACCATGAGTCCGTTCGGAATGAAAAAAGTTGGCTAGAAACAACTCTATAAATTTTGGTAAAATTCTATAAAAGTTGGTCTAAAAATTACATGTCAAAAGGTTGCCTTTGTTGCGTACATCGCCAACTAATATGAGACTACATTACCCACCTAGTAAGCAACCACATACTAATTCCCAACAACCCTTGTCAGTTCGACTAAAATAATAAAACATGACACAAACCATCACACAATCAGAAACAAAGAGTAATTATGACAAAATCCTTTTAAACGCGATAAATGTTATGACAAGTTGTCAATTATGGGAGATAAAAAAGCACTGGAATTTACAATTTAGAAAACTACCATCACACTATAATACATCCATTTGAACGCATCATCACTATATTCCATACATCTGCACCTATCCAACAACGTGTCGCCCCACCACCAGCAATGATCTCCCTGCTAGATCATCATCACCTGCCTGATTATAAATAAACAATCAGGATTATCTTTTTCTCTACAGATACTGGCCACCACACCACCCTCTAATCTAAAATCTAAATCTTTGGTTTCATATTGATTTTTTGACGCGGCAGTTCCTTCCGTGTTTCTCAACGTAACCTCCACCTGTGGCGAAAGCGAGATGAGAACAAGAAATCGTAGTCCAGCCAAGCCACGGCGGCAACGTAGATGCGAACCGCAAGCTGTCCGGCCGCAATAATAGCGCACGGAACAACAAACCGAGAATCCCCTTCCTCTTCGTCCTCCTCCACCTGCCAATCCCCCCAAATCGCACCGAGAATCGGCGGCGGCGGGTTCGGCGGCGGCCGGTGGCAGTAGCCGATTCAGTCCTCCTGGTCCGGGCGAAGCTCCCGTGGGCGCCGTCCCTGCTGACGCGTGTTGGCCCTGGCGGTTGCATGTATGCGGGAGGGGAGAGCCAATGGGGGAGTCGACCCAGAGGGAGGCGGCGCTGATGCCGCCGCCGCCGCCGCTGAGGCGGCGAGGCGGCAGAAGCAGTCCAACCTGTTCTCGTCTGGGTCGGCTGCGTCGTCTTCGTCCGGTGGAGGAGGGGCGGCGGAGGAGGAACGGGGAGGGAAGGGCAAACAGGGGAGGCGCAGGAGCAAGCGGCGGGAGGACGTGGTGAGGGCGATCCGGGACAGGCTGCCCGCCGCGCCTTCCTGCTGGAGCGGCAACGTCTCGGTGGTCCGGGAGAGGCGGGGCCGGAGCGAGAGGCCCGGCGATCGCGCCCGCAACGGCGGCGCTGTCGAGGTCGAGGAGTTGGAGGAGGGCTCCGGCTCCGGCGCGAGGAACGACGCGCTGCCGGGGTGGTGCTGCCTCTGTCCCGAAGGGGACTGCTCGCTGGAGGCCAACCCGAGCGCCAACGGCAAGGAGGACCCCGGCCTCCGCTCCCTCCTCGAGCGCAACGACTTCTACTCCGACGACTGCAACCCGCACGCCAGCGCCGTCGCCAACGACGCCGACGACGACGTCGCAGGCCCGCCCGCCGATTTTTTTTGATTAGGTGCCGTCGATCCGCCGCCGTTACTGCACATTGCTGTAGAGAAATTCCATACACCGTTATCCGCAAAAAATTACACTGCACATAATTTTTGGCATCCGGTTGCGTTCTTGAATTCACTTTTCTTCGCTCGTGTTCTTTCTACCGTCGGCATGTACTCTCTGTCTTCTTCCTCGTGAGACCATGGAAACGACGGGCATGGCTTTTTCCCCATTGTCCTGTGCGCTTTGCAGATTTTGTCTCATTGTCAGTGCGTTGGGCTTGACTCCGTGGTTGCCCGCTGATGACCGATGTGGCACCCTGCGCAGCACAAAAGAAACTTTCCCGTGATACCCATGGCCTTTTCCACTGTGGAGTGTGCTGTCGAATTGCTATCGAGGTGTACGTTTCGTGTTTGGCAGGTGACTTGGCCAAGGGGTGACGTGTACCTGCCTGCTGTGCTTTGCTTCGGACACACACAAATAAGAAATGATCTGCCTTCAAAAAAGTAGAAATAATATGAAAAAAGCTGTCGAAAAAATATAATTTGATGGAAGAGTACGACTCTGGTTACCCTTGCATGATCGGACTACGAAGATCCGTCCAGCCCGTGCATTTCGTGTGTGAGATGAGTAGGATCTCTCTTGGTTGGGACAGGCCGAAAGGCCCTATCATCTCGAGACTTCTGTGCTGCTGCGTTGAGAACTCACAATTTTGGTTGGATTTCGGTGGTGCGAGCACGACGTCTGCTAAAGAAGAACAGAAAAGCTACCTCTTGGTTTAATCCCAAAGATTGCGACACAGCGTCTCCTCCACATCCACAAAAAGGAAGATAGATTGGGGAAGCATCGCTATCATCAGATTAGAGCATCTCCAGCCGTTTCAGGCCCCCGGGTCGAAATCCGGTGATATTTTTGCCCGGATTGGATGTAAAACGGGCGTGGGTGAGATATTTTTTTCCAGTCGTCACCCCGGCGTTCGCGGATATAGTTTCAAAATAGCGTCTTCCCGCCCGCTACACAAAAGCATCGCACAAGTTCGGTGATCGGATCAGCCACAATCCGGCGATCGAAACAGAAACTAGACTAGACTACAACAGGCTCGTCGGCGGTGCCTTCCTGCGCCTCGGGCGGCGAAGTTTCGTCGGCCACCGGAGTAGACGTCGTCGAAGGGGAGGACGACGCAGTCGACGGAGGGCGGAGGATGGCTTGGCGATGGGCGTCGTACCAAGCCCTCATCTCCTCGTCCATCGCAGTGTCGTTGCCGCCGATCAGGAACGCAAGGTCGGTGTTCCTCTTCTTCGCCGCGGAGGTTGTCTGGAGCAAGGCGATCCGGGTGCCCTGGTTGGCGAGCATCTCCTTCCACGCGCGTCGTACTTGGTGTCCCTCCCGGCATTGTGCGCCCTCGCGTCGCCCCAGCACTTCTCGAAAGACGACTGCAATCTGTCGGCTGGATGCCCCGACTTCTTGAGTTCTTTCAGCTTCTTTTGGCCGAGCTCGGGGCAGCTGCGGCGGGAGCGTCGGGGTTGTACTGCTCATCCTTGTTCTTGGAGAGGGTTCGGCATACTTCCGCCCACTTTTCGCAGCCCTCGATGCGGGCGAAGACGTTGAGGTACTTGAACTGCTGGCCGTCCGAGTCGTCGTCGTACATGTCGAATGCCCGCCGCATCTGCGCAGAGAAGCCGGCGTCATCACAACTCGGCGATCCAAGGTCGACGGAGAAAGGGAGTAATAAGCATACCTTGGTCTCGAAGTCGGCGCCACTCACCGGACGATCGGCGATCTCCTCTTGTATGTCGTGCCACTTGTTGCACGCCGCCTGCATGATCCCCCAATGCGTGGCCATGGCCTTCTCGCCGCGGACCATTACCGTCTTGTTGAAGTAGGGATCGACGATTTTGCGCTCGTCGAACGCCGTCTTGACCCGCTGGCAATATGTGTCAAAGCTTTGATTCGCGCCGGTGATGCCGTTCATGGAAACGGTCTTCCAAGCTTCGGCGAGGCACTCCTCTTCTTTGCCCGTCCATTTGACCTGCGGCTCGGTCGGCGGCGAGGTCTTCTTCCTCCCCTTCGCCGTCGATGTCGGCTCAGGCGCGTCGTCATCCTCATCGACCTGGGCCTGCTCCTCTTCTTCTTCATCGACATCTTGGGTGTCGTCGCCGAACCCGTGATCGTCGACGCCACCCTGCGACGCCGCCGCGACGGCTTCCATCGCCCTTGCCTCCTCTTGTGTGAAGAAACCGGGGTTCACTGCGGCGGCCATGGAGCCCGACGTGATCATGTCGTGCATCACACCGTCATTCGGCGGCGGCATCCCGTAGGAGAGCGGCCCTCGGCGCAGGGCATGCGAGATGCCCTCGTGCATCGCGGCGTCGTACTCCGGCAGCGACGGGGTGAACCTCGACATGGCGGGGTGATGTCTACGCACTTCTATTCTTGTAGACACTTGTTGGGCCTCCAAGTGCAGAGGTTTGTAGAACAGCAGCAAGTTTCCCTTAAGTGGATCACCCAAGGTATATCGAACTCAGGGAGGTTAGAGGTCAAAGCTATCCCTCTCAAGCAACCCTGCTATTACGATACAGAAAGTCTCTTGTGTCTCCAACACACCCAATACACTTGTCAGATGTATAGGTGCACTAGTTCGGCGAAGAGATAGTGAAATACAAGTAGTAGTGATGATTATAAGTAGCAAACGTGATGTGAAATAAATATCGCTGCGAGCAAACAAGTAACAAAACAGCAAGTAAACGGTGTGCAATGCTTGGAAACAAGGCCTAGGGATCATACTTTCACTAGTGGACACACTCCCAACAATATAACATGAATGAACAAATAAACAACTTCTCTCCACGATGGTACTCTGAATTACTCTCCTATTGAATAACACTAATCATTGTGTAGTGGCTACAGAAGCACCCCTTAAAGTTCATCAAGTACTTGACAAACACCACTCATAGAGATATCCAAATCAGATCACAATTCAAGATAGAAATCATTGCGACTTAGACCAAGTACTAACACGGTGCACACACTGTCAACTTTACACCATGAAAGGAGGAATAGATCACTCAATACTATCATAGTAATAATTACTCTCATAATCCACAAGAGATCACGATCATAGCCTAAACCAAGTACCACCACGATGCACGCACTGTCACCGTTACATCATGGCAGGAGTAATAGATTACTTTAATAACATCACTAGAGTACACTATAATAATTAAGCATAGGAGTAGCATAATATCTGAATAATAACATCTACTTGTTCAACATGATACAAAGCTCACGATCACATAAAGATCACATCATGGGAGAGAGAGGTGAACCACATAGCTACCGGTAGAGCCCTCAGCCCCGGGGAAGAACTACTCCCTCCTCATCATAGGAGACAGCAAGGTTGATGGAGATGGCGGTGAGGTCGATGGAGACGGCGGAGACGGCGATGGAGATCGATGGAGATGGCTCCGGGGGCACTTCCCCGTCCCGGCAGGGTGCCGGAACAGAGACTTCTGTCCCCCGAAATTCGTCGGCGGCGGCGGCGGCGGAGCTACGGAACTGTTCTGGAAATTTGGCCGACTCCCTTAGGGTTTTCCGTCCCGAGGCTTTATATAGGCGAAGGGGTGTCGTCAGAGGGGGAGCCAGGCGCCCTCACACGGGGCTCGCGCGGCCAGGGGCCTGGCCACGCCACCCCTGTGTGTGGGGCCCTGGTGGCCCCCCTCCTACTCTCCTTCGGATCTCTGGAAGCTTCCGGGTAAAATAAGACTTCAGGAACTTGTTTCGTCCAATTCCGAGAATATTTCCTGTGTATCACTCTGAAACACAAAAACAGCAGAAAACAGGAAACTGGCACTGTGGCATCTTGTCAATAGGTTAGTTCCGGAAAATGCATAAAAGTGCCACGAAGTGTAACGAAACATCGGGTAAATGGTGTAAAAACAAGCATGGAGTATCAAAAATTATAGATACGTTGGAGACGTATCACGGGGACGTAGGTCACGTCGGCAAACATGGGCAAAGACGCCACCGACGAGTAGGTGGAAGGTGAGCTGATCGTACCTTGGGTTGGCCATGAACCGGCGGGGAATTGGCTGACGCGCGGCTGTCCCATGGCCATGGACACCAGCCTTGCCTGCTCATCCGCCGCCGCCGCCCTCTTCGCCGCGAGCTTCTTCTCCCTCTCCGCCCTGCCACGAGTTTCGGTCTGCCGGTGCTCCACGTCCGCTGCCCACGCCGAGTTTGTCATACCCGGCGGCCTCTCCTTGGGGACCCGCGGCTTCCTCGCCTTTGGCGCGCCGTCGTCGGCGATCCTCTTCGGCGGCATGGTGGTTGAAGAGAAGAGGAGGAGCTGCAACTGTGGGGGATTTCGGCGGGGCAAATGGGTATATGCGGCGCATTTTGGAGGGAAACGAAATTAATGGCGGGGAACTACCCTTTCTCTCGCCGACACCACGGGTCCGCTCGACGTTTCGTGTGTTTTTGTTTCGTCCGGAGTCCCCGAGCGCGCCTCGGAAAGCCGGGGATGGCCTGGGCTCGCCGGATGGATGAAAGCCCAAATCCGGGCAAAAACGAGGAACCGGGGGCACGGCTGGCCCAAATACCGCCGTCCGGATGTAAAAAATGGCTGTCGGGGGACGAGTCGGGGGGACGCCTGGAGATGCTCTTAGAAGTGCCAATTGGATTGGAAGCATCCATCCAAACCATACTATCAAGTGGCAGGTGAGCTGAATGCACAAAGTACATGGATTTTCCAGACGTGTCACCAGAAATTGAGTTGTCGTAGCTTTGGGAGGAAGAATGCAGTCTTCCACTCTTCTAGTCTGTCGTTCATTATTAAACAATGAATCAAAGGAGTTTGGGGTGAGACGCACACATCCTCCAGGGGGCGTCCGGTACCTTTATATATTGGACAACAAGGTTTACAAGAGTTTGTGTTGGATACAAATACAACATCGTACACGATACAAGTTCTATTCTATCAGCCTCCCTCAATCTCAATTATGGGAAACATGTGGAGATTGCGCTTACACTCTTGAAACAATGGAAGAGGTAGCGGCTTTGTGAAGATATCAGCTGGCTGATCTTTTGAAGCAACAAACTAGACTTGTAACAACTTCTGAGCAACTCTTTCACGAACAAAGTGAAAATCAACTTCTATATGCTTTGTGCGTGCATGAAAGACTGGGTTGGAGGAAAGATATGTAGCACCTATATTATCACACCATAAAACAGGTGGAGAAGACTAGCGAACATCAAGTTCTTTAAGCAATGCTTCCACCCAGATCAACTCAGCTGTAGCATTAGCGACAGCCTTATATTCAGACTTCGTGCTAGAACGAGACACAGTAGCCTGTTTACGTGCACTCCAAGCAACCAAATTCTCACCATAAAAGACAGCATATCCCCCCGTAGATCATCTGTCTGCAACATCTCCAGCCCAATCAGCATCAGAATAAACCGTAAGAGAGCTAGACACTGATGGACTGAGAAAAAGTCCATGATCAAGTGTACCATGAAGAAACCGTAGAATCCGTTTGATAGCAGACTAATGATCTTTAGTCGGAGAATGAAGAAACTGACAAACACGATTAATAGCAAATGCCAGATCAGGCCGGGTAAGAGTAAGATACTGCAGTCTGATACGTCTCAAACGTATCTATAATTTTTGATGCTCCATGCTTGTTTTTACACCATTTGCCTATTGTTTCGTTACACTTAGTGGCATTTTTATACATTTTCCGGAACTAACCTATTAACGAAGTGCCACAGTGCCAGTTTCCTGTTTTCTGCTGTTTTTGTGTTTCAGAAGTGATACACAGGAAATATTCTCGGAATTGGACGAAACAAGTTCCTGAAGTCATATTTTACCCGGAAGCTTCCAGAGATACGAAGAAGTGTCGGAGGGGGGCCACCAGGGCCCCACACAAGGGGGCGGCGCGGCCTGGCCCCTGGCCACGCCACCCCTGTGTGAGAGCCCCTGGCTCCACCTCTGACATCGCCCCTTCGCCTATAAGTACCCCCCGACGAGAAAAACCTAAGGGCCCGATCAGTTTTCCAGAATACATCGCGATCTGCCGCCGCCGTCGACCCGAAGATCGGGAGGGTCCAGAAGCTCTTCCCGGCACCCTGCCGGAGAGGGGAATCGCCACCGGAGGTCTTCTTCATCGCCATGCTTGCCTCCGGAGCGATGAGTGAGTAGTCTACCTTGGACTATGGGTCCATAGCAGTAGCTAGATGGTTGTCTTCTCCACCATGTGCTTCATGTTTAGATCTCATGAGCTGCCCTACATGATTGAGATCACCGTTATGTAATTCTATGATGTTGGTTTGTTGGGATCCGATGAATATTGGTGTTTATGATTAAGTTGCTGTACTGAATTATATCTTTTGTTATCTCTATGTTGTTTATGATCTTGCATGCTCTCCGTTGTTAGTAGCTATCTTGGCCGAGTAGTTGCTAGTGACTCCAAGAGGGGGTATTTATGCTCGATAGTGGGTTCATGTCCCTATTTCACCTGGGGGAGTGACAGAAACCTCTAAGGTGGTAGATGTGTTGTTGCTACTAGGGAGAAAACAACATTCATATGCTCAAGGGCATATGCTTTGTTTACATTACACACTTTGCTTAATGCAATTATCTGTTGTTCGCAACTTAATACTTCTAGGGTGTTCGGATGATATCCCCGGGGGTGGATTATTAGTCATAGATGCAGTTGGATGGCGGTCTATGTATTTTGTTGTAATGCCCAGAGTAAATCTCATAGTGATCTTCTTGACATATCACGTTATCTTTATTCTATCAATTGCCCAACTGTAATTCGTTTACCCAGCATGTTATTTTATCTATGGAGAGACACCACTAGTGAACTGTGGACCCCGGTCCTATTTTAATCATATTGCAATCACCTGTTTACTTTTCCCGCATTGTTTACTTTACTCGCATATACTCTACTGTTTTCCACTCGATACACTCATAACCTTTGTTTCAAGCAAACCGGTGAGATTGACAACCTCATCGCAAGTTGGGAACAAAGTATTTGTTTGTGTGTGTGCAGGTTCCACAACACCTTCAGTCGTCATCGTCTCCCTTCTCCTGTTCGATAAACCTTGGTTTCTTAACTGAGGGAAAACTTGCCGCTACACTCATCATACCTTCCTCTTGGGGTTCCCAACGGGCTGGTCATTCACCACGCACAAGGACAGTTTGCTCCCACATTAACTTGGAGTAGCACAGTCCTCCAACAATACTCCGATAAGTAGTAGCATCCTCGTCACTCAACATTGGACTATCAACAGGAAACAATTTAGTAACAACGGACATAGGAGTATCCGCAGTTTTGCACTTGAGCATACCAGCACGACGAAGGAGATCAAGAGCATACTTGCGTTGACACAACGTGAGACCACCGTTGTGTCGAGTAACCTCAACACCAAGGAAGTAATGAAGAACACCAAGATCCTTGACTGCAAATGCTTCACGAGTTCAAGTTCAAGCCCCGGCCAACACACTATTTAATCTAAAAATAGTTGCAGCCTCCTGTTTGTCCCACGTCTAGTGTCTTCCTGTTTGTCTAGTGATACGTCTCCAACGTATCTATAATTTTTGATGCTCCATGCTTGTTTTTACACCATTTGCCTACTGTTTCGTTACACTTCATGGCACTTTTATGCATTTTCCGGAACTAACCTATTAACGAGTTGCCACAGTGCCAGTTCCCTGTTTTTTGCTGTTTTTGTGTTTCAGAAGTGATACACAGGAAATATTCTCGGAATTGGACGAAACAAGTTCCTGAAGTCTTATTTTACCCGGAAGCTTCCAGAGATCCGAAGGAGAGTAGGAGGGGGGCCACCAGGGCCCCACACGCCAGGGCGGCGCGGCCAGGGCCCTGGCCGCACGAGCCTGGCGTGAGGGTACCTGGCTCCTCCTCTGACATCGCCCCTTCGCCTATAAAGACCCCCCGACGGAAAAAACCTAAGTACCCGATCACTTTTCCAGAACACATCGCGATCCGCCGCCGCCGTCGACCCGAAGATCGGGAGGGTCCAGAAGCTCTTCCCGGCACCCTGCCGGAGAGGGGAATCGCCACCAGAGGTCTTCTTCATCGCCATGCTTGCCTCCAGAGCGATGAGTGAGTAGTCTACCTTGGACTATGGGTCCATAGCAGTAGCTAGATGGTTGTCTCCTCCACCATGTGCTTCATGTTTAGATCTCATGAGCTGCCCTACATGATTGAGATCACCGTTATGTAATTCTACATGTTTGGTTTGTTGGGATCCGATGAATATTGGTGTTTATGATTGAGTTGTTGTACTGAATATTATCTTATGTTATCTTTATGTTGTTTATGATCTTGCATGCTCTCCGTTGTTAGTAGCTATCTTGGCCGAGTAGTTGCTAGTGACTCCAAGAGGGGGTATTTATGCTCGATAGTGGGTTCATGCCTCTATTTAACCTGGGGGAGTGACAGAAACCTCTAAGGTTGTAGATGTGCTGTTGCTACTAGGGAGAAAACAACATTCATATGTTCAAGGGCATATGCTTTGTTTACATTACACACTTTGCTTAATGCAATTATCTGTTGTTCGCAACTTAATACTCATGGGGTGTTCGGATTGATATCCCCGGGAGTGGATTATTAGTCATAGATGCAGTTGGATGGCGGTCTATGTATTTTGTTGTAATGCCCAGAGTAAATCTCATAGTGATCTTCTTGACATATCACGTTTATCTTTATTCTATCAATTGCCCAACTGTAATTTGTTTACCCAGCATGTGTTATTTATCTTATGGAGAGACACCACTAGTGAACTGTGGATCCCGGTCCTATTTCCATCATATTGCTATCACCTGTTTACTTTACTCGCACTGTTTACTTTACTCGCATAGTCTACCGTTTTCCACTCGATACGCTCATAACCTTTGTTTCAAGCAAACCGGTGAGATTGACAACCTCATCGCAAGTTGGGAGCAAAGTACTTGGTTGTGTTGTGTGCAGGTTCCGCGTTGCAGCTAGCAAGCAAAGCTTGGACGAGGCGCCATATATAAATTGTCTGAAGCTGTCGCAAACTAGCAAGCATCACCTTCAGTCATCGCTGTCTGCTTTTCTCCTGAACGATATTAAACCTTGGTTTCTTAACTGAGGGAAAACTAGCTGCTATACTCATCATACCTTCCTCTTGGGGTTCCCAACGGGATGGTCATTCACCACGCACAAGGACTGTCTGCTACACGTCAGCTTGGCATCAGCAGCTTCTTTTCTGGCGCCGTTGCCGGGGAAGAGTGGAAGACTTCTGCGAGGGGAGTTTTTCGCACACACATCCTTTACTTTGTTATTGTTTTGCTTTACTTTATTTATTTTACCTGCATTGCTTTATATCAAAAACCCAAAAAAAAAGAATCCTTGGTAGTTGTTATTTCTTTACCTTTAGTTCATCATGCTGTTCCCTAAGTTCGTTCTAGAGGACCTCTCAGTAGGTAGTGGTTCGATTATTGGCAAAAGTAACATTGAGGAGTTCTTTAATCACATTAGTATGCATGAGGAAGTTGAGGAGAAATCTTTGGTTGAGCTAGCTCCTAGCATTGAAGTTGCTTCTGCTTATTTGATTCACATGTTGGAAACTAGGTTTGCTAGTCTTAATCCTTTTATGCAATACATGTTCCTTAAGCTTCATGAAATTGAGGATCCCGAAAAGAAAGCTTTTATCTTGGAAACTTTGCGCATAGAATTTAAAGATGTCGTTATTGAAGCTAGAAAAGTTCTTAAATGTTTTAATAAACTCGGTTCACCTATAACGGTTATTAGTACAAATGATGAAGGGGCCGAGATACCTATACCTTGCAAGCTTTTGGGATTGTGTGAAGCTTTCGAAAATAATTTTGAATAGATTTGTCCTGAAAATCTTTTTGATGAGAATAGTGAGCCAAAGCGTGATCACAAAGGGTCTTCAAAAACTTATGTGGATGAAATACAATGCCTTATTGACAAGACCTCTGCAGTTGATCTTAATGCTTCATCACTTGATATTACTTGATTCACAATTTTCTGCGCCTAGCTCAAAGGCGTTAAAGAAAAGCACTCTTGGGAGATAACCCAATGTTTACTTTCAGTACTTTTTCTTTTATTTGAGTCTTGGAAGTCATTACTACTGTAATGACCGCTCGTTATCTTATTTATTTCATTTTTGTGCCAAGAGAAGCCTCTAATTTGAGCGAGGTAAAGATTTGGGGTTATTGCTGTCCTGAAACTGTTTTCGGTGCTGCACCGTAAAAATTCGTGAAAATTCTATGTTTATCTTTTGGACCTGCGATTTCTTGTGCATATGCCCCAGGTTATATCCAAACTTTTCTTAGTTGAACACTTTTTTATTTGAGCAACGGAAAATCCCTCAAAAATTCGTCCTTTGTCAGCTGTTCAGTTTTGACAGATTTCTGCCAATATTTGTGTTTGCCACTTTATCGCTTTCTTTTGAGTTCTTTTTGATCATGGAACTCTTGTGGAAGTTGCTACAGTAGTATATACTTTATATGTGGTGGTTCTGAGTTGAAACCTGAAGCTAAAAGAGGTTGAATATATGTTATGCTTACACTAATGTTGCTAATAGAATTGTGTTTAGTTTTGTATGAAGGAAGTTTTCAAGTGTAGGGATTGGAGAATGATGAGATGAGTTGAAGAATGGACAAAAGCTCAAGCTTGGGGATTCCCATGCATCACCCCAAGAAATATCCAAGAAGTACAAGCGTCAAAGCTTGGGGATGCCCCCGAGGCACCCCTTCTTCATCGGCAAAAATCAGGTCACCTTTCAAAACACTATATTTTTATTGCTTCATGCACTATGTGTTTTTCTTGGAGCGTCAGTTGTTTTAGTTTTCTTAGTTGTTTAGTTTGTTTGTTTGCTGCAATAAATGGTTGGACCCCAACAAATTTCCTTTGGAGGAGATGTACTCGTTTTCATTTGCCAAGAACGCTCTAGTTTTCACTCTTATTAAAAATCGAGCGCTCTACTTTTTCTGCTACTGCTTTTGGTTTTCGTTTTCGCCTTGATATGCGTTCAGATCTTGTCATATCTTTTCATCAAGGTGTATTTTTTCCTCTGATCTTTATTGGTTTTCATCAAAAGAGGTGTTTATAAAAATTTCAAATGGTGTTGGAAAAGAGAAAAAGCTTTATGCAAAATAGTGGTACAAGAAGGAGCTTGTGTAGACTGCGGCTTAGGCTTTTTCATGTCATGCTTGATGTCTTTTTGATAGTATGCTTAGTGGTTTTGCTGTAGCATGACTTGTCTCAAATAACTGAGATTGCTTAATGAGCCTTTGAAAAAATCATGCGTTGTTTTTATTGTATGGAAGCATTATTTTGGTTTTCTCCTTGATGCTTTATTTGGGTTGACTTGGCGCATGCTCACACATGTTAGACTCTTACAAAGTCGCCATTAGCCTTCATGATCATTTAGTTTTTGACTTTTGATGCCATCGTATGCTTCTTTTAATGTCGCTTTGTCGCTTTGCATGATTATGGCCATTATTGCTCTCTTAGTTGGTCGCTCGCAGTCTTTTGCTAGCCCTCGCCTTGTACTGAGTATGAGCTCTACTCGTGCATCCAACTCCTAAAAGCCAAGTTTGCTATTGTGTCCACTATAAATTCCTATGCATGGTATTTGTAAGCCATTCCAAAGTAAAATTTTTGTGTGCTACCTTTCAAAAACCTTCAAAATACTTCTCGTTTTGTGACACTGTTTTCAGCTCATGGGGACGTAGTGGTCGGATTTGCTATCTTCCATATTGCTTATTCCAAAAAAGAAAAAAAAAGAGAAAAAAAGAAAGAAAAAAAGGCACTCCTCCAAAGAATGTGAATGTTGGTGGGCACCCGATGGAATCGGTTAGCCATGGTATGTGAAAGGAAAAGGTGGGGAGGAGTGCCAAGTTTTATAAAAAGAGCACAAGAGTGCCAATCTCTGTCTCAAAAACTTGCTTTATTTTTGTATGGAAGATAGTAAGAACCCCATTGCCAGTCGTTGACAAAGACAACCACCTCTCAAAATCAAGTTTTATCTCTCTGTTTTACAAATGAAAAGCTCTAGCACATGCTTAAATCACTGCTTCCCTCTGCGAAGGGCCTTTCTTCTACTTTTATGTTGAGTCACCACCTTCTTTCTTTATGCACCATTAAGAGAGCATAGTTGTCATTCTTAGTGTGATATGCATTGTCCCAAAGTTCATTGATTGACTCATATTGTTGGTTTCACTTGTTCTTAAATTATTTGTATCTAGTCGCCCTCTTAAACTTTGAGGTGTCCTATGCATTTATGTTTTGCTCTCTTTGAAGGACAAGCTGAAAACCATTTGTATGTTTTTCCTTATGATTTGAACACACGTTTGACTTTCATTGTTTCATTATCATGATCTTTTGTTTGTGTTCATTTACATGTTTACAACATGGTTGCTAAGTTCTTATTGTCATGATTATATCCTTCATGCCCATGTTTTAAGTTCTATTGATCCCAGCTCACCAATGCTTACATATATGATCAAGATTGTGTAGGTGCATGTCACCTCAAAAATTATTCTTTGTTATCACTTACCTACTCGAGGACGAGTAGGAGTTAAGCTTGGGGATGCTTGATACGTCTCAAACGTATCTATAATTTTTGATGCTCCATGCTTGTTTTTACACCATTTGCCTATTGTTTCGTTACACTTAGTGGCATTTTTATACATTTTCCGGAACTAACCTATTAACGAAGTGCCACAGTGCCAGTTTCCTGTTTTCTGCTGTTTTTGTGTTTCAGAAGTGATACACAGGAAATATTCTCGGAATTGGACGAAACAAGTTCCTGAAGTCATATTTTACCCGGAAGCTTCCAGAGATACGAAGAAGTGTCGGAGGGGGGCCACCAGGGCCCCACACAAGGGGGCGGCGCGGCCTGGCCCCTGGCCGCGCCACCCCTGTGTGAGAGCCCCTGGCTCCACCTCTGACATCGCCCCTTCGCCAATAAGTACCCCCCGACGAGAAAAACCTAAGGGCCCGATCAGTTTTCCAGAATACATCGCGATCCGCCGCCGCCGTCGACCCAAAGATCGGGAGGGTCCAGAAGCTCTTCCCGGCACCCTGCCGGAGAGGGGAATCGCCACCGGAGGTCTTCTTCATCGCCATGCTTGCCTCCGGAGCGATGAGTGAGTAGTCTACCTTGGACTATGGGTCCATAGCGGTAGCTAGATGGTTGTCTTCTCCACCACGTGCTTCATGTTTAGATCTCATGAGCTGCCCTACATGATTGAGATCACCGTTATGTAATTCTATGATGTTGGTTTGTTGGGATCCGATGAATATTGGTGTTTATGATTAAGTTGCTGTACTGAATTATATCTTTTGTTATCTCTATGTTGTTTATGATCTTGCATGCTCTCCGTTGTTAGTAGCTATCTTGGCCGAGTAGTTGCTAGTGACTCCAAGAGGGGGTATTTATGCTCGATAATGGGTTCATGTCTCTATTTCACCTGGGGGAGTGACAGAAACCTCTAAGGTGGTAGATGTGTTGTTGCTACTAGGGAGAAAACAACATTCATATGCTCAAGGGCATATGCTTTGTTTACATTACACACTTTGCTTAATGCAATTATCTGTTGTTCGCAACTTAATACTTCTAGGGTGTTCGGATGATATCCCCGAGGGTGGATTATTAGTCATAGATGCAGTTGGATGGCGGTCTATGTATTTTGTTGTAATGCCCAGAGTAAATCTCATAGTGATCTTCTTGACATATCACGTTATCTTTATTCTATCAATTGCCCAACTGTAATTCGTTTACCCAGCATGTTATTTTATCTATGGAGAGACACCACTAGTGAACTGTGGACCCCGGTCCTATTTTAATCATATTGCAATCACCTGTTTACTTTTCCCGCATTGTTTACTTTACTCGCATATACTCTACTGTTTTCCACTCGATACACTCATAACCTTTGTTTCAAGCAAACCGGTGAGATTGACAACCTCATCGCAAGTTGGGAACAAAGTATTTGTTTGTGTGTGTGCAGGTTCCACAACACCTTCAGTCGTCATCGTCTCCCTTCTCCTGTTCGATAAACCTTGGTTTCTTAACTGAGGGAAAACTTGCCGCTACACTCATCATACCTTCCTCTTGGGGTTCCCAACGGGCTGGTCATTCACCACGCACAAGGACAGTTTGCTCCCACATTAACTTGGAGTAGCACAGTCCTCCAACAATACTCCGATAAGTAGTAGCATCCTCGTCACTCAACATTGGACTATCAACAGGAAACAATTTAGTAACAACGGACATAGGAGTATCCGCAGTTTTGCACTTGAGCATACCAGCACGACGAAGGAGATCAAGAGCATACTTGCGTTGACACAACGTGAGACCACCGTTGTGTCGAGTAACCTCAACACCAAGGAAGTAATGAAGAACACCAAGATCCTTGACTGCAAATGCTTCACGAGTTCAAGTTCAAGCCCCGGCCAACACACTATTTAATCTAAAAATAGTTGCAGCCTCCTGTTTGTCCCACGTCTAGTGTCTTCCTGTTTGTCTAGTGATACGTCTCCAACGTATCTATAATTTTTGATGCTCCATGCTTGTTTTTACACCATTTGCCTACTGTTTCGTTACACTTCATGGCACTTTTATGCATTTTCCGGAACTAACCTATTAACGAGTTGCCACAGTGCCAGTTCCCTGTTTTTTGCTGTTTTTGTGTTTCAGAAGTGATACACAGGAAATATTCTCGGAATTGGACGAAACAAGTTCCTGAAGTCTTATTTTACCCGGAAGCTTCCAGAGATCCGAAGGAGAGTAGGAGGGGGGCCACCAGGGCCCCACACGCCAGGGCGGCGCGGCCAGGGCCCTGGCCGCACGAGCCTGGCGTGAGGGTACCTGGCTCCTCCTCTGACATCGCCCCTTCGCCTATAAAGACCCCCTGACGGAAAAAACCTAAGTACCCGATCACTTTTCCAGAACACATCGCGATCCGCCGCCGCCGTCGACCCGAAGATCGGGAGGGTCCAGAAGCTCTTCCCGGCACCCTGCCGGAGAGGGGAATCGCCACCAGAGGTCTTCTTCATCGCCATGCTTGCCTCCAGAGCGATGAGTGAGTAGTCTACCTTGGACTATGGGTCCATAGCAGTAGCTAGATGGTTGTCTCCTCCACCATGTGCTTCATGTTTAGATCTCATGAGCTGCCCTACATGATTGAGATCACCGTTATGTAATTCTACATGTTTGGTTTGTTGGGATCCGATGAATATTGGTGTTTATGATTGAGTTGTTGTACTGAATATTATCTTATGTTATCTTTATGTTGTTTATGATCTTGCATGCTCTCCGTTGTTAGTAGCTATCTTGGCCGAGTAGTTGCTAGTGACTCCAAGAGGGGGTATTTATGCTCGATAGTGGGTTCATGCCTCTATTTAACCTGGGGGAGTGACAGAAACCTCTAAGATTGTAGATGTGCTGTTGCTACTAGGGAGAAAACAACATTCATATGTTCAAGGGCATATGCTTTGTTTACATTACACACTTTGCTTAATGCAATTATCTGTTGTTCGCAACTTAATACTCATGGGGTGTTCGGATTGATATCCCCGGGAGTGGATTATTAGTCATAGATGCAGTTGGATGGCGGTCTATGTATTTTGTTGTAATGCCCAGAGTAAATCTCATAGTGATCTTCTTGACATATCACGTTTATCTTTATTCTATCAATTGCCCAACTGTAATTTGTTTACCCAGCATGTGTTATTTATCTTATGGAGAGACACCACTAGTGAACTGTGGATCCCGGTCCTATTTCCATCATATTGCTATCACCTGTTTACTTTACTCGCACTGTTTACTTTACTCGCATACTCTACTGTTTTCCACTCGATACGCTCATAACCTTTGTTTCAAGCAAACCGGTGAGATTGACAACCTCATCGCAAGTTGGGAGCAAAGTACTTGGTTGTGTTGTGTGCAGGTTCCGCGTTGCAGCTAGCAAGCAAAGCTTGGACGAGGCGCCATATATAAATTGTCTGAAGCTGTCGCAAACTAGCAAGCATCACCTTCAGTCATCGCTGTCTGCTTTTCTCCTGAACGATATTAAACCTTGGTTTCTTAACTGAGGGAAAACTAGCTGCTATACTCATCATACCTTCCTCTTGGGGTTCCCAACGGGATGGTCATTCACCACGCACAAGGACTGTCTGCTACACGTCAGCTTAGCATCAGCAGCTTCTTTTCTGGCGCCGTTGCCGGGGAAGAGTGGAAGACTTCTGCGAGGGGAGTTTTTCGCACACACATCCTTTACTTTGTTATTGTTTTGCTTTACTTTATTTATTTTACCTGCATTGCTTTATATCAAAACCCCCAAAAAAAAGAATCCTTGGTAGTTGTTATTTCTTTACCTTTAGTTCATCATGCTGTTCCCTAAGTTCGTTCTAGAGGACCTCTCAGTAGGTAGTGGTTCGATTATTGGCAAAAGTAACATTGAGGAGTTCTTTAATCACATTAGTATGCATGAGGAAGTTGAGGAGAAATCTTTGGTTGAGCTAGCTCCTAGCATTGAAGTTGCTTCTGCTTATTTGATTCACATGTTGGAAACTAGGTTTGCTAGTCTTAATCCTTTTATGCAATACATGTTCCTTAAGCTTCATGAAATTGAGGATCCCGAAAAGAAAGCTTTTATCTTGGAAACTTTGCGCATAGAATTTAAAGATGTCGTTATTGAAGCTAGAAAAGTTCTTAAATGTTTTAATAAACTTGGTTCACCTATAATGGTTATTAGTACAAATGATGAAGGGGCCGAGATACCTATACCTTGCAAGCTTTTGGGATTGTGTGAAGCTTTCGAAAATAATTTTGAATAGATTTGTCCTGAAAATCTTTTTGATGAGAATAGTGAGCCAAAGCGTGATCACAAAGGGTCTTCAAAAACTTATGTGGATGAAATACAATGCCTTATTGACAAGACCTCTGCAGTTGATCTTAATGCTTCATCACTTGATATTACTTGATTCACAATTTTCTGCGCCTAGCTCAAAGGAATTAAAGAAAAGCACTCTTGGGAGATAACCCAATGTTTACTTTCAGTACTTTTTCTTTTATTTGAGTCTTGGAAGTCATTACTACTGTAATGACCACTCGTTATCTTATTTATTTCGTTTTTGTGCCAAGAGAAGCCTCTAATTTGAGCGAGGTAAAGATTTGGGGTTATTGCTGTCCTGAAACTGTTTTCGGTGCTGCACCGTAAAAATTCGTGAAAATTCTATGTTTATCTTTTGGACCTGCGATTTCTTGTGCATATGCCCCAGGTTATATCCAAACTTTTCTTAGTTGAACACTTTTTTATTTGAGCAACGGAAAATCCCTCAAAAATTCGTCCTTTGTCAGCTGTTCAGTTTTGACAGATTTCTGCCAATATTTGTGTTTGCCACTTTATCGCTTTCTTTTGAGTTCTTTTTGATCATGGAACTCTTGTGGAAGTTGCTACAGTAGTATATACTTTATATGTGGTGGTTCTGAGTTGAAACCTGAAGCTAAAAGAGGTTGAATATATGTTATGCTTACACTAATGTTGCTAATAGAATTGTGTTTAGTTTTGTATGAAGGAAGTTTTCAAGTGTAGGGATTGGAGAATGATGAGATGAGTTGAAGAATGGACAAAAGCTCAAGCTTGGGGATTCCCATGCATCACCCCAAGAAATATCCAAGAAGTACAAGCGTCAAAGCTTGGGGATGCCCCCGAGGCACCCCTTCTTCATCGGCAAAAATCAGGTCACCTTTCAAAACACTATATTTTTATTGCTTCATGCACTATGTGTTTTTCTTGGAGCGTCAGTTGTTTTAGTTTTCTTAGTTGTTTAGTTTATTTGTTTGCTGCAATAAATGGTTGGACCCCAACAAATTTCCTTTGGAGGAGATGTACTCGTTTTCATTTGCCAAGAACGCTCTAGTTTTCACTCTTATTAAAAATCGAGCGCTCTACTTTTTCTGCTACTGCTTTTGGTTTTCGTTTTCGCCTTGATATGCGTTCAGATCTTGTCATATCTTTTCATCAAGGTGTATTTTTTCCTCTGATCTTTATTGGTTTTCATCAAAAGAGGTGTTTATAAAAATTTCAAATGGTGTTGGAAAAGAGAAAAAGCTTTATGCAAAATAGTGGTACAAGAAGGAGCTTGTGTAGACTGCGGCTTAGGCTTTTTCATGTCATGCTTGATGTCTTTTTGATAGTATGCTTAGTGGTTTTGCTGTAGCATGACTTGTCTCAAATAACTGAGATTGCTTAATGAGCCTTTGAAAAAATCATGCGTTGTTTTTATTGTATGGACGCATTATTTTGGTTTTCTCCTTGATGCTTTATTTGGGTTGACTTGGCGCATGCTCACACATGTTAGACTCTTACAAAGTCGCCATTAGCCTTCATGATCATTTAGTTTTTGACTTTTGATGCCATCGTATGCTTCTTTTAATGTCGCTTTGTCGCTTTGCATGATTATGGCCATTATTGCTCTCTTAGTTGGTCGCTCGCAGTCTTTTGCTAGCCCTCGCCTTGTACTGAGTATGAGCTCTACTCGTGCATCCAACTCCTAAAAGCCAAGTTTGCTATTGTGTCCACTATAAATTCCTATGCATGGTATTTGTAAGCCATTCCAAAGTAAAATTTTCGTGTGCTACCTTTCAAAAACCTTCAAAATACTTCTCGTTTTGTGACACTGTTTTTAGCTCATGGGGACGTAGTGGTCGGATTTGCTATCTTCCATATTGCTTATTCCAAAAAAGAAAAAAAAAGAGAAAAAAAGAAAGAAAAAAAGGCACTCCTCCAAAGAATGTGAATGTTGGTGGGCACCCGATGGAATCGGTTAGCCATGGTATGTGAAAGGAAAAGGTGGGGAGGAGTGCCAAGTTTTATAAAAAGAGCACAAGAGTGCCAATCTCTGTCTCAAAAACTTGCTTTATTTTTGTATGGAAGATAGTAAGAACCCCATTGCCAGTCGTTGACAAAGACAACCACCTCTCAAAATCAAGTTTTATCTCTCTGTTTTACAAATGAAAAGCTCTAGCACATGCTTAAATCACTGCTTCCCTCTGCGAAGGGCCTTTCTTCTACTTTTATGTTGAGTCACCACCTTCTTTCTTTATGCACCATTAAGAGAGCATAGTTGTCATTCTTAGTGTGATATGCATTGTCCCAAAGTTCATTGATTGACTCATATTGTTGGTTTCACTTGTTCTTAAATTATTTGTATCTAGTCGCCCTCTTAAACTTTGAGGTGTCCTATGCATTTATGTTTTGCTCTCTTTGAAGGACAAGCTGAAAACCATTTGTATGTTTTTCCTTATGATTTGAACACACGTTTGACTTTCATTGTTTCATTATCATGATCTTTTGTTTGTGTTCATTTACATGTTTACAACATGGTTGCTAAGTTCTTATTGTCATGATTATATCCTTCATGCCCATGTTTTAAGTTCTATTGATCCCAGCTCACCAATGCTTACATATATGATCAAGATTGTGTAGGTGCATGTCACCTCAAAAATTATTCTTTGTTATCACTTACCTACTCGAGGACGAGTAGGAGTTAAGCTTGGGGATGCTTGATACGTCTCAAACGTATCTATAATTTTTGATGCTCCATGCTTGTTTTTACACCATTTGCCTATTGTTTCGTTACACTTAGTGGCATTTTTATACATTTTCCGGAACTAACCTATTAACGAAGTGCCACAGTGCCAGTTTCCTGTTTTCTGCTGTTTTTGTGTTTCAGAAGTGATACACAGGAAATATTCTCGGAATTGGACGAAACAAGTTCCTGAAGTCATATTTTACCCGGAAGCTTCCAGAGATACGAAGAAGTGTCGGAGGGGGGCCACCAGGGCCCCACACAAGGGGGCGGCGCGGCCTGGCCCCTGGCCGCGCCACCCCTGTGTGAGAGCCCCTGGCTCCACCTCTGACATCGCCCCTTCGCCAATAAGTACCCCCCGACGAGAAAAACCTAAGGGCCCGATCAGTTTTCCAGAATACATCGCGATCCGCCGCCGCCGTCGACCCAAAGATCGGGAGGGTCCAGAAGCTCTTCCCGGCACCCTGCCGGAGAGGGGAATCGCCACCGGAGGTCTTCTTCATCGCCATGCTTGCCTCCGGAGCGATGAGTGAGTAGTCTACCTTGGACTATGGGTCCATAGCGGTAGCTAGATGGTTGTCTTCTCCACCACGTGCTTCATGTTTAGATCTCATGAGCTGCCCTACATGATTGAGATCACCGTTATGTAATTCTATGATGTTGGTTTGTTGGGATCCGATGAATATTGGTGTTTATGATTAAGTTGCTGTACTGAATTATATCTTTTGTTATCTCTATGTTGTTTATGATCTTGCATGCTCTCCGTTGTTAGTAGCTATCTTGGCCAAGTAGTTGCTAGTGACTCCAAGAGGGGGTATTTATGCTCGATAATGGGTTCATGTCTCTATTTCACCTGGGGGAGTGACAGAAACCTCTAAGGTGGTAGATGTGCTGTTGCTACTAGGGAGAAAACAACATTCATATGCTCAAGGGCATATGCTTTGTTTACATTACACACTTTGCTTAATGCAATTATCTGTTGTTCGCAACTTAATACTTCTAGGGTGTTCGGATGATATCCCCGGGGGTGGATTATTAGTCATAGATGCAGTTGGATGGCGGTCTATGTATTTTGTTGTAATGCCCAGAGTAAATCTCATAGTGATCTTCTTGACATATCACGTTATCTTTATTCTATCAATTGCCCAACTGTAATTCGTTTACCCAGCATGTTATTTTATCTATGGAGAGACACCACTAGTGAACTGTGGACCCCGGTCCTATTTTAATCATATTGCAATCACCTGTTTACTTTTCCCGCATTGTTTACTTTACTCGCATATACTCTACTGTTTTCCACTCGATACACTCATAACCTTTGTTTCAAGCAAACCGGTGAGATTGACAACCTCATCGCAAGTTGGGAACAAAGTATTTGTTTGTGTGTGTGCAGGTTCCACAACACCTTCAGTCGTCATCGTCTCCCTTCTCCTGTTCGATAAACCTTGGTTTCTTAACTGAGGGAAAACTTGCCGCTACACTCATCATACCTTCCTCTTGGGGTTCCCAACGGGCTGGTCATTCACCACGCACAAGGACAGTTTGCTCCCACATTAACTTGGAGTAGCACAGTCCTCCAACAATACTCCGATAAGTAGTAGCATCCTCGTCACTCAACATTGGACTATCAACAGGAAACAATTTAGTAACAACGGACATAGGAGTATCCGCAGTTTTGCACTTGAGCATACCAGCACGACGAAGGAGATCAAGAGCATACTTGCGTTGACACAACGTGAGACCACCGTTGTGTCGAGTAACCTCAACACCAAGGAAGTAATGAAGAACACCAAGATCCTTGACTGGAAATGCTTCACGAGTTCAAGTTCAAGCCCCGGCCAACACACTATTTAATCTAAAAATAGTTGCAGCCTCCTGTTTGTCCCACGTCTAGTGTCTTCCTGTTTGTCTAGTGATACGTCTCCAACGTATCTATAATTTTTGATGCTCCATGCTTGTTTTTACACCATTTGCCTACTGTTTCGTTACACTTCATGGCACTTTTATGCATTTTCCGGAACTAACCTATTAACGAGTTGCCACAGTGCCAGTTCCCTGTTTTTTGCTGTTTTTGTGTTTCAGAAGTGATACACAGGAAATATTCTCGGAATTGGACGAAACAAGTTCCTGAAGTCTTATTTTACCCGGAAGCTTCCAGAGATCCGAAGGAGAGTAGGAGGGGGGCCACCAGGGCCCCACACGCCAGGGCGGCGCGGCCAGGGCCCTGGCCGCACGAGCCTGGCGTGAGGGTACCTGGCTCCTCCTCTGACATCGCCCCTTCGCCTATAAAGACCCCCCGACGGAAAAAACCTAAGTACCCGATCACTTTTCCAGAACACATCGCGATCCGCCGCCGCCGTCGACCCGAAGATCGGGAGGGTCCAGAAGCTCTTCCCGGCACCCTGCCGGAGAGGGGAATCGCCACCAGAGGTCTTCTTCATCGCCATGCTTGCCTCCAGAGCGATGAGTGAGTAGTCTACCTTGGACTATGGGTCCATAGCAGTAGCTAGATGGTTGTCTCCTCCACCATGTGCTTCATGTTTAGATCTCATGAGCTGCCCTACATGATTGAGATCACCGTTATGTAATTCTACATGTTTGGTTTGTTGGGATCCGATGAATATTGGTGTTTATGATTGAGTTGTTGTACTGAATATTATCTTATGTTATCTTTATGTTGTTTATGATCTTGCATGCTCTCCGTTGTTAGTAGCTATCTTGGCCGAGTAGTTGCTAGTGACTCCAAGAGGGGGTATTTATGCTCGATAGTGGGTTCATGCCTCTATTTAACCTGGGGGAGTGACAGAAACCTCTAAGGTTGTAGATGTGCTGTTGCTACTAGGGAGAAAACAACATTCATATGTTCAAGGGCATATGCTTTGTTTACATTACACACTTTGCTTAATGCAATTATCTGTTGTTCGCAACTTAATACTCATGGGGTGTTCGGATTGATATCCCCGGGAGTGGATTATTAGTCATAGATGCAGTTGGATGGCGGTCTATGTATTTTGTTGTAATGCCCAGAGTAAATCTCATAGTGATCTTCTTGACATATCACGTTTATCTTTATTCTATCAATTGCCCAACTGTAATTTGTTTACCCAGCATGTGTTATTTATCTTATGGAGAGACACCACTAGTGAACTGTGGATCCCGGTCCTATTTCCATCATATTGCTATCACCTGTTTACTTTACTCGCACTGTTTACTTTACTCGCATACTCTACTGTTTTCCACTCGATACGCTCATAACCTTTGTTTCAAGCAAACCGGTGAGATTGACAACCTCATCGCAAGTTGGGAGCAAAGTACTTGGTTGTGTTGTGTGCAGGTTCCGCGTTGCAGCTAGCAAGCAAAGCTTGGACGAGGCGCCATATATAAATTGTCTGAAGCTGTCGCAAACTAGCAAGCATCACCTTCAGTCATCGCTGTCTGCTTTTCTCCTGAATGATATTAAACCTTGGTTTCTTAACTGAGGGAAAACTAGCTGCTATACTCATCATACCTTCCTCTTGGGGTTCCCAACGGGATGGTCATTCACCACGCACAAGGACTGTCTGCTACACGTCAGCTTGGCATCAGCAGCTTCTTTTCTGGCGCCGTTGCCGGGGAAGAGTGGAAGACTTCTGCGAGGGGAGTTTTTCGCACACACATCCTTTACTTTGTTATTGTTTTGCTTTACTTTATTTATTTTACCTGCATTGCTTTATATCAAAACCCCCCAAAAAAAAAAGAATCCTTGGTAGTTGTTATTTCTTTACCTTTAGTTCATCATGCTGTTCCCTAAGTTCGTTCTAGAGGACCTCTCAGTAGGTAGTGGTTCGATTATTGGCAAAAGTAACATTGAGGAGTTCTTTAATCACATTAGTATGCATGAGGAAGTTGAGGAGAAATCTTTGGTTGAGCTAGCTCCTAGCATTGAAGTTGCTTCTGCTTATTTGATTCACGTGTTGGAAACTAGGTTTGCTAGTCTTAATCCTTTTATGCAATACATGTTCCTTAAGCTTCATGAAATTGAGGATCCCGAAAAGAAAGCTTTTATCTTGGAAACTTCGCGCATAGAATTTAAAGATGTCGTTATTGAAGCTAGAAAAGTTCTTAAATGTTTATCTTTTGGACCTGCGATTTCTTGTGCATATGACCCAGGTTATCTTTTGGACCTGCGATTTCTTGTGCATATGACCCAGGTTATATCCAAACTTTTGTTAGTTGAACACTTTTTGATTTGAGCAACAGAAAACCCCTCAAAAATTCGACCTTTGTCAGCTGTTCAGTTTTGACAGATTTCTGCCAATATTTGTGTTTGCCACTTTATCGCTTTCTTTTGAGTTCTTTTGATCACGGAACTTTTGGGGAGGTTGCTACTGTAGTATTTGCTATATATGTGGTGGTTTTGAGTTGAAACCTGAAGCAAAAAGAGGTTGATTATATGTTATGCTTACACTAATGTTGCTAATAGAATTGTGTTTAGTTTTGTATGAAGGAAGTTTTCAAGTGTAGGGATTGGAGAATGATGAGATGAGTTGAAGAATGGACAAAAGCTCAAGCTTGGGGATGCCCATGCATCACCCCAAGAAATATCCAAGAAGTACAAGCGTCAAAGCTTGGGGATGCCCCCGAGGCACCCCTTCTTCATCGGCAAAAATCAGGTCACCTTTCAAAACACTATATTTTTATTGCTTCATGCACTATGTGTTTTTCTTGGAGCGTCAGTTGTTTTAGTTTTCTTAGTTGGTTAGTTTGTTTGTTTGCTGCAATAAATGGTTGGACCCCAACAAATTTCCTTTGGAGGAGATGTACTCGTTTTCATTTGCCAAGAACGCTCTAGTTTTCACTCTTATTAAAAATCGAGTGTTCTTCTTTTTCTGCTACTACTTTTGGTTTTCGTTTTCGCCTTGATTTGCATTCAGACCTTGTCATATCTTTTCATCAAGGTGTATTTTTGCCTCTGATCTTTATTGGTTTTCATCAAAAGAGGTGTTTATAAAAATTTCAAATGGTGTTGGAAAAGAGAAAAAGCTTTGTGCAAAATAGTGGTACAAGAAGGAGCTTGTGTAGACTACGGCTTAGGCTTTTTCATGTCATGCTTGATGTCTTTTTGATAGTATGCTTAGTGGTTTTGCTGTAGCATGACTTGTCTCAAATAACTGAGATTGCTTAATGAGCCTTTGAAAAAATCATGCGTTGTTTTAATTGTTTGGAAGCATTATTTTGGTTTTCTCCTTGATGCTTTATTTGGGTTGACTTGGCGCATGCTCACACATGTTAGACTCTTACAAATTCGCCAATAGCCTTCATGATCATTTAGTTTTTAACTTTTGATGCCATCTTATGCTTTTTTTAATGTCACTTTGTCGCTTTGCATGATTATGGCCATTATTGCTCTCTTAGTTGGTCGCTCCCAGTCTTTTGCTAGCCCTCGCCTTGTACTGAGTATGAGCTCTACTCGTGCATCCAACTCCTAAAAGCCAAAGTTTTCCAAAGTGTCCACCATACATACCTACTAGCAATTTGCTATTCCAAGTAAATTTGACTTGCTTTTATTATCTCTTCAAATTAAACTCTTACCAGTGTTATGCGAAATTCGGTCAGTAAAGCTCTCACGAACCGGAAGGCACACTTTACTTTTTCCTGTTCTTAAAAATTCTACATTGTGGTCTCTTATGTTGAGTTGTTATGCTTGCAAGTTGTAAGTTGGATTCTAGCCCAGCCATGCTGTCATGGGGCAAGCTTTCAACATTGCACTTCTTATTTGAGTTGATATCGTGATCTTTTGTTTATGAATGCCCGCGGTGTGAAATGAATTGGGAATCTTGTGGGGATCATGGAGTTTGTATATATGTTAGGGAAACGCCGGGCCGCCAATCTAAGCCATGCATAATTCATGGTGGAAATTTGCAGCATACCCATGGTGAACATTCGACGACGCATCTCACAATAAAAAGCTAAACAAAAGGCAAATAAAAGAGATGTCGAGGTGTTCATTGTCTGCTTGTCCTGTCATTTTGGTGTGGGCTTGTTCCATGTCATCGGGCACGGAGGTACCCCATTGGCGGTTCTCAATGATATGCATATACTTACAATGACAAGAGCCTTGCTTGGGACTCTAAGTAAAGTAGCATGAGGTTTGGGTACTCGTATTCATGGGGCACGAGGTTTTCAACTTATGATTTGTTAAGCATATGCATCATAATTGTTCTCGCATTAACTTTAACCATTCAAGATGCTTATGATGGGGGCAATGAGAGCTCAAAGCCGGTAAGTACCATAATTTTTGAAGGTTATAAAACTTGCAATCACTGCTTCCCTCTGCGAAGGGCCTTTCTTCTACTTTTATGTTGAGTCACCACCTTCTATCTTTATGCACCATAAGAGAGCATAGTTGGCATTCTTAGTGTGATATGCATTGTCCCAAAGTTCATTGATTGATTCATATTGTTGGTTTCACTTGTTCTTAAATTATTTGTATCTAGTCGCCCTCTTAAACTTGAAGGTGTCCTATGCATTTATGTTTTGCTCTCTTTGAAGGACAAGCTGAAAACCATTTGTATGTTTTTCCTTATGATTTGAACACATGTTTGACTTTCATTGTTTCATGATCTTTTGTTTGTGTTCATTTGCATGTTTACAACATGGTTGCTAAGTTCTTATTGTCAAGATTATATCTTCATGCCCATATTTTAAGTTCTTATGATCCCAGCTCACAAATGCTTACATATATGATCAAGATTGTGCAGGTGCATGTCACCTCAAAAAATATTCTTTTGTTATCACTTACCTACTCAAGGACGAGCAGGAGTTAAGCTTGGGGATGCTTGATACGTCTCCAACGTATCTATAATTATTGATGCTCCATGCTTGTTTTTACACCATTTGCCTACTGTTTCGTTACACTTCGTGGCACTTTTATGCATTTTCCGGAACTAACCTATTAACGAGTTGCCACAGTGCCAGTTCCCTGTTTTCTGCTGTTTTTGTGTTTCAGAAGTGATACACAGGAAATATTCTCGGAATTGGACGAAACAAGTTCCTGAAGTCTTATTTTACCCGGAAGCTTCCAAAGATCCGAAGGAGAGTAGGAGGGGGGCCACCAGGGCCCCACACGCCAGGGCGGCGCGGCCAGGGCCCTCAGGTTGTAAACAGTAGGAACAAATACTGTAGGCATAGGGATGGATTACGGGCGTTGCATGGATAAGATAATTCATGAAATCAATGAGACATGGACATTGCAGGTAAATAATGAAAAAGCATCCTAGTACAAACAATCATAGGCATGTGTTCCGTATATAGTCGTACGTGCTCACAAGGAGAAACTTGCACGACATCTTTTGTCCTACCAGCCTGTTGCAGCAGGGCCTCAAGGGAAACTAATGGTAATTACGGTACTCATTTTAATAGAGTACCGGAGCAAAGCATTAGCACTCGGTGAACACATGTGATCCTCACATCATAGCCATCCCCTCCGGTTATCCCAATTTCTGTCACTTTGGGGCCTCGGGTTCCAGACAACAATATGTGTATACAACTTGTAGGTAAGACCATAAACAACAAGTATCATCATAGAAATAATAACATGTTCAGATCTGAAATCATGGCACTCGGGCCCAAAGTGACAAGCATTAAGCACAACAAGTTGCAACAATGTCATAGGCACTAAATAAAGATACTAGGCACTATGCCCTGTCAATCTCATATCAAATTACATGAACAATCTCATCCAATCCCTACCATCCCCTCACCTACAGCGGGGGAATTACTCACACATGGATGGGGGAGTCATGGATGGTCGATGGAGGAGCGTCGGTGGTGATGGTGATGAAGATCTCCTCCGAATCCCCGTCCCGGCAGGGTGCCAGAACGGAGTTTCTGGTGCCGAATTGCGGTTTCTGATGGCGGCGGCGCAGCGGAAGTCTATCTGGAAAAAAACGCCGTCTCCCCGATATTATGTCGTCAGAGGGTATATGTAGGCGAGAGGGGAGGCCGAGAGGGCTGCTGGGGCCTCCTCACGCCAGGGTAGCGCGGCCAGGGCTGGGCCACGCCACCAGTGTGTGAGGAGCCCTCAGGCCTCCTCTCCATCCTGTCTTCTGGCTCCGTGGGTCTTCTGGTGAAATAGGATTTTTCATGATTTTTCCCAAATTTTTACTGGAAGTTGGATTACTGCACAAAAACGAGACACCAGAGTAATTCTGCTGAAATTAGTGTCAGTCCGTGTTAGTTGCATTCAAAACACACAAATTAGAGGAGAAACAATAGCAAAAGTGTTCGGGAAAGTAGATACGTTTTGGACGTATCAACCCCCCCAAGCTTAGCTAATTGCTTGTCCTCAAGCAATTCAGTTAACAACTGAGAGCGATAAAAGAAACTTTCACGAACACATTTGCTCATATGATGTATATATACTAACTATGTGATCAAGTACTCAGGCAATTCATAATAATAAATATGCAGCTAATGTCACCTCATAGTTAAGCAAACTATGAAAGAGTGCCAATGGACTAATAACAAATAACATGTACATAAGAAGCTACAAGATTTTAATATGCATAGATGATATGAAAGAGTGGTATCCCGCTTGCCTTTATTTGTAGAGCAAAACAAAAATGCTGAGGCACCTCTGAAGTTCAAGAGAAGACTAGAAGTAGAAATATCAAAGATACAAGCATCAAAGTTATACCACAATTAACCGTGTTCTGGGACAAGCACATTACACTAAGAATAACAGCTATGCTCTCAAGAAGTGCTTAAAGTTAGAAGATGGTGACTCAACATAAAAGTAAACGAATGGCCCTTCGCAGAGGGAAGCAGGGATTTAACATGTGCTAGAGCTTTTCATTTGTAAAACAGAGATAAAAATTTATTTTGAGAGGTGGTTGTTCTATGTCAATGACTAGCAATGGGGACTTGCTATCTTCCATAATAAACAAGTGAGAGCGGTTCCGAGATCTTTGAAATTTTGGCACATTGGTGCTCTTTTGTAAAGCTTTGGCACTCCTCCCCACCTTTTTCCTTTCTCATACCATGGCTAACCGATTCCATCGGGTGCCCACCAACTTTCACATTCCATTGGAGGAGTGCCTTTTTTTCTTTCTTTTAGAATAAGATTATAGTGGTCTGACCAGCTCCCTTGCAAAATTAATGACGAGCAGATGAAGCTGCCTAGTCGAGGGGTACTTAATTTAATATGGAAGATAGCAACTCCGACCACTACGTCCCCATGAGCTAAAAACAGTGGCACAAAATGAGAAGTAGTTGAAAGTTTTGAAAGGTAGCACATGAAAATTTACTTGGAATGGCTTACAAATACCATGCATAGGAATTTATAGTGGACTCTTTGGAAAACTTGGTTTTTGGTAATTGGATGCACGAGTAGAGCTCATACTCAGTACAAGTGAAGGCTAGCAAAAGACTGGGAAGCGACAGTCGAGAGAGCAATAACTGTCATAATCATGCTTGCGACAAAACAAAATTAATATAGGCATAAAAATGATACAAGAACTCTGAGGCAATTTAGATCATCGAGGCTTAATTGACTTTTTGTTCAGTCATATGCATGTTTGAGCATGTGCCAAGTCGATTCAAATGAAACTTTCAGAGGTGGATACCACAATACCATACCATATTATGAATAAAACAAAGCATGCAAGCGTCTAATGACATGCTACATGCTAATAGTAAATTGAAACTAATCATATGAAAGCAAGAACTACAAAGCATCCATTTGATAACATATACCTTACATGAACCGACTAAGCATGTCCACATAAATGAGTATATGTACAAAAATGAAAACAAATAGAGTTCATACCAGCCTCTTACCACATCTCGGATTGTCATATGTCGTCATTATTGCTCTTCACTTGTGCGGCTTGAATAATATAAAGTGAATACCAAGCTCCAATGGAGTAACGGGAGACTGAACTCTGCAACAAACTTTACAAAACCGAAGAAGAACAACAAATATTTTTGGGGTTTTCGATTTTTGAAACAAAAGCAGAAGGAAATAGCAAACAAAGCAAAATATTTTTGGATTTTTCAAATAGCAAACCGAAAATAGCAAGTAAAGCAAACCAAAGGTAGAAAACTAAAGAACCAAACAAAGAGAAACAACGGAAATATTTTTGGTCTTTTTGTGTTTTGGAAAAGTGGAAATAAAAACGAGAACACTAGAGAAAGCGAAACATGGATATACAAAGGTCCGACAAAATATAATGTGTAGATGAGTGCACCGTCAGCATACCTCCCCCCAAGCTTAGGCTTTTGGCCTAAGTGGAGATCAATTTCGACTCTGATAGCTGCCCCAGGCTGGTGGGTCATCATAGGTGTAATCGTACCCCGGCTCTCGTGAAGATGAAGCTGATGGCGCATAATCATAATAAGGCTGCTCATATGGAAAGTTCGTAATGTCGGAGGGCTGGCCCGACTCCTCGGCGCACTCCTCATCGTGCACAGGCGGCGGGTTCTCCTCTACGTACGCTTCAAGCTCATCTTCCGTAAGCGACCATCCATTCCTGCGATCAAGGTTAAACAAAAGAGGTGCAGGCAAACGGACTGATCGATCAGTCTTCACTACCCTCCAGGTAGTCTTCTTGAAAAAGGTTAGCTCAAATGTTAAATTAATCAAACTAGCAGGAGGAGAAATAAACTTATGATGAATCATAGAATTAAGATCAAGTTTCTCCTCGGGGAACTGTAGATCTAGAAAATGAGGCACAACACCATGCAAAGCTAACAGGCGTGAAGCTATAAGTCCTCCACAAATTCCCCCTTTCTCACGGTTAATATCAAGACGGAAAGCTATTAAGGCACCCAAATGGTAAGTCCTATCACGCCTTAAAGCAGCAGCAATAAAAGCTAGATCATGAAGAGATAATTTACTTGCAGATTTCCTAGCAAGAACACATTTAGTAATGAAGAAGGCAAAATATCGAATGGATGGGAGATGAATATTTCGAGTTTTACCACCCTCTCCTGTGAAGCTTCTTCCTTGACAAATCTCCTCGTATAGTTCTAACAATGGCCTAGGTTGTCCCCTTATCTTCTCAAGTGATCCCCACTGTGGTACTCTAATGGCTATACAAAAAACATCAAGAGGCAAGTCCATAGATTTGTTATAAATTTTATAATGAACCATGGGGTTAGAAGTGGACCAACTAAATCTGAAATCCTGCACCACAGACATTGTTAGTTTAACATATTGGGGAGGTTCACCCTCAACAAAATACTCCAATCCTGCATTAGAGAGTAAGGTTTGAAAATCCTGCAGAATTCCTGCAGCATTCATGAACGCTGAGCATGGATAGTGTGAAGGGAAGACCTTCTCTTCACGATGAACCTTCATAACTTCATGCACTTCTAGTTCATGTTGAGAGAGTTGATATGCATTCTCCTCCATTTCTGAAATTTTAGACAAACCTCATAAAAAGTGATTTTACGGCAAGCAAGTGTAGGAAACTACTATAGTGAGTTACTAGAGAGCTATCATGCATCAAAATAACAATTCTAAGCAATAGAACAAGCATGCATACTCATTTATGCTGCCACCTACAAAGCTAAAATACTCAAAAAATACTTTACCAAAAGAAATTCTACTTGGACAAGTGGAGGAGTCACATACCGGAGAACAAATGATCCAAATTTTAGCAGAAATGCTGGGCTGAGCAAGGAGATCGAAAAATCGAGGTGAAGAACAGCAAGAACTCGAGTTTGAGCTGGGTGTATCGTTGTTTTCGGGAGAGAGAAAGAGCTGGGGAAGAAGAGATGAGTGAGGGGCCAGGTGGGGCCCTCTCACACCTGGGTGGCGCGGCCAGGGCTGGGCCGCGCCACCTATGTGTGAGGTGGCGTGGCAGCCCCTCCTGGTGCCTCCCAGGTGTCTCTCTGCCCCATTTTTGACATAAAAATTTATAAAGAATTTTCTGGAATTTTTCGAGAAACTTTATTTTTAAGGATTTTTCAGAAATTGGCATATCGATAAAACTCAGAAAAATGAGGATGAAAAGATTTCAAGCAAATCAAAACTAAGCATGCAGCAGCTCTGAGATACTCTTAATCATGCAACTAAACTGAAGGAACAAAATGAAAGTAAATACAAGTGAGGTGGAGTGGATGCGGTGAAAACAAAGTTTCGTTCATATAAAATCACTTTGTTAACAAGGTTGATCAAGTCTTGTTACCAAACTAACTTTGTATGAGGCAAAACTTTGCACTTCACTAAATGCTTATGTTACCTCAACTTTGATAGGCATAGTCCCAACCATAACAATTTGATATTCTTCCTTGGGCTTTCGCTCTGAACAAATAATTTGACCCACTTTGATGGTCTCAACATGCTTGATTGAACTTAGAGCATTCTTCCTATCAATATTCTTGGGAAAATAGACCGTATACTCTTTGCCATTGACATTGAAAGTGACTTTTCCTTGATTGCAATTAATAACAGCACATGCGGTGTTTAGAAAAGGTCTCCCAAGAATGATAGACATATTATCATCTTCAGGCATTTCCAACACAACAAAATCAGTTAATATTAAACAACTGTTAGCAACTTGAACAGGAACATTTTCACATATACCAATAGGAATAGTAGTAGACTTATCAGCCATCTGCAAAGATATATCAGTTGATACTAATTTTTCTAAATCAAGTCTCTTATAAAGAGAAAAAGGCATGACACTAACTCCAGCTCCCAAATCACATAAAGCAGTTCTAACATAGTTATTTTTAATGGAGCAAGGAATAGTTGGTATACCTAGATCTCCAAGCTTCTCTGGAACTTTACCATCAAAAGAATAGTTAGCAAGTAGTGTGGAAATTTCCTCACTAGGAATTTTCCTTTTGTTAGTGACAATATCTTTCATATACTTTGCATAAGGAGGCATTCTAATAGCATCAGTCAAAGGAATTTGCAAAAATAAAGGTCTCATCCATTCACAAAACCTGTTGTAGTGTTCTTCTTCCTTGGACTTATGTTTCTTACTAGGAAAAGGCATTGGTTTCTGTACCCAAGGTTCTCTCTCTTTACCATGCTTGTTGGCAATGAAGTCTTCTTTGGTGTACTTTGCATTCTTATCAATCTTCTCTGGTTCTTCTTCAACTTCTTCTTTATCTTCTTCTTTATCAGAAGCATCTCCTGGTTCAGTTTCAGCATCAGAAATAGAAACACTGTTAGGATCTTTACCTGTATCAGATGATTCTGTGGTTGTTTTATGCTTCTTCTTCTTCTTCTCCTTAGAAGGAATATCGTCACTTGAAGTTCGTTGAGAATCTTGCTCGACCCTCTTAGGATGTCCTTCAGCATATAATGGGTCTTGAGTAGCAGCGCCACTTCTTGTGCGTATTTCACATGCTTGCTTCTCTCTTGCGGCATTAACTAGCAAGTCTTTTTGCACCTTGGTAAGCTGATCAATTTGTGTTTGAACCATTTGAAAATGTTTAGCAAGTATCTTCACATCATTGGCGGTTCTCTCCACAATATCCTGCAACTTGTTAATAGCTCTAGAATTTTCCAACAAATGATTATGCACCATTCTATTATTATTTTTTTGCTTAACAATAAAATTATCAAACTCATCTAAGCATTGATCAGGAGGTTTAGTATAAGGAATATCTCTTTCATCAAAGCGTTGGAGAGAGTGTACCTCAATAGTAGATGAGTGAGGGATTGGCTTACATAATTCTTCTATAGGAGGTAAATTCTTCACATCTTCGGCCTTAATACCTTTCTCCTTAAGAGATTTCTTAGCTTCCTTCATAACTTCATCATTTAATTCAATCATCCCTCTCTTCTTCGGCGTAGGCTCTGTAGATGGCGCAGGGGTGGGTGCTGGTGTTGGCTCAACTAAAGTCCAATCATCATGATTCCGGCTTATTTTAGCCATTAATTCTTCAGCTTCAGCCGGAGTTCTTTCCCTGAAAACACAACCAGCACAACTATCCAAATATGACTTAGATTCATCCGTTAGTCCATTATAAAATATATCAAGGAGTTCATTTTTAGGCAATGGTTCTTTAGGCAAAGCTCTAATTAAAGAACAAAACCTTGTCCAAGATTCATGCAGTATCTCTCATTTTCCCTGTTCAAAATCAAAGATTTCCTGCACAGCAGCATGTTGAGCACTAGCGGGAAAATATTTCTGAAAGAAAGCATTAACCAAAGCAATAGGACTAGTAAGAGATCCCGGAGACAAGCTATTAAACCAATTTTTAGCACCATCTTTCAACGAGAAAGGAAAAATCTTAGCAACAAAGTAAGTGCGGAGCTTAATATCATCAGAAAACAAATTACTCAAAGTAGAAAGTTCATTCATGTGCTCCATAGCACTCTCATCTTTAGTACCACAAAAAGGAGTTTTCTCAACAATAGATATGTAAGATAAATCTAAAGAGAAATCATAATCCTTGTCTCTAATATTTATGGGAGAAGCAGCAAACTTAGGATCAGGAGACAAATTATATCTAACAGAGCGTCTTGCAAGAAGTTCTTTAACATTACCCGCATTACGAGCAGCACGTGCTTCAGCAATAAAATCATCATTAAGCTCAATATAAGCATCATCATCATAATCATCACTAGGACATTCCCTAGACTCAGGTGAACTAGCAGGTGTAACAGTGGTGTTTCCCAACTTAGCTCTAGCAATAGTAGCATCTAAAGAGGAACCTAGTGAACCACTCTCATCAAGCACAGTAGAAGCATCATCTAAATTATCAGTGGCATTTTCAATCTTAGCAGAAGTAGTAGCAGTAGCGTGTAGGTGTGGTGGTGTAAGCAACTTACTCATAACAGATGGCGAATCAAGAGCAACAGAGGTGTTGAGAGTCGTACCTCTTCTTGTAGTGGATGGCAATATAGGAACTTTTCCATCACGAGGTTTACCCATGATGAAAGGTTTGCAGCGAACAATATGAATACCAAGTGAACTTACAAATAAAGCTATGCTCCCTGGCAACGGCGCCAGAAAATAGTCTTGATATCCCACAAGTATAGGGGATCGCAACAGTCTTCGAGGGAAGTATTACCCAAATTTATTGATTCGACACAAGGGGAGCCAAAGAATATATGTAAGCCTTAACAGATGAGTTATCAATTCAGCTGCACCTGGAAACAGTCTTGCTCCCAGTGGTTTATCAGTAGCAACAGTTTTATAGTGGTGACAGTAGTAAAACAGTAACAACAGTAGTAAAATAGCAGCAGTAATAGTAACAGTTATAAACAGTAGGAACAAATACTGTAGGCATAGGGATGGATTACGGGCGTTGCATGGATAAGATAATTCATGAAATCAATGAGACATAGACATTGCAGATAAATAATGAAAAAGCATCCTAGTACAAACAATCATAGGCATGTGTTCCGTATATAGTCGTACGTGCTCACAAGGAGAAACTTGCACGACATCTTTTGTCCTACCAGCCTGTTGCAGCAGGGCCTCAAGGGAAACTACTGGTAATTAAGGTACTCCTTTTAATAGAGTACCAGAGCAAAGCATTAGCACTCGGTGAACCCATGTGATCCTCACATCATAGCCATCCCCTCCGGTTATCCCAATTTCTGTCACTTTGGGGCCTCGGGTTCCGGACAACAATATGTGTATACAACTTGTAGGTAAGACCATAAACAACAAGTATCATCATAGAAATAATAACATGTTCAGATCTGAAATCATGGCACTCGGGCCCAAAGTGACAAGCATTAAGCACAACAAGTTGCAACAATGTCATAGGCACTAAATAAAGATACTAGGCACTATGTCCTATCAATCTCATATCAAATTACATGAACAATCTCATCCAATCCCTACCATCCCCTCACCTACAGCGGGGGAATTACTCACACATGGATGGGGGAGTCATGGATGGTCGATGGAGGAGCGTCGGTGGTGATGGTGATGAAGAATCTCCTCCGAATCCCCGTCTCGGCAGGGTGCCAGAACGGAGTTTCTGGTTCCGAATCGCGGTTTCTGATGGCGGCGGCGCAGCGGAAGTCTATCTGGGAAAAAACGCCGTCTCCCCGATATTATGTCATCAGAGGGTATATGTAGGCGAGAGGGGAGGCCGAGAGGGCTGCTGGGGCCTCCTCACGCCAGGGTGGCGCGGCCAGGGCCACCAGTGTGTGAGGAGCCCTCAGGCCTCCTCTCCGTCCTGTCTTCTGGCTCCGTGGGTCTTCTGGTGAAATAGGATTTTTCATGATTTTTCCCGAATTTTTACTGGAAGTTGGATTTCTGCACAAAAACGAGACACCAGAGTAATTCTGCTGAAAATAGCGTCAGTCCGTGTTAGTTGCAATGAAAACACACAAATTAGAGGAGAAACAATAGCAAAAGTGTTCGGGAAAGTAGATATGTTTTGGACGTATCATCTAGCCTAGACGTGAGGGGGAGTGTTATAATATAAAGCCTAGCTCTTTCCATCAGTTCGGACTTTTGGAATAATTGGCTAGAGCATCAATCTAATATTCATATCTCATTTACCACAAGAAATTCTTTTCGCCTTCAGCTGCCCACAAGCTCAAAGTCTGCCCTGAAGCTGAAAATTAGTCGTCCTAAATAGGGTTTCAGATGCGAATGCGTTGCATACACAGTTTCTCCCCGAAAATTGCTCTTTTACACTTGGAGAGCCAATCATTCTTGTCTCTGCCCGAGAAAACGCTGCTGCAGTCAGCGAGCATGCTCGCGGATCCATGGAGCTAGTAGATGCCAAACCTCCTGGCGTCACTAGTGGAAAACGGGCCTTTGGTCAGGACCCTTTAGTCTCGGCCGTTATCTGGGCCGGGACTAAAGGCCTGGCCACGTCGCCCCAAATTCGCCCACCCACACGACAGCCTATAGTCCCGGTCCGTTACAAGCCTTTAGTCCCGGTTTGAGACACAAACCGGGACTAAAGGGACCTTTAGTCCCGGTTTGTGTCTCAAACCGGGAGTAAAGGCTTCTGTCTATATATATGGCCGCAGCCCCTCTTCCCTCTCCCTTGTTTTTTTCTTGGATGGAGGAGTGTGGGTTTGTGCTAGTTTTGTATTTTATTCCTATGCACTAGAGGTGTTTGTTGAAATGTGTGTTAGAGCGATGCCACTTAAGTTCACCGAACACAACTACGATATGAGGTGCCCGAGCCACGCTTAAGCCTCTTCCTCTTTATTTCCACTTGTTCTAAAAGGTTAGCAACTATATTTTCTCGTTTAGACTGTGCGGTACTAATTTTATGATCGTGATTGCGTTTGATATACTGTTGTATGACGCAGATGAGCCATCCATGGATGTACGGTGATCGACGCATAGCCGCTTACAGAGAAGGCGTGCATTCTTTTCGAGATGTGGCCGAGGCGAACAAGCATGGTGGTAGCTTTATGTTTTATCCATGTGTTGAATGTCGGAATGAGAAGGATCACACTTCCTCAAGAGTCATTCAGAGCCACCTGCTTCGGTCCAGTTTTATGTCTGGCTATAATGTTTGGACCAAGCACGGATAAAGAGGGGTTATGATGGAAGACGACGATGAAGAAGAGAACGATGATGACAACTACCGATCTATGTTCCCTGAGTATGTGATGGCTGGCGTGTAGTTGATGATTATTATGGCCAGGCAGTTGGGAAACTCCAAGCGGAAAGTATGATGAGCATAGCAGCAAGTCTTTTACCTCAGTTAGAAACCAAGGTTTAATCGTTCAGGAGAAGAGCAGACAAACAACTGAAGGTGATGCGGACTGGCTTAATAACTCTCCAACAAGGGCGCCGTTTAACGATACTTGTTGACTCATCTTCGGCCAGTAGCAACGTGGAACCTGCACACAACACAACCAAATACTTTGTTCCCAACTTGCGATGAGGTTGTCAATCTCATCGGTTTGCTTGAAACAAAGGGTATGAGCGTATTGAGTGGAAAACAGTAAAGTATGCGAGTAAAGTAAACAGTGCGGGTAAAGTAAACAGGTGATAGCAATATGATGGAAATAGGACCGGGGTCCACAGTTCACTAGCGGTGCCTCTCCATAAGATAAATAACACATGCTGGGTAAACAAATTACAGTTGGGCAATTGATAGAATAAAGATAAACGTGATATGTCAAGAAGATCACTATGCGATTTACTCTGGGCATTACAACAAAATACATAGACCGCCATCCAACTGCATCTATGACTAATAATCCACTCACGGGGATATCGTCCGAACACCCCATGAGTATTAAGTTGCGAACAACAGATAATTGCATTAAGCAAAGTGTGTAATGTAAACAAAGCATATGCCCTCGAGCATATAAATGTTGTTTTCTCCCTAGTAGCAACAGCACATCTACAACCTTAGAGGTTTCTGTCACTCCCCCAGATTAAATAGAGGCATGAACCCACTATCGAGCATAAATACCCCCTCTTGGAGTCACTAGCAACTACTCGGCCAAGATAGCTACTAACAACGGAGAGCATGCAAGATCATAAACAACATAGAGATAACATAAGATATATTTCAGTATAGCAACTCAATCATAACACCAATATTCATCGGATCCCAAAAAACCAAAAATGTAGAATTACATAACGGTGATCTCAATCATCTAGGGCAGCTCATGAGATCTAAACATGACCTACATGGTGGAGAGGACAACCATCTAGCTACTGCTATGGACCCATAGTCCAAGGTAGACTACTCACTCATCGCTCCGGAGGCAAGCATGGCGATGAAGAAGACCTCCGGTGGTGATTCCCCTCTCCGGCAGGGTGCCGGGAAGAGCTTCTGGACCCTCCCGATCTTGGGTCGACGACGGCGGCGGATCGCGATGTGTTTCTGAAAAATTGATCGGGGTCCTTAGGTTTTTCCCGTCGGGGGGTCTTTATAGGCGAAGGGGCAGCGTCAGAAGTGGACCGAGGCAGTCTCACACATAGGGGGCGCGGCCAGGGGCTGGGCCGTGCCACCCTGGTGTGAGGCCACCTCGTGGCCCCACTCCGTCTCCTCTTCGGTTCTCTGGAAGCGCCGTGAAATATTTGGACGGCTGGCTTTGGTTTCGTCCAATTCTGAGAATATTTCCTGTGTAACTTTTCTGAAACACAAAAATAGTAGAAAACAGGGAACTGGCACTGTGGCGACTTGTTAATAGGTTAGTTCCAGAAAATGTATAAAAGTGCCACGAAGTGTAACGAAACATTAGGCAAATGGTGTAAAAATAAGCATGGAGCATCAAAAATTATGGATACGTTGGAGATGTATCAGCATCCCCAAGCTTAACTCCTGCTCGTCCTCGAGTAGGTAAGTGATAACAAAAGAAATAATTTTTGAGGTGACATGCACCTACACAATCTTGATCACATATGTAAGCATTGTGAGCTGGGATCAAAAGAACTTAAAACATGGGCATGAAAGATATAATCTTGACAATAAAAACTTAGCAACCATGTTATAACATGAAAAAGAACACAAACAAAATATCATGAAAATGAAACAATGAAAGTCAAACGTGTGATTAAATCATAAGGAAAAACATATAAATGGATTTCAGCTTGTCCTTCATGGAGAGCAAAACATAAATGCATAGGACACCTTCAAGTTTAAGAGGGCGACTAGATACAAATAATTTGAGAACAAGTGAAACCAACTATATGAATCAATCAATGAAAACTTTGGGACAATGCACATTATACTAAGAATGACAACTATGCTCTCTTAATGGTGCATAAAGATAGAAGGTGGTGACTCAACATAAAAGTAAAAGAAAGGCCCTTCACGGAGGGAAGCAGTGATTGCAAGTTTTATAACCTTCAAAAATTATGTTACTTACCGGCTTTGAGCTCTCATTGCCCCCATCATAAGCATCTTGAATGGTTAAAGTTAATGTTGTCCCGTGAATACGAGTACCCAAACCTCATGCTACTTTACTTAGAGTCCCAAGCAAGGCTCTTGTCATTGAAAGTATACACGTATCATCGAGAACCGCCAACGGGGTACCTCCGTGCCCGATGACATGGAACAAGCCCACATCAAAATAATAGGACAAGCAGACAATGAACACCTCGACATCTCTTTTATTTACCATTTGTTTAGCTTTTTATTTTGAGATGCGTCGTCGAATGTCCACCATGGGTATGCTGCAAATTTCCACCATGAATTATGCATGGCTTAGATTGGCGGCCCAGGCATTTCCCTAACACATATACAAACTCCATGATCCCCGTAAGATTCCCAATTCATTTCACACCACGGGCATCCATAAACAAAAGATCACGATATCAACTCAAATAAGAAGTGCAATGTTGAAAGCTTGCCCATGACGGCATGGCTGGGCTAGTCTCCAACTTACAACTTGCAAGCATAACAACTCAACATAAGAGACCACAGTGTCAAATTTTTAAGAACAAGAAAAAGTAAAGTGTGCCTTCCGGTTCGTGAGAGCTTTACTGACCAATTTTCGCATAACACTGGTAAGAGTTTAATTTGAAGAGAAAATAAAAGCAAGTCAAATTTACTTGGAATAGCAAATTGCTAGTAGGTATGTATGGTGGATACTTTGGAAAACTTGGTTTTTTAGGAGTTGGATGCACGAGTAGAGCTCATACTCAGTACAAGGCGAGGGCTAGCAAAAGACTGGGAGCGACCAACTAAGAGAGCAATAATGGCCATAATCATGCAAAGCGGCAAAGCGACATTAAAAGAATCATAAGATGGCATCAAAAGTCAAAAACTAAATGATCATAGAGGCTATTGGTGACTTTGTAAGAGTCTAATATGTGTGAGCATGCGCCAAGTCAACCCAAATAAAGCATCAAGGAGAAAACCAAAATAATGCTTCCAAATAATTAAAACAACGCATGATTTTTTCAAATGCTCATTAAGAAATCTCAGTTATTTGAGACAAGTCATGCTACAGCAAAACCACTAAGAATACTATCAAAAAGACATCAAGCATGACATGAAAAAGCCTAAGCCGCAGTCTACACAAGCTCCTTCTTGTACCACTTTTTTGCATAAAGCTTTTTCTCTTTTCCAACACCATTTGAACTTTTTTAAATCCAACTCTTTTGAGGAAAACCAACATGGTCCAGAGGCAAAAATACACCTTGATAAATAAATATAAGAAGATCTGAACGCAAATCAAGGCGAAAACGAAAACCAAAAGCAGTAGCAGAAAAAGAAGAACACTCGTTGAAACAAATAGAGTGAAAAATGGAGTGTTCTTGGCAAATGAAAAGCAAGGCAACTTCTCCAAAAGAAATTTGTTAGGGTCCAACCATTTATTGCAGCAAACAAAACTAAACTAATAACAAAAACTAAAACAACTGACGCTCCAAGAAAAACACATAGTGCATGAAGCAATAAAAATATAGTGTCTTGAAAGGTGACCTGATTTTTGCCAATGAAGAATGGGTGCCTCGGGGGCATCCCCAAGCTTTGACGCTTGTACTTCTTGGATATTTCTTGGGGTGATGCATGGGCATACCCAAGCTTGAGCTTTTATCCATTCTTCAACTCATCTCATCATTCTCCAATCCCTACACTTGAAAACTTCCTTCATACAAAACTAAACACAAATCTATTAGCAACATTAGTGTAGCATAACATATAATCAACCTCTTTTGCTTCAGGTTTCAACCCAAAAACACCACATATAAAGTATATACTACTGTAGCAACTTCCCCAAAAGTTCCGTGATCAAAAGAACTCAAAAGAAAGCGATAAAGCGGCAAACACAAATATTGGCAGAAATCTGTCAAAATAGAACAGCTGATAAAGGTCGATTTTTAAAGGGGTTTTCTGTTGCTCAAATCAAAAAGTGTTCAACTAATGAAAGTTTGGATATAACCTGGGGCATATGCACAAGAAATCGTAGGTCTAAAAGATATACAGAGAATTGTCACGAATTTTTACGGTGCAGCACCGAAACAGTTTCCGGACAGCAACATCCCCAAATCTTTACCTCACTCAAATTAGAGGCTTCTCTTGGCACAACAATAAAATAAACAAGATAAGGAGAGTTCATTACAGTAGTAATGACTTCCAAGACTCAAATAAAAGAAAAAGTACTAAAAATAAAACATTGGGTTATCTCCCAAGAGTGCTTTTCTTTAACGCCTTTGAACTAGGCGCAGAAAATTGCGAATCAAGTAACATCAAGAGATGAAGCATCAAGCTCATAATTTGCTCTAAGAATAGAGTCAAAAAGTAATTTATTTCTTTTCCTAGGGAAGTGTTCCATACCTTTCTTGAGTGGGAATTGATATTTGATGGTGCCTTCTCTCATGTCAATGATGGCACCTACAGTTCGAAGAAAGGGTCTTCCCAAAATAATAGGACATGAAGCATGGCATTCAACGTCCATAACAAGAAAATCAACGGGAACAAGGTTATTGTTATCCACAATAAGAACATCATTAATCCTTCCCAAAGGTTTCTTCTTAGCAACATCAGCAATAGGAACATCATAATAACAGTTTTCAAGCGGTGGTAAATCAAGCATGTCATAAATTTTTCTAGGCATAATAGAAATACTAGCACCTAGATCACATAAAGCATGGCAATCAAAACCATTAACATGCATATCAATGATGGGTTCCCAACCATCTTCTAACTTCTTGGGAACAGAGGCTTTTTGCTGCAACTTTTCATCCCTAATTTTTATGAGAGCATTGGTAATATGCTTAGTAAAAGCAACATTTAAAGAACTAGCATTGGGAGTCAAAGCAAGCTTTTGCAAGAACAAAATTACTTCAGATATATTGCAGCCATCAACATCAAAATCATTAAAGGAAATAGAGCTATCATCTCCTACACTCCGAAAAATTTCAGCACTCTTTTGAGAAAAAGTTTTGGCAGTTTTAGGCGTTTTAACACAAGGAGTGGGAGTTTTCTCTACACCAATCAAAGTAAGAGGATTGCTAGCATTAAGAACAACATCATTAGAGGTAGTAATAGTACAAACTTTTATATTCCTAGCAATCTCATCCTCTCTTTCCCATCTAGCATGCAATTCTGCTAACAATCTAATATTTTCATCAATCTCAACTTGAATAGCATTAGCAGTAGCAAAAACATTGTTCTCTTTCACATCATTAGGCAACACTTTTAATTTCAAAAGTTCAACATCATGAGCAAGGCTATCAACTTTAGAAGCAAGAATATCAATTTTGCCTAACTTTTCCTCAACAGACTTGTTAAAAGCAGTTTGTTTATCGATGAAATCCTTGAGCATTACCTCAAGCTCGGAGGGCGCGGCCCTAGTGTTGTTGGAGGAATTACCATAAGAATTACCATAACCATCACCATTGGTAGAAGGATACGGCCTATAATTGTTACTAGCAAAATTGTTCCTATAAGCATTGTTGTTAAAATTATTGTTTCTAATGAAATTCACATCAACATGCTCTTCTTGAGCAACCAAAGAGGCTAAAGGAACATTATTAGGATCTACATGAGCCTATCATTAGCAAGCATAGCCATAATGGTATCAATCTTATCACTCAAGGAAGAGGTTTCCTCAACAGAATTTACCTTCTTACCTTGTGGAGCTCTCTCGGTGTGCCATTCAGAGTAATTTACCATCATATTGTCGAGTAGCTTTGTTGCGGCGCCCAAGGTAAGGGACATAAAAGTGCCTCCAGCAGCTGAATCTAATAGGTTCCTTGAAGAAAAATTCAGTCCTGCATAAAAAGTTTGGACAATCATCCAAGTAGTCAGTCCATGAGTGGGGCAATTCTTTATCATAGATTTCATTCTTTCCCAGGCTTGAGCAACATGTTCATTATCAAATTGACTAAACTTCATAATATTGCTACGCAAAGATATAATTTTAGCAGGAGGATAATATCTACCAATGAAAGCATCCTTACACTTAGTCCATGAATCAATACTATTCTTAGTCAAAGATAGCAACCAATCTTTAGCTTTTCCTCTCAAAGAAAAAGGAAACAACTTGAGCTTAATAATATCACTTTCTACATCCTTATATTTCTGCATCTCACATAACTCAACAAAATTGTTGAGATGAGCTGCAGCATCTTCAGTACTAGCACCAGAAAATTGCTCTTTCATAACAAGGTTCAATAAAGCATGCTTAATTTCATAAAAGTTTGCAGCAGGAGTAGGTGGCGCAATAGGAGTGCAGATAAAATCACTATTGTTCGTGCTAGTGAAGTCACACAACTTGGTGTTTTCAGGATTAGCCATTTCAACAAAACTAAAAGTAGACAAGTAAAAACTACTACCAAGGATTCTAATTTTTTTTGGGTTTTTGATATAAAACAATGGAAGTAAAAATAAATAAAGTAAAGCAAAACAATAAAACAAAGTAAAGGATGTGCGTGCGAAAAACTCCCCTTGCAGAGGTCTTCCACTTCTTCCCCGGCAACGGCGCCAGAAAAGGGCGTGATGGCTGGCGTGTAGTTGATGATTATTATGGCCAGGCAGTTGAGAAACTCCAAGCGGAAAGTATGATGAGCACATCAGCAAGTCTTTTCCCTCAGTTAGAAACCAAGGTTTAATCGTTCAAGAGAAGAGCAGACAAACAACTGAAGGTGATGCGGACTGGCTTAATAACACTCCAACAAGGGCGCCGTTTAACGATACTTGTTGACTCGTCTTTGGCCAGTAGCAACGTGGAACCTGCACACAACACAACCAAATACTTTATTCCCAACTTGCGATAAGGTTGTCAATCTCACCGGTTTGCTTGAAACAAAGAGTATGAGCGTATCGAGTGGAAAACAGTAAAGTATGTGAGTAAAGTAAACAGTGCGAGTAAAGTAAACAGGTGATAGCAATATGATGGAAATAGGACCGGGGTCAACAGTTCACTAGCGGTGCCTCTCCATAAGATAAATAACACATGCTGGGTAAACAAATTACAGTTGGGCAATTGATAGAATAAAGATAAACATGATATGTCAAGAAGATCACTATGCGATTTACTCTGGGCATTACAACAAAATACATAGACCGCCATCCAACTGCATCTATGACTAATAATCCACTCACGGGGATATCGTCCGAACACCCCATGAGTAATAAGTTGCAAACAACAGATAATTGCATTAAGCAAAGTGTGTAATGTAAACAAAGCATATGCCCTCAAGCATATGAATGTTCTTTTCTCCCTAGTAGCAATAGCACATCTACAACCTTAGAGGTTTCTGTCACTCCCCTAGATTAAATAGAGGCATGAACCCACTATCGAGCATAAATACCCCCTCTTGGAGTCACTAGCAACTACTCAGCCAAGATAGCTACTAACAACGGAGAGCATGCAAGATCATAAACAACATAGAGATAACATAAGATATATTTCAGTATAGCAACTCAATCATAACACCAATATTCATCGGATCCCAACAAACCAAATATGTAGAATTACATAACGGTGATCTCAATCATGTAGGGCAGCTCATGAGATCTAAACATGAAGCACATGGTGGAGAGGACAACCATCTAGCTACTGCTATGGACCCATAGTCTAAGGTAGACTACTCACTCATCGCTCCGGAGGCAAGCATGGCGATGAAGAAGACCTCCGGTGGCAATTCGCCTCTCCGGCAGGGTGCCGGGAAGAGCTTCTGGACCCTCCCGATCTCGGGTCGACGACGGCGGCGGATCGCGATGTGTTTCTGGAAAATTGATCGGGGTCCTTAGGTTTTTCCCGTCGGGGGGTCTTTATAGGCGAAGGGGCAGCGTCAGAAGTGGACCGAGGCGGTCTCACACATAGGGGGCGCGGCCAGGGGCTGGGCCGCACCGCCCTGGTGTGAGGCCACCTCGTGACCCCACTCCTTCTCCTCTTCGGTTCTCTGGAAGCTCCGTGAAATATCTGGACGACTGGCTTTGGTTTCGTCCAATTCTGAGAATATTTCCTGTGTAACTTTTCTGAAACACAAAAACAGCAGAAAACAGGGAACTAGCACTGTGGCGACTTGTTAATAGGTTAGTTCCGGAAAATGCATAAAAGTGCCATGAAGTGTAACAAAACATTAGGCAAATGGTGTAAAAACAAGCATGGAGCATCAAAAATTATGGATACGTTGGAGACGTATCAGTATGCTGATACCGCAATGGAAGATAATGAAGAAGAAGATCAGGGTGAAGAACGGGCACCAGATGAGCCCGCTGATGATCTTGGTCGGGTCATTTCTGATGCACGGCGAGGCTGCGACACAGAAAAGGAGAGGTTGCAGTTCGAGCAGATATTACAGGACCACAACAAATTGTTGTACCCAACTTGTGAAGATGGCCAGAAGAAGCTGGGTAGCACACTGGAATTGCTGAAGTGGAAGGCAGAGACCGGTGTGACTGACTCGTCATTTGAAAAGTTGCTGGTACTAATGAAGAAGATGCTTCCAAGAAAGAACGAATTGCCCGCCAGCACGTATGAAGCAAAGAAGCTTGTCTGCCCTCTAGGATTAGACGTGCAGAAGATACATGCATGCCCTAATGACTGCATCCACTACCGTGGTGAGAAGTACGAGAATATGGATAAATGCCCGGTATGCACTGCATTGCGGTATAAGATTAGAAAAGATGAGCCTGGTGATATTGAGGGCGAGCCACCGAGGAAGAGGGTTCCTGCCAAGGTGATGTGGTATGCTCCTATAATACCACGATTGAAACGTCTGTTTAGAAATAAAGAGCATGCGAAGTTGTTGCGATGGCACATGGAAGATCGTATGAAAGACGACAAGTTGAGGCACCCCGCTGATGGTCGACAGTGGAGAAAAATTGAGAGAGAGTTCCCGAGATTTGCAGGTGACGCAAGGAACTTATGGTTTGGTCTAAGTACAGATGGCATGAATCCTTTTGGGGAGCAGAGTTGCAGTCACAGCACCTGGCCCGTTACTCTATGTATCTACAACCTTCCTCCTTGGTTGTGCATGAAGCGGAAGTTCATTATGATGCCAATGCTTATCCAAGGTCCAAAGCAACCCGACAACGACATTGATGTGTACCTAAGGCCATTAGTTGATGAACTTTTTGTCGGGGATATAACCCTGGGTATACCAAAGTACCCCAATTAATAAACTTATATATGTTGTATAACTATTTTATATGTGCAGGATATTAAAGAAGCATGTAGACAGCAGCTCCAGGCCGGAATATATGCTCCTGGGCCGGATTAACCATGCCCAGGCCGGCATATGTTGAGGCTGGGCCGGCATATTACTTATCCGGCATGGGCCGGGATAGCAGCTCCGGCTGGGCCTGTGTCCTCCCAGCGCCGGTTGGGCCACCTGCTCCGGATCCAATATGACGGCTAGGCCACTTTGAGCACTGTTCCGGCTGGGCCAGGCAGGGATCCCTGGCCCAGGCCGGATTACTCCCAAGGAAGGCCGAGATATACATTCCCAGGCCGGATTATTCCTCCCCAGGGCCGATATTCACTCCCTCCGGGACATATTCCTCGTCCGGTATCGACTCCGACACTTTGTGCCAGTCCTGGGACGCCACCGGGCTCGGACTGGCACATCCTCCATCATCATATGCTGGTCTTGGGACGCTCCTTAGCTCAGACCAGCATATCCCTCCTCTCCTAGTCAGTCTTATCCTCAGGAGGAGGATAAGACTGATGACATGGTGATCCTGAAGACAGACGCTAGAAGACGAAGACCAAGGACTCCAAGTACAGACATCGATGGGACTAGCCCATGACCGTGACGCATCGCACAGTACCAAGGGCGGTACCGTGCTGATGCAGGCTACAGTATGACAAGACCCCAGTAGTCAACTCAGCACCAGTATGTGCATAGTATATTGTGGGGCATCCCTTGTCCCCTGGGCTCCCTATATAAAGGGCACCAGGGGGATCGATCACCCCAAGCCTCCGGAGGAGGCTCATTCTCTCTCGCTCCATGGGAGCTCTCTAGCACTAGCTCTTTAGCTCCTGCCCAGTGCAGCCTTAGATAGGCAGATGAACAGCTCAAGGAGCACCATTGTAGCTCTCATGTGAAGCTCATATAGATCAGACATGCAGGAGTAGGGGTGTTACCTCCTCACGAGGGCCCCGAACCTGGGTAGCTCGATGTGTTAGCAGTGACTTCTGTGCTCGGTCTCTACCGAGCTTCCCCTCTCCCGGATCCGCCAGCGTACAGTCGGCCCCCATTTAAGCCATCCTATGGCATATGTTGTTTCACCACGACGACATTTGGCGCCCACCGTGGGGCTGATCAAGGCGCTGGTAGGAGTACATCCGGACGGGATCTTCTTCATCTGCTCGGGGGCTCGACATCAGCAACGCCTCCGAGCACAGCAGGTCTTCTTCAACTCCCGGGCTGACCTCAACTCGCCCGGGCCAGCCTACGGCTGTCCCGGATCTACATCGGCATCTCCGGGCCGGCGCTCGGCTTCCTCCGGCCAGCATATCCTGAGTCCCGGCCAGCATATCCTGCGTCCCGGCCAGCATATCCTGAGTCCCGGCCAGCATATCCTGCGTCCCGGCCAGCATATCCTGTGTCCCGGCCAGCATATCCTGTGTCCCGGCCAGCATATCCTGCGTCCCGGCCAGCATATCCTGTGTCCCGGCCAGCATATCCTATGTCCCGGCCAGCATATCCTGTGTCCCGGCCAGCATATCCTGAGTCCCGGCCAGCATATCTTGTGTCCCGGCCAGCATATCCTGTGTCCCGGCCAGCATATCCTGTGTCCCGGCCAGCATATTCTGTGTCCTGGCCAGCATATTCTGTGTCCTGGCCAGCATATCCTGCGTTCTCGCCAGCATATCTTATGTCCGGCCGGCATATTTGGTGTTTGTCGTACCAGGGACTATTCCGCCTTCGCCTCGAGCATCTGCTGGTACTTCAAACTTCTTCAACGGTGCAAGTAAGTATTTATGCTGGCTTACTCCATATCCTGGTTAGCTTATCTGAAAATCAGTGTCTCCTTGATAGAAAAGATAGCTCGGGGGCTGGGCTAAAGCCCAGCAAGTTGCTTCTCGAGTACTGTTTCAGTATATATTAGTTTGCATGCTAGCATATCAGCTTTCCAGTTTCCTCCTGTATGTCTGTTTATATGCCAAATTGCTACATATGCCTGCTACAGATAGTATCCTTAGTATCAGTTTGTATGTCAATAGTCTTATGCAAAGTTTCATCTGGGCATGTTATATGCCGGTTTTATATGCCAACAACAAGATGTTATGTCAAGTTATATGTCTTTGCATATGCCAATTGGTATATCTGCTACAGTGCTATAGTCAGTATGCCAGTTAACATATCAAGTTCAGTATCTACTTATATGCCAAATGCTTTATCTCATATGCTATGTGTTATATGCCGGCTGTCGTATGCCAAGGCTCGTATGCCAGTTTTTTATATGTTGAATGCCATGTGCTAGTTGTTACATGTTTACAGTCAGATCAGTTATATGCCTATCTCAGTACCAGTTTCTGCATGCTACGTGCTATATGCTAGATCTCATATGCCAGTTACAGTATACTAGCATTTATATACCGGCACATGAGTGCCAAATATCTGTTGTAAGATGCCAAGTTTGCTTATATGCCAGTTACAGTATAGTTGCATTTGTATGCCGGCACATGAGTGCCTAGTTCTTCCTTGTGAGTTACCAAGTTAGCATATATGTCAAATTGCTATATCTCAGTCTGTATGTCAAGAGTTGTGTACCGAGTGCAATGGGCTATATGCCAAACTCCATATGGTAAATTGCAAATATGCCAAATACTATGACCATCGCTATGTCTTTTAGAATGACTACAGAACAGGTTGGATATTTCATCATATATACCGGCTATGACTCTCCATATTGCCATTACAAGAAGAAATTGCTATTATACCACCAGAGCTTCAGTTTATATCTCAGTGTCTCAAGCATATCAGTATACCGGCATATGTTATATTTTGTATCCTGGCCGGCATATTTTATGTCCCAGCCAGCATATCTTTATATCCTGGCCAGCATATCTCAAAGTCTCAGGTCTCAGGTATTTCAGTTTGTTAGTACATCAGGTTATTAAGTGATATCTTGAGTCATATGTGTTTCAGTATGCCGGCATATCATGGCAAGAGTAAGATTTCAGTATGCTGGGATATCATGGCAAGAGTAAGATTTTTAGTATGCCGGCATATCATGGCAAAAGTAAGATTTCAGTATGCCGGCATATCAATGCAAAAGTAAGATTTCAGTATGCTGGGATATCATGGCAAGAGCAAAATTTCAGTATGCCAGCATATCCTGGCATCGACCAAAATCCCCAATCACCGTTTATTTCGGTTCGCCAGCATATCAAGGCATCTATCAATAACTCATATCGCCGTTTATTTCGGCATGCCAGCATATCACGGCATTCTATAATCCTTTCAGTTATCGCCAATTCTGGCACAGTAACATATCGAGACATCGATCTCAAAGCTAACAAGCATCATATCTCTTATCATATCCGGTTTCACAGAGTATCCCGGTTTAGCATATTAACCTGTCTTATCATTTTTGCATACTAACAAGTGCCCAGTGATGGCACAGCCCAAGAGGCATAGCAGTATACCGGCATTGTCAAAGCAGACAATGTCGATGAGACATAGCCCGAGAGGCAGAGTGTCGATATAGTGCCCAAGAGGCAAAGCAGCCCAAGAGGCAAAGTAGCCCAAGAGGCATATCAGTATACCGGCATTGTCAAAGCAGACAATGTCGATGAGACATAGCCTGAGAGGCTAAGTGTCGATATAAAGCCCAAGAGGCAAAGTAGCCCAAGAGGCAAAGCAGCCCAAGAGGCATAGCAGTATACCGGCATTGTCAAAGCAGACAATGTCGATGAGACATAGCCCGAGAGGCAGAGTGTCGATATAGTGCCCAAGAGGCAAAGCAGCCCAAGAGGCAAAGTAGCCCAAGAGGCATATCAGTATACCGGCATTGTCAAAGCAGACAATGTCGATGAGACATAGCCTGAGAGGCTAAGTGTCGATATAAAGCCCAAGAGGCAAAGTAGCCCAAGAGGCAAAGTAGCCCAAGAGGCGTATCAGTATACCGGCATTGTCAAAGCAGACAATGTCGATGAGACATAGCCTGAGAGGCAAAGTGTCGATATAAAGCCCAAAGAGGCAAATAGCTCAAAAGGCAAAAGCAGCCTAAGAGGCATATCAGTATACCGGCATTGTCAAAGCGGACAATGTCGATGAGACATAGCCCGAGAGGCAAAGTGTCGATATAAAGCCCAAGAGGCAAAGTAGCCCAAGAGGCAAGAGTAGCCCAAGAGGCAAAAGTAGCCTAAGAGGCAGAGTAGCCCAAGAGGCAAATAGCTCAAGAGGTAAAGTATCGATATGGCCAAAGAAGGCAAAGCAGTATTCTGGCATTGTCGAGGCAGACGATGTCGATGAGACATAGCCCAAGAGGCAAAATGTCGATATAGCCAAAGAAGGCACAATAGCATTTTGAGATAGCCCATGCAGGCTAGCATATCATTTTTTAGTGAGTATGCAGGTTTGGGACTTTGGTATATTTTTGTTGAAGCCTGTGCGCGACTCTGCGAGTCCCCCACAGCCTCGGGGGCTAATGTCGGGGATATAACCCCGGGTATACCAAAGTACCCCAATTAATAAACTTATATATGTTGTATAACTATTTTATATGTGCAGGATATTAAAGAAGCATGTAGACAGCAGCTCCAGGCCGGAATATATGCTCCTGGGCCGGATTAACCATGCCCAGGCCGGCATATGTTGAGGCTGGGCCGGCATATTACTTATCCGGCATGGGCCGGGATAGCAGCTCCGGCTGGGCCTGTGTCCTCCCAGCGCCGGTTGGGCCACCTGCTCCGGATCCAATATGACGGCTAGGCCACTTTGAGCACTGTTCCGGCTGGGCCAGGCAGGGATCCCTGGCCCAGGCCGGATTACTCCCAAGGAAGGCCGAGATATACATTCCCAGGCCGGATTATTCCTCCCCAGGGCCGATATTCACTCCCTCCGGGACATATTCCTCGTCCGGTATCGACTCCGACACTTTGTGCCAGTCCTGGGACGCCACCGGGCTCGGACTGGCACATCCTCCATCATCATATGCTGGTCTTGGGACGCTCCTTAGCTCAGACCAGCATATCCCTCCTCTCCTAGTCAGTCTTATCCTCAGGAGGAGGATAAGACTGATGACATGGTGATCCTGAAGACAGACGCTAGAAGACGAAGACCAAGGACTCCAAGTACAGACATCGATGGGACTAGCCCATGACCGTGACGCATCGCACAGTACCAAGGGTGGTACCGTGCTGATGCAGGCTACAGTATGACAAGACCCCAGTAGTCAACTCAGCACCAGTATGTGCATAGTATATTGTGGGGCATCCCTTGTCCCCTCGGCTCCCTATATAAAGGGCACCAGGGGGATCGATCACCCCAAGCCTCCGGAGGAGGCTCATTCTCTCTCGCTCCATGGGAGCTCTCTAGCACTAGCTCTTTAGCTCCTGCCCAGTGCAGCCTTAGATAGGCAGATGAACAGCTCAAGGAGCACCATTGTAGCTCTCATGTGAAGCTCATATAGATCAGACATGCAGGAGTAGGGGTGTTACCTCCTCACGAGGGCCCCGAACCTGGGTAGCTCGATGTGTTAGCAGTGACTTCTGTGCTCGGTCTCTACCGAGCTTCCCCTCTCCCGGATCCGCCAGCGTACAGTCGGCCCCCATTTAAGCCATCCTATGGCATATGTTGTTTCACCACGACGACACTTTTACAGCTGTGGGCCAAACCAGGTGTACGTGTGTGGGACGAGCACAAACAAGAGGAATTTGATCTTCGAGCATTGCTTTTCGTAACCATCAATGATTGGCCTGCTCTTAGTAACATTTCAGGACAGTCAAACAAGGGATACAATGCATGCACGCACTATTTGGATCAGATAGAAAGTATATATCTAGACAAATGTAGGAAGAATGTGTACCCGTACAATCGTCGTTTTCTTCCGCCCAAGCATCCCTTAAAGAAAAAAGGCAAGTATTTCAATGGCAAGGCAGAAACCCGGGGGAAGCCTGTCACCCGTACTGGTGCTGAAGTATTTTATATGGTCAAAGATTTAAAAGTAATCTTTGGAAAGGGTCCTGGCAGCCAACCTGTTCCTAACAGCCCTGATAAGCGCGCACCCATGTGGAAGAAGAAATCTTCATTTTGGGAGCTACCCTATTGGGAAGTCCATGAGGTCCGCTCCGCAATCGACGTGATGCATGATGACCCACAAGTATAGGGGGTGTATCATAGTACTTTTGATAAATAAGAGTGTCGAACCCAACGAGGAGCAGAAGGTGTTGACAAGTGGTTTTGATCAAGGATTCACTATAAATACTAGCAAACGGGTTTTCAGGGGTATTTGGTAATGCAAGTAAATAAAGTACGAGTAAATAAAAGACAGTAATAATAATTGCAGCAAGTGGCCCAATCCTTTCTAGAGCAAAGGACAAGTCGGTTGTGTAACTTATGATAACCAAACGTTCTCGAGGACACACGGGAGTTTCTGTCAAGTGCTTTCGCTTCATATCGCTAAATAATCTTTATTGGTTTGATAAGTGTTATGGGGGTGAACCTGTGCTAGCGCACTACCCTTACTAGGATAAATACACACTTGTGATTATACCCCTTGCAAGCATCCGCAAATACAAGAAAGTAATTAAGATAAATCTAACCACAGCCTTAAACTCTAAGATCCTACGCTCCCTGGTGCAATGGTTTCCCAACGGAGGTTTAGGTTTCTGTCACTCCAGCAACCCCACAATTGGTAGACAAATACACAATGCATCTCACTAGGCCCATAAATGGTGAAGTATCATGTAGTCGACGTTCACATGACACCACTAGTGAAATAGCACCACAATAAATAAATATCAAACCATTAAATATTACTCAACATAATTCCACTACTAACGACTTGACTTCTCCCATGTCCTCAAGAACTAAAGGAACTACTCACAAGACATCATATGGATCATGATCAGAGGTGAAATAATGGTAAATAACAATCTGAACATAAACCTTAATTCAATGGTTCCACTCAATAGCATCAACCACAAGAGTAATCAACATCGGGAAAGTTTCCCCTAAGAATTTGACAAGATTCAACTCAAGATGTTACATCGAGATGGTGTGGTGATGGTGGAGATGAAGGTGCTGGTGATGAGGATGATGGTGATGATGATCCCGATGAAGTCTGGCGCGATGATGATGACAATGGCGATGATTTCCCCTCTCCGGGAAGGAATTTCCCCGGCATATTTGTGCCTGCCGGAGAGCTTTTCTCTCTTTGGTGTTTTCCGCCCCGCAGAGGCGGTGGTGTCTATCTCTAAACCCCCCCCCCTTGACTTAGGTTTTCGGGGATGATGAAATACGCGAAGGGGCGATGGTAGAAGTGGGCCAGGGTGGCCACACAACAGGCCGGCGCGGCCAGGGGTCAGGCCACGCCCCCTGTGTGTGAGCCTGCCCCGTGGCCCCTCTCGACTCCTTCTTCTGGCTTCTGGTAAAATATAATTTTCTGGTATTTTTCTAGAATTTCCTGATCTTCTGAAATATGGTGAATTGATAGTCCTTTTTCTAGCAGAATCCTGACTCCAGCAGTAAATCCTCCAATGATCATCAAACATGTAAAAATAGAGGAAACAACATAAGTATCATCTCTAAATGTGAAATATATCAATGAATAACAGTAAATTATGATACAAAATAGTGATGCAAAATGGACGTATCAACCCCCCAAGCTTAGACCTCGCTTGTCCCCAAGCGAAAACTAAACTCGGTAAACATGACCACAGGTTTATGGAGTAAAGTGTCGATAATCAAAATACGGACAAGAAGCATCACATGTACCAAGGCACAAATTATAATAGACAACAACTTCCCTTTATATGATATAGACTTGCAATAAGTAAAAGGGAATCACAAACAAAGATGCACAAGGTAAACTATAATTGGTGGTGGCAAACCTTAGTTCTTGGTCAGAGAACAATGAATAAACTATACTTGCTTTTGAACGGAGCCTTTTAAAAATAGAGCTACTATAGCAAAAACCATATGCTCAATGAAACAAACTTTTGCAATCATAGAAAGCTTTCAAAGATATATTCCTTCAGATAAAAGCATTGTACTAACAAAAGAAGTTAGTAAACATGATTAAACGGATCAACATATGGATGAGTGAAACATAACAACTCAAATGCTTGCTTGAGATAGAAGGGAATAGGTTGACTCAACATAAAAGTAAAAGACGGGCCCTTCGCAGAGGGAAGTGGGGATTAAACATGTGCTAGAGCTTTTCATTTGTAAAACAGAGGTAAAAAGTTATTTTGAGAGGTGGTTGCTTTTGTCAACGACTAGCAATGGAGTTCTTGATATCTTCCATACTAAACAAGTGAGAGCGGTTCCGAGATGTTGATTAATTGGCACATTGGTGCTCTTTTATAGCTTGGCACTCCTCCCCACCTTTTCCTTTCTCAAACCATGGCTAACCGATTCCATCGGGTGCCAACCAACTTTCACAAACCATGGAGGAGTGCCTTTTTCTTTTCTTTTTGAGATTACAATGGTCTGACCAGCTCCCTTGCAAAATTAATAACGAGTAGATGAAGCTGCCTAGTCGAGGGGTACTCAATTTAGTATGGAAGATAACAAAACCATCCGCTACGTCCTCATGAGCTAAAAACAGTGGCACAAAATGAGAAGTATTTGAAGGTTTTTGAAAGGTAGCACATGAAAATTTACTTGGAATGGTTTGAAATACCATGTATAGGGATTTGTAGTGGACTCTTTGGAAATAACTAGGCTTTTGGGAGTTGGATGCACGAGAAGTATTCCCTCTCAGTACAGTTTTTTGGCTAGCAAGGCTGGGTAGCAAGCATAAGAGTTGCATGAAACAAACAAACATACATATAATAGGAACAATCATGCAAACTTTCTTGAAGGTACAACGATTTTAACTTTGAGAATAATAATGCTTATAAGCCAAACATGAAGGAAAACTGAAGTGATGTAACTACAAGCACTTCTTTCTTCTTTTCTACTCAAACCTCAAGGTAACGTTGCTACTGACCAAGCTAAGTTTGCCAAAACCAACTAAATTTACTCATGCTCCCAAAGTGATACCAATACTAATCAACAAGACTAATCATATAAGAAACATTGCAAACTACAATAAAGTGTGCAGAAAGTAAACGATACCACTTCTCATTAATATTTCATTATCGCAACTCATACCAAGGGATACATAGATAACCAACTAAGGAGGATACTTCCACACTGCAAACTATTCTATAGGATAACTTCTCTATTCATGATATGACTCTACTTGAAAAGTAAATGAGTAAAAGATAATGATGTGATACCGCGGCACTCCCCAAGCTTGGAACAAGCCAAGGGGATGCCTATACCAGTGACGAATTACTCCTTCGACGGTGGTGGGATCACCCTTGGGTTAATGAAATATTCCAGCATCCTGCGAAGCCTGAGATTCTCTTCTTGAAGTATTTGTATCTCCCTCTCCAGAACTCGGTATTGGGCACAAAGCTCGTCAGTGACCATCATATCCTCTTTTATTATAGGCATGAAATTTAGATCCAAGACTGGAAACGTTGGTCCCCGCCTATCATGAGAAAAAGCACGTCCGACGTTCATTGATCCTACAAAAGTAGAGTTTCTCGCCCTTGATCCTCCAGCCTCATGTTCCTCCTTCAGCTTGGGGTCTTCTTCCCTAGGCCTCTTGCCCTTGTCGTCGCTTGAAGGAGCCATGGTGCTCTCAAAACTAAGATCAACTCCTGACAGAAACAGCTCGAAACAAAAACACGACAAGAAAACGATATACAGACCTCGGGTAATCCGGGGGGTTATATAGGCGAAAATTAAACATCGAGACAAAATCACAGAAGGAAACCGGGACGGAAACGAGCTCCGGGGTGCTCACACAATAGGTGGGCATGGCCTGAGGTGGGCCCACGCCCCCTATGTGTGAGATCACACCGGACTCCTTCTCCTTCCCATTTTTGTCTCATGATTTTTCATATTTAACAAAAATAATAAAAATATAACTGAAAAAGTTTAACGCGAACCTTTTTTGACTAGAACTGTTACCTATTCGAAAACGAACTCTACAGGTTCCTGCATATTGTCCTGGATGAATTCTTCCGGAGAAACCGTTTGAATAACATCAACATCTTCATTATAAGAATCTCCAGCAATATAATGTTTGAGTCTTTGCCCATTCACCACTTGTGTAGTGTCATCTTTTAACGAAGCAATCTTTATCGCACCTGAGCGGTACACTTCCACAATAACATATGGTCCTTCCCATTTAGAGATTAATTTTCCTGCAAAAAATCTGAGACGAGACCTATACAAAAGAACTTTCTCACCAACATGAAACTCTCTCTTAAGAATTCTCTTATCATGCCATTGCTTGAATTTCTCTTTGAAAAGTCTGGCATTCTCGTAGGCTTCGTTTCTCCACTCATCTAAAGAGCTCAAATCTAACAACCTTTTCTTACCGGCAAGTTTAAAATCCCTATTAAGCTCTTTCACTGCCTAGAAAGCTTTGTGTTCTAATTCTAAGGGCAAGTGACACGCTTTTCCGTAAACCATTTTGTAAGGAGACATGCCCATGGGGTTCTTATAAGCAGTTCTATAAGCCCATAAAGCATTGTTTAACTTGCTAGCCTAGTTTTTCCTAGATCTATTGACAGTCTTCTGCAAGATAGACTTGATCTCTCTATTTGAAAGCTCTACTTGCCCACTAGTTTGGGGATGATAAGCAGAAGCAATTCTATGATTAACATCATATCTAGCAAGAGTTTTTCTAAAACCGCCATGAATAAAATGAGAACCTCCATCAGTCATAAGATATCTAGGCACACCAAACCTAGGAAAAATAAAATCCTTAAGCATTTTTAACGAGGTCTCACCATCGGCACTCTTTGTAGGTATGGCTTCTACCCACTTAGTAACGTAATCAACAGCAACAAGTATATGAGTATAGCCTTTTGAAGGAGGAGAAGGACCTATAAAGTCAAATCCCCAACAATCAAATGGTTCAATAACAAGAGTGTAACTCATAGGCATTTCATTACGTCTAGAAATATACCAACTCTTTGACATTCGTCATAAGATAAAACATACCTTCTAGCATCTTTAAAGAGGGTTGGCCAATAAAAACCTGATTGTAGAACCTTTTGTGCAGTTCTATCTCCAGCATGATGTCCACCATAAGCACTTCCATGGCATTTTCTCAATATTTCTTGTTGCTCATATTCTGGTACACATCTTCGCATAATACCATCAACTCCTTCTTTATATAAGTGTGGGTCATCCCAAAAGTAATGCCTCAAATCATAAAAGAATTTTCTTCTTTTCTGAGCTGTAAAGGTTGGAGCCAAATACTTGGAAACAATAAAATTAGCATAATCAGCATACCAAGGAAGGTCTCGCGAAGTTACATTTATTGAAGCCAACTGTTCATTTGGAAAACTATCATTAACAGGAATAGGATCAAAAGAAATGTTTTCCAATCTAGATAAATTGTCAGCAACAGGATTTTCAGCACCTTTCCTATCTACAATATGCAAATCAAACTCTTGTAAAAGCAACACCCATCTAATAAGCCTAGGGTTAGCATCCTTCTTAGACATAAGATATCTAATAGCAGCGTGATCAGTATGAATAGTAACTTTAGAATCAACAATGTAAGGTCTAAACTTATCACATGCAAAAACAACAGCAAGAAACTCTTTCTCAGTGGTAGCATAATTCTTCTGAGCAGCATCAAGAGTCTTACTAGCATAATGAATAACATTCAACTTATTATCTACACACTGTCCAAGAACAGCACCAACAACAAAATCACTAGCATCGCACATAATTTCAAAGGGTAAATTCCAATCAGGTGGTTGAACAATAGGAGCAGTAGTTAAAGCCTTCTTAAGAGTTTCAAAAGCTTCCTTACAATCATCATCAAAAACAAATGGTACATCTTTTTGAAGAAAATTAGTAAGAGGCTTTGAAATCTTAGAGAAATCTTTAATAAACCTCCTATAGAAACCAGCATGACCAAGAATACTACGAATACCTTTAACATCTCTGGGACAGGGCATTTTTTCAATTGCTTCAACCTTTGCTCTGTCAACTTCAATACCTCTTTCGGAGATTTTATGTCCAAGGACAATTCCTTCATTCACCATAAAGTGGCATTTCTCCCAATTAAGAACAAGATTAGTTTCTTCACACCTCTGCAAAACTTTATCAAGATTGTGCAAACAATTATCAAAAGAAGTTCCATAGACAGAAAAATCATCCATGAAAACCTCCACAATTTCTTTACAAAAACCATGAAAAATAGCAGACATGCATCTTTGAAAAGTAGCAGGAGCATTGCATAAACCAAACGGCATACGTCTATAAGTATAAGTTCCATAAGGACAAGTAAAAGTGGGTTTCTCTTAATCTTCCTTTCTAACAGCAATCTGAGAGAAACCGGAATAACCATCAAGAAAACAAAAGTGAGTCTTTTTAGACAGCCTCTCTAACATTTGATCTATAAACGGTAAAGGATAATGATCTTTCTTGGTAACTTTGTTTACCTTTCTAAAATCAATGCACATCCTATAACCAACTACTACCCTTTGAGGAATAAGCTCGTTATTCTCATTAGGCACAACAGTCATACCTCCTTTCTTAGGAACACAATGAACATGACTAACCCATCTACTATCAGCAATAGGATAAATAATACCAGCATCAAGGAGCTTCAATACCTCATTTCTTACCACTTCCTTTATCTTGGGAATTAAGCGGCGTTGATGTTCAACAACTGGCTTTGCGTCCTCCTCCATGTTAATAGCATGCTGACATAAAGTGGGAGAAATCCCTTTCAAATCATTGAGAGTATATCCCATAGCTCCTCGATGTTTCCTCAATATCTCCAATAACCTTTCTTCTTCCTTTCCTGAAAGATTAGAATTGATAATAATAGGATATATTTTCTTATCATCTATATAAGCATACTTAAGATCATCAGGTAAAGGTTTTAATTCAAAAACAAGATCTTCCTTAGGTGGCAAAGTGGTACCAAGATCCTCCACAGGTAAACTGTGCTTGATCAACGGTGGTTGACGAAAGAAAATATTGTCAATCTCTTCTCTTTCCTTCCTATAAACATCACTTTCATGGTCCTCCATGAATTGCTGCAAAGCATTGTTAGGAGCAATAGCAATAGAAGCAAGCTGTTCAACTCAAAAAATTTCATTAGGCATGTCATTTTTATAAGAAGTCTTAGCAAACTTGGAAAAATTAAACTCATAAGATTCTCCATTAAACTTAGTGAAAATTTTCTCCTTCTTACAGTCTATCACAGCACCACAAGTATTCAAAAAGGGTCTACCAAAAATAATAGGACAAGTTTTACTAGCTTCCTTACCAAGTACTAGAAAATCAGCAGGATATTTAGTCTTACCGCATGAAACTTCCACATCTCGAACAATACCAAGAGGCCAGATAGTCTCTCTGTTAGCAAGCTGAATAACCATATCAATCTCTTCTAATTCACAAGGGCCAATCTCATGCATGATTTCTTTGTAAAGCTCTAAAGGAATGGCGCTTGTACTAGCACCAATGTCACATAAACCATAATAGCAATGATCTCCAATCCTGACAGAAATAACAGGAACACTTGTTTTCCTACGCCTATTAGGATGTGAGACAATGTTAGTAGCATCTTCACAAAAGATAATATGTTCATCCCTTACATCTTTAGTAACAAGGTCCTTCACTATAGCCACAGGAGATTTAATAGTAATTTGCTCATCAGGTTCTACAGCTTTCTTAGTACTTTTATTAGACACACTTACCAAAGTAGAATGCTCTTTTACCTTAGCAGGGAAAGGTGTCTTCTCAAAATAAGGTTCAGACAAAATGCTATCAACAGTACAAACTTCAGTAGCTGTAGCAGGAATATGACTAATGGAATCTTTATAAGGCGCATGATATTTGTTCCAATCTTTCTTTGGAACATCAAGATAAGAGGCAAAAACCTTAAAACAGTTAGCAAGTATTTGAGAATCAAGACCATAAGCAGTGCTAACATTATGAAAGTCATCGGTTCCCATAAAAGTTTTAATGCATTCATAATCATAATTTATACCTGACCTCTTACCTTTGTCGTTTTCCCATCCTTCAGCATTTTCTTGAATATGATCAAGAAGATTCCACTTAGCATCTTCTTTCATATGAGTAAATGATTCAAAACAGGAAGCATCCAAAAATTCCTTTTCATGAAGAGCAAGCCTCGCATAAAAATTATCAATAACAATATTACTGGGGAGCTCATGAATGGGACATTTGAGCATTAGTAACTTCAATCTCCCCCACGCTTGGGCAATACTCTCTCCATCATGAGGCCAAAAGTTATATATTCGATTATGATCTTTATGAATTTCACTTGGAGGATAAAACTTGGAATAAAAGAGAGGTACAATTTCCTCCCATGCAATAGATGGACCATCTTTAAGCAGCCGATACCACTCCTCAGCTCTGCCTTTCAGTGATAAAGAGGATAACTTTCTCTTAACTTTGCTTGATGAAATACCTGCACACTTAAAGACCTCGCATAATTCATGTATAAAGAGTAAGTGATCACCCGGATGGACAGTTCCATCTCCTGAATAGCAGTTATCCATAACACGTTCAACAATTTTCATAGGTATTTTAAAAGGATCTAACTGAGCAGGTGGTGGTGGTGATTCATCCACATGTGCAGCATTGGTAGTAGTGTTCCCGAATAGGAACCCAAATGGAGAACTCTCCATAGCAAAATAAAATAAAAATAAAAGACAAAAATAAAAACAATACTCACAGCGACGGTTACCTTTACCAATTCCACTCTTCAATAGCGCTTCACTCCCCGGCAACAGTGCCAGAAAATAGTCTTGATGACCCACAAGTATAGGGGGTGTATCGTAGTGCTTTCGATAAATAAGAGTGTCGAACCCAACGAGGAGCAGAAGGTGTTGACAAGTGGTTTTGATCAAGGATTCACTGTAAATACTAGCAAACGGGTTTTCAGGGGTATTTGGTAATGCAAGTAAATAAAGTACGAGTAAATAAAAGACAGTAATAATAATTGCAGCAAGTGGCCCAATCCTTTCTAGAGCAAAGGATAAGCCGGTTGTGTAACTTATGATAACTAAACGTTCTCGAGGACACACGGGAGTTTCTGTCAAGTGCTTTCGCTTCATATCGCTAAATAATCTTTATTGGTTTGATAAGTGTTATGGGGGTGAACCTGTGCTAGCGCACTACCCTTACTAGGATAAATACACACTTGTGATTATACCCCTTGCAAGCATCCGCAAATACAAGAAAGTAATTAAGATAAATCTAACCACAGCCTTAAACTCTAAGATCCTACGCTCCCTGGTGCAATGGTTTCCCAATGGAGGTTTAGGTTTCTGTCACTCTAGCAAACCCCACAATTGGTAGCCAAATACACAATGCATCTCACTAGGCCCAAAAATGGTGAAGTATCATGTAGTCGACGTTCACATGACACCACTAGTGAAATAGCACCACAACAAATAAATATCAAACCATTAAATATTACTCAACATAATTCCACTACTAACGACTTGACTTCTCCCATGTCCTCAAGAACTAATTGAACTACTCACAAGACATCATATGGATCATGATCAGAGGTGAAATAATGGTAAATAACAATCTGAACATAAACCTTAATTCAACGGTTCCACTCAATAGCATCAACCACAAGAGTAATCAACACCGGGAAAGTTTCCCCTAAGAATTTGACAAGATTCGACTCAAGATGTTACAACGAGATGGCGTGGTGATGGTGGAGATGAAGGTGCTGGTGATGAGGATGATGGTGATGATGATCCCGATGAAGTCTGGCGCGATGATGATGACGATGGCGATGATCTTCCCTCTCCGGGAAGGAATTTCCCCAGCAGATTTCTGCCTGCTAGAGAACTTTTCTCTCTCTGGTGTTTTCCGTCCCGCAGAGGCGGCGGTGTCTATCTCTGAGCCCCCCCTTGACTTAGGTTTTCGGGGACGATGAAATACGCGAAGGGGCGATGGCAGAAGTGGGCCAGGGTGGCCACACAACAGGCCGGCGTGGCCAGGGGTCAGGCCGCGCCCCCTGTGTGTGAGCCTGCCCCGTGGCCCCTCTCGACTCCTCCTTCTGGCTTCTTCAGTATTCTGGTAAAATATAATTTTCTGGTATTTTTCTGGAATTTCCTGATCTTCCAAAATATGGTGTCTTGATAGTCCTTTTTCTAGCAGAATCCTGACTCCAGCAGCAAATCCTCCAATGATCATCAAACATGTAAAAATAGAGGAAACAACATAAGTATCATCTCTAAATGTGAAATATATCAATGAATAATAGTAAATTATGATACAAAATAGTGATGCAAAATAGACGTATCAATGCACCTGACGAAGAATCTTTGCATGAATATTCTAGGCTTCCTGGGCTTGTATGGGAAGTCAAAAGATACACCGGAAGCATGGGAGGACCAGGAACGTCATAAAGGACGAGACGGCGTGCATCCAGAGCAGTTTCAAGGGCGTGCCAGCTACGCTCTTACCAAGGAAGAGAAGGAAATCTTCTTTGAAGTCCTTTTCAGTATCAAGGTCCCGACTGGCTTCTCGTCGAATATAAAGGGAATCGTAAATATGAAAGGCAAAAAATTCCAAAACCTAAAGTCTCATAACTGCCACGTGCTTATGACGCAATTGTTTCCGGTTGCATTGAGGGAAATTCTACCGAAAAATGTTCGCCTGGCAATTGTGAAGGTATGTGCATTCCTCAATGCAATTTCTCAGAAGGTAATCCATCGAGAAAGTCTATCAGGGTTACAGATTGATGTGGTCCAATGTCTAGTCAGCTTCGAGTTGTTGTTCCCGCCATCCTTCTTCAATATAATGACACACCTCCTAGTTCACCTAGTCGAAGAGATTAGAATTCTCGGTCCTGTGTTTCTACACAATATGTTCCCCTTCGAGAGGTTCATGGAAGTCTTAAAGAAATATGTTCGTAACATGCTAGGCCAGAAGGAAGCATCTCCAAGGGCTATGGAACAGAGGAGGTCATTGAGTTTTGTGTAGACTTTCTTCCTGACCTTAAGCCGATTGGTGTTCCTGAATCTCGGTATGAGGGTAGGCTGATAGGAAAAGGCACACTAGGAAGGAAAGCAAAAGTATGTATGGACGGGCATTCATTCACTCAAGCACACTACACAGTTCTACACAATTCCACTGTGGTGGCTCCATATATCGAGAGACACAAGAATATTCTACGCTCAGAAAACCCAGGGAAGGCTTACTCTTGGATTAAAAGGGAACACGAGAAGACTTTCGGTAGTTGGTTGCAAGCACATCTCATGAATAACAACACCATTGGAGATCAGCTGTACTGTTTGGCCAGGCCACCATCTTTGACTATATGTACTTTCCAAGTGTACGAGATAAATGGCAATACATTTTACACGGTCGCCCAAGATAAAAAGAGCACCAACCAAAACAGTGGTGTCCGCTTTGATGCAACAGACGATAATGGGCAGAAGGAAACATATTACGGGTACATAGAGGAGATATGGGAACTTGACTATGGACCTACTTTTAAGATCCCTTTGTTTTGGTGCAAATGGGTGAAGCTGACAGGAGGTGGGGTAGTTGTAGACCAAAAGTACGGCATGACAACAGTGGATCTCAACAATCTTGCGTACATGGACGAACCATTCGTCCTAGCCAACGATGTCGCTCAGGTTTTCTATGTGAAGGACATGTCTACAAAAATGAGAAAAAGAAATCAGCAAAAGAAGACATCGTCCGATGAGCCAAAGGGCCACATAGTTCTTTCAGGAAAAAGAAACATCATGGGTGTAGATGACAAGACAGACATGTCAGTAGATTATAATAAGTTTCATGAAATTCCGCCCTTCAAAGTGAAAACTGACCCAAGCATCCTACTGAATGATGAAGATTCTCCATGGCTACAACCCAGAAGAAAACAGAAATAATAGATAGGAATGATGGTGCAATAATGTAATAATGTATTAAACCTTTTATGTAATGCATGTATGGAATGTACTAAACCTTTATTTAAGGAGCATGTGTGTTAATAAACCTTTAGTTAATCTATTATTTAATTGAAAATGGCAATTTTGTTAATAGTTTGATAATTTAGAATAATTATTTAATAAAATAGAAAATGGATTTGAATTACTTATTCAAATTCAAGCACTTTTCATGTTGAAAGTTTAATAAGATTCAAAAATATGCAAAAATATTAGTTAATCTATTATTTAATTGAAAATAGCAATTTTGTTAATAGTTTGATAAGTTAGAACAATTATTTTATAAAATAGAAAATAGATTTGAATTACTTATTCAAATTCAAGCACTTTTCATGTTGAAAGTTTAATAAGATTCCAAAATATGCAAAAAATATTAGTTAATCTATTATTTAATTGAAAATGGCAATTTTGTTAATAGTTTGAGAAGTTAGAACAATTATTTTATAAAACAGAAAATAGATTTGAATTACTTATTCAAATTCAAGCACATTTCATGTTGAAAGTTTAATAAGATTCCAAAATATGCAAAAAAAATATTAGTTAATCTATTATTTAATTGAAAATGGCAATTTTGTTAATAGTTTGATAAGTTAAAACAATTATTTTATAAAATAGAAAATAAATTTGAAATACTTATTCAAATTCAAGCACATAAAACAGAAAATAGATTTGAATTACTTATTAAAACATATTATTTATAAAACACATAATAGTTTGATTTATCCCTGTTTTGGGCCTTTAGTCCCGGCCCGAACCACAGACCGGGACTAAAGGCCTGTTTCTGGGAACCCCCCGCCCAAGCCCTTTAGTCCCGGTCCGTGGCTCAAACCGGGACTAAAGACTCCCCCTTTAGTCCCGGTTTGAGCCATGAACCGGGACTAAAGGGCTGGGGGTATAAAAGAACTCCTTCGTCTCCGGTCGGTTCCACCGACCGGGACTTGGAGAAATCACGCGCGAGGAGACTAAGGTGACGCCGTCAGGCTGCCGGAGCCCGCCTCCGCTCCCGCCGACGCCCTAGCTCGCCGCCGACGCCTCCGCCCTCACCGCCCACGTCCAAACCTTCGCCTCCCGCGCGCTCCCGAAGCGCTGCCACCTGCTCCCGTGATGACCCACAAGTATAGGGGATCGCAACAGTCTTCGAGGGAAGTATTACCCAAATTTATTGATTCGACACAAGGGGAGCCAAAGAATATATGTAAGCCTTAATAGATGAGTTGTCAATTCAGCTACACCTGGAAACAGTCTTGCTCGCAGTGGTTTATCAGTAGCAACAGTTTTATAGTGGTGACAGTAGTAAAATAGTAACAACAGTAGTAAAATAGCAGCGGTAATAGTCACAGTTGTAAACAGTAGGAACAAATACTGTAGGCATAGGGATGGATTACGGGCGTTGCATGGATAAGATAATTCATGAAATCAATGAGACATGGGCATTGCAGATAAATAATGATAAAGCATCCTAGTACAAACAATCATAGGCATGTGTTCCGTATATAGTCGTACGTGCTCACAAGGAGAAACTTGCACGACATCTTTTGTCCTACCAGCCTGTTGCAGCAGGGCCTCTAGGGAAACTACTGGTAATTAAGGTACTCCTTTTAATAGAGTACCGGAGCAAAGCATTAGCACTCGGTGAACACATGTGATCCTCACATCATAGCCATCCCCTCCGGTTATCCCAATTTCTGTCACTTTGGGGCCTCAGGTTCCGGACAACAATATGTGTATACAACTTGTAGGTAAGACCATAAACAACAAGTATCATCATAGAAATAATAACATGTTCAGATCTGAAATCATGGCACTCGGGCCCAAAGTGACAAGCATTAAGCACAACAAGTTGCAACAATGTCATAGGCACTAAATAAAGATACTAGGCACTATGCCCTAACAATCTCATATCAAATTACATGAACAATCTCATCCAATCCCTACCATCCCCTCACCTACAGCGGGGGAATTACTCACACATGGATGGGGGAATCATGGATGGTTGATGGAGGAGCGTCGGTGATGATGGTGATGAAGATCTCCTCCAAATCCCCGTCCTGGCAGGGTGCCAGAACGGAGTTTCTGGTTCCGAATCGCGGTTTCTGATGGCGGCGGCGCAGCGGAAGTCTATCTGGGAAAAACGCCGTCTCCCCGATATTATGTCGTCAGAGGGTATATGTAGGCGAGAGGGGAGGCCGAGAGGGCTGCTGGGGCCTCCTCACGCCAGGGTGGCGCGGCCAGGGCTGGGCCACGCCACCAGTGTGTGAGGAGCCCTCAGGCCTCCTCTCCGTCCTGTCTTCTGGCTCCGTGGGTCTTCTGGTGAAATAGGATTTTTGGTGATTTTTCCCGAATTTTTACTGGAAGTTGGATTTCTGCACAAAAACGAGACACTAGAGCAATTCTGCTGAAAACAGCGTCAGTCCATGTTAGTTGCATTCAAAACACACAAATTAGAGGAGAAACAATAGCAAAAGTGTTCGGGAAAGTAGATACGTTTTGGACGTATCAACTCCCCCCAAGCTTAGCTATTTGCTTGTCCTCAAGCAATTCAGTTAACAACTGAGAGCGATAAAAGAAACTTTCACGAACACATTTGCTCATATGATGTATATATACTAACTATGTGATCAAGTACTCAGGCAATTCATAATAAGAAATATGCAACTAATGTCACCTCATAGTCAAGCAAGCTATGAAAGAGTGCCAATGCACTAATAACAAGTAACAAGTACATAAGAAGCTACAAGATTGTAATATGCATAAATGATATGAAAGAGTGGTATCCAGCTTGCCTTTATTTGTGGAGCAAAACATAAATGCTGAGGCACCTCTGAAGTTCAAGAGAAGACTAGAAGTAGAAATATCAAAGATACAAGCATCAAAGTTATACCACAATTAACCGTGTTCTGGGACAAGCACATTACACTAAGAATAACAGCTATGCTCTCAAGAAGTGCTTAAAAGTTAGAAGATGAAGACTCAACATAAAAGTAAGAGATAGGCCCTTCGCAGAGGGAAGCAGTGATTTAACATGTGCTAGAGCTTTTCATTTGTAAAACAGAGATAAAAATTTATTTTGAGAGGTGGTTGTTCTATGTCAACGACTAGCAATGGGGACTTGCTATCTTCCATAATAAACAAGTGAGAGCGGTTCCGAGTTCTTTGAAATTTTGGCACATTGGTGCTCTTTTATAAAGCTTTGGCACTCCTCCCCACCTTTTTTCCTTACTCAAACCATGGCTAACCGATTCCATCGGGTGCCCACCAACTTTCACATTCCATTGGAGGAGTGCCTTTTTTCCTTTTCTTTTTAAATTAAGATTATAATGGTCTGACCAGCTCCCTTGCAAAATTAATGACGAGCAGATGAAGCTGCCTAGTCGAGGGGTACTCAATTTAATATGGAAGATAACAATTCCGACCACTACATCCCCATGAGCTAAAAACTGTGGCACAAAATGAGAAGTAGTTGAAAGTTTTGAAAGGTAGCACATGAAAATTTACTTGGAATGGCTTACAAATACCATGCATAGGAATTTATAGTGGACTCTTTGGAAAACTTGTTTTTTTGGTAATTGGATGCACGAGTAGAGCTCATACTCAATACAAGTGAAGGCTAGCAAAAGACTGGGAGGCGACAATCGAGAGAGCAATAACTGTCATAATCATGCTTGCGACAAAAGAAAATTAATATAGGCATAAAAATGATACAAGAACTCTGAGGCAATTTAGATCATCGAGGCTTAATTGACTTTTTGTTCAGTCATATGCATGCTTGAGCATGTGCCAAGTCGATTCAAATGAAACTTTCAGAGGAGGATACCACAATATCATACCATATTATGAATAAAACAATGCATGCAAGCGTCTACATGACATGCTACAAGCTAATAGTAAATTGAAACTAATCATATGAGAGCAAGAACTACAAAGCATCCATTAGATAACATATACCTTACATGAACCGACTAAGCATGTCCACATAAATGAGTATATGTACAAAAATGAAAACAAACAGAGTCCATACCAGCCTCTTACCACATCTCGGATTGTCATATGTCGTCATTATTTCTCTTCACTTGTGTGGCTTGAATAATATAAAGTGAATACCAAGCTCCAATGGAGTAACGGGGGACTGAACTCTGCAACAAACTTTACAAAACCGAAGAAGAACAACAAATATTTTTGTGTTTTCGATTTTTGAAACAAAAGTAGAAGGAAATAGCAAACAAAGTGAATTTTTTTTTTGGATTTTTCAAATAGCAAACCGAAAATAGCAAGTAAAGCAAACCAAAAGTAGCAAACTTAAAAGAACCAAATAGAGAGAAACAACGGAAATATTTTTGGTCTTTTTGTGTTTTGGAAAGTAGAAATAAGAACTAGAACAATAAAGAAGGCAAAACATGGATATACAAAAGTCCGACAAAATATAATATGTAGATGAGTGCATCGTCGGCGTACCTCCCCCAAGCTTAGGCTTTTGGCCTAAGTGGAGATCAATCCCAACTCGGCCAACTCGGCCATGAGGTGGTGCCTCCGTAGTGCGACGAAGAAGCACCATCGTCCTGATATAAGCTCGAGGACGCCCCGGAGTGGTACGTGGTGAAGTGATAGGTCGGCTCCTCCTCTTCCTCCTGGACCACCGCACCGTGTTGGATATTGAAACCAAGCAACCTAAGCTGGTCGTCCAACTCCTCCTTCGTGCGCGACCATGGCCTCATGTGAATGCTGAACAAGTTAGGCTGAGGCAAGGGAACTTCCCTTTCCTCTCCATCAATAAATAACATCCTGTAAACTAATTTCCCAGCACAAGAGTTAGCAGTAACAAAATGATGGAGTTTCATGGCAGCAAGATCAAGCCTCTGTGGAGTCAACAATACATCATTAGGAGCAATAGAAAGTCCCAGCTCAGCAACAATGCGCGCGGCAATAATACCTCCATAAATAGGTCCCCTAGAGGCTAGGCGACGAGCAATAATAGCACCAAGGTTATACTTCCTACTAACATCAAGAGCGGTAGCTAGAAAAGCTAAATGATAGTTGGAGATATTGCTAGTGTTTTCTCTACCAAGTACACTAGTTGCAAGATAGTAAGTAAAATATCTAATAGCTGGGAGCTGAATGTTTCTTATCTTGCCACGCTGTGCGGTGCGGTCATCATCATTGGTCACCCCTCGGTAAAGTTCCAACAAATCAGCGGGGTGATTTTGTATCCTCTTGGCCGTTCCAAACATGGGAATACCTAAAATAGAACAAAACCTCCCCAAAGATATGGTGATAGACTTATCATAAATCTTAAATGCAACAGAAGGATTGAAATGAGCGTTAATAAATTTAAAACTTTCAACGAAAATCTTTGTAAGCATAGCATATTGGTCACTTTCATCTGTCATGTAAGCATTCAACCCAACCCTGTTAACAAGGAGCAAGAAATCATCAAGAATCCCTGCATCACTCAAAAAGTTAATACAAGGGAAGGTGGATGGATGTGCATCTCCATCGTCCCCTTCAAGGTTTGGTGACATGAGATCCTCATTATAAGACATCCTATATTGAGCAGTGGATCTTGAGGGCCTTGATGACCTTGGTGCATCACTTTCAAACACTTCTCCATATGTGAAGTTGTCCATCTCCCTACTCTGGAATTTTTTAACAAACTCATAAAAAGTGATTTTAAGACAAGCAAATGTAGGAAACTATTATAGTGAGTTACTAGAGAGCTAACATGCATCAAAATAACAATTCTAGGTAATAGAACAAACATGCATACTCATTTATACTGTCACCTACAAAGCTAAAATACTCAAGAAATACTTCACCAAAAGAAATTCTACTTGGACAAGTGGAGGAGTCACATACCGGAGAACAAATGCTCCAAATTTCAGCAGAAATGTTGGGCTGAGCAAGGAGATCGAAAAATCGAGGTGAAGAACAGCAAGAACTCGGGTTTGAGCTGAGTGTATCATTTTTTTTGGGAGAGAGAAAGAGCGGGGGAGGAAGAGATAAGTGAGAGGCCAGGTAGGGCCCTCTCACGCCTAGGTGGCGCGGCCAGGGCTGGGCCGCGCCACCTATGTGTGAGGTGGCGTGGCAGCCCCTCCTGGTGCCTCCCAGCTGTCTCTCTGCCCCATTTTTGACATAAAAATTTATAAAGAATTTTCTAGAATTTTTCGAGAAACTTTATTTTCGAGGATTTTTCAGAAATTGGCATATCGATAAAACTCAGAAAAACGAGGATGAAAAGATTTCAAGCAAATCAAAACTAAGCATGCAGCAGCTCTGAGATACTCTTAATCATGCAACTAAACTGAAGGAACAAAATTGATGAAAGTAAATACAAGTGAGGTGGAGTGGATGCGGTGAAAACGAAGTTTCGTTCATATAAAATCACTTTGTTAACAAGGTTGATCAAGTCTTGTTCCCAAACTAACTTTATATGAGGCAAAACTTTGCACTTCACTAAATGCTTATGTTACCTCAACTTTGATAGGTATAGTCCCAACCATAACAATTTGATATTCTTCCTTGGGCTTTCGCTCTGAACAAATGATTTGACCAACTTTGATGGTCTCAACATGCTTGATTGAATTTAGAGCATTCTTCCTATCAATCTTCTTGGGAAAATAAACCGTATACTCTTTGTCATTGACATTAAAAGTGACTTTTCCTTGATTGCAATTAATAACAGCACCTGTGGTGTTTAGAAAAGGTCTCCCAAGAATAATAGACATATTATCATCTTCAGGCATTTCCAACACAACAAAATCAGTTAATATTAAACAACTGTTAGCAACTTGAACAGGAACATTTTCACATATACCAATAGGAATAGTAGTAGACTTATCAGCCATCGGCAAAGATATATCAGTTGATACTAATTTTTCTAGATCAAGTCTCTTATAAAGAGAAAAAGGCATGACACTAACTCCAGCTCCCAAATCACATAAAGCAGTTCTAACATAGTTATTTTTAATGGAGCAAGGAATAGTAGGTATACCTGGATCTCCAAACTTCTCTGGAACTTTACCATCAAAAGAATAATTAGCAAGTAAAGTGGAAATTTCCTCACTAGGAATTTTCCTTTTGTTAGTGACAATATCTTTCATATACTTGGCATAAGGAGGCATTCTAATAGCATCAGTCAATGAAATTTGCAAAAATAAAGGTCTCATCCATTCACAAAACCTGTTGTAGTGTTCTTCTTCCTTGGACTTGTGTTTCTTACTAGGAAAAGGCATTGGTTTCTGTACCCAAGGTTCTCTCTTTACCATGCTTGTTGGCAATGAAATCTTCTTTGGTGTACTTTGCATTTTTATCAATCTTCTCTGGTTCTTCTTCAACTTCTTCTTCAACTTCTTCTTTATCGGAAGCATCTCCTGGTTCAGTTTCAGCATCAGAAATAGAAACACTGTTAGGATCTTTACCTGTATCAGAGGATTCTGCAGTTGTTTTATGCTTCTTCTTCTTCTTCTTAGAAGGAATATCATCATTTGAAGTGTGTTGAGAATCTTGCTCAACCCTCTTAGGATGTCCTTCAGGATATAATGGATCTTGAGTAGCAGCGCCACTTCTTGTGTGTATTTCACATGCTTGCTTCTCTCTTGCGGCATTGACTAGCAAGTCTTTTTGCACCTTGGTAAGCTGATCAATTTGTGTTTGAACCATTTGAAAATGTTTAACAAGTATCTTCACATCATTGGCGGTTCTCTCCACAATATCCTGCAACTTGTTAATAGCTCTAGAATTTTCCAACAGATGATTATGCACCATTCTATTAAAATTTTCTTGCTTAACAATAAAATTATCAAATTCATCTAAGCATTGATCAGGAGGTTTAGTATAAGGAATATCTCTTTCATCAAAGCGTTGGAGAGAGTGTACCTCAATTGTAGATGAGTGAGGGATTGGCTTACATAATTCTTCTATAGGAGGTAAATCCTTCACATCTTCGACCTTAATACCTTTCTCCTTAAGAGATTTCTTAGCTTCCTTCATAACTTCATCATTTAATTCAATCATCTGTCTCTCTTCTTTGGCGTAAGCTCTGTAGATGGCGCAGGGGTTGGTGCTGGTGTTGGCTCAACTAAAGTCCAATCATCATGATTCCGGCTTATTTTAGCCATTAATTCTTCAGGTTCGGCCGGAGTTCTTTCCCTGAAAACACAACCAGTACAACTATCCAAATATGACTTAGATTCATCGTTAGTCCATTATAAAATATATCAAGGAGTTCATTTTTAGGCAATGGTTCTTTAGGCAAAGCTCTAATTAAAGAACAAAACCTTGTCCAAGATTCAGGCAATATCTCTCCTTTTCCCTGTTCAAAATCAAAGATTTTCTGCACAGCAGCATGTTGAGCACTAGCAGGAAAATATTTCTGAAAGAAAGCATTAACCAAAGCAATAGGACTAGTAAGAGATCCAGGAGACAAGCTATTAAACCAATTTTTAGCACCATCTTTCAACAAGAAAGGAAAAATCTTAGCAACAAAGTAAGTGCAGAGCTTAATATCATCAGAAAACAAGTTACTCAAAGTAGAAAGCTCATTCATGTGCTCCATAGCACTCTCATCTTTAGTACCACAAAAAGGAGTTTTCTCAACAATAGATATGTAAGATAAGTCCAAAGAGAAATCATAATCCTTGTCTCTAATATTTATGGGAGAAGCAGCAAACTTAGGATCAGGAGACAAATTATATCTAACAGAACGCCTGGCAAGAAGTTCTTTAACATTACCAGCATTACGAGCAGCACGTGCTTCAGCAATAAAATCATCATTAAGCTCAATATAAGCATCATCATCATAATCATCACTAGGACATTCCCTAGAGTCAGGTGAACTAACAGGTGTAACAGTGGTGTTTCCCAACTTAGCTCTAGCAATAGTAGCATCTAAAAAGGAACCTAGTGAACCACTCTCATCAAGCACAGTAGAAGCATCATCTAAATTATCAGTGGCATTCTCAATCTCAGCAGAAGTAGTAGCAGTAGCGTGTGGGTGTGGTGGTGTAAGCAACTTACTCATAACAGATGGTGAATCAAGAGCAACAGAGGTGTTGAGAGTCGTACCTCTTCTTGTAGTGGATGGCAATATAGGAACTTTTCCATCACGAGGTTTACCCATGATGAAAAGGATTGCAGCGAACAATATGAATACCAAGTGAACTTACAAATAAAGCTATGCTCCCCAGCAACGGAGCCAGAAAATAGTCTTGATGACCCACAAGTATAGGGGATCGCAACAGTCTTCGAGGGAAGTATTACCCAAATTTATTGATTCGACACAAGGGGAGCCAAAGAATATATGTAAGCCTTAACAGATGAGTTGTCAATTCAGCTGCACCTGGAAATAGTCTTGCTCGCAGTGGTTTATCAGTAGCAACAGTTTTATAGTGGTGACAGTAGTAAAACAGTAACAACAGTAGTAAAATAGCAGCGGTAATAGTAACAGTTGTAAACAGTAGGAACAAATACTGTAGGCATAGGGATGGATTACGGGCGTTGCATGGATAAGATAATTCATGAAATCAATGAGACATGGGCATTGCAGATAAATAATGATATGCATCCTAGTACAAACAATCATAGGCATGTGTTCCGTATATAGTCGTACGTGCTCACAAGGAGAAACTTGCACGACATCTTTTGTCCTACCAGCCTGTTGCAGCAGGGCCTCTAGGGAAACTACTGGTAATTAAGGTACTCCTTTTAATAGAGTACTGGAGCAAAGCATTAGCACTCGGTGAACACATGTGATCCTCACATCATAGCCACCCCCTCCGGTTATCCCAATTTCTGTCACTTTGGGACCTCAGGTTCCGGACAACAATATGTGTATACAACTTGTAGGTAAGACCATAAACAGCAAGTATCATCATAGAAATAATAACATGTTCAGATCTGAAATCATGGCACTCGGGCCCAAAGTGACAAGCATTAAGCACAACAAGTTGCAACAATGTCATAGGCACTAAATAAAGATACTAGGCACTATGCCCTAACAATCTCATATCAAATTACATGAATAATCTCATCCAATCCCTACCATCCCCTCACCTATAGCGGGGGAATTACTCACATATGGATGGGGGAATCATGGATGGTTGATGGAGGAGCGTCGGTGATGATGGTGATGAAGATCTCCTCCAAATTCCCGTCCCGGCAGGGTGCCGGAACGGAGTTTCTGGTTCCGAATCGCGGTTTCTGATGGCGGCGGCGCAGCGGAAGTCTATCTGGGAAAAACGCCGTCTCCCCGATATTATGTCGTCAGAGGATATATGTAGGCGAGAGGGGAGGCCGAGAGGGCTGCTGGGGCCTCCTCACGCCAGGGTGGCGCGGCCAGGGCTGGGCCGCGCCACCAGTGTGTGAGGAGCCCTCAGGCCTCCTCTCCGTCCCGTCTTCTGGCTCCGTGGGTCTTTTGGTGAAATAGGATTTTTGGTGATTTTTCCCGAATTTTTACTGGAAGTTGGATTTCTGCACAAAACGAGACACCAGAGCAATTCTGCTGAAAACAGCGTCAGTCCGTGTTAGTTGCATTCAAAACACACAAATTAGAGGAGAAACAATAGCAAAAGTGTTCGGGAAAGTAGATACGTTTTGGACGTATCATCCCGCTCCCGCCCGAAGCGCCGCCGCCCGCTCCCGCTCCCGGCCGAGCCCGCGCCCGCTCCCGGCCGAGCCATCTCGCCGGCACCTGCAGGTAACCCTAGTTAATTAGGTTAATTGTTAGGGTTTTGTTAGGTTAGTTAATTAGCTAGGTTAGGTTAGGTTTAATTTTAGTACTTGTTAGTATAAGTTAATTAGTTAATTAGGTTAATTGTTAGGGTTTTGTTAGGTTAGTTAATTAGCTAGGTTTTTTTAGTACTTGTTAGTATAAGTTAATTAGTTAATTAGGTTAATTGTTAGGGTTTTGTTAGGTTAGTTAATTCGCTAGGGATTTTTTAGTGCTTGTTAGTATAAGTTAATTAGTTAATTAGCTAGGGTTTTTTTAATTGTTATTATTAGTTAGATTTAGTTTCTTAGCTAGGGTTTTTTAATTGTTATTATTAGTTTAATTGTTATTAATTAGTTTCTTAACTAGGGTTTTTAGTTAATTGTTAGTTAAGTTAAGTGTTAGTTTCTTAGTTAATTGTTAGTTAAGTTAAGTGTTAGTTTCTTAGATTAGTTTCTTAGTTATTCTTATTTAGTTAATTGTTAGTTTCTTAGTTTCTTAGTATTAGGTAGTATTTGTATATTACTTAGCACATTATAGAAATAGGATTAGAATTTGTTAGTTAGAAGTATTTGTTAATATTAGTTAGAAGTTAGGGTTAGTTTGTTAGTTAGAATTAGAATTAGTTAGAATTAGAATTAGTTAAAATTGGATTTGACAATAGTTAGGGTTAGAATTAAAAAGTTAGGGTTAGAATTAGATTTGTTAGTTAGATTAAGTTATTTATTAGTTAATTTTAGATGTTAAGTTATTTGTTAGTTAGATTAAGTTATTTAATATAGCGTGCATTCTAACTAACAACTGTCGGTATTTTGTAGAAACTATGGATCCACATAGCAGGAACCTAGAAGAGGAAGAAATTCTCGAAGATATAATCAACGACGCCCCCGATGTTGAACCAGCTGAATCTTCGTCGTCGTATCTGAACCCCTCCGGAGATGGAATGGAGGTCGACTGACATGAAGATGAAGTCGACGGAGAAGGCGATAGCTCCGATGATGGAGAAGGCGATATCTCCGCTGATGGAGAAACCGGTGGACAATTAACGAAGTCCGGCGAGGTATATATGAAGTTCGGCAATCACTTGTAATATGTGAAAAATATTGGAGATAGCTATAAATTGTATACATATACATTGACGAATGTTTCTCATTTTAGGCCTCCACATCGAGCAAAGCTACAAAACGAGGCCCGACCAAAAAGTTGGATGCACGAACACATTACACCTTTGAGGTGATATTGCCTACGGGCGAACCCAAGCTTCCTAAGAAGGTTGCCGACACATTCAAGAAGCAATGCAGAGTTCTGGTTAGAGATCATGTCCCGATCAGCTTTTGGGAGTGGAACAAGCGCAAAGGGGCAGACGATAGTGAGTATGTTACCGAAAGGTACAAAGAGAGTCTTTGAAATGATCTCATGGCACATTTCAACCTGCCAGAATGTGAGGATGAAGACGCCGCAAGACAACTAAGGGCCAAAGTCAAGCAGTGGACTCTAAAGAAGATGGCCGAACTGTTCCGGGTGTGGAAGAAAAAAATATGGAAAAACTATCTGAAGACAAAGAAAGTGCTAGTATTCGAAGGGTATCTAGCGAAGCAGGCGAATCACTGGAAGGCATTTCAGGAGTACAAGGAGTCAGAAGATGCCAAGGCATTATCAGAAAAGAACAAGAAAAATGCTGACAAGAAGAAATATCACCACACGCTTGGGCCAGGGGGCTACGAGACTGCCATCTCAAAGTGGGATAAGAAAGAGCAAGAGATGATTGCTAAAGGGATCACACCTGAACCCATCCGTGATGAGTGGGAAATGAGAGCAAGAAATTGGTTCCTTGCGCATGGTGGTTCGTACGACAAACTAACAGGGGACCTTATCTACAGTGACGGTCTTAGGATACCCAGGGAAAATTGGAAAAAAAATAGTGAAAGAAATTAAAGAGGGAAAGAGACAGTTCACTCCAGATAGAGAGAAAGACTTGCTCACACTGGTCCTCGGGAATGACGAACACGGAGGACGAACGCGAGGCTTTGGTCCTTCTTACCCGTGGTGGCTTGGGTTTGCCAAAGACCAAGAGACTTACAGAAGCCGAGCGAGAGCAAAGAAGCGACAGCAGGATGAGGAAAATGACAAGTTCAACCAGTTGCTTGCCAGACTTAATGAGCAACAGTAGCAGATTGACAAACTTAGAGGAGTAGTGTGCCAGCAAGATCCTGCACTCGATATTACCGCCGGCCCATCTAAGCGGAAAAGCAGCGTGGCTGAATCTGAGGCCCCGACTAACGATGCATGACGAATGATAGAGGGCGGTCCCGGCTACCCTGTGGATGGAATCAAGGAGTCAATATCATGTGAACTCCATCTGAGAATGAAGAACATATCCATGAAGGTGGCCGTCAGACAAGCTTTACCTTCTGGCCCTGATGTACGCTGGCATGGCCATGAGATTCCAGCTGGCTATGCTAAAGTCGGGGTGGATGAAATCATGACGGGGTTTCATGATATGGAGCTTGACATCGCTGGACCCGAAGATGAGAGGACACTCGGAGAAGTACTGGGTGGAGTCATTCTATGGGACAAGAACTACATCAAGCTTCCAGGCTCGACCCCAAGGACAACACCGGTCACCTACACCTCCATCACCTCCAAGCCCTCTATATGACTATGGCCACCACAACATGAGTCCATCTCGATCATCGCCGCCATACTTGGGTCAGCCGTCTCCGCCGCCGGCCGCTAAGGAAACTAAGCGGAAGCGTGCCAGCAAGAACGCTCCATCGATGAGTTCTAAGCGACGAAGCCCCCCAAAGCGAAAATTGCCGCCCCTCCCAAAGGTACATCATCCTAATCTTCCCATCAGACCTTATGATCGTACCCCCAAGGAAAATGCCATGATCGCAAAGGAACATTATGATGCACAGATGAAAAAGAAGGAACCCGAGCCCCGCCCGGAATACACCGAGAAGCAAAAATAATATGCAAAATACTTACTGACCCTTCCATCGCAGTATGACTTGCACCATAAGCCTGATGACTATCTACGCACATTGTAGAAGGAAGGGAAAAAGACCATATCACGTACAAGTGCAAGTGGGAGCAAATCAAGTACAAGTACAAGCAAGAAAAGATTAGACGTTCCTAAGCTTGGACAACAGGCCAAACAATCGATCCCACTCCTTAGGGTGTTATCCGAGAATGTTCCCCCTCGGGTGCAGAGGCAAAGTTTGGAAATATCACAGAAGTAGGCGGATGAATGGGGTATGAGTGTTGAAGACGTTCTGGCTACCCAAGACGAGAGGTTTTCCAAGGCTGTTGTAGCCCCTAAGCCTAAATTTATCATGGGAGGGCCTTTGGTCAGCAAAGAAATGTTGAAAGATCTCCCAACAAATATGCGTTACTTGCATGCATGGTATATGAATGAAGCAAATAATGGGAGAATAATGATCGTGGCGCGTGTCCCACGGGAGTACTACGGCCGTCCCGAAGGAAAACCTTCTAAGGTTTCTAATGGATCAAAATTTCTGTGACCATATACTGTTTCCATACAACTTCAAGTGAGAGTCTTACTCTATTGTGTCCATTCACCTATAACTGTAATTGATAAGTTACTGACATATATATATATATACATGTGCAGCTACCACTGGATTCTGTTGGACATTCAAATTGATAAGGGAAGAGTTGATGTCTTCGACCCATTATCGAGAAACATGGAACAGTTCCAAAGCCTGCAGGACATGCTCCAAGGATAATTTCAATCATTCTTGCGCTATATTGGTCTCTTTCGATGATTTGCTGAGATATCAAGTAATGAAAAACTTAGCAAATCGTTTTCCTTGTCGGGTAGGGTTTGGAAGCGGTTCAAGTGCGTGACTGACGGTATCTCTCATGAGAAGCTGACCTTTAGAGTGGTTCAGGTAAGTAGTATGAGATACTTCTATTTTCAATACATTTATGATGCTAGATTATTATTTTGATTATATTCTATTCTCGTAAAGTGCGACCAGCAGCCACAGGGGATGCATCTATGTGGATACTGCGTTTGCAAGTTCATTCGCATGTTTATCTCTGAGCACAAGGATTACAGATACGACATAAGCAATATGCATTCACACCTCTATTTTTACCCGTTATTCTTTGTTATCATGATTGACATTCATATTGATCTCTTTTTCTTATATAGTTTACGGCCATGCGGGAGTACCTACCAGAGCAACACGCGATTGCTGTTGCAGAGGAGCTAGCGGCCTTTTTGAGGACAGAAGTTGTAGATGATAAAGGAAGATTTAGTGTAGCTAGGGGCCATTACTAATGTTGGTCCATGTAATCGAATAGATGGGCTCTAGTCCCGGTAATTGTGATCTCCATATGATTGTATATATATACTCGATCGTAAGATAAGTTATCTTGCATATATATGCACTAACATGTATGCGTAGAATTATATGAAAAGTGTTTTTAAAATGAAGAAAGAAATAAAATAAAATACAACAAAAATAATTCCCCCGAACACCTAAACCCTAAAACCCTAAAACAAAACAAAATCTGTAGAGGCTCTTTAGTCCCGGTCCGTGTTACAAACCGGGACTAAAGGACCTGTCCTTGAGAGCGCTCCGAGGCGCCCACGTGGAGGCCCTCTAGTCCCGGCTCATAACAGGGCCGGGACTAAAGGTTTAGCCTTTAGTCCCACCTCTGGAGTCCCGGTTGGCAAACCGGGAATAAAGGCCCTTACGGGCTGAGACTAGAGGCCCTGTCCCCACTAGTGCGTACATTTTGGTATTATCCCACTTAACCACGTGTTCCGGTTGCCTCCTATTCTAATGCAAATTGGAGATGCTCAATGAGTGTCCTCTTTTTACATTTGCTAAGAGAAAACCTCGATTATGTATTCAATCCCATCAGTTAGGCTAGATCAGATATGGGAAAGCTTGTCTTTCGTAGATGTCTTTTCTGGTATAAATCTGCCATGGAGGTAATGGGTTTATATACATTGAGACAGTGACCATGCTTTATGGTGTGGCAACAACTATATAGCTACTGTCGTGCTTTTTATGGTGTGGCTATTCTACTAATGTAGAAAGATTTTGCGTAATGAATTCTGATTTATTCTGCTCAACAACTAAGTTGGAAATCATGATAAAATAAATTATGTGATAATATTCTTTTCATAAACAACCTTGCTCATTTTCTACATAGAAATGCAGATATTTTCTATGTGCATGATCTATGGGAATACGGCGTAAAGTGCACTGTTATTCTGCCAGAGCTAACAAGAGCATCTCCAACATAAGCGAATTTTAACATGCACGCGATCGAGTTTGCAACAGTGTTTTTGTTGTTTACAGAGCTGGCGTTGGTTTGCACAATTCAGCCACGCTACTTTGCCGCGCCGCTAGAAACCCGCTTTACCAGGCGCGCTAAAATGCAGCACGCATGAAGCAGCCGGCTGCATCATATAATTAATAAAAGTTACAAAGAAAATACATATGCATACAATTTCTTTGAAGAAATGATTGAAAACACAGAGAAATAATAGTTCAAATGCATCATAGCTTCATGGTCACACAATTGTTCAAAATCATCATCGCACAAGTTCAACAAAATCACATGACACAATGGATAGCGCAAACTGGCATCACACATCATCTTCTCCTCCATTGTTGACATCTCCATCTCCTAGCACCTCTTCATTTGACATGTAGGAGCCCATGTCACCATTCGATGAAGCTCCATTGTTCACACCACATGTAGGAGCTAGCATGGAGGAAAACGAGCCACCACCCATCGAAGCTCCCATGCCTCCAATGCCACCACCAAATGGTGGTCCTCCCACGCCTCCACCAAATGGTGCCCCTCTCATACAATGTGAAAGTCTTGCCAAACACCTCCTTGCCTCTCTTGTTCTTCTTTCCTTTTCCCTTGAACATGCTTTGCGCATTGGAGACCTACATACAAGCGACAAAACAAGTAAGAAAGAAGTAGAAATAGCAAGAAATAAAAGAAGTAGGAATCACAAGTAAGAAACATATTACCCTATCTCTTTCATTGTTTCCACTTGGGTTCACCTTGTCAACACCGGCCAACATAGCCTACCACTTTTGACATTCTGATGAAATGACACCCCATCAGGAACAAAGAGATCTATCAGTCCTCTCATATCCACTCCTATTATGAGAACCAAAGTACTCCTTAATTCTTGCCCAATATGTGTAAAACTTTTGGTCGGTACCCACACCCCATCCATTGCAATTTGCTTCCATGTAATACAAAGCAAAATGTCTTCGTCCATTGTGTAGTTTGCGGCTCTTCCATTTTGTGTATTTTTGCTGGCTCCACAAAACCTTCTCCATCCATCTCCCCTTCATACTCAAACTCATTATTTTACTCATATTCTTGTGATGGAGCATCAATATTTTCATGCTCATAATATTTCTATTGAGATGTTTGGAAGTTCAAGGATTGATAAAATGTGTCATCATCAACACTACATCAAACAAAATTGAAACAACATACTAAACATTGGTTCCTATGGACACTACATTTTCTTATCGAACATTGCATTTCAAATACTATTGCATCATAGATATTACATTTCATCATCTCAACTACAACACATATGCATCAACAAATTGAAAATCCAAAAAAATTATACCTTTGAGCCATTTGATCGAACATGTTCATCGTTGTGTCTGTGGCCGCGACACTAGCTGCTCCACCGACACCGCAGGTGGTCTGGGTGGCGGGGGAGGGCTAAATGATGGCTAGTACTAATCGGCCGCCAGCGGTTTAACGCGCTTCCCCGTGGAGACTTTGCTTGCCTTCGCCCTTGGTGGTGTTCCTCTCGTGGTGATGGTGACAGGCGCCGCGTGCTTGGGCTATCGTGGCTTCACCTTAGGGATGGGCGCTAGAGCAGGAGCCGTCGCTATAGCAGTGCCGTGCCAATTTAGGCACATTAAGTGTGTGTTGTTTTTCCCAACTATGCACTTTCCTAGGATTGATGTTCAAGGAGCAAAGGCTTGCAAGACGGGGCCTCCAGCATCCCGTGACGTGCCCGCCGTGTGGTCAATCCAAGGAGACCATGTCGCACCTCCTTAGGGCTTGTTCGGTTAATCCACTTGAAAAGAGGATTAAAGTGGTTTGGAGAGGTTTAGGTGGGATTTTGACTTAAATGGGATCTGACCCCCTCAATACACCTCAAACCCGCTCGATCACCACCAAACTGAATAGGGCCTCACTGGATGTTCCTTCTAAGACTTTCTGACACGACGTGCTTTCATGATTCCAATCCACTACCAGAACGCCCGTTGTTGGAGATTATTATGTGGTATAGTGGTCGCATGCTCCTTAATCCACCCTCATGTGTTTGTGCAAGGACACCTATTCAGTGATCATCTCATTAAACACCATGTTTTAAAAGCAAAGCTGAACATGGGCCCCAAAAGTGTCACTGTCTTTAGCACCAACAATGTCGGTGCAGATTTTTATCACTTTCCAACAAAGTCACATCAGTAACATGAGTGGAGGCCAGAGAATGCGAGACACCAAGATCTATGATGAAAGTTTACTTCTATTTTTCTTCTTGTGCTTCTAGACCATGCTCTGGACAAGTAATGAGGTATGGATATCAACTATTTATGTGCATAGAAGATATGTTTCAAATGTATTTATCAACTCAAACCGTGGGGCACATTATAAGGGTGCTTGTGAAATGTTAAACAAAATGCAACTAGGCTATATCATGGATTTGAATATGATCATAGAAAAAACATAGGGACTCATACTGAAGTATTGGGGTGTTACTAGATGGATACTAAAGAGATAATTGTTAAATATGGTAATTATGCACATGTGTTACTGTAAAATTATGGCATTAATTAGAGTTGCAAGTTTTTTTGGTGGCGCTGCATTTTCTATTTCTCTCTCATTGCGACTTATGGTCATGTTTACTACTTACTCTGATCGGAAATAAGTGTCAATAATTCTGTACTAACTTGGTATAAAGTTTGTACTAAATCTTTATCACTTATTTCAGATCAGAGGGAATAGTATCTACTCAAACCAACGCAAGCAAGTAAATCCAAGATAAAATACACAAAAAGAAAAAAAATATCATATTGGGACCCCGAATCCGGTACTACTGATTGGAGCCAAGTAGCGCTCACTTGACTTGAAAAAGAATATCCCTTCGCCCCCCTTCGAGGGTGACAGGGCTCCCATACCTAACAGAGGTCGTCGGCGGTGGCGGATCTTATTTTCCCGTGTCTTGGGGGGCAGGATGGGGCTCTCCCTTCCCTGGCAGTGGTGCACCCCTGGAGGCTCTAGTCCGGTGCGATCGGGTGACGCTGGCAGCGATGCCTTCCTACGGCGGCAACTCTTGGTTGCAGGAGACTCCATCGACGGCTAGTTCCTGGTATGGGTGTCCCGGCCCTAGATGGCATCGAGCAGGCTAGAGTCTACAGTGGCATGGGTATTGCTTGGCGTGGTGGTGATGATGTAAATCACCGTCCAGTTGGGAACCCCAAGAGAAAGGTATGATGAGCACAGCAGCAAGTTTTTCCCTCAGTAAGAAACCAAGGTTTATCGAATCCAGTAGGAAAAAGCCAAACTCCAGAAGGTGATGCTTGCTAGCTTAGTGACACTCCAACAAGGGCGCCGTTTACGACACTTGTTGGCGCGTCTTCAACTAGTAGCAACGCAGAACCTGCACACAACACAACCAAGAACTTTGCTCCCAACTTACGATGAGGTTGTCAATCTCACCGGTTTGCTGTAAGCAAAGGAATGAGCGTATCGCGTGGAAAGCAATAGTAGTATGCGAGAAAGTAAACAGTGCGAGTAAAGTAAACAGGTGGTAGCAATATAAAGAAAATTGGACTGGGGTCCACAGTTCACTAGTGGTGTCTCTCCATAAGATAAATAACACATGCTGGGTAAACAAATTACAGTTGGGCAATTGATAGAATAAAGATAACATGCATATGTCAAGAGGATCACTATGAGATTTACTCTGGGCATTACAACAAAATATATAGACCGCCATCCAACTGCATCTATGACTAATAATCCACCCACGGGGAATCATCCGAGGACCCCATGAATATTAAGTTGCGAACAACAGATAATTGCATTAAGTAAAGTGTGTAATGTAAACAAAGCATATGTCCTTGGACATAAGAATGTTGTTTTCTCCCTAGTGGCAATAGCACATCTACAACCTTAGAGGTTTCTGTCACTCCCCCAGATTAAATAGAGGCATGAACCCAACTATCGAGCATAAATACCCCCTCTTGGAGTCACTAGTATCTACTTGGCCAAGATAGCTACTAACAACAGAGAGCATGCAAGATCATAAACAACATAGAGATAACATAAGATAATATTCAGCACATCGGATCCCAACAAACACAACATGTAGAATTACATAACGGTGATCTCGATCATGTAAGGCAGCTCACGAGATCTAAACATGAAGCACATGGTGGAGAAGACAACCAACTAGCTACTGCTATGGACCCATAGTCCAAGGTAGACTACTCACTCATCGAGCCGGAGGCAAGCATGGCGATGAAGAAGACCCCCAGTGGCGATTCCCCTCTCCGGCAGGGTGCCGGGAAGAGCTTCTGGACCCTCCCGATCTCGGGTCGACGACGGCGGCGGATCGCGATGTGTTTCTGGAAAATTGATCGGGTCCTTAGGTTTTTCCCGTCGGGGGGTCTTTATAGGCGAAGGGGCAGCGTCAGAAGTGGACCAGGGTGGTCTCACACATAGGGGGCGTGGCCAGGGGCTGGGCCGCGCCGCCCTGTTGTGTGGCCAGCCCGTGGCTCATCTTCGTCTCCTCTTCGGTCTTCTGGAAGCTTCGTTAAATAATAGGAGGTTCGGCTTTTGTTTCGTCCAATTCCGAGAATATTTCCTGTGTAACTTTTATGAAACACAAAAACAGCAGAAAACAGGGAACTAGCACTGTGGCATCTTGTTAATAGGTTAGTTCCGAAAAATGCATAAAAATGCCACGAAGTGTAACAAGACACTAAGCAAATGGTGTAAAAACAAGCATGTAGCATAAAAAATTATAGATACGTTTGAGACGTATCAAGCATCCCCAAGCTTAACTCCTGCTCGTCCTCGAGTAGGTAAGTGATAACAAAGAAATAATTTTTTAGGTGACATGCACCTACACAATCTTGATCATCTATGTAAGCATTGAGTGCTAGGATCAAAAGAACTTAAAACATGGTCATGAAAGATATAATCTTGATAGAAGAAACTTAGCAACCATGTTATAACATGAAAAAGAACACAAACAAAAGATCATGAAAATGAAACAATGAAAGTCAAATGTGTGTTCAAATCATATGGAAAAATATAGCAAATGGTTTTCAGCTTGTCCTTCATGGTATAGCAAAACATAAATGCATAGGACACCTTCAAGTTTAAGAGGGCGACTAGATACAAATAATTTGAGAACAAGTGAAACCAAAATCATGAATCAATCAATGAAAACTTTGGGACAATGCACATTATACTAAGAATGACAACTATGCTCTCTTAGACGGTGCATAAAGATAGAAGGTGGTGACTCAACATAAAAGTAAAAGAAGGCCCTTCGCAGAGGGAAGCAGTGATTGCGAGTTTTATAAACCTTCAAAAATTATGGTACTTACTAGCTTTGAGCTCTCATTGCCCCCATCATAAGCATCTTGAATGGTTAAAGTTAATGCGAGTACAATTATGAAGCATATGCTTGACAAATCATAAGTTGAAAACCTCGTGTCCCGTGAAGTACGAATACCTAAACCTCATGCTACTCGACTTAGAGTCCCAAGCAAGCTCTTGTCATTGTAAATATATGTGTATCATCGAGAACCGCCAACGGGTACCTCCTGCCCGATGACATGGAACAAGCCCACATCAAAATGACAAGACAAACAGACAATGAACACCTCGACATCTCTTTTATTTACCATTGGTATAGCTTTTTATTTTGAGATGCCTCGTCGAATGTCCACTATGGGCATGCTGTAAATTTCTACCATGAATTATGCATGGCTTAGATTAGCGGCCCAGGCATTTCTCTAACACATACAAGAACTCCATGATTCCGCAAGATTCCCAAGTTGTTTCACATCGCGAGTATCCATAAACAAAAGATCACGATATCAACTCAAATAAGAAGTGCAATGTTGAAAGCTTACCCCATGACGGCATGGTTTGGCTAATTTTCAACTTACAACTTACAAGCATAACAACTCAACATAAGAGAGCCACAATGTCAAATTTTTAAGAATGAGAAAAGTAAAGTGTGCCATCAGGTTCGTGAGAGCTTTACTGACCAATTTTCGCATAACACCAAAAAGAGTTTAATTTGAAGGATAGATAAAAGCAAGTCAAATGTATTTTGGAATAGCAAATTGCTAATAGGTATGTATGGTGGACACATTGGAACAACTTGGTTTTTAGGAGTTGGATGCACGAGTAGAGCTCATACTCAGTACAAAATGAGGGCTAGCAAAAGACTGGGAGCGACCAACTAAGAGGGCAATAACGGCCATAATAATGCAAAGCGACAAAGCAACATTAAAAAGAAGCATAAGATAGCATCAAAAGTCAAAAACTAAATGATCATAGAGGCTTATGGTGACTTTTTATGAGTCTAACATGTGTAAGCATGCGCCAAGTCATCCCAAATAAAGCATCAAGGAGAAAACCAAAATAATGCTTCCAAATAATAAAAACAACGCATGATTTTTTCAAAGGCTCATTAAGCAATCTCAGTCATTTGAGACAAGTCATGCTACAGTAAAACCACTAAGCATACTATCAAAAAGACATCAAGCACGACATGCAAAAGCCTAGGCCGCAGTCTACACAAGCTCCTTTTTGTACCACTTTTTTGTTGGAAACTTTTTCTCTTTTCCAATACCATTCGAACCTTTTTAAAACAACTCTTTTGATGAAAACCAACATAGACCAGAGGTCAAAATACACCTTGATGCAAAGATATAAGATCTGAACACAAATCAAGGCGAAAAACGAAAGCTAAACGCAGTTCTAGAAAAAGAGAACACTCGTTGAACGATAAGAGTGAAAAACGGAGTGTTCTTGGCAAATGAAAAGCAAGGCAAGTTCTCCAAAAGAAATTTGTTGGGGGTCCAACCATTTATTTCAGCAAACAAAACTAAACAAAACTTAAAACTAAAACAACTGACGCTCCAAGAAAAATGCATAGTGCATGAAGCAATAAAAATATAGTGTGTTGAAAGGTGACCTGATTTTTGCCGATGAAGAAGGGGTGCCTCGGGGGCATCCCCAAGCTTTGACGCTTGTACCTCTTGGATATTTCTTGGGGTGCGTGGCCATCCCCAAGCTTGAGCTTTTGTCCATTATTCAACTCATCTCATCATTCTCCAATCCCTACACTTGAAAACTTCCTTCATACAAAACTCAACACAATTCTATTAGCAACATTAGTGTAAGCATAATAATGAATCAACCTCTTTTTGCTTCAGGTTTCAACTCAAAACCACCACATATAAAGCATATACTACTGTAGCAACTTCTCCAAAAGTTCCGTGATCAAAAGAACTAAAAAAGAAAGCGATCGAGAGGCAAACACAAATAATGGCAGAAATTTGTCAAAACAGAACAGCTGACAAAGGTCGAATTTTTAGAGGGTTTTCTGTTGCTCAAATCAAAAAGTGTTAAACTAATGAAAGTTTGGATATAACCTGGGGCATATGCACAAGAAATCGCAGGTCAAAAAGATATTCTGAGATTTTTCATGAATTTTTACGGTGCAGCACCGAAATCTGTTTTAGGACAGCAACTTCCCCAAATCTTACCTCACTCAAATTAGAGGCTTCTCTTGGCACAACAATGAAATAAAAATGATAAGGAGAGGTTATTACAGTAGTAATAACTTCCAAGACTCAAATAAAAGAAAAAGAACTGAAAGTAAAACATTGGGTTATCTCCCAAGAGTGCTTTTCTTTAACGCCTTTGAGCTAGGCACAGAAAGTGCGAATCAAGTATTTTCGAAAGAAGCATTAAGATCAATTGTTTCCTCAAGATCACCACTTACCACACTAGTCACTTTAGAGGTTCCCGAAGATGATTCAACCTGCAAGTCACTCTTAGTTGAACTAAAAGTCTTACCAATCTGAAAAACATGCTGCGGTTTAGGCACATACACCTTGGGAACATACATAAATTTTTGCTCTTTTCCAACAGAAGCTTTCTCCTTTTTAAACTTAAGAGAAGAGAAAATTGAACTTAAAGTTTCCATAGATTCCTCTAGTTTCCCAATCCTAAGGTTTTGACTATCAAGAGTAGTGCTAGCCTCTAAAACGGTGATTCTCTTACCGATACTTTCTATCAATTCATTAACATGGCTAGCATTATCAAGGATATTTGACAAACTTTTTTCGGAAGAGCTAAGCTTTTCTAAAACTTCCTCCAAAGTGACCTCGATTTTAACAACATGAATAGGTGGTACTCCCACTAAACTTTCAATTAACGTGCATGCTTGAAGAGCGAGAGTACCCAGAAAATTACCTCCTGCAAGAGTATCAAGAACATACCTATTCCAACTAGATATACCAACAAAAAAATTTCTAAGGAGGATCATGGTAGAATGCTTATTTGTACACCTATGATGAGAATTGCTAATACGGTACCAAGCATCTTTCAAACTCTCTTCCCCTTGTTGCTTAAAAGTACGAACTTCAACTTCAGGATTACTCATTCTAAAAAAGCTAAAAGCAGACAAGTAAAAATAATAACTAAGTGGAATTTTTTGTGTGTGTTATTGATAAAACGATGCAAGCAAAAATAAAGTAAAGGAAAACTTAAAACAAAGTAAAGATGTGCGTGCGAAACTCCTCTTGCAGAAGTCTTCTTTTTCCTCGGCAACGGCGCCAGAAAAATCTTTGCTTGGCGTGGTGGTGATGATATAAATCACTGTCCAGTTGGGAACCCCAAGAGGAAGGTATGATGAGCACAGCAGCAAGTTTTTCCCTCAGTAAGAAACCAAGGTTTATCAAATCCAGTAGGAAAAAGCCAAACTCCAGAAGGTGATGCTTGCTAGCTTAGTGACACTCCAATAAGGGCACCGTTTACGACACTTGTTGGCGCGTCTTCAACTAGTAGCAACGCGGAACCTGCACACAACACAACCAAGAACTTTGCTCCCAACTTACGATGAGGTTGTCAATCTCACCGGTTTACTGTAAACAAAGGAATGAGCATATCGAGTGGAAAGCAATAGTAGTATGCGAGAAAGTAAACCGTGCGAGTAAAGTAAACATGTGGTAGCAATATAAAGGAAATTGGACCGGGGTCCACAGTTCACTAGTGGTGTCTCTCCATAAGATAAATAACAACATGCTGGGTAAACAAATTACAGTTGGGCAATTGATAGAATAAAGATAACGTGCATATGTCAAGAGGATCACTATGAGATTTACTCTAGGCATTACAACAAAATACATAGACCGCCATCCAACTGCATCTATGACTAATAATCCACCCACGGGGAATCATCCGAGGACCCCGTGAATATTAAGTAGCGAACAACAGATAATTGCATTAAGCAAAGTGTGTAATGTAAACAAAGCATATGTCCTTGGATATAAGAATGTTATTTTCTCCCTAGTGGCAACAGCACATCTACAACCTTAGAGGTTTCTGTCACTCCCCTAGATTAAATAGAGGCATGAACCCACTATCGAGCATAAATACCCCCTCTTGGAGTCACTAGCAACTACTCGGCCAAGATAGCTACTAACAAGGGAGAGCATGCAAGATCATAAACAACATAGAGATAACATAAGATAAAATTCAGTACTTCAACTCAATCATAACACCAATATTCATCGGATCCCAACAAACACAACATATAGAATTACATAACAGTGATCTCGATCATGTAAGGCAGCTCACGAGATCTAAACATGAAGCACATGGTGGAGAAGACAACCAACTAGCTACTGCTATGGACCCATAGTCCAAGGTAGACTACTCGCTCATCGCGCCGGAGGCAAGCATGGCGATGAAGAAGACCTCCGGTGGCGATTCCCCTCTACGGCACGGTGCCGGGAAGAGCTTCTGGACCCTCCCGATCTCGGGTCGACGACGGCGGCGGATCGCGATGTGTTTCTGAAAAATTGATCAGGTCCTTAGGTTTTTCCCGTCGGGGGGTCTTTATAGGCGAAGGGGCAGCGTCAGAAGTGGACCAGGGTGGTCTCACACATAGGGGGCGCGGCCAGGGCCTGGGCTGCGCCGCCCTGTTGTGTGGCCAACCCGTGGCTCGTCTTCGTCTCCTCTTCGGTCTTCTGGAAGCTTCGTTAAATAATAGGAGGTTCGGCTTTTGTTTCGTCCAATTCTGAGAATATTTCCTGTGTAACTTTTCTGAAACACAAAAACAGCAGAAAATAAGGAACTGGCACTGTGGCATCTTGTTAATAGGTTAGTTCCGAAAAATGCATAAAAATACCACGAAGTGTAACAAAACACTAAGCAAATGGTATAAAAACAAGTATGGAGCATAAAAAATTATAGATACGTTTGAGACGTATCAGGTATCCTGGTGGTGGAGGCGATGACTTGGTGGGGTCCGGGGTCGGCGGCTCTACGGGCAGCCCGACGGGGCCCGCGGGGCCTGGTGTGATCTCGTTGCTATGTCCCGCCAATGACTGCCTCTCGGCGGTGGAGGTGGGTTCCTCCCGCGTGGCTATGAGGCTGCTGTTCCTAGTCCCGATGATGTCGTGTATCTCCGCTGGTCAGGCTGTAGGCCAGTGTCAAGCGACTGATAATGGCGACTACAAGATCGTGGTGGCGCATGCTAGTGGGTGGCTGACGAGGGTATGACCCCTCGGGTCCTCATGTTTAGCATACCCGCTATCGGCCACGGAAGAAGCCTACTCAAAGGATACATGCAGCCCGCAAGGCCCAACACGCCAACTTGGAGTAGAAGTCAAGAAACCCCTTGTAAACCCTAACTGGCTGCATATATAAAACCACCAAGGGGCACCCTTAGACAGACTAGCTTACAACAGATTACATTACACGCATACAACTCCGCCTACGGCGGCTCCCTGTAAACACCATGTGATATTATACTAGATTGTTAGCAGGATGTAGCGATCCTCCGCCGAGGGGACGTGAACCTGGGTAAAACTTCGTGTGCCCCTCATCATTTATCGACCGCCGTCGAGTTCGCCAGATCCCACATACGCTCCATGAATCGAAAGTCCTCAAACATGGGCATTGCCGGGTAGAACCTCGTCAATTGGTGCCGACCGTGGGAATGATGGGATCTGGATCTACGAGCTCGCCGGCTCCTTCATCATCTTCAACAACGTCGCCGGCTTCCTGACCGATGAGCATCGATTCTTGGACCTCCAATCTACGAGACCAGTTCATAGTTCTAGTGGCGTCGCGTCCGCCGCCTTGAGCAATTCGTTCTTCCATCATCAGGATTGCCAGCACTATACTGCTGTTCCAGTCCGCGAGCAAGTCCTCGTCATGCTCGCAAAATTCGGTATGATTTAAGATCGTTGCTGGCTACCTACGCCTAGGGCTGCAAACGAGTCGAGTTCGAGCGAGTTAGACTTGGCTCAGCTCAGCTCATACTAAAAATCGAGCGAGCTCAGATCAACTCGAGTTAAACACCGAGCTGTAAAATTTGGTTCATACTCTGCTTGTAACGATCTCGAGTCGATCTTGAGCTAGTTTCGAGCTAAGAAATATAATGACTTTTTATTATTTTGCTTGCATATAAAAGAAACAAAAATACTATCCACAACATAGAGAAGGAACAAATTCAACTTCCATATCATATTAATCAAATCTTATCAAAATTAGAAGGTATAAATGTCATCCACAACATATAAGGTAACAAATTCCTACATTATGTTTAAATATTTAATAAATTATTGTACATGATTATATTTTTTCAAGCTCTCGAGTTAAATCGAGCGAGCTAGTGTTGGCTCAAGATCAACTCGTGTTCCAGCCGAGCTATAAAAGACGCTCGTACTCAGCTCATCTCTTTTCGAGTCGATCTCGAGACGAGCTATAAAACGAGTCGATCTCAAGCTCAACCCTACCTACGCCGCCTCCGCCCGTCGCCGAGTTTTTTATTCGGTCTTGCTCCGATTGATCCGAAGCACCGCCAAGATTTGGATTAGGGAAATTGCAAGCCAGATCGAGACCAAGGTACTACATCAATCAGCTTGGATCAAGTAGCAAGAAAAAATAAAACGGATCTGGTCTTCATCGTGGAGCTGCAGGCAAATTTTCTCTCTCCAATTACGTCCACAATCGATACAGTACCAGTCAACGGAGATCGAATCTAAGGAATACGCGATCACGCCAGGAAAAATTCAGAGATTGTCCTCGTTCACGTTCGGCCGGATGAGCGTATTCTCTGATTTGCCTCTACGTATCGGACTGCCACACGGAGATCTCGTCGGGAGCCGACGCAACTCCATAGCAGGACCAATCGAGTCCGTCGATCAAGGACTTCATGGCAGCGGCAGAATTAGCAAGCACACCAAAGCCGAGATCACGTCAGACAGCACCAGCGGCAAGATTAATCGATGTCATATGCAGCTATGTCATTGTCGATTGATATTTGCGCCAAGTCCAAATAACTGATCGGTTTGCTTCCTCCAATAAACAAAGCTAAGTATTGCTACATCTTACACATGCATCATAGATACTACATCCACTAATTCATTCACTACTCACTGTCGGTCCATAACTTTTGCATGGATTTAGCGGCAAGAGTGCTAATATCCGTGTACCTTTCGACTAATGACGAGGCAAAATTTGCTTGACGGCTGAATCATGGCGTTTAGATAATTCGCAGCTGCAGAGTGGACCAGGATTGTCGTTGGCACGCCGTGCGCAGCGCCCTATTCCGATTAGGGTTCCCACGAAATTCAAGATCCGCCCATAAAAGATCGCTTTCTGCAGCAGTCCTCGAGGACAAGAAACTCGGCCGCCTCCGTCCTAATCATCTGGAAGCACGAACAAAGTGTATCTGATTCGAACTGGACAAAATCGGCACCTGCACGCAAATAAATATCAGGTCATATTCATCTAATTATTTATCATTTTTTCCTAAAATTTAACTCTATGAGAAATTTTCTCGGGCCTGCAGTCTACTGTACTTTGTGTGCAGATTGATTTACAAACGCCGCGATCGGTAGCATCAAAGTCGCAACTCCGCCGTGCCAAGTCCGCCGCTGCTACTTCATCGACTGCGGTCCAAGCGACCTCGCTGCCATCGCGCCGTCGCGCAGTCAGCACCGCTCGAGGGCTCGATATCACTTCGCCTCTGTGTGCGGAAGCTCACGATCAAGATCTACAATTTCGTCGATATCAGCAACACACTTCAGAGATCCCAACAATGCTCGGGGGACTCGCTATCGCGCACTTGTCGTCATCGACTTTGTCTAAATCGACTACATCCGCGTCTACTACGACCACGGCAACACCACACCCGATAAAACTAAGTTTTTATCTATCAATAGTCGATTATTATTTACTTTTTGCCGCACCTGATACTCGAGGGCTGCGCTCTGCAAGCTAACTTTACAGGGCATCAACTATATGTTTGCCGCATCGACTCCGGTCCACCGCGTCGAATACAAGCCTCCGCCGCATCGAATCCGGTCCACCGCGTTGAATACAAGCCTCCGCCGCATCAAATCCGGTCCACCGCGTCGAATACAAGCTTCCGACGCGTTGACTCCAGTCCGCCGTGGCTTTGACAAAGGGTTGTGGCAGTCGACAACAAAAAGCTGAAATTTTGAGGGCAAGCCCAGGTGCAAGCACTTCGACTCACCCTCGGGGGCTACTGAGGGTCGACGCCGACTGCTGTTCCTAATGTGCTCGCATAGCACTCGACAAATCCATTGGTCGTCAGCACCGCTTATACTGTCCATATCCTTCGAGTGCGGGCTATCTTGTCCCTCGAAGCGTGCTGCTCATATTCTTCGAGTGCGGGTTATTTTGTCCCTCGAAGTGCACTGTTCATATTATTCGAGCGCGGGCTTCGGTCCCTCGAATTATTCTCTTTAGGCCAGCAGCGCCTCTGCGTTATTCGAGTGCGGGCTTCGGTCCCCCGAATTGTCACGCCCCGAAACAGGGCCTAGTTGTGACAACCGCCACATATTTATAATCTTGCGATTATAAACATGTAAGGCAGAAATAATACAAATATATAAAACTAAAACTGGTGAAAACACTTTATTCATTATCTTTTCTAATACAATATTCATGCTACAAACAAGCTTCCTTTTTATTTCTATCCCATCCCGTAGTACTACTCCTACTCGTTGCCATCACTTTCAAACATGCTTAATCTGCAAAAGAATGGAAATAGCAAGGGTGAGTATGAGGGCATACTCAGCAAGCATACGATACAAAGAGGAGCAAGCATACGATACAAAGAGGATGGCACCGGATCAACAATAAGAAGATTAGCTGAATCAAAGGTAAAGTAGGTGTAGAATAAAACAAGTTTGAATGGACTGAAAGGAAAATATCCGGCATCACACATGACAGCAAACATTCCCTATCCAGGAGTCACAGGGGTGAATATTCACGCTTTTACACTCTGCAGAGGGGTACTCCGACATCGACAGTCTCGACTAACTCCACACAGACGTTAGCCGAGCAGTATCCTTTTACCCACTAGAACCCGAACACCTGAACCTACTGATGTCGATCGTTCCTACGGATCCATCACCGACACGTTTCCGAACAGGGCCGTCTCTAGCGGAGAACACAGTCAGTCCCATACCTGAACTGTGATCGATACAATACGTTTGCCGTCGTGATACCAGAGATTTATCGAAGAGTTTCACAAAGATTACATGACAAGAATATGAATAAGAAATTGATCAACTAGATCATCAAGAATGGTGTCTCAGATCCCTTTCAAACTCATACATGTGCACCGAATCCAAGTGCTACCATAGACATGGGCAGTACCACATAGTGTACAGAATCAGCTAGTGTTAAATAGAGCATCAGGATCAAATAGCAATGAGATAGCACGCATGAATCAAGGAAGTCAAGGAATAGTGCACAACTTAAATAATAAGGGTGCTAGATATATGGAGATCAAGAGCAAGAATCATATGGCAGCACTACTAGAATTACGACAGTAGTACTGAACAAAGAACTAGGCAGGCTAGGGAGATCAAGGTAGGACGCATGCTTGCCTTAAATAGAGACAATCCTTCTCTAGATATAAACATCCGTGTCAAATAATATTCCATAGGGATCCAAGAAATCCAATAGCAGTAGAAGCATCAATCTGCGGCGCATCTCGTCTACAATGGTTGAGCAGCACCTTCTGCTCAGTAATAATTCCATCGCCACCAAAATATGTAGCTATGGCCGCATCCCTTCTCTCTCACTCGTTCTGACTCTCACTTTCTAGCTATGTCTCTTGTTCTAGCTAAAATGTGGTGTGCGGTGAGACAAGACTACTCCTATTTATAGAACTGGTGGTCAGCAACGCTAGCTAAATTATCTGATCCGGCCGCTTTGCCGCTTACCGCTGGTGCTGGATAAAAATAAGTAGTTGGCCAACGTCCTGGAGTGAGCAAATAAAACTAGCCTTGTTTAGCTGGCCAGCATGCAAGGGTTCAAAGATGACTAAGCTATTAGCTCCTCCAGCAAGATGCCACGTTGCATCACTCCTAATAGAATACTTCAACACAAAGTTTGGTTCGGTGTTAAGCTTGGCTGAGCAGCAACATACTTCTAATTAATTAGCACTACTCCACTTAGCTCCCAACGATTATGTATTAGTACTAGTGGACATATGCACAAACAAGTCAGGTTAAAACTCTTTCCAAATTTTATTCTTGCAATGATTAAAGCTTTATTTAAACACCAAATATTCTGAAACTTCAGATTGTTTTACTACTAATTAGTTTCTGAATTAATTTAATTATTAACTAATTTTTGGGTCCTCACATCCTCCCCACCTTATTAGAATTTCGTCCCCGAAATTTAATAAAACAAAATTCTTTCCTTTTTACTATTAACATGCAAGATTTTCTTACACAATCATTAGTGCAAAATGAATTGACATGTAAGTAAATAATGATGCTAGCAAATATATTGTCAGCAGTACGACTACTGACCAGGCCCAGCTCAGAACACGGAGGTCCGAAAGAAGGCGGGTTCCGAACTCCAGGGTGGTTGGGCCGGACTGGGTGGGTCCAGCCCAAGCCCAGCGACGCAAGATGAAGCCCGGGTCAGCACCTACTTGATCGACACGGAAGCAACGAGAGGGCATCCGGTTGGATCACGGCGAAAACGGCGGCTTCCTCTTCCTTCTCGGCTCTCTTCTCGATCTAAGAATTCTTGCTGGATCTTGAGCAATTCGTGTATCTGGGTTGTAATCGCATAGCACCTGTAGCCACTGAATCTTTCATCAAACCGCTATCAGTTGGTATCAGAGCCAACCCTCCACCCTTCCGATCCAGCATCCACCGTTCTTCGTCGATCTGGCCCCGCCGGCTAAGTCCATCATCGAGACCCGCGCAGCCAAGGAGAAGCGTCTGGCCATGACGACGAGGCGAAGTCGTTCATGCGCACGCTGATGGGCGAGGTCACAGGGGATCTCAAGGCCTCGTTCGTGCAACTGAACGCCAAGGTCGATCTCTTGACCACCTGGCGCCCGGAACTCGAATCCAGGGTGGCCGAGCTCCAATCGGTGGTGGGCGAGCTCCAGCGCACCTCGCTCGTCTACCAGCCCCACGTCGCCATCGACATCCCGGCTGCGTCGGCTACCGTGCCCGTCGACGCGGGGAAGGCGGCGGCTGCATCTCTGGGCACGGCGCAAGTGGGGGCGACCCCAGGGCAATTCGGCCTCGGCATGGCTCCATCTACTCGGGGGACACCGTCGGGGTTCTTCGGATCCCTGGCCGTACCCCCGGCAGCAGGTCCGTCCTTGGCTTCGGCCTCTCCTGGTTTACTGTTTCCGGTTCAGAGTCCGGTGGGTTTGGGAACACAGATGGGCGTAGGAACACAAGCAATTCCAGCTATGGGTTTCCCTAGGTTTGATGGGGAGAATCCCAGGTTGTGGCGTACCATGTGTGAACAGTATTTTCATATGTATTCTGTTGATCGCTCGTTCTGGTTATCCATGGCTACTCTGAATTTTAGCACTAGTGCCGCGATTTGGCTTCAGTCTGTTCAGAAGAAGTTGGTCGGTTTAGATTGGGAAGGATTTTGTGAATTTTTGTGCAGCAAATTTGGGCGTGATCAACATCAACAGTTGATTCGTCAATTTTACCAAACAAAGCAACTCACTACTGTTTCTGAATATGTTGAACGATTTGATGCATTGATGAACCATCTGCTCTCTTATTCGGAAGCTATTCACCCATTGTATTTTTTGACGAGATTTGTCGAGGGCCTCCGTGAAGACATCCGCGCGGTTGTGATCATTCAACAACCGGTGGATCTGGACGCTGCATGCCGGTTGGCGTTACTCCAAGAGGAGGTCACCGATGGCTTGCGCCGGGACAGGCCTCGTCGATTCGAGCCATACGCCGGTCGTGTGCCTCTGAAGGCCGCTGTTCCGCTTCCCCTGCCGACACCACCAATCAGGGGAGGTGGGTTGGCTGGCGCTGAAGACCGGCGTGTCATTGAAGCATCTCGGGCTCGTTCTGCACAGGACAGGGTCTCCGCGCTTCGCCAATACCGCAAGGCGCGTGGCCTCTGCTTCACCTGCGGGGAACGATGGGGGCAGGACCACAAGTGTCCTACTACCGTGCAGCTGCACGTTGTTGAAGAGCTGCTTCAGATGTTGCACAATAGCGATACTGAGTCTGAAACTGAGCAGGATAATCAAGGAGAGGGACAGGAGCAGTTGGCAGCGTTGTCAGGACAGGCTGTGCAAGGAACTGAAGCACCCAAGGCTCTGCGACTGCTGGGCTGGTTGGGAACAAGGCAAGTGAAACTCTTAGTGGACTCAGGAAGTTCTTCTTCTTTCATCAATGCCAAACTTGTGGATGGCCAAATGCGAACTAGGCCTCTGCAGAGACGGCTGCGTGTCAAGGTTGCCGATGGAGGAGAAATGATGTGTACTCAGTTGGTGCCTGAGTGTGTTTGGTGGAGTCAAGGCTATCAGTTTTGCTGTGATTTGAAGGTAATTGCCTTGGGTGGGTACGATATAATTCTCGGAATGGACTGGCTCGAGTTTAACAGTCCTATGCAAGTTGATTGGGTCAAGAAATTCATACAATTTGAGCATCTAGGCGAGACTATCAGGCTGCAGGGAATGACCCAGAACATGCCACAGGGAGCTGTGATGGGCCAAGGCAATGTTCCTCAGACGCCGTGGGAACCTGCGGAAGATCATTGGGTGCGGGTTTGCCAGGTAGAGCTGGACAGTACATTGTCGGTTCCTGAAATTGCGCAATCTCTGCTGGACAAGTATCAGGATGTGTTTGCTGAACCTACGGGGATGCCACCTCCTCGTTCTTGTGACCACCAGATACCCTTGTTGCCGGGAGCGCAACCCTTTTCCATCAGGCCCTATCGTCATGCACCAGCGTTGAAGACTGAGATAGAGAGACAGGTTCGTGAGCTGTTGGCTTCCGGTGTAGTGCAACCCAGTACCAGTCCGTTCTCATCTCCTGTGATTTTGGTGAAGAAACGAGACAACACATGGCGAATGTGTGTCGACTATAGGCATCTCAACGCCTTGTCCTGCAAGACAAAGTATCCTCTACCGGTTATCGACGAGTTGCTCGATGAGCTTTCCGGTGCTGCCTGGTTCTCCAAGTTGGATTTGCGGGCTGGATACCACCAGATCCGCCTAGCTGATGGGGAAGCTTATAAAACAGCGTTTCAAACACACCAAGGCCATTTTGAATACAAAGTGATGTCGTTTGGTCTTTCTGGTGCCCCAGCCACCTTCCAGCGGGCTATGAACACAACCTTGGAACCATTGCTGCGGAAATGCGCTTTGGTGTTCTTTGATGACATCTTGGTGTATAGCCCAGACCTGGATCAACACATGAGGGACTTGGAAGCGGTTCTCCAGCTTTTGCGCAAAGACAAGTGGCAGGTCAAGTTATCTAAGTGCTCGTTTGCACAGGAACAGCTCTCTTATTTGGGACACGTGATCAGCAGCTCAGGCGTCTCTACTGAGGAAGACAAAGTGTGTGCTGTTCGTGATTGGGTTACTCCGTCCAATGTCAAGCAACTCCGTGGCTTTCTAGGATTGGCGGGTTATTACAGGAAATTCGTGCGCCATTTCGGTATCATCTGCCGCCCTCTGACAGCACTGCTGCGCAAGGGAACACTCTTTGTTTGGACAAGTGAGTGCGAAACAGCTTTCCAAGCTTTGAAGCATGCCTTGATTTCTGCACCCGTGCTTGCATTACCGGATTTCTCGAAGACCTTTGTGATTGAAACCGACGCTTGTGACACCGGAATAGGCGCTGTTCTTCAACAAGATGGCCATCCTCTCGCTTTCTTGAGCAAGGCTCTCGGTCCTCGTACGAGTGGATTGTCCACGTATGAAAAGGAATGTATGGCTATTCTTGCAGCAGTTGATCACTGGAGGTCCTACTTGCAACTTGGGGAGTTTGTGATTCGCACCGATCAACGTAGCCTGGTTCATTTGGAGGAGCAACGTCTTACGACTGTCTGGCAGCATAAGGCATTCACTAAACTGATGGGGCTCCAGTACCGTATCTGCTACAAGCGTGGTGAAGAAAACAGAGCTGCTGATGCTCTCTCCCGGAGGGTGCATCCTGATGACGCAACTGTCTTGGCCATCTCTGAGTGCCGGCCTGCGTGGCTCGCGGATATTCTCACTGGGTATGCCAATGATCCTCAAGCACAGCGTCTGCTGGCCGAGTTGGCTGTACAACCAGAGCAGGGCCCCTTCTCCCTTACTCAAGGACTGATCCGCTATAAAGGGCGCATTTGGGTGGGAGGCAATCATCCACTTCAACACCGTATTACGACAGCCTTGCATGACAGTCCGGTTGGGGGTCATTCTGGTTTTCCGGTTACGTTGGCGCGTATTAAACGTCATTTTGCTTGGCCGAAGATGCGTGCTACCATCAAGGAGTATGTACAGGGTTGTGGGGTGTGTCAGCAAGCTAAACCGGACAGATCTAAGTATCCGGGCTTATTGCAACCACTGGAGACACCAGCTGCTGCATGGGATGTTGTGACATTGGATTTCGTTGAGGGTTTGCCCATCTCGTCGAAATTTGATTGCATTTTGGTGGTAGTGGATAAGCTTACGCGCTATGCGCATTTTATTCCTCTCTCGCATCCCTATACTGCCCAGACTGTTGCTAAGGAGTACATGGATAAGGTATTCAAATTGCATGGAATGCCTCTCGCGTTGGTTTCAGATCGGGACAAAGTCTTTACCAGTCAGTTTTGGCAACACTTGTTCAAGTCATCGGGAACTCAGCTGCGGATGAGCACGGCTTATCACCCACAGACCGATGGTCAGACGGAAAGGGTTAACCAATGCATGGAAACTTACCTGCGCTGCTTCACGCATGCTTGCCCGCGACAGTGGTCGCGTTGGTTGGCGTTGGCTGAGTACTGGTACAATACCAGTTGTCACTCCTCTTTGGGCAAGTCCCCGTTTGCAGTCCTCTACGACCGTGAACCACGACAGCTCGGCCTCTCTGACTTGGATGTGGAACCTGTTACAGATGTGCATGACTGGTTGGAGGAACGCAAAGGCATGATGGATCTCTTGAAACTGCACCTCAACCGAGCACAACATCGCATGAAAGTACAAGCAGACAAGAAGAGAACAGAACGATCATTCCAGGTTGGGGATTCAGTGTTCTTGAAACTGCAACCGTACGTGCAATCTTCAGTTGCTCACCGCTCCAACCACAAGTTGTCCTTCAAGTTTTATGGTCCATATCAAGTGCTGGCCCGTGTCGGCTCTGTCGCATACCGGTTGAAGCTACCAGAGGAGTCCAAAGTTCACCCCGTGTTCCACGTCTCGCAACTGAAACGGGTTCGCCATCAACCAACTCAGGTCATGTCTTCTCTTCCTGATATGTACTCAGTGTTACAGGTTCCTCTGTCTATCTTGGAGTACTGATGGCTGAAGGAAGCTAATCGCATGTCCCGCCAAGGGTTGGTGTCCTGGACCAACGCTGATTCCACAGCGACCACCTGGGAGAATCTGGAAGATCTTCACCGCCGCTTTCCCGAGGCGCCGGCCTGGGTGCCGGAGCAGGTCCTGGAGGCACGCTGGAGCACCAACAAGGCCAAGCCACGCCAACAGGTCAAGGTCGCCTGGAACTACTCGACTCCGGACAAGGCCACCTGGGAAGACCTCGACATCATGAGACGCAAGTACCCGGCGACGGCTTGGGGGCAAGCCGAAAGTCAAGGGGAGGGGATTGTCAGCAGTACGACTACTGACCAGGCCCAGCTCAGAACACGGAGGTCCGAAAGAAGGCGGGTTCCGAACTCCAGGGTGGTTGGGCCGGACTGGGTGGGTCCAGCCCAAGCCCAGCGATGCAAGATGAAGCCCGGGTCAGCACCTACTTGATCGACACGGAAGCAACGAGAGGGCATCCGGTTGGATCACGGCGAAAACGGCGGCTTCCTCTTCCTTCTCGGCTCTCTTCTCGATCTAAGAATTCTTGCTGGATCTTGAGCAATTCGTGTATCTGGGTTGTAATCGCATAGCACCTGTAGCCACTGAATCTTTCATCAAACCGCTATCATATATCTAAATATTACTAGGACTTGTGAACAAGTGAACATGCAGCGTGTACAGAATAAAGTGCAAAGAACACCATATATATCACTATACCATTCTAGTTTACGACTACAGCTGGAAATAAAATCATAACACTGCAGGCACTGCATGCAATCAAATAAGTAAGACAGAAGAACAATATTAGGTCAGATCGTTTCTATCTTACGCGCTAACACTAACCCCTTAGTTAAGCCCACATTGGTAGCAAAATTTTAGTTTTGTTTAGCCTAAGCTCTGATACCACTAAAGTTGTCACGCCCCGAAACAGGGCCTAGTTGTGACAACCGCCACATATTTATAATCTTGCGATTATAAACATGTAAGGCAGAAATAATACAAATATATAAAACTAAAACAGGTGAAAACACTTTATTCGTTATCTTTTCTAATACAATATTCATGCTACAAACAAGCTTCCTTTTTATTTCTATCCCATCCCGTAGTACTACTCCTACTCGTTGCCATCACTTCCAAACATGCTTAATCTGCAAAAGAATGGAAATAGCAAGGGTGAGTATGAGGGCATACTCAGCAAGCATACGATACAAAGAGGAGCAAGCATACGATACAAAGAGGATGGCACCGGATCAACAATAAGAAGATTAGCTGAATCAAAGGTAAAGTAGCTGTAGAATAAAACAAGTTTGAATGGACTGAAAGGAAAATATCCGGCATCACACATGACAGCAAGCATTCCCTACCCGGGAGTCACAGGGGTGAATATTCACGCTTTTACACTCTGCAGAGGGGTACTCCGACATCGACAGTCTCGACTAACTCCACACAGACGTTAGCCGAGCAGTGTCCTTTTACCCACTAGAACCCGAACACCTGAACCTACTGATGTCGATCGTTCCTACGGATCCATCACCGACACGTTTCCGAACAGGGCCGTCTCTAGCGGAGAACACAGTCAGTCCCATACCTGAACTGTGATCGATACAATACGTTTGCTGTCGTGATACCAGAGATTTATCGAAGAGTTTCACAAAGATTACATGACAAGAATATGAATAAGAAATTGATCAACTAGATCATCAAGAATGGTGTCTCAGATCCCTTTCAAACTCATACATGTGCACCGAATCCAAGTGCTACCATAGACATGGGCAGTACCACATAGTGTACAGAATCAGCTAGTGTTAAATAGAGCATCAGGATCAAATAGCAATGAGATAGCACGCATGAATCAAGGAAGTCAAGGAATAGTGCACAACTTAAATAATAAGGGTGCTAGATATATGGAGATCAAGAGCAAGAATCATATGGCAGCACTACTAGAATTACGACAGTAGTACTGAACAAAGAACTAGGCAGGCTAGGGAGATCAAGGTAGGACGCATGCTTGCCTTAAATAGAGACAATCCTTCTCTAGATATAAACATCCGTGTCAAATAATATTCCATAGGGATCCAAGAAATCCAATAGCAGTAGAAGCATCAATCTGCGGCGCATCTCGTCTACAATGGTTGAGCAGCACCTTCTGCTCAGTAATAATTCCATCGCCACCAAAATATGTAGCTATGGCCGCATCCCTTCTCTCTCACTCGTTCTGACTCTCACTTTCTAGCTATGTCTCTTGTTCTAGCCAAAATGTGGGGTGCGGTGAGACAAGACTACTCCTATTTATAGAACTGGTGGTCAGCAACGCTAGCTAAATTATCTGATCCGGCCGCTTTGCCGCTTACCGCTGGTGCTGGATAAAAATAAGTAGTTGGCCAACGTCCTGGAGTGAGCAAATAAAACTAGCCTTGTTTAGCTGGCCAGCATGCAAGGGTTCAAAGATGACTAAGCTATTAGCTCCTCCAGCAAGATGCCACGTTCCATCACTCCTAATAGAATACTTCAACACAAAGTTTGGTTCGGTGTTAAGCTTGGCTGAGCAGCAACATACTTCTAATTAATTAGCACTACTCCACTTAGCTCCCAACGATTATGTATTAGTACTAGTGGACATATGCACAAACAAGTCAGGTTAAAACTCTTTCCAAATTTCATTCTTGCAATGATTAAAGCTTTATTTAAACACCAAATATTCTGAAACTTCAGATTGTTTTACTACTAATTAGTTTCTGAATTAATTTAATTATTAACTAAATTTTGGGTTCTCACACGAATTATTCTCTTCGGGCCAGCAGCGCCTCTGCGTTATTCGAGTGCGGGCGTTCTTGTCCCTCGAATCATTTTCTTTGGGCTAGCGGTGCCTCCGAATTATTCGAGTGCGGGCCTCGGTCCCTCGAATCTCTTTCTTCGGTCAGCAGCGCCTCCATATTATTCGAGTGCGGGCTCCGGTCCCTCGAATCAATTCTTTCGGGCCAGCAGCGCCTCCATATTCTTCGAGTGCGGGCAGATTGTACCTCGAATAATTCTCTCGGTCTTCAGCGCCGCGTATATTACTTTTGAGTGCGGGCAACTTGTCCCTCAAAGAATTCTCTCGGTCTTCAGCGCTGCGTATATTGCTTTCGAGTGCGGGCTGCTTGTCCCTCGAAGTGCTCTTTTGGTCTTCAACGCCTTCATATTATTCGAGTGCGGACACTTTGTCCCTCGAATTGCTTCATGAGGCCTTCAGCGCCTTCATATTATTCGAGTGCGGACGATCTGTCCCTCGAATCGCTTCATCAGGCCTTCAGTGCCTCCCTATTATTCGAGTGTGGGTTGCTTAATCCCTTGAATCTCTATTTCGAGCTATCAATGCTTTTCATCTTATCTTTCCCGAAACATGGTAGCAATAAACCGGTTCGGATGTCGTATGTCAAATACGAAGGTAAGTCCACAGTTAGCAACACTAGATGGCCCGGTATTCGTATCAAGCGCGCTCCGCCGAGATAATTTCCGTGCTTACAGCATGAAGACATGCACCGATGGACGCATCGGGTGCTTCACAATTACTGGGCTTCGACCTAGTAAGTACCAACGCGGCATGGGTCGAAGTAGCGCCAGTCCACGCGGGTTCGAGTCCGGGGACTCGAACTTGAGTAAGCTAACATTGTTTTTGCTGTTGTGCAATTAACTGGACCCGACGAGCGTTCCAGGCATGTTATGCCAATTCCCATGATTATAACCCGACGCACTTCCGGGTCTCGCTATTTCTGCTCATACATTCGCCCCGGCGTTGGCAACACGCTCGGGGGCTGCACCTCGAATTTGCATTCCTTCGCCCCAGTGTTGGCAACACGCTCGGGGGCTGCGCCTCGAATTTGCATTCCTTCGCCCCAGCGTTGGCAACACGCTCGGGGGCTGCGCCTCGAATTTGCATTCCTTTGCCCCAGCGTTGGCAACACGCTCGGGGGCTGCGTCTCGAATTGGCATTCCTTCGCCCCTGCGTTGGTAACATGCTCGGGGGCTGCGCCTTACAACCCGATGCTAGCAACGCTCGGGGGCTACGCTTACATGCTAACCTTAGCATCCACTATTTTTGTACCCGGTGTTAGCAACACGCTTCGGGACTCCGCCTTATGCTGTTAACCTCAACAGTCTTCAATGATATCAACTGTACTCCGTCTACTACGTCGATTTCGGTCCGCGGTATTCGGCACCTTCCGACTCGACGCCGAAAACTTTATGTCGTATCGACTCCGGTCCACGGTATTCGACTCCTGTCTGCCACCTGCCAGCAACACCAACCTCTTCGCCTACAATGACCAAGCATTCGGGGGCTCAACAACAATATTGCCCCTAACGATTCGCAAAACAGCAAGCGTTTGACAACATCATCACAATGATTCAGCTACCGTGCAACTCTATCGGCCGCGACATGCAAGAACTTTATTTGGTGCCCTCACACGCGACATGCAAGACTATGACTTCAAGGCAAGATTTGAGTCTCTACCCAATTCTACGAATTGACTAGACACTCGGTGGCTACTGACGAGGGTATGACCCCTCGGGTCCTCATGTTTAGCATACCTGCTATCGGCCACGGAAGAAGCCTACTCGAAGGATACATGAAGCCCGCAAGGCCCAATACGCCAACTTAGGGTAGAAGTCAAGAAACCCCTTGTAAACCCTAACTGGCTGCATATATAAAGCCACCAAGGGGCACCCTTAGACAGACTAGCTTACAACAGATTACATTACACGCATACAACTCCACCTACGGCGGCTCCCTGTAAACACCATGTGATATTATACTAGATTGCTAGCAGGATGTAGCGATCCTCCGTCGAGGGGACGTGAACCTGGGTAAAACTTTGTGTGCCCCTCGTCGTTTATCGACCGCCGTCGAGTTCGCCGGATCCCACATACGCTCCATGAATCGAAAGCCCTCAAACATGGGCATTGCCGGGGTAGAACCTCATCAGTGGCCATGCTAGGTGGTGGCGATCCGTTATGCCAGAGTTTTTTGTGCGATGGGGGCAGGAGAAATCTTTGTCAATTTGTATGGCCCTAACGCGGTGTCGTCTTTGAGTGACACCATTCCTTCTTGGAGGGTGTCGTGGGAATACCCTGTCCACTATACTCCACGTACGGGAGAAACCCTAGGACCGGTTTGGTCTGGGCAGCAGCACCGTGTCGACGACGTTTCCCTTCTTGAAGGTGCTGCTTTGTATGGGTGCTTCGGAGTATTTGGAGCGTGGTGGGAAAATACAAAGGGCGCCGCGGTTACGGGTCATCATCGTTTAGTCACTTCGCCTTTACTATCATTTCTTTTCTTATTGGGCATGTTTCTGCTGTTGCTCAAGCATTTTCTTGGTTTCAACTTGTTTGTATCGATGTGGTTGCTATAGGGCTGTTTGGTTGGGCTTAAATTTGGCTTTTGGCTTTGGGCTTATAAGCCACAAAAGCACCTAATAAAGATGTTCTTTTGATTTTGGATTTGGCTTATACTATCATGCAATAATGTCTAGACGAAAGCTAAAAGCCAAAGCCAAAATCTAAAAACCATAAATAAGCTCAACCAAACAGCCCCTTATATAGCGGGACGAAAGTAGAAAGTCGCTTTGGAGCACGAGCTCCATAGAGCCTGTTATTTATTTATTTTGTAATTGATAGTTTAAGTTTTAAAAAATTTGAATGTAGTAAATTATGTACACTACAAGCATAATGTTTTTAATGTCAAATACCTTGTATTTTAGGTTCAACAAAAAAGACAAATTAGACACATTTTAGAATATTTGAAAATTACACTGTTCATGTTCTCAGATCTACAATTTTTTTTTATTTTTGCTAAGGATAGAATATGAGGGAATTAAGGCTTGAAAATGTACGGTGTGATAGGATAAATCACTGGCTACATGTCCAAATTTTTTTGGAATTTTTGTGAAGCTTTAGATTTGAATTTTTCAAACTTTTCAAAAACAAGCTTAGTGGATCCCGTGCCCTAAATTGACGCGCTCGGGACGAAAGGCTCTTTCGAGAAGGAGATGGCCCAATATCAAAAGGGGAGCGCTGAGCATCCCCTGGGGAATCGGCAGGTTCGATTCCCCGCCTCCTGCGCTCGCCACGTGTCCCACCTGGACCACTCTCGCACGCGTAAAAAAGTCTTCAATATTCCCAAAGAAAAATCAAGCGCCATCCCAGCGTTAGGCGCAACGCCTTCCGACCCCCTCGACCTCTCAACGCCTCCCCGACCCTATTGCACCAAGTGCGGCCAGCGAGGCCCCCGACCGCTGTCGTGCTCCGGCGTCCTTGCAGCATCTCCGACCAGTTTGTAGCAGCTGCCAGAGCCCCGATGTAGCAGCCGCCAGAGTCCGTTGGTGCAGCTGCTGGAGCTCGTCAGAGCAGCCTCTAGAACCCAGCCACCGGAGACCGTTGTAGCAGCCGTCGGGGACCGTTTGAGCAGCCGCCAGAGCCCAATGTAGCAGCCACCGAAGACCGTTGGAGCAGCCGCCGGAGACCGTTGGAGCAGCCGTCGGAGCGAGATGTAGCAGCCGCCGGAGACGGCCCGCCGCCGGTAGCAACGCTGCCCGCCATAGGCAGTGATACGTCTCAAACGTATCTATAATTTTTGATGCTCCATGCTTGTTTCTACACCATTTGCCTATTGTTTCGTTACACTTAGTGGCATTCTTATGTATTTTCCGGAACTAACCTATTAACGAAGTGCCACAGTGCCAGTTTCCTGTTTTCTGCTGTTTTTGTGTTTCAGAAGTGATACACAGGAAATATTCTCGGAATTGGACGAAACAAGTTCCTGAAGACTTATATCACGGGGAAGCTTCCATACATCCGAAGAAGAGACGGAGGAGGGACACGTGGGCCCCACATGCACAGGCGGCGCGGCCAGGCCCCTGGCCGCGCCACCCCTGTGTGAGGGGGCCTGGTCCCTCCTCTGACATCGCCCCTTCGCCTATAAAGACCCCCCGACGAGAAAAACCTACCCCGATCAGTTTTCCAGAATACATCGCGATCCGCCGCCGCCGTCGACCTGAAGATCGGGAGGGTCCAGAAGCTCTTCCCGGCACCCTGCCGGAGAGGGGAATCGCCACCGGAGGTCTTCTTCATCGCCATGCTTGCCTCCGGAGCGATGAGTGAGTAGTCTACCTTGGACTATGGGTCCATAGCAGTAGCTAGATGGTTGTCTTCTCCACCATGTGCTTCATGTTTAGATCTCATGAGCTGCCATACATGATTGAGATCACCGTTATGTAATTCTATGATGTTGGTTTGTTGGGATCCGATGAATATTGGTGTTTATGATTAAGTTGCTGTACTGAATTATATCTTTTGTTATCTCTATGTTGTTTATGATCTTGCATGCTCTCCGTTGTTAGTAGCTATCTTGGCCGAGTAGTTGCTAGTGACTCCAAGAGGGGGTATTTATGCTCGATAGTGGGTTCATGTCTCTATTTCACCTGGGGGAGTGACAGAAACCTCTAAGGTGGTAGATGTGCTGTTGCTACTAGGGAGAAAACAACATTCATATGCTCAAGGGCATATGCTTTGTTTACATTACACACTTTGCTTAATGCAATTATCTGTTGTTCGCAACTTAATACTTCTAGGGTGTTCGGATGATATCCCCGGGAGTGGATTATTAGTCATAGATGCAGTTGGATGGCGGTCTATGTATTTTGTTGTAATGCCCAGAGTAAATCTCATAGTGATCTTCTTGACATATCACGTTATCTTTATTCTATCAATTGCCCAACTGTAATTTGTTTACCCAGCATGTTATTTTATCTATGGAGAGACACCACTAGTGAACTGTGGACCCCGGTCCTATTTTAATCATATTGCAATCACCTGTTTACTTTTCCCGCACTGTTTACTTTACTCGCACATTACTACTATTTTCCACTCGATACACTCATAACCTTTGTTTCAAGCAAACCGGTGAGATTGACAACCTCATCGCAAGTTGGGAACAAAGTATTTGTTTGTGTGTGTGCAGGTTCCACAACACCTTCAGTCGTCATCGTCTCCCTTCTCCTGTTCGATAAACCTTGGTTTCTTAATTGAGGGAAAACTTGCTGCTACACTCATCATACCTTCCTCTTGGGGTTCCCAACGGGCTGGTCATTCACCACGCACAAGGACAGTTTGCTACCACATCAACTTGGAGTAGCAGCTATTTTTCTGGCGCCGTTGCCGGGGAAGAGAGAAGACTTCTGCGAGGGGAGTTCTTCGCACACACATTCTTTACTTTGTTATTTGTTTTGCTTTACTTTATTTTATTTTACCTGCACTGCTTTATATCAAACACCCAAAAAAATTAGAATCCTTGGTAGTTGTTATTTCTTTGCTTTTAGTTTATCATGTCTAGTTTAGTTGCTACTACTATGTCCCCCGAGGACATGATCTTTACCTTTAAGCAGAAAGATGAGGAAAGCTTTAAAGAAGCTTGGTCTAGAATTTATGATTGGCATGGAAAAACTGAACCTAAAATGACTTTGAGTTTGCTTCTTAGTAGCTTTTACTTTGGACTTTCTCTTCGTTATAGATATGCTTTGGATGCTACTGCAGAAGGAGATTTCCTTCATTGTGATGGAGATCAAGCCTTCAATATTATTAAAAAGTTGATTACAATTTATAGCATGCCAACCTATTTTGATTCCTCTCTTGTGAGCATTTTTAATAGACTTAATACTCTTGAGACTCACACTGCTAGTTTGAGTTCTTGCTACAATACTTTGCGCCAGCATTTTGATTATGTGCCAACAAATACTGAACCTTCAAGCTGGTATCCTACAATAAAAATCACCATTAGTGGTGAAACTTTTCATGCTCGTTGTGATATTATGTCTGAATTTTGTCTCATGCCAAAGGATGTTTATGAATCTTTGAGCCTTTGGAAGCTTTCTGAGGGAGGAGAAGAAATTTTTCTTACTAACAATGCCACCATATCTCCCCTTGGAATAGCTGAAGGAGTCTTTACAAAAATCCTAGGAAGAATAATATCTACTGATTATCTTGTTATTGAATGTGTAGGAAAAGGACAAATCACACTTGGAAGATCCATTCTGAAGCTCCTTGGCGCCGTTATCGATGTGGGAAAAGGCAATATAACATTTACTACTCCACCTTGCAATAACCATGTCTTTCCTAGAGTCAAGAGCAAAGGTAAGAAAGGGAGACGTAAGGCACGTGCTGATCCTAGCACTTCATCACTTGATATTACTTGATTCGCACTTTTCTGCGCCTAGCTCAAAGGCGTTAAAGAAAAGCACTCTTGGGAGATAACCCATTGTTTACTTTTCAGTACTTTTTCTTTTATTTGAGTCTTGGAAGTCATTACTACTGTAATGACCGCTCCTTATCTTGTTTATTTCGTTTTTGTGCCAAGAGAAGCCTCTAATTTGAGTGAGGTAAAGATTTGGGGATGTTGTTGTCCTGAAACTGTTTTCGGTGCTGCACCGTAAAAATTCGTGAAAATTATCTGTTTATCTTTTGGACCTGCGATTTCTTGTGCATATGCCCCAGGTTATATCCAAACTTTTCTTAGTTGAACACTTTTTGATTTGAGCAACGGAAAATCCCTCAAAAATTCGTCCTTTGTCAGCTGTTCAGTTTTGACAGATTTCTGCCAATATTTGTTTTTGCCACTTTATCGCTTTCTTTTGAGTTCTTTTTGATCATGGAACTCTTGTGGAAGTTGCTACAGTAGTATATACTTTATATGTGGTGGTTTTGGGTTGAAACCTGAAGCTAAAAGAGGTTGAATATATTTTATGCTTACACTAATGTTGCTAATAGAATTGTGTTTAGTTTTGTATGAAGGAAGTTTTCAAGTGTAGGGATTGGAGAATGATGAGATGAGTTGAAGAATGGACAAAAGCTCAAGCTTAGGGATGCCCATGCATCACCCCAAGAAATATCCAAGAAGTTCAAGCGTCAAAGCTTGGGGATGCCCCCGAGGCACCCCTTCTTCATCGGCAAAAATCAGGTCACCTTTCAAAACACTATATTTTTATTGCTTCATGCATTATGTGTTTTTCTTGGAGCGTCAGTTGTTTTAGTTTTCTTAGTTTGTTTAGTTTGTTTGTTTGCTGCAATAAATGGTTGGACCCCAACAAATTTCCTTTGGAGGAGATGTACTCGTTTTCATTTGCAAAGAACGCTCTAGTTTTCACTCTTATTAAAAATCGAGCGTTCTACTTTTTCTGCTACTGCTTTTGGTTTTCGTTTTCACCTTGATTTGCGTTCAGATCTTGTCATATCTTTTCATCAAGGTGTATTTTTGCCTCTGATCTTCATTGGTTTTCATCAAAAGAGGTGTTTATAAAAATTTCAAATGGTGTTGGAAAAAAGAAAAAGCTTTGTGCAAAATAGTGGTACAAGAAGGAGCTTGTGTAGACTGCGGCTTAGGATTTTTCATGTCATGCTTGATGTCTTTTTGATAGTATGCTTAGTGGTTTTGCTGTAGCATGACTTGTCTCAAATAACTGAGATTGCTTAATGAGCCTTTGAAAAAATCATGCGTTGTTTTTATTGTATGGAAGCATTATTTTAGTTTTCTCCTTGATGCTTTATTTGGGTTGACTTGGCGCATGCTCACACATGTTAGACTCTTACAAAGTCGCCATTAGCCTTCATGATCATTTAGTTTTTGACTTTTGATGCCATCGTATGCTTCTTTTAATGTCGCTTTGTCGCTTTGCATGATTATGGCCATTACAGCTCTCTTAGTTGGTCGCTCCCAGTCTTTTGCTAGCCCTCGCCTTGTACTGAGTATGAGCTCTACTCGTGCATCCAACTCCTAAAAGCCAAGTTTGCCATTGTGTCCACTATAAATTCCTATGCATGGTATTTGTAAGCCATTCCAAAGTAAAATTTTCGTGTGCTACCTTTCAAAACCCTTCAAAACACTTCTCGTTTTGTGACACTGTTTTCAGCTCATGGGGACGTAGTGGTCGGATTTGCTATCTTCCATATTGCTTATTCCAAAAAGAAAAAAAAAAGGAAAAAAAGAAAGAAAAAAGGCACTCCTCCAAAGAATGTGAATGTTGGTGGGCACCCGATGGAATCGGTTAGCCATGGTATGTGAAAGGAAAAGGTGGGGTGGAGTGCCAAGTTTTATAAAAAGAGCACAAGAGTGCCAATCTCTCTCTCTCAAAAACTTGCTTTATTTTTGTATGGAAGATAGTAAGAACCCCATTGCCAGTCGTTGACAAAGACAACCACCTCTCAAAATCAAGTTTTATCTCTCTGTTTTACAAATGAAAAGCTCTAGCACATGTTTAAATCACTGCTTCCCTCTGCGAAGGGCCTTTCTTTTACTTTTATGTTGAGTCACCACCTTCTTTCTTTATGCACCATTAAGAGAGCATAGTTGTCATTCTTAGTGTGATATGCATTGTCCCAAAGTTCATTGATTGATTCATATTGTTGGTTTCACTTGTTCTTAAATTATTTGTATCTAGTCGCCCTCTTAAACTTTGAGGTGTCCTATGCATTTATGTTTTGCTCTCTTTGAAGGACAAGCTGAAAACCATTTGTATGTTTTTCCTTATGATTTGAACACACGTTTGACTTTCATTGTTTCATTATCATGATCTTTTGTTTGTGTTCATTTACATGTTTACAACATGGTTGCTAAGTTCTTATTGTCATGATTATATCTTTCATGCCCATGTTTTAAGTTCTATTGATCCCAGCTCACCAATGCTTACATATATGATCAAGATTGTGTAGGTGCATGTCACCTCAAAAATTATTCTTTGTTATCACTTACCTACTCGAGGACGAGCAGGAGTTAAGCTTGGGGATGCTTGATACGTCTCAAACGTATCTATAATTTTTGATGCTCCATGCTTGTTTCTACACCATTTGCCTATTGTTTCGTTACACTTAGTGGCATTTTTATGTATTTTCCGGAACTAACCTATTAACGAAGTGCCACAGTGCCAGTTTCCTGTTTTCTGCTGTTTTTGTGTTTCAGAAGTGATACACAGGAAATATTCTCGGAATTGGACGAAACAAGTTCCTGAAGACTTATATCACGGGGAAGCTTCCATACATCCGAAGAAGAGACGGAGGAGGGCCACGTGGGCCCCACACGCACAGGCGGCGCGGCCAGGCCCCTGGCCGCGCCACCCCTGTGTGAGGGGGCCTGGTCCCTCCTCTGACATCGCCCCTTCGCCTATAAAGACCCCCCGACGAGAAAAACCTACCCCGATCAGTTTTCCAGAATACATCGCGATCCGCCGCCGCCGTCGACCCGAAGATCGGGAGGGTCCAGAAGCTCTTCCCGGCACCCTGCCGGAGAGGGGAATCGTCACCGGAGGTCTTCTTCATCGCCATGCTTGCCTCCGGAGCGATGAGTGAGTAGTCTACCTTGGACTATGGGTCCATAGCAGTAGCTAGATGGTTGTCTTCTCCACCATGTGCTTCATGTTTAGATCTCATGAGCTGCCATACATGATTGAGATCACCGTTATGTAATTCTATGATGTTGGTTTATTGGGATCCGATGAATATTGGTGTTTATGATTAAGTTGCTGTACTGAATTATATCTTTTGTTATCTCTATGTTGTTTATGATCTTGCATGCTCTCCGTTGTTAGTAGCTATCTTGGCCGAGTAGTTGCTAGTGACTCCAAGAGGGGGTATTTATGCTCGATAGTGGGTTCATGTCTCTATTTCACCTGGGGGAGTGACAGAAACCTCTAAGGTGGTAGATGTGCTGTTGCTACTAGGGAGAAAACAACATTCATATGCTCAAGGGCATATGCTTTGTTTACATTACACACTTTGCTTAATGCAATTATCTGTTGTTCGCAACTTAATACTTCTAGGGTGTTCGGATGATATCCCCGGGAGTGGATTATTAGTCATAGATGCAGTTGGATGGCGGTCTATGTATTTTGTTGTAATGCCCAGAGTAAATCTCATAGTGATCTTCTTGACATATCACGTTATCTTTATTCTATCAATTGCCCAACTGTAATTTGTTTACCCAGCATGTTATTTTATCTATGGAGAGACACCACTAGTGAACTGTGGACCCCGGTCCTATTTTAATCATATTGCAATCACCTGTTTACTTTTCCCGCACTGTTTACTTTACTCGCACATTACTACTATTTTCCACTCGATACACTCATAACCTTTGTTTCAAGCAAACCGGTGAGATTGACAACCTCATCGCAAGTTGGGAACAAAGTATTTGTTTGTGTGTGTGCAGGTTCCACAACACCTTCAGTCGTCATCGTCTCCCTTCTCCTGTTCGATAAACCTTGGTTTCTTAATTGAGGGAAAACTTGCTGCTACACTCATCATACCTTCCTCTTGGGGTTCCCAACGGACTGGTCATTCACCACGCACAAGGACAGTTTGCTCCCACATCAACTTGGAGTAGCAGGCAGCAACACCTCCCGCCATTGGTTGCAACGCCTCCCGCCGCCGGTAGCTACGCCCATCCCTGGAGCCCATCACCCATCTTCGCAGCAGATTCCATGGCGTCGACAGCCTCCTCGAGTTGTGCGCGGGTGCTTATGAGCCATGGGATGGAACACGCGGGCGAGAAGATTGAGAGAAGGCAGGGACCTGCTCCCCGTCACCGTCCTCGCGTGCCTGCCGCACGGTCTCGCACCACCACGTGGTGCTCTGCCTTGTAGGCTGCGGGGAACCCAGACGAGCTCCTAGCGGCGAGACATGTGAGCTCCTGGTGGCGAGGTGCACAAGCTATTGGAGGGGGATGCGGGCGAGCTACTAGAGAAGATGCGGGCGAGCTCCGTGTGGGAGATGCTGACGGCGAGGCGGACAAGCTCCAGGAGTGGAGATGGCCTGTAGACGAGCTCCGTGGGAGAGAAACGGAAAAGGAGAACGAAGACGGTGGGTGGATGAGAACGCCCGGTAGATATAAGGTGTGGTCGGTGGGTGGGACCCTCTATACTAGACGGGTGTCGCGCTACTGACCCGGAGGATGCGAGCGCACGATCCCCGGGGGGCCCTATACATCGCTCGTTAGTGCGCATTAATAGGGCGTGCCCGTTCAGTTCCGTGCGTGGGCCAGCCTAGTAAGGAATGCCCTCCAGGTTTTTCTTTTTTAATGTTTCTCTTTTCTGAAATCTGAACAATTTCGAAATTTGAACATAATTTGATTTTTGAACAAATTCCGAATGTTGAATTTTTTTGAAATTTGAATCAATTTTGAATTTGAACAAATTTTGAGTTTGATTTTTTTTTTGAATTTGAGCAAATTTCGAGTTTGAACAGAAATTTTGAACAAATTTCAAATTTTGAACAAATTTTGAATTTGAACAAATTTCGAGTTTGAACAAAATTTGAATTTTGAGCAAATTTTGAACATATTTTTTGTTCAAATCCAAAAAATGTTCAAATTGAAAAATTGTTCAAACTTAAATTTTAAATTGTTCAAATTCAAAAAATGTTCAAATCCGAAAATTATTCAAACTTAAAAAAGTTCAAATTTCAAAAAACTCAAAAAACCAGACAAATAAAACCGAAAACCATTTAAAACCACCAAACCCAAATTAGAAAAAAAACAAAACAAAACTGTGCGGCGCCACTTTTCTGGGCCGCGGCCCAAGTCGATTCACCGCGGACACGACCCATTTCAGCGCGCCCGCGGGCGCGAAATAGGATTCGCCCGATCCGGGGGGGAGGGGGCGGGGACCGAGCATTTTGGTGATCCCTAGCCATCGCTCGTTGTGATGGTTTTCGGGTTGACGCACACCCCCTTCGATCTAGTGGGCCGGCCCAATAAGAATTGCATGTTTCTGGTTTTTTTCGGTTTCGGGAACCTTCTAGAACATTCTAACCGGTTTTCCATAGGTTCTAGCTGGTTTTGTGTCAGTGGACCAGTTTTTATTAATTTTCTGGTTTTTCGTTTTCTGTTTTGTTTTTCATTTTTCGTTTTAGTTTTTCGAATTTTAACAGATTTTTCGGATTGAACTATTTTTGAACAGGTTTTGAACAGATTCTGAATTTTAACAGATTTGGAACAGATTCCGAATTTGAAAAAATTTAAATTTTGACAATTTCAAATTTGAACATTTTCAAATTTGAACAATTTTAGATTTGAACATTTTTAAATCTGAACAATTTTAAATTTGAACATTTTCGGTTGTGAACATTTTCGGTTTTGAACAATTTTGAATTTGAACATTTCTGGTTTTGAACAATTTTGAATTTGAATATTTTTTATTTTGAACAATTTCGATTTTTTTTTTGAAATAAGCGATAATATATTAAGCAAGCAAGCCGCCTCATTAAAAACCTTCCAGTCCCCTTAGGTACCCTGGTAAGGAAAAGAATGCGTCAGAAACTTGCTGCTTTTGTCACAGTACAATTACATCGTGGAGGATCCTATCAAGGATAAAACTAGGAGGCTCATCGTCCCAATTACAAGAGATTTTATGCAGGAAGCAATACTTTGCTATTTCATGCGCAACTTGGTTTGCTTCTCTCAGACAGTGGGCAAACCTAGCAGACCCCAACGTAGAGGCGATGTCAAAGCAATCCCCATAGACGGCAGCAGGAGATGTCCACCAAGTTTCTTTGCCTGAACAAGCTTCGACAGTCACCAAGGAGTCTGATTCAGCAATAATAGAATTGCACCCAAGCCTCGCAGCAAGTGTGAGCCCTTCCTTCATAGCAAAGGCCTCGGCCATCTCCACCGAAGCAACATGTGGCAAGTAGAGGCACATTGCCGCAATAAAACTACCCTGGTAGTCACGAGCAACAGCACCTACGGCGCCCTGTGAACTATCAGCCATATGGAGGCCGGCAGTTCTGATTTCCTCCCCCGATGTTGTAGTCGTAGGGGGGTACCAGTTCTGGAGTTCGATCGCGTGTCCGAGGACATGTTGCCTCGGTCTGATTCTTTCAACGACAATGGTTTTGCCTCCGGCAAACTACTTTGGAGGTCCGAAAAGCTGCTGATCAGCGATGGAGCCGCGTCGAGCTCGGGTGTTGTGGTGATCTGTCTTCCGTCCCTTTGGCGTTCGCTTTGGTGGTGTCGAAGGAGGAGGATAGACGCTGGTTTTTTGCATAGGTTTAACCTATCTTTTCAGTTCTGTAAGGTCTGTTCGTTCGTAACTTGTAACTTGTTTTTATCTTATGAATAAAGAGCGGATTACAGTGTCAAAAAAAAAACTATCAGCCATAAACGAAGCGTCGACGTTAATCTTCACAGTTCTTGGAGGCGGTTTAACCCAGGTGATCTCCGAACTCTCCCTCTTCTTCTGTGTTTCCTTCGAAGAGTTAACAGCAATTGCAAGAATAGACATTTTGCACCGGAAAGTCGAAGGTACCAGTTCACCCCTCGTTCGTTGCCTCCGAATCCACCACAGATACCAGCACGTGATCGCGATCGTCTCTTTAACCATGACAGAGGTGAAGCCATGCAGGCCCCTTGGTTCAGCCCGTAGCAAATTTTCAAGAGCAACCGAGCCCGATCTCTCATTTTGTATCGCATGCTCTATTATCGCATGTAGGTCTAGAGAGCGCCAAAGCTCCCGAGCAGTTTGACACTTGAATAAGAGGTGGCAGATATCCTCTGGTCCTTGATGACAAATAGGACATTCACCAGAAGTTCCGATGTGGTGATTAGCCAAGATGCATTTTAGAGGAAGGATCCCATGTAAGGCACGCCACACAAAGATTTTTATCTTGCTCGGAATGTGTAGCTTCCATAGTTCTTTCCAAACCGGGTTATGAACAGACGAACCAGGCAAAGAGAGTTGGCCCGCCGAAGGACCAAATTGGTGACGCCACTGAAGATGATAAGCAGACCTCACAGAATACTTGCCATTCGAACTAAAACCCCATGCAATAAAGTCTTCGAAACCACGGTTATTCAGAGGGATCTGCAAAATTCTGCCGACATCAACCGAGCAAAACAAAGATTCCAACAGACTTAGGTCCCGAACAATTTCGAATTTAAAACATGAATCAGAATACGTATAGGCTGAACAGAGGAACCATACGATTGAAACGATCGTTGCAGACGTCTCCTTCTAACTGGGCCGGCCCATTCGGGTTCGCCCTGCGTGTCTCCCCGCGAATCAGCGCTATAAGCGGCGACGAGGGACACCCGAGCATTTTCTAAATCAGAAACCACGTTGAATAGCGCAAAAGCCTGTCAGGCCGTCGGGCCGCAGGCCTCTTCCGTAATATGCACACACGTGAAGACTAGGCCCGGCCCAGCCATCGGGCCTAGATTTCAGCCCCAGGCCCGGGATTTTCAGGCCTGGGCGGGCCAACCGGGCCGGGCTGCCCATGCCCGACGACCAAACGACCCCCGTTTCCTTCTACTGCAGCAGCTTCTTCTCCGGCAGCACTCCGGAGATCCTCACAGCACCTCGCCGCCTGCCCGCGTCCGACCGCGAGAGGAAGCAGAATGTTGCAGTGCGTCTTCCTCCTCTCCGACTCCGGGTAATCTCCCCTCTCCGCCCCGCAGCTCTCTCGAATTTTCTCTACCCAGCAGCAGCAGCACTCCGTCTTTCCTGGCCGGATCCGTCCGCCCTTTCGCCGGATTCGTGCGGAATACTGATGTGTTCTGGGGATCGCTGCGTGGTTCTAGGGAGGTTTTGGTGGAGAAGCAGATGACGGCGCACCGCGTCGACCGCGCCATCTGCGGCTGGTTCTGGGAGTACGTCCTCGCCCACGCCGCCGGCGACCCGTCCAAGGTAAAACCAAACCAGCCTCTGCTCTGCTCCTGCCAATTTTTCATCATCCCGCTTCCTGGGGAGCTCGTACCTCTTGATTCCCGAATGCCTATGCCCTTGCTATGTATGGATGGCTGAATTTATCTTTTAGACTCTTGGGCTGTTCCATGGTTTTCAGTAGTATACTGTGGCATTGCTGTTGCTATTGTAGAGGAATTTATTTAGTTTAAACCTGCAAGTTTCGAGCTGTTCTAGGGATGCATTCATAGTGTTCGGCCTTCGTGCAATGATTTCACTGATCGCCGCTTATTAGGTTTCTTCGACTTCGAAAGGTGTTGCAGGTTGTGGTGTCCCCAACACACTACTTGTTCCAGGTATATCGCAACGGAGTGACGTTTTTGGCATGCACCCAAGTGGAGATGCCCCCGTTGATGGCTATCGAGGTGTGTGCTTCATATCCTTGCACTCTTTTCTGTCTTTAATTCGATGTCATTTTCTTGCTTAGAAGACACAGTGTAACATAGTTTCTCAACAAAAGCTACAAATATCAGTTGGAACTGAGATTACATCCTGTTGCCACCGTTCATGGTGGATTCTTTCATATGATGTTGTAGTTTCTGGATAACATGTGACTTTCACTATGATCGCCACTATTGGTCTCGCTGATTTATCAATACTTTATATGTATATAAAATAATTAACACTTCTAGAATTTTCCATTGAAATTTGGTGTATCAAAATCCATAAACCTTCCCTAAAAAAAGTCCAGAAACCTAAAAAATACTAATACATCGAATAAAGAGATTGATAGATGATACTCGTTCATGGTATCTGTTTTGCAAGTAAAATGTATGGAATTTCTACATCACCATTTTCTAGTTCTCGTGCTGAAAATTGATAGTGGAATTGTGTTAAACCTGCTAATTTTTATCCAAGAGTTGTATTTGGATATGAATTTTAATTTTACAGCTTGAATTAGGTGCTCCATTCTGAGAACTAGTTATGCTTAAGAAATGCCTTAAGTCCGGCATTTTTTAATGGTTTGTATTCTACAAGTATTAAAATGGATCTGGTACCAAATCGCCTCCCATGTTTAAGAAGTTTTGAAGATGTATAACTTTATGTTAAACAACAAGATTCTGGGACATCTTCAAGTTGAAGCTAAAAAATGATTTGTTATCCATCAGTGTGTCCTTTCTTAAAATGGTCATATTAAAGTAACTTCAGAAAGTTATCTATCCCTGAAATAGCGGGTAGCCTGATTTTTACTACAAGTTTTAATGTTCACTGAGTGTGCTCATATGATTTTTGGCATCCAGTTTCTATCTCGCGTGGCAGATGTCTTGACAGATTACCTTGGAGATATAAATGAAGACACAATCAAGGACAACTTTGTAATTGTTTATCAGGCATGTTTTCTTACTCCTGTCACATTATAAATATGCAACTGGCATTACAGTGTCACTTTAATTCATTGTAGGATGATTTTCTTTGATAGTTTATTGAAGTTCTACTATAGAAAATTTGATTTGCTTATAGAGAGCTACAAAGCTCAAGTAATATCAATACGTACAACTATCTATTTGTTAAAAAAAATAGGCTCTACATTTGTAAAGTTCATTATGTTAAAACGACATTAATCCAGGATGTCTATTGCATTTGAGCATTTAATAATTAGAAATTTTTTGATTTGCATATAGAGAGCTACAAAGCTCAAGTAATAGCAATATATACGACTATCTGTTTGTTAAAAAAATAGGCGCCACATCTGTTAAGTTCATTCTGTTAAAGCGACATTAATCCAGGATGTCTATTGCATTTGAGCATTTAATAATGATCAGAAAATTCTCTAAACAATATAATTCTTATATGAATCTAGATTCTAGATGAAATGATGGACAATGGCTTTCCACTCACTACTGAGCCAAACATCTTGAAAGAGTTGGTTGCCCAACCAAATATGGTTAGCA